>JANHMN010000012.1:46645046-46697197 GCA_030674055.1 Rhabdomys pumilio
TCTCTCTCTCTCTCTCTCTCTCTCTCTCTCTCTCTCTCTCTCTCTCTCTCTCACACACACACACACACACACACACTTATCAAGTTAACTTATAATTTATAAAGATTTATGAATCCCTGATAGCTCAGCCTACCTTGTATCTATTACAGGAAATGTATCCAATTATCAGTCTCTCTGCCTGTGGAAGAGGACGCTGTCAACTTGTCATGTTGCATATATAAATATAGAACTGTATATTTAAAACTTGATAGACACTCTGCCATCACATTCTCTCCTCCTCTCCCGCATCCCAGCAGCCCCTCTTCATTTTTAGAAATGGTTTTGAGGGTTGACCATATAGAAATAGTTAGAGATAAGTTTAGAGAATGAAGAAGGATATATGATCCTTGACTTATTGATTGCATGTGTAAATGTCTTTTTTTTAAAAAAAGGTAAGGATGAAATAATTAATTTACATTCAGTTGCCAAGATTTTCCTAGCCTGGGGAAGAAAGGATGACTGTCAGTCATCCCCCCCGCCCCCCCGCCCCAACTACCACCATCTTCATGCCTCCTCCTTTCTCTTCAGAGTGAGCATATCAAGATGTTAACTGGTTCCACTTCTGGGAGTGACAGTGAATGACAGATAGTCTCGCACTTCTTGATCAATGACAAGCTAATCCATTTGGCCTACTCTCCCACTCAGATATCAGGTCTGTTTTGAGAGACAAACACCCATGTATATAGGTGAGTACTCCCGTTTTAGACAAAGCATGGTATTATGGCTGTGTAGCCTACAGTTGATAGTTGCTGGGAAGATCTTCATTTTTGGCATCCTGTTTCTTTTGCAATCACCTGTGACCTTAGGTGGGAGCAGAAATGTGTAATTTGGCATGATGACTTACTGGAAAGAACTGCTTATCGTACTTTGAGCGTGTGAAAGGTGGAGTTATTTATCATCAGTTCACTCATTCATAAAATGTTGAGCTCATGCTCCATGTCTGATAACTACCTTTCAGCTAGTCTTTGAGGAAGACAAGAGTTGGATGACATCTGTTGTTGGTTGTGGTGTGATGTCTCTTTGCCTATCACATTATAGAGTCAAGTGTTTATATTGAAACCAGAGCAAGGAGTGACTGGGATGTGAAAGATTTGGAAACTCAAAATCAGCCGGTTATGAGAATGTTTGAGGTTATGTAAACAAAAACTGAGAAATTTTTAAAATTTCTGTAGAGTGTGAAGTGATTTATTTTATTTTATTTATTGGCCATGTACTCAACTTGATCGTTAATGACACAGCAGACAGTGTGTTAAGTGCTGACTTACCAAAATGAGCTGACAGATAACTCCTGCCCTGCTTTCTCAGGCTTATCAAACAGGACTGAAAGTCCTGGAAAGTTCCCTGGCCTTGGCTTCAGACTCTTTGCCAAGAAGTACCTGTTCATTCAGGGATGAGTCACTCCAGTGTCCAGGTTCTTCACCTTCAAAATGAGTTCACTGGCCTAGATTTCTTTTTTCTAAGGACTCCAAAGATCTAAGATATTCCGATAAGGGATGAACCTGTCATTCAGAGATTACCAGAGCATTCACAATAGGCCTATTCTGCTGGGCGGAAGCTGCCTCTCACCTCCAGTGTATTCTGGATGGGTAACTTTCGCTCTGAGCTTCTCATTGACTCATAGTCTGTAACATGAAAGGGAACCTTTCACAAGCAAGTGAAACTCAAGATTCACAGGCCTTAGCCTAATTGTAGGACTGATGGAATAATTTACTGGCTCTGCCACAAAAATACAATACAGAACGGCTTTCCTCCCTTCAGAATTGGTAGTAAGTGAAACATGGGGCCCTTCTAAGGGTCTACAGAGTCACCTGCCCTGTGAATATATCTGACATAAAAATGGGAAGAGCTTTTGTTTTTGTAAGTAGATCCAGTATCAAGTAGCTCTCCAAGATTGTGTTAGCGGTTATTAGTATTGCTATTACTTACAGTATCCATCTGCCCATTTCTCTCTATGAGAGTAAACAGTCCCGAGACACAGTTTTGTAGTCCTGCTGGTGCGGTGTATTTTCTGAGCACAGTAGCTATGCCACACATTTGTCAGCAGGAGAATTCTGGTTTTGTTTTCCATAGAGATTAGTTCTCCCCCAACAAATACATGCCCCAGGGAAAAAAGGATTCTTTAAAATCCACCTTAATGAAGCCAAAGTAACATTTAATAAGATGTTCAGGGAAACCAGGGTGGGCTACTGGTGGAGGTGTCTCTAAATAAATAGAACTGGGCTGTATAGCTTAAGAAGGAAGCTCTTAAGAAAACAACTTCTTAGAAACCTCTTTGGTATGGTACAACCCTTTGCGGTTTGTAGTTGGAAGTTTAGAAATGACAACCAATGGAGGCAGACCAAAGCAGGTCAGGGAGCGGAGGCCCAGGGTGTTTGTTACTCCGCATTTATTCCAAGTGATATTTGAAATAAATTGTTGTTTATATAGGGCCAGGTTATTACTGTGCACATCCCACATGGCAAAGAACCCGAGGAAGGCACATGGAAGGAGTTAGAAATTGCACATGCAATGGCTGGGCTTCTGAGCATTAGGGAAGCCTCTGAGGAAAGATTGATGAAATATGTTCTGACGTTTGAGTTTTTAGTTGCTAGATTTCTTCTAGGAATTTTGGCAGCTCCTTTAACCCAGAGACAGCAGTGGTGTCGTTATTTTCAATAAAATGGCCTCTCCAGGAAAATTTAGAAATCCATTTAAATAGAAGGTAAATAAAGACGTTTATAGGCAAAGCCTATGGCTGTTTTGTTGTGCATATGTCTTCCAACCCAGAGTTGAATCATCCACTCCCTTGCCTTACTTTAACACTTTTGTTCAAATGTGGTTTTTTTTTTAATTTTTTGCTTTATCTGTCCTTTCCTATTGCTAGTTTTTCTATAAGTAGATTATTGTTTTTATTGCTAGAAACATATAATTCTTTGCATTTTCTGAGTGTAATTTTGGTGGTTAAGTTTTTTGTTGGGGGGGCTTGTATAAGTGTGTGTGTGTGTGTGTGTGTGTGTGTGTGTGTGTGTGTGTGTGTCTGTGTTAATGTGTTTAGTTCTTACGTACCACCCCTACGTTTCTGTATCCAACTGAGACTCCATTCTTAGTGATGAAGTTTAAATGATGAATGAATTTAGAATGGAAGTAGGAAAAACATGTGTGTATAAGAAGCAGACAGTTGGATGGATGGACATTGAGAAGCCTGTCCTGCCTAGGGTTTACCTGGCTTGTCATCATAAGAAATCACCTGAGACCATGTCTTAAAAGGAAGTCATCTGAGATCTGATTCCCTAGCTCATAGTATATAAACCAATGGTCAATTTAGATCTACTTTGGGGAAAAGTTAAACTTTCTAAAATATGTGGAATACAGAGGAAGGAAAGGAAAGGAAAGGAGAGGAAGGGAAGAGAAAGTATTTAAGTCCCACTTCTCAATGATGTAGACAATAAGGTCACGTAAAGTTTTTGTGGTCATCATGTTTGGTACTTTACTCCAATAAGAACGCGATGCTATTGAAGATCACAGTTCCCCTGAGCACAGGACTGCCAGGCTGAATAAATAAATTCTGCCTGGACTTAGAGGAGCTGGCAGCCCTACTGACATACCTTACAGTCCTTTCCTTGGACTTAGTTCAGACTCTGGGTATTTCTTGAATAAATAGCTACAATGGAAAACATATGAAATAGTCCTTGTAAGATGATAAATGAGAATGCTTTCTCATTGTTTAGTCACAGCTCCTTCATATGTATATTCATAGCCATAGGATTGTGTGTGCGGATTCAGAACTAGAAGAGAGGATAAGGCGCCGTTTCCCTGCAGGCCCTGTGAGCACAGGCAAGTGTTCTTCACATACTTCCTCTTGAGCACTGGAGTACGGAGCCAACTCTCCCTCTAACAACTGGTATATTTTGTTGGTATTGTGCACCCCATTTGTTACCCATTAGGGCTTCCAACAATTATATGCTGAGGACTAGACTCAGTGCTGTGGAAATATTGATGTATACGTCAGGCACCACTCCTGTTCTTTCAAAGCCACCAAGTCATGTCATGTGAGGAAGGTCACAGGACATAAGCACGGATGAAGGGGCATGACATTGTCTTCACGAAAGGGCTTCGACAGCATTCCTGTATCCAGTTAGAGATGTCCAGGGTGGCACTGCGATACCCTTAACCTAGTGTTTCCTACTTAGGAGACTATGTCTCTCTATTGCTGGATTCTTTTTTCTCTGGCCATGGAAATCATGTCTACAAGTTAATAATTAAAACCTTTTAGAGTTAAAATGACCAAATAAGTACTTAAGAGATTTAGTGTGTCAAGAAAATGAGTTGAGGGTTTGGGGTAGTCTTCAGTGACAATAAAATGAAATACATACATACATACATACATACATACTATATATATATATATATATATATATGTATATATATATATATATATATATATACATATATATATATATATCAATCAGGATCCATTTGAAATACACTGTTTTGATTCCCATATAGCACAGAATGGATTTTTGAACTAGTAGACCCCAGTATGTAGAACAAAGAGGTTCTGATTTTACCAATGCTAATAAAACTTGGGTTAGGTTTTATGTCTTTCCAAATGATACCTTCCCTTGACAAGTGGCTGTGCTGTAGAAAATATTATTCTTCCTGATCTCCTCCTTTGCCTATTTTGTCTAATACTCAAAAAAAAAAATATTTTTCTCTGAAGTTCTGATGTAACCGAGGAGGACTTCGGGAGGTCACTAGTATCCTCAAGGCGTAGTAATTACTGGCAGCTGCTGATTGCCTTTGTGCTTTTGGAAAGATGTAGCATAAAGGTGTAAATAGATAATTTCCTTCTAGGTTCTGTTCTGCAAAGCAATCCAAAGGGATTCCCACTCATTTAGCATTGTTCCTGTTGGCTTTTATAGCAGCCAAACATCAAACCCCAGAGAGCACCACTCTGGAGGGAAGCTGATGACATGTGAAGTAAATCTCTTAATTGCATGTGAACTCAGTATCTGATCGGTCAGTTCCTTGAGAATTTTAATAGTGCTAGACCAACCCCCAATGCAGAGTGAGCATTTAATAAAGAGTTCACTAGGAAAAATAGAAATAGTTCACAGACTCAGAGAAAGGAATTTTTATTCTCAAGTCAGGAGAGACTCAGTTGGTGTAGTATAAATCAAATCACAAATTCTGTTCTAGTCTGGTCTCATCTTTCTCTTCTCTCTCCTCTTTTTCTCCTGTCCTCTCCTGACCTCACATTTCCTCTCCAGTCTTTTTCTCTCCTCCCCCTTCCTTTCCCTCTCGTCTTCCCTTCTTCAGAAGAAGCCCTATATCCCTGGCTGGCCTTAGATGCTGTAAGAAGCCATGAATGACCTTAATTACCTTCCTGTTTCTTTCCTTCTATCTCCCAAGGGCCTTTGCCACCACACTGGTTTATTCACTGCTGGGGATTCAACCTGAATTGCATCCCAGATCTACTTAGTTATTTTCTAGAAATACTGATTGTGATTCAGTAGATATAAAGTCTCACTGGAACCTCGGATGTAAACCCACCTCTTTTTATTCTTAGCGCTGTAGTTCCTTTCAGTACAAATAGATGATATGTATATGCCACCAGATCTCCCCAGTAGTGACACTGATTGACTGATGGACTCAGGTCCCTGAGCCAGGACAGAACATGAGGATGGTTCTAAATACCTTGTTTTGTGCAGTGTCTATGGACTGAGTTGAACTTTATTCTAGGTCATACCCAGGGCTTGGGGAGAGGGGAGATCTTCTTTACAACTCCTGGTGCTCACTTCACTTAGAGCCCCGAGGAGGTGGCTCAGTGTTTGAACCACTTGCTCTTCTAGTCTCCAGAACCCACTTTAAGTCAGACACAGCTAAATGTTTAATAACCTCGGCGATGCACACACATGCACTGTTAAACCTGAGAATCGCAAGACAAAGGCCAGTGCCACAATTTTTGAGCCAGTTTTGAAGCAACTTTAATTAAATACTGGCCAGGATGCTGGACTCTAGCCAGGACCATTCTTGGGTTCCCAGGAAAGGTCAAGGAGTCAAAGTTGGCAGAGGCTTCAAAAGGTAAACAAGGCCTTCGAATTTGCCATCACATCCAATCAAGGGCAAGTATAGGCTACCATATTATAAGCGTCATACGACGAACAAGTTTATTCTTAACTGCTGCAAACAGAACTCGTAACCTGCAAGGTATATTTTTTCTGTTTTGTTCTCCCAGTAATTTACTATTGTTCTTGTTTTAGTTTTAGTCTCAGAGTACATCATAAACACACACACCAGAGAGGGAGAGAGAAGGAGGGAGGGGGAGAGAGAGAGAGAGAGAGAGAGAGAGAGAGAGAGAGAGAATATATAACAAAGTTAGACAAACCATCCTTTGAAAAGTTTGGATCCTTCTGTCATGAATGGTTTTTTAGACAAATGAAAAATATTTTCACCTATTTGGAGATATGCAAACGTTAAAATCGCGGGTGATTGTTGTGTCTGTATCCTCTCCTCTTTCTCTTTCTCTGCTTTCATCTTCGCCTGCACCCTGTAGGAATGTGATCACAGGGTAGAAGTATCCTTCGAATTTGTATAAATAATACCCAGGCTGCATGGAGCAAAGGCTTCTTGCTTTGCATCCAGGGTTTGGAAATGGCATTTTCTGCCTGAAGTCTCCATTTGGTGTAGATCAGATAAAGATAGGCCTTTATTTGTGTGGGCATCAGCGTTTGTTCAGTGCCCTTACAGCCGTTCCTTCATCTGATCTTCACTCTAAGCCCATGAAGTTGGCAGAGTAGACATTATTATTCTCATTTGGCCATTGCTTACAAGAAAGCATCCAGATTAGAGGTTTCTGGGTAATGCTCATAATGATGTCCGCCAGTAAAATTGCTGCGGCTCTGTCAAGTATGTGAATTGGCTGCTGTTTTCTCCCCTTTGGTCAACAACAGGGTTCTCCTTTATGTGTCTCTTCAGGTGTGTCTTCAGAGAGGCCCCTTAAGACTTAATAAGGAGCTCTGTGAGGTGCACTAGAATCCTCTGATAAAAGGAGCGCCTGCTGGTGTTTATTACCTGTGTCCTTGTTGTTAATGAAGCCAGGCAGAGGAGTTGCAGGTGCAGCTTTGCCCCAATCCTCTGTTAGCCATCACTAGGAGGAAATGCATGCCCATCAGGCTGTTCCTTTTCCAGCCGTAATTACATTTTTAAAGCATAGAAAAGACAGCAAGAATCACCTTTTCGAATGGAAGTGCTGGAGGATGGGCTGAAATGGTGTGCTTTACAGATGTGAAATGCAGACTTGGTTCAGAGTTTCTCTAGTGCTTGTTGCGGGTCTCGATTGTGGGGCATCTGTCTGTCAGTGTTGAGGAGCGGGTGGGTATGCTTACTCTAGTGAAAGAGCAGGCTAGCAAGGCTCAGGGCTCTGCCCCAAAGGAACCCTGGTTTATTTGGGAAGATACTGTTTTCTTCTCACTTTGGTCACCCCTGAAATGATATGCCTATCACTTCCCATAGGCATTTGGATGGAGAGACCACCAACGTATTGATTGTATGAAGGCGTGCTGTAAAACACTTAACAGCAGTGAGTAATAAATAGCAATGAATAGCATTGGTCCTGGCCTTCTTTCTTCCTAGGTGATTTTGCATAACAATTTTCCGTGGTACTTTCTGTGTTAAAAAGACAATTTTGCCTACTCTTAGGACATAGTACAGGCGAAGAACACTGGAGACCGGAAATGAGGGTTGTGTTGTTAATTAGGGAGTGGTTCTCTTGTTGTAATTTCATGGCTGATGCTGATAAAAACCAAAAATGTGACCCCCCCCTTCTTTTATTTCAGCTTCCCTTTCAACCCTCATGTTATCAACTGTCAAGATTATAGGTGAGCTGTATGGTATTAACGTAAAGCAAATCAGAGCCGGGGGTGTGGTTTACAGCTCTCTGGAGGCTGATGTGAGTTCTGGGGCAGCAGCGTGTTCTACAATGTGAGATACTGTCAACAAACATAGCCTGCAGAAAAGCTCCGTGAGAAAAAGACAGTAGCTGTGCGAGCCAGACACTTTGACTTCAGTCTCTAGAAGTCAAAGGTAGAAAGAGAGAACCAAGTTTGGGAAGCCTGAGTTTAGTCTCCAGAACCCACTTGAAAGGAAGGAGGAGCGAACTCTACAAAGTTGTCCTCTGATCTTCACATGACCAATGTCGGATGCATGCTCATCCCCAGTCATGCGTGAGGACGGACACTCCCGCACCCATGCTGTAAATTTAATTTTACAAAAAATAAAAATAAAAAAATCAAAAGGTGAGAAATTTAACTCTTCACATGCTCATTTGAATGCTGTGTAAAAGAATTGTATCATCCAACACACTAGTAATATGTCACTGCACCACTTAGTATGATCCGAAACTTGAATTTAGGAGAGGTATTAAATAATTAGCTCTAAAAAGCTCAGATGTCATCTTAATTTTTACCTTGAGAAACCTTTTGTGAAGAGAAGTTGTGCTCTATTAGTATTTTTTTTTCCTATGAAGTTCTCCATAGTGGAAGTAAGAAATGCAGCCCTCCCCCTCCCCTTCCCCCTTCCCTTCCTCCCCCTCTCCTTCCCCCCTCCCCTCCCCTTCCCCCTTCCCTTCTTCCCCCTCTCCTTCCCCCCTCCCCCTTTTAACCCTTAGGAATTTTAGATAGTTCACCAAGGGAAAAGGTCCATGAACAATGTTTTCATGCTCTGCTCTGACCGCCTGCCTACTCCATCATGCTGCTGATTATGCGTGTGTGACTTAAATCACTTTAATCATTTACACTTTCTGAGGATGCTGTGCATTAACCTGTGGTTCCCCACCTCCAGACACTCTGAATCTGGTTCCTGTGGTGACTACTTCTAGCTGGCAACTCAGCTGGGTGTCTTGGCTGGCTCCCAGGTAGCATCCACTCCAGTGGAGAATGTGGCTTCTTTACAACATGGCTGCTAGGTCAGATTCCTAAGGAGTGAAAGCAGACATACCAAGCCTCTTAAAAGGCTCCACTCCACACAGACAGGGTGCTTCCTGCCTGTCAGAGCTGGTCCTGTCACTGGCTGAAGTGGAGAAAAGCTAGACTTCACTTCTTAAAGAAGCAACACAGGGTATATTCTGGGAAGGAAGCTCTGTTGCTGGAGACCATCTTGGAGATCAGTAGATGCATTTCACCTGTTTAGTGTGGGCATCCTGTGACCCTGAGCCATATTGACAAGTGAGTATGTTCCCTGGAGCTCCTTTAGGAAAGGACCCATGGTACTACTGGCATCATTTGGGTTTAAGGCGAAAGCTTATTTCTGTTCAAAGAATCTGCTGTGCAATTTTATGAAGTTAAGTCCATTAGAACCCTACAAAGTAGGGTCACTGAGAACTATGAAATGCCAGTTTCACAGCCTGTGCAATGGTGCCTTTGTTACAGCATCTTATGCTGATAGTACTGTTCTAGGAGGCTTAGGAGTTCTGAAAGAAGCTATTTAGCAGATAGTGTGCTGACTTGGGGTCTGAGCTAGCATAGTGTTCAATCCATTTATTATGGCTGGGTCCTGCTATTAACTCCTAACCTCCAACATTCCTGGCTGAGCTGTGGCCATTGGTGTATTTCTGGAACCTAGTACCTAGAACACGTGAGATGGTCAGTACTTGTTGCCATCTAATGACAGAGAGGGACTGATGGGTGAATGACAGAGAGAGGGAAATGTAGGTTCTGTACATGCAGTGCTCTCTGATGAATTGGGCTACTCCATTGTGTGTGGCTATAACAGTCTACATGTATGTAGACTACATGTATGTCAGCAATGAAACTTTATTTGGCTCATGGTTTTAGAAGCTAAAAAGTCCAGGGTCAACAAGCTGCATTTTTGTCAGTGCCATTTATGGGAGAAGGTGTCTTATGGCAAGATGGAGACAAGTTGGAACTCAAGAGTCTCCAGTTCTCTTGGAGCCAGTGTGAGTCCATTTATGAAGGTGGGGCCCTAATGAGCTAAATACCAGGCCCAGAGTCTCAGTGCTGTTGTACCAGGCATTAAGTTTCTGGCACATACGATTTTGTTTCTTCTTTTTGGTGGGAACACATTCAAACCATAGCAAATGCCTGTGGGGTAGAATGTCTTGCTGCTTGTTCAGGTTTTTCCTTTATCCCCAGGTCTCTTTATGTTAGAGTCCATCCAACCAAAGAGGGTAGATGTTGAAATTAAATTATTTAATAAAAACCAGCATCACGGTTTTATGGTTTATCTTCGCAAATGAAACACACACACACACACACACACACACACACACACACACACACACACACGAGGCACCTTTATATTTTTATATGCCTTAAATAGTTAGGCCACTTCCTAACCTCCATGCGGTGAATCCACTGATAATCTCAAGTAATTACTTACTAAAATTGTATTCTACCTTGGCTGCCCTGGACCCAGTTAGGCAGCCCTCTGTCCTGAGCTCTCCTGACTCCTTCAATTGGTTACTATGCCTCTCTGTCCTGCACTCTTCTGAGCCATGGCATCTCTCTTGTCCTCCACACTCTCCCTCTTCCTCTCCCTCCCCCTCTCCCTCCCCCTCCCCCTCCCCCTCCCCCTCCCCCTCCTTCCCTCTCCCTCTCCTTCCCTCTCCCTCTCCCTCTCCCTTTCCTCCTTTCCTCTGCCCCTTCCCTCCATTTCCCCCCTCCCCCTCTCTGTCTGCTCTTTCCAGCTATTGGCTGTTGGCAACTTTATTTACCAATTAGAACCAACTGGGGGCAGGTTCCCAGAAGCTAAGGGCATATTCTCCTGCCAAAGGTTTTTTTTTGGGGGGGGGGGCAGGGGGAGAATGTACTTAGCATTAGAATACAAGCAGCTAGAGGAAGAGGCATCAGTGTCACTTCCACACCAGACAGAGGAAACATGCTAGTTATCCCAGGTCTTCTCAAGGCAACAGGTGTCAAAGCTACCCCATTACCTCAGTCAGATGAGAACTAGACCAAAATTTTTTGGTGAGAATTTTTTTGAAATTGTAATACCCAAAACTTGTTTGTAAGCCCCAAAGACCAGATGACTTCCTGGAATGCTGAGTGTTCTAATTCTTGTAAAATAACACAGCCTTATGGAAAAATAGGGTGGCCTATGACTTTTTGTCCATAAAAGACCTATAACATGGGATCCATTGAAATAACCAAAGCCTATCTCTTGGTTAGTATTTTCTATTAAATAATTCTTGCTTCAAATTTTGCTCAAAGTGATACAATTAGTTTTTCTCCTGCAAATCTTAGGATTAACAAAATTATCTGAACAATGAAAATATCCAAGAAGCAGCAGCAGGTTTTAGATTCTTCTCTGAGTATTAGGATAAGGATGAGAAAGGCTGAAAAAAGCTAATTAGGAAAAGAGCCTTGTGTGTGGCAGCGCATGAAACTCCCTTTGTTTTTTGGCTTTTTTTCTCATTGGTATGATTATGAATATTACTGTTTTGGTAATGCACGGAGAGAGGGAATAGATTTTGATAGGCCTCTTGAATTATTTGTGTTCCTTCTTACCCATTATATTTTCAAGTAGCTTTTCTTTCGTAGTAGTATTAAAATTTAAACAGAATATGAGGACTTTGTTAAAGTGCTCATCTCCAGCTTGAGTTCCCTGTCATTTTAAACTTCTTTCCACCTCATGCTGATATTTTTATGCATATATTGTCACTCCCAAAACTCAATGGCAGAGCAAGGACAAGTCTCTATAATGAAGAGTATGCAACTCTTGAAGATGGAAAAGGTCTCTATAGGCTCCTTGAGTAGTGAGTACAGAGCGCTCTGTCTGTCTGTCTGTCTGTCTGTCTGTCTGTCTGTCTGTCTGTCTCTTTCTCTCTGTGTGTGTGTGTGTTGATATGTTTGTGTCCCTGTGTGTTTGTATGCATGTTTATTTGTGTGCTCCATGTACACTGGTGTCCAGGAGACTGATGTTAGAATTATACTGACCTAAAAGTTATTGCTCCTTCAGCAAAGGAAGGAAACATTTGCAGCATGGAATTATCAGTCTCCTCAGCACCCAAGTGCCAGTGAAATGAAGCTTCTCTGTTACAGGATCACAGTCAATCACACGGGAGGATAATAGCCTTGTTAACATAGGCACCCTTACTGTAATTTTGTGTATAAACAATGTGTATATATGGAGACACAGCATCATTCAGTTCCTACAGAATAATAGCTTCTCAATGGGGAAAAAAAAATGAATCGCCAAAACCTCACATTTTCTATCAAAGAAATCCTCAAAATAGAATGGTTTCCTGCTCCTAAACTCTAGGAATCTGGATTTCACACAACAGCAGCCTCTTTAGTTTACAGTTTGAACATCCAGCCCAAACAGAATGCTTCAGACTTCCTCTCTTATAGTGACTTCATATATTATTTCTCTATTAGATTTTACAGAGGTATTTGGTACTGTTGCATTTTATAAGAATTAAAAGATGGAAATAATCTAAATTTTTATCACTGGGAAATTTAAAAATGTCAGTACATCTGAAGGGTAAAATACTAGGTACAAATTGGAAAGAGTGGCGATATATTCAGATGCCTGCCTGTTTAGTCTGTAAAAAAGTATTCATCATTTGGGGGAGGCACTCAAACATTATCTGTCAACTCAAATATATTATCAACTCAAATGTCAACCAAAAAAGATAAGTAAATTTCTTTCCAAACTTTGGCCTTTAGGTACTGGATATCAAACCCAGGGTACTGCATGTGTCAAGAAGGAACTTTTTAACTGAGGAAAACCCCCAAGCTGAAGGGTCATGGTGAGGAATGGCTAGTAATAAAGCAGTATAAAGAAACCGTATTGAAGTAGTCTGAATTTCACAGTAGAAGATTCGTTTATGTGTCCATTAACTTCTAAGAAGAATTCTACATCGTTCAAGATAAAGCAGTCATTTACACATAACTCTGCAGACCCCACTTCTGATAGATAAATATCGGTTTGTGTGTCCTTAGATAGCAAGTCCAGACCAACTCTGATGTTGTGTTGATATGGAAACACACCAGCATTAAAGCTTGCTGGATAAGGTTCAAGTCATGACTTGGGCAAATTGCTTCATCTTTCCTGTCATTGGTTTTGTTTAACCCTGGAGCCCTACATTTCTCACTGGGAAAAAATGAAGTGAGTTATACATTCTTCCAATATTGTTGTAATGAGCAAATGAGATAATGACCATGGAATTATTTTTGTGAACTGTAATGTACTCAGCCTCCATTATTATGGAATGTTGTTGGAGTCAATCCAAGAACTTATCGTTTCCACTGAGTGCTTCTCTCCCACAGCTCAGGGAGAGCAGTGGGCCACCAGAGTCTGTCTTTGCTAAAGGTAACATGAATGGCATGAATCATGGAGTAATTAGCCAGGGCCAGAATTACAGGCCAGAAGCTCCTTGACAGCCTCTGGAAAAGGTGTTGAGTAAAAGAAGTCTTTGACTTTGGTTTTATATTTGACAAATAGCTACAGCAAAAGAATCCTCCATAGTGTGTAGAAGGAGAGTTTTTGCCTTACCATCTCCAAAATAATGACAGATTATAAAGGAGGGATCTGGGAAGAGAGAGAGAAATAACTAGCTGTGGTGGGTGTAAAGAAAGAGGGCAAGAAGACAGAAAGAAATAGCACCATCCTCTCCTTCCATCATGTATCAGGCCCCCAAGGTTAGAGGTAAGCCCAGGCTGCAGTTTCTAAAATATTCTCTGCATTCTGTGAGGTTTAATGTTACCTTCCAGTGATGGGTCAGACAAGCAAGGAAAGAACTCTTGGACCCTTAGACAGGTTGGAGTTCTTTTGGGCTACCTTGATGCCTTTTAACAAGTGCTTAATGTTATATCACCAACTTTCCCCCCCCCCCCCCCAGTTGGCTTAAGTTCTGTGATGTCCTGTAATTATCCAGAGTCCATCTTGCAACTTTTACATGGTGCCCCCGTATTAGAAAGATAGACACCGATTTCCTGACATGTTTATAAATTCTGGGGTTACATAGGTCTTGACTTGACTAAATTTCCAAGCCTTCTGGTGCTCATGCTGCATAATGTGGATGACTCATCTGAGGGTCAGGAGCCAGTCTAGCAGAGCAAAGCCCATCCTCCCTTGCTACTGCCCTGGGGCGGCTGCATCACTGCAGCCCTAGAGTGTTGCCTAAACCACAAAGCAGGAAAGTGCTGGCCCTAAAGTAAAAGGCACGAATCCTAGCCCCAACTGGTCCTGCCTTAGCCCTCAGTTGTTGCTCCTATAAAGCAGACCCCTGAAGTTATTCTCTCCAGATCCCTTTCAGCTCCGAAGACATTGTTTTAAATAAAATGAGACCTTGTAACACTTAAGTCAGAGAAGGAAGAAATAAATTGAAAGGGGAGTGTTTATGTGTCTCTTTCATAGGTCCTCGAACTTAGAGTTTTGAAGAAGAAATTTCAGGAGTAAAAACTTGATGGGGCCATACTTAATGGTTGCAGAATATGGCCCCCTTAGGTTTTTGAGTAGCATAATAATGTACTAGGCTGGCTGAGCTGTAGGACAAGGCATTTATAGGCAGGGGATGTCAGTTTTGAACAGCCTCCCTCCCTCCATCCCTCCCTCCCCCCTTCCCCCTCCCCCTCAGTGGCAGTGTTGTTCCACTGTTATGCCTTGTCTTAGGTAGCCTTTGTTCCTTCATGAATTGACAGTCAACTTGCCCCTGTTTCTTTTCATATTCTTTCTTTGTCTTTCTGCTCCCTTTTTTCTTATTCTGCATTTCTTCCAAGGTATTTTTAAAAATGACACCTTAGTGTACTTAATCCATTCAGTCCATATTGTTTATAGAGCCAAGCTGTTGTCTTGGTTCTTGGTTTGCTGTTTGTCAGACAGGGCAGCTCTGTAGTCTCAATAGCTGTGATGGCTGCTGTAGATTTTTGTCCCTTCTAGTACTTTGCAATAGCTAGGTTTAATTACTCCTCGGATGCGGACTCTGCGCCAGCCATTTAGGCTGAAGGATTCTCCTGCTTATGTTCCCTTGGCTGGAGCCATCACTGTTTAGTCTTTGTTGTCTTCAGATGCTCTGTGGATTGAGTATGCTCTCTAGCTGTCCAGAGGATACAAGAGGCATCTTCCTATGCTGAAAGCTGGTTTGTGGCCCTCTTATCTGAGCTCTTTTGTGTCATTAGTTTAATTATACAGATGGGGGAATTTAATACGGAAATCACTTACTAATAATTCCAAAGAATTGCTGTGAGCCATGCCCTGGGCTAAGCATGTACTTCTCAGTATGATCAGTTCCCCAATCATAGACATGTTCAGGATCCCTCAGCCAGAGAGGGGCTTGGGACCACACATCAGTCTTGGGTCACGTGTCTCTGATGTCCAAGCTCTTAACCTTGGTTCACCTGGTATCTGTTCTCACTGTCACCTGGCATCCTTTAGATTTAGGCCTTACAGGCTTCTGTGTTCTGTGCCATGTCCTAGCAGTACCCAACAGCAGAGTCATTTCTTGGACACTCAAACAACACTAGTTGGCTTTATTGATTTTTTTCCAGTCTAAGTTCTCATGGGCATTGCCATGATTATCCGAAAAGAATCCTCAAAGTAGTGCCAAAACCCTTGCCCATTTTTATTTTTTAAGCCTTCATGAATTTATCTGTACAATGGGAACATTGATTCTCAGGCTAGGTTTAAACTGAGTAACCTAGGAAACAGAGGCAGACCCAGACATAACTGGTTCTCAGATTGATTTCCCTTGGCCCATGCCTCTTTCCCCTCTACTTCAGATCACCCTTGCTTGCTGTCACCCTTGCTATCACAGTCCTTCAGTGCTGACCTTTCTTTCCCAGGGATAAGAAAGAAGACAGGATGCACTTCCCATAATCTTGGGGCATTTCCGGTGGTTATGTGTGGTGACTGCATTCAGTATCAGTTTGACCATCTTACCTAGAGCTCTGCACAGAAAGTAGTGTCCTGCCTGTAGATAAATGTGTCACCTTATCTGTGAGTAGACTGAACAGGGAAGGGTGCTCCTGGTCTGATTTACCTTTCTTCTAGTTCTGACTGAGTCTTCTTTCGCAGACCTTCTTGACCTTCCCTGCCTTCACGTAGGTGATCTGTCTGGAGCTGTGAACTGACGACGCCTATCGAATATCTTGTTGAAACATTTTACCTTACATTAAGACGTAGGCAACCTTTATAGGGGGCAGAAATGTTCACTGTATGCTAGGCCATCATTACAGATTAATTTGTAAAGTTCTGTCCTACAGAATTACTAGAGAGGTGATTGGACAGTGAATGTTGACCGATAGAGAGCAAGTACATATTGTGTCCTACTATAGAGTGGTTCTTTTTGAACTACTGTTGTTGTTATTGGTGGTGGTTTTCAAGACAGGATTTCTCTATGTAGCCCTGGCTTTCCTGGACCTTGCTCTGTCGACCAGGCTGGGCTGGAGATCATAGATCAACCTGCTTCCTGAGTGCTGGGATTAAAGGCATGTCCTACCACTGCCGGGCTCTTTTCAAATTATTAAAAAGTAAGACTTGGAAACAGGGTCTTTGTTTTAAGTACAAATTACCAACAGTTGTTATGACTGTAAACTAACGTTTCATTGATTTAGCTTTAGAAAATAATTTTCTGTTTACAAAACCATGACCAGGACACTTTAGAGCACTCTACGGTCCACCCAGCTTCCCCTAAAGTCAACTTACTGAACAACCACAGTTTATGCACTAAGTGTTTACATTGTTGAGATGTTCTCAGATAAACCACTGACTTTGGGTTCTGCAGCATTCTCTCCCCACCCCCTACCTACTCACTCACCACCCCCCCAACTCCTCAGCTCTCTACCCCCTAAATTCTTCCTTAAATCTACTCACACTGCTAACAGTTCTTTGATGCTCTGTTCAGTCATTATGTTATAGCCTTCATATCATCCTGGGTGTATTTTGTTTGTTTGCATCCCATTAAATGAAAACTTCAACACATGTTATATTAAATGGCTAGAGTTTTTCTATAGCAAATTTAAGAGAACTCAGATAGTGTGTTAAACTCTTTCTTAAAACCTTCAAACTTTTTTCCATCACACTTGAAATTAAACCCATTCATCTTAGAAACCCCCACAGGGACAGCCTCAGTGTCCCCAAACCCCCACCTATCCCCCTACCCCCATCTCTTCACTTGTTTTTCCTGGCCAAGCTGGCTTTTCTTTTCCTTACAGTCCAGGCCCAATGCTAACTCCTGTCTCTGGGTTATTGCGCTTATCTTTTTTTCTACTGTTAAACCCGAGGTCGCTGGAGAAAAACCAGTCCTACGATTCTGAGCCAAATTTAAAGCAAGGTTTATTGAGTTCTAAATACTGACCAAGAGATGGACTTTGGTCAGGACCATTTCCGGGGATTTCTGTTTTTTATTCTGTTTGACTTGACAGTGTAAGGGACAGATAGCAGGAAATAAGGTAAGTGTTTCAAAGGTATTTAAGTTAATGTCATCTCTGTCATCAGCCCTTTTCTATGTCTGTTTCATTGAGCAATCTGTCCTCTGTCCCTTAAGGATATTTTAGCAGGACACCTTTTCCCCAAACAGTTGGAGTTGAATTAGATTTCTTAAAGGATAATAAAATGTCATGGTTTAAACAGTTCTTTTACTTTTGACAGCTCTATCATTAGTCCATTGTCAGAGGAGTGGCAATTGAGGGGCTGTTGAAAGGGCCTTAACTAGCGGATCAAAAGCCCCGGAAGTGCTAAAAGACACTGAAGGATACAGATGCCCTAGCTGGAGCCAGGGCAAGGCCTTCCTTCCTTAGGCTTTTCAGGCCCTGGAGACATTGCATTGTTAGAGCTGAATGGCTCTGTTTTATGTAAGAGTTGGGTTGTCTTTCATAGTTTATGTCTTCTTCATCTTTTTTTTTTTTTTTTTAATGAAGTTTACTTAGCCTACCCATTTAGCATGATTTACAGAGGCTGGAGTAGATAAACCTGTAGATATACCTAGGAAAGAACAAGCATTCATAACTGGCCTCTCCTAAATTACAGGAAGTCATTGAGAAATATGCCAAGTCAGGCCATTCAGCTGCAGTTGGAATTAGGAAACTAGCTGTTTCATTTACAGCTAATTAAAGATCACTCAAGATGACTCCTGACACGGTTATCTGTGTAACCCCGTTAGTCCATTTTACAGATGAGAGCTCAACACTGGAATCCAGGGACCTCCGGGTTTGTGTCCCTGGGTGTTCTGTTCTCATTTGACTTAGTGACTCCTAGGACAGACAAGTAAATTCCTTAAAGACTTGTTTGGGTTTTCAGTTTTCATTTTGTTTTATGTTTCTTAAAAGGTCACAGAACAATCAGACTACTTCAGAGTCCCTGGTTGGAGGTTATGAGGGGTCCTCACCAAGCTAGCTGTTTATTGCCTGGGAGACTATGACTATTTCCACATTCTTGTGTCCAACTAACTCTAAGGTTTTATTGCCTGATCCAACCAGTCTGTAAGAGACTAATTTATAATAGATATGAAATAATCGTAATTTTCACTTATTCTTTTGTAAATTCAGTTTTGGAAAACAGTTCTCTTGAGTTCTCCCAAATTCTGCATTCTTAGTAGTTTTTCTTTATTTAAAAACACCCTTCCTCCCAAGCACAGTTAGGCTCATTTCTCTATAACAAAGAACTGTTGCCCAGGTTAGCCAGACACTTGAGTGTTTGGCTTAAATGATGGAAGAAATTATTTTTTTTAAAGTTTAGATGGTATTTGAGGTAATAGATTGCCCTTCAGTGTTATAAATAAGGAAATAAGTACTTAACCTTCTGCCAGAGCCACCCTTATTCAGTAAATTGAAACGTTGCAGTGTAAAAGAAAAGCAGAAAACAAAAACAAACAAAACAAATGAACTATACTCCATAGGGGACAGGTGTGCTTTATACCTGTATAAAACCTAAACTTTTAACTGATTGCCAAACTTCATGAGTTGTTTTAAAAAAATGAGCACTTCAGATAAATTCTTCTAAGGTCATTTGTTTTTAAAATGTGGATTTAATCAGGAAGACCTAGAATGGGTTTCCCCAAGTTCTGAGTGTATTGTGACAGTGAACTTCCCAGCATAGCTCACGGATTGGTACACAACACAGCATCACTTGTGGTTACTAAAAATGGCAGACTGAGAGCTTCTGTTTCATTCAGAACATCTCATTTTCCAGTGTTAATAATTAATTGAGCTTTTCAGTTTTCAAGTGTCGCCGCTGTAAGTGCCCGTATGCTCAGCACTAAGCATTGGAGTGCAGAGCGTTCAAGTAAGGATGTTTCCACCCACTGTCAATGCAGAAACACAGCTCTTACCTCCGAGGAAATAAACAATGGTTTATTCTGAAGCCGAGCTTGAGTGACCATAGCCAAGGAACACAGATTCAGTATACGTACAATGTGGTAACAGTTTCCTAGAGGTTTTACAGTGACCGAGGAAAGCCAGGAATCAAGACTCCTTTAAAATGCATTGGTGGAGACAGCATGTAGGAAGGGTCGAGCAAAGCTGGGACGTCTCAGGTGTAGGCCGAACATGCTGTCTGACAGCATCCTTAGGCTTTTGTTTGGTGGGAATAGGGTTCTTCTAGTATACTCTCACAGATTTGACCTGATAGTTACAGAAGTGTTGGGTCAGACACAGAAATTAGGAAGGACTGGCTCTTAATGGGACTAAAGCTAACCCAAGGTACATTTTTGTTAGGCTGTGGATGAGTATTCCAAACTCGCAATCATTAAAGTTCTAGTCAGTTAATCTGCCTTGCAACAGGCTTAGTGCCAGGTGCAGTCTTACCACGGATATTCTTTTGCATCACCAATATCAAAAGTCCTCATATGAGAACAAGAAACACATACTGCAGCAGGTCCTCCTCCTGACACAGGGACTCTGTTGGGCCATGGTTTGGATATAGTAATATTTACTTTGCTAAAGCGGCCTTGCTGTCAGGTCTGAGATTAGCTTGGGATAAGGATAGGAGGAAAAGGGAATTCCTTGGGAGACACAGCCTCTTTGGCAGAGAACTAGGTCTGTTTGCAGATTGGCCAGCACAATCTAGGCTGTCTTTGTATCTGGTGGTGAAAGAGATTCGGAAACACAAGCTACCTCCCCTTTTTTATTTGCTTTCTGTGCTCAGAGTTGTGATTCTCCATGTTTTGGATTAGTAAAGCTGTGTAAGATGGGGCTTGTGGAGTGAATAAGACCCTTATGACACACAGGTCCTCTTCCGCCGTCTCAGGTGGCTTGTCACCACTGTTTTCCTTAAAATTAGATGTAAGCCAGATGCTCTTCTTTCCTAATGAGACAAGTATTTTCCTTGTAAGATCTTTTTCACTCATTAATTTTTCAGATGCACAGGGCCTATGTCATTTTTTGGTTTTGATACATACCAGTTGTGTATGAAGTTTGACACACAAAATATGAATATTTTATGTTCCAAGGAAGTTTTTTTACTGCACATATTAGAGTTTATAAACACATGCTCTGAGGTTATGAGGTCTTGCTGAGATGTCATATTGGAGGGTAAACACAGTCCTGGGAATGATTAATAGATTTAAACTAAAGACAACTCAGACTGATTGGTTATGGCTTCCTGGTTTTCAGCATTAGAAGGATTCTGAGTGTTCCTGACTTCAATGGCTATGAGATCTATTGCTTACGGCTGCGATGGATATCACTCCTGTCTTTTCTTCATTATGACTCCTTGTATACTCGCTCCACTAACATGAAACTAGTTGAGCACAAAGAGAGCATACAACCTTCATTACACAACTTCTCAAATAGTGTTCCAAGAATTAGATCAAGTTCAAGGAGCAAATTAATAGCCAGTCATGTCACTCATGATCATTGCACTTGGGAAATAGTTGTTGAAAAAGCAGGAGTTCAAGGCCGGTCTAGGCTAGAGGCCAAGGGGACAAAGTCAATTTATTAAAATTACTTGTTAAATTCCTGCTGAGTGCTTCAGCCTCTGGGAGGAACATACATCACCGTATGTGGAATTGTTAGGAAAGACACTAAAAGATGACACAACGGGATTGGTTTTGTGTAGCAAATGGAGCTCCTATAAACTATGCTTTATTTTTTTTATTTAGTTTTTCTTTTATTTACTCACTTTACATCCTGCTCACTGCCCCCAGCCCGTTCACCTCCCCAAATCATGCTTTCTTCTAAAAAATAGGAGGACCATGGCCTATGGGAAGAGGTTGGCTGTAATTAGAAGATAAATGACACCCACTAGACAATAAGGGCACAGGGATGATGAACCCACTGCCCCACCATGACTGTCTTTATATTATTTATTATTATTATTATTATTACTATTATTATTATTATTATTATTATTTGCTACAGTGTTCTAGATTATAGCTCCCTTAGGAGGTTAGAAACTGGTTAGCATTCACCTTCTTTTTATTGAGCTGCTTGCCAGGTGTAGGCACCGTATCAAGATGGCAGGGCTTGGCTGTTGAGTCTGACCAGATGTTTTGTAAGATGGCAGGGCTTGGCTGTTGAGTCTGACCAGATGTTTTGGAAGTTCTTCATGTAGCAATTCAACTGTAGATCACTTAGAGAGAGTGGAGGGTAATCATAAAGTAATGCTTTTATCCCTTTCTCCCCCCTTCTTTCTTCATCCCTTATTTATTTCCTTAGTTATTCTTTCCTGAAAATGTTTGCTTAGACTTCTTGATTGACTCGATCCCAGGGACATCCAAAAGATACTTGGTAGGAGGGGTGGGGCTCCTCCTTTTGGGAATCACTTGAGTTACAGAGAACAAGTGTGGAGGTGATTTATTTAGCTCTGCTTCACTCGGTGGCGTGTACTCATCTGATCTCTGTAACCGTTTAGAAATGGTGCCTATTTTAGCTTTCTTCTATACTCATTCCACACACAAAGGAACTGAAGTCAAAGAGGCCTAAGTGACTTTCTTACCTTCATCCATTTCTCCTTAAAATAATAACGTAGCCACCCGATTTTACCACCATTCTTTGCTACGTGTTTGCCGGTTTAAAAATAAATTGAAGAAGAGCGTAGGTACCAGGTTTGTTGCTTTTTTTTTTTTTCCCTCTTTTCCTTTTTAGAAGGACTCTGATTCCAGATAATTGCAGTCCTGGAAATAGAACAGAATCTAGTACTTGAGAAGTCTCGGGTTCCCCTTCCAAGCTGTTCATTGCAGGGCCCTTAATTCCAGTGTGTTAGTAAGAGCACTGCTTAAAAATAAAGCAAAATTGAAGAGATAGGCACCAACTTTGCTGCTGGATTTGCTCTTTCTCAGCATTTTTGTGTTGGTTTTCTGTTCTTTGTTTTGTGTCTATTTGATTTCTGGGTTTTTTTTTTTTTTTTTCCCGAGACAGGGTTTCTCTGTGTGGCCCTGGCTGTCCTGGAACTCACTCTGTAGACCAGGCTGGCCTTGAACTCAGAAATCCGCCTGCCTCTGCCTTCCAAGTGCTGGGATTAGAGGTGTGCGACACCACCGCCCGGCTATTTGATTTCTTTGAATTTTATTTATGTGGTTTTTTTTTTTTAATGCTCTGTCTGCATGTGTACCTGCATGCCAGAAGAAGGCAGCAGATCACATCATAGATGCCTGTGAGCCACCATGTAGTTGTTTGGAATTGAACTCAGAACCTCTAGAAGAACAGCCAGTGCTTTTAAGCAGTGAGCCATCTCTCTAGCTTTTTGTTTTGTTTTTTAACAGGGACTCTCTTTGTAGCCTTCACTGTCCTAAAACTCACTATGTAGACCAGGCTAGTCTTAAACCACCTGTCTCTGCCTCCCAAGTGCTAGAATTAAAGGTGTGAGCTATCACACCCACCTCTCATTTTCATTTTTGGATAACTCTGGATTCCAGATAATTGAATTCCTGGAAATAGGACAGAATCTAGTTCGTGAAATGTCTCTGGCTTCCCTTCTGAGCTGTAGCCAGTTTCCTTAATTATTCCAGTGTGTTAGCGAGAACAGGAGATCCGGAAGAGACACCAAGAGGTAACTCAGCTTCCCTGTGTTCTAGTTCATGAACAGATTTTTAAGGCTACTGGTTCATGACTAACATGTTATTTTTCATACTGCTGTAATTGGGGCATAGGAATGAACTCAAAGAGAACTGTATCTGAGAATGTGACTGTGCCTGACATCCATCATGAGAATACAGTTACAGTGAGATGTTTTGGGATTTGGGCCTGCCCTATTATTTTCAGTTTCTTCTCACACCCTAGACAACCCAGGAAACACTGACACCCTGGGATCCAGCCTGTTCTTAGATTTCCGATTAGAATTTGATATTTTGATAAAGCTTGTCTGTCAACTTGCTGGAAGACTAATTTTTCCAGAGAATCCAGAGTCTGCTCAAAAATGGAGGAACTGGGGTTCAGCTCTAGGTCATTGGAAATGGAAACGAATTTTTTAATACTCTCTGACTGCATTCAGGAATGCTATTTTTGATTCATGTTTAGTTGAATCCATGATAAATCATCAAGTTTTTATGAGTCAGTTCTAACTCAGTGGTAATCTTACACATTGGAATCATATAAAACGCTCTAACATATTAATATAATAAGCA
The DNA here is from genome assembly GCA_030674055.1 of Rhabdomys pumilio. Taxonomy (NCBI): domain Eukaryota; kingdom Metazoa; phylum Chordata; class Mammalia; order Rodentia; family Muridae; genus Rhabdomys; species Rhabdomys pumilio. Next base: position 46,668,586 of record JANHMN010000012.1, read on the forward strand.
CAGAGTTTCAAAACAGAGCATTTTCCAATCACTCATTCACTGGGCAGTTGTGGTTCACCAGGGAAAGATATACTGACCATGTCCTTACAATCCATGGAGCTAACTGTTAAAATGAAGTCTGCTAGTCATGGTGGCGCACGCCTTTAATCCCAGCACTTGAGAGGCAGAGGCAGGCTTCTGAGTTCCAGGCTAGCCTGGGATACATAGTGAGACCCTATCTCAAAAACTAAACGAGTAGCAAACAAACAAAGAGTCAAATCATACTATCTTTTTTTTTTTTTTTTGCTTGCTTTAGCATCCATTCATTGCCAGCTTCTTGTTCTCCCTCCTCTTGGCATGAACACTCCAACATAGCAGAACATAAATAAATAGAAATAAATAAATAAATACTCTCAAGTAGGTGAGTTCCCAGAGGACAGCTTCCCATGGTCCCTTGCCTCCTCTGCGCTGCCGGGTACAGAGCTAGACAAACTCATTGCTGCCTGCATATTAAAAGCTTAATAAATACAGATGGAAGGAATGAATGATTTATGACAGTGTTGCCTGTTTAGCTTGGCGATAATGCGCACAGATTCTAGGACTATGTTTCTTGTGGAATAAAAATAAATAAACTCATCTTCATCTTTGTAAGTTAGAGAGTTGATGGGAAAAAACAAGGAACACCTATGGGACTTTTTTAAAAAAAAAAAAAAAAAAAAGAGAAGAAGAAGAGGAATTTCTTGTGTCCAGATGGTTGAGTGCATTTGCTATGTCTCTTGTCCAGACAGACAACGGTGAGGTTTCTATTTAAGGATACGTGTACTAAATGAAGAACCTGGGCTGTACTACAGAGAGAAGGGAAAAGGGTGAAAGAAGATTTGCACTGTCCTGTTTCAATGTCATCTCTTCTTTGCACAGGGTGACTGAAGAGTATGTTAGGTTTCTATATTGTTTTCCTGGCAGATTTTGTTGTTATTTGCCGGGTATGACCTGGTGATGCTGTTGAGCAGCCAGGTGTCCTGGAAGTCTGACGTCTGGTTCTTCGAGCAAGCTCCTTGATAAATAAATCTAGCTCCCACGCTGTAGAATGCATTTCTTGCAGCCCAGAAGTGAAGCTTCACCTGTGCTTTTGACCAGTCCTGGCTGCTTTCTATAGCGCAGAGTCTGTGCACAAGGTCACACAACTGCATTTCACAGGAGGAATTGCAGAATGTGGCTCGTGGAGGAATGGACTATTGAGTTGGCTAGACCTATGCTTGACCCCGCTCCCTTGTGCTGATAACTTGGTTTCATGGTAAAAAGAAAAGAATGTCAAATGCTGAAGAAACTGTGGGCACCAACAACAAGGTTGCCAGTAGGTTGTTGGTACCAGCTTTCCTTTTCTTACTCTGCCCTTTCCTACTCAGGTTCAGCTGGCCACTAAATGAGTAAATTGCTAGCAGGAATGTTCACCAAGCTTGTGAAACCAGGGGCCTAGGTAGACAGCAGATTTAGATATGGAGTGTGGGTCTCTGCTGTCCCAGGGTGTGAGTTTGCTCAGCTTGGTAGCTGTGTGTTGACCAAATGTGTTGGGTTTTCTCCATGTCTCGATGTCGGGAGGGATTGCAAGGCAGAATAGATTCCAATCCCAGAACTGAACTTGAGGTCACCAATATCCTCTAGCAGAGAATGTTGTTTCTTGATGTAAGTGGTAATTTTGGGTCCTGTATCTCCGTCCATTCTTACTCATGAATTGGAATGAGTTTATTGAGTGACTTAGCCCAGGTGGTTTCCACCAGGCAATAGGACTACTACTGAAGTGTTTGAAATTGCTTTTATACAACAGTGTGAAAAGCTTCCTTGTTTTGGCTGTCCGTGTGAAAGGTACATAGCCTGCATAAATAGTATAGGCCTTCAGGGAGAAGCATCACCTGTCTCCCTCAGCCTGGGGACTTTTGCTCAGGCCATATGTCATATCTGTCCATCTCTCAGCCTCCTGTCAGTTCTTTCCTCTTCCTCTTCCTCTTCCTCTTCCTCTTCCTCTTCCTCTTCCTCTTCCTCCTCCTCGTCCCCATGATACACAATCAACAAATGAACACTTTGGCTTATCCTAGGATTCAAGTTCCTGGAAGCCATGCCCTAATCATCTGGTGAGTCCTTTCCATTAGGCCTAACTGGCTCCATTTTGATCTGGTTCAACTGAAACTCATTGGGTGTTCACTGAACACCATGTTGGATATAGATCAGCACTTCTAAAATAAAGTGTGTCTGGACATGGAGTTTTCCATCTTCAAATTGCCACATGGAAAGTGATATTGTTTTTCCTTAAATATATACTTTCCTGACCCCTCAGTTCCAAAGGTGGCATCATTTAAACAATCAAACAAACAAACCCTCTAACAGCTGATAAGCTTTGATTTCATGTGACTTCCATTCGTCTCCGTTTCTTGCAAACGCAGGCCTGGTGTGCCTTGGAGGTATGACCTGCAGCCGCCTTAGTTCTCTGTGAGGGATTCATCGAGACTCATGTAGCAGTTGAACACAAGCTCTCTGTTTTGCCCAGTGTAAGAACACACTTGATCCTTTCCAAAGTGACTTCTATGGTGCATGTGATGTTCTCTGAACACATTATCAAGCTGTCAGTGTGACTTTGTCACCAAGTTCATCTCAGAGCATCTCCAGGCTCATTTTGCCTAATTATTTATACACACAAATTTCAATCCCTCTTACTGGGCTTGGTCAAGCCTGTGCAGGCTCTCAAATATGGCAAGCTATGTCATGAACGTTTTGCCATTAAAACAGGTCACTTCTGTCTTGAGTTTCCAAGAATCTTAAAGTGAATAGTAGGAAATTTTATTTTTTTTTTTAAGCTTTAAAAGTTACAAAAGTTTTTCCTTGAAACAGCTTACCTTTGGATGTTTGCCAATGTGAACCCAGCCCGTAGCCCTGTCAATTTAAAATGTGTGTGCCTGTATTTGGACAGAGGATGTAAATTTAATCCTAGTAAGTGCCTATTCTGGAGACCATCTTCTCTCCAGTGTAAATGTGTACTTATCAGAACAGAATAAATGTATTCAAAAACAGGAGGGTAAATGGCCTTTTATTCAGATTGCTTTTGCGCCCCCCCCCCCCCCCCCCCCCCCCCTAGTGGAAGCTTTATTGTCAATCACTTCATTTTCTTCCAGCTTTAGATTTGGAGGGCAGAACAGGAAAACATTTGGGGGCCAGTTGTTTTGAATCAAAACAAATCAAGAACTGGCAGAAAACGGTGGTTTCCTGGCTCTTTGCTGATCTGATTGGTGTCATTTCCCCAGCTCGGGAGAGCTGTGTTCACTCATCTTTAGTTTGCTTCTGCAGATTGGTGTTAGTGGGCTCTGGAAAAACTCTCGAACAGATATTAAATGGCTGCAAGGTAACACAGACCCTTGACTGCCTTGTCTCGTTCTAGGGATTTCCCCTTCACACCCATCTCTGCTTGACAAGGACAGCCAGGGGATTTTTAAGTGGCTTCTTACACTGGCATAGGAAGTGTCTGGTGGCCCACTTCCTGTGTCCCATAGTGGTTCACACATTTGACAAAACCCAGCAAAAAGGCAGCAGGGAGGGGCCTTAGGCTTCACTTTGCCATTGAGGCATAATTACATAATAGCGGCATCAAAAGTGGCAGACTTGTTGATGGAGGAACCACAATTCTGATCAGTGGGCTGACTTTCTGAGAACACCACTACCCAGCATGTATGTCTGTGGCTTTGAAGTACCTGACTCTGTCTAACCACTCGGTTTGCAAGACTGAAACAAGAAAAATGGTGTGTTTGCAAACCCTAGTCACAGGACAATATTTGGGGCAGTATGCCTGGGATCTCTCAGAGGCTCTCATACATTTCTTCATTTCTTCATTTCCCATTCCCACTTTGAGTCCTTCTATGGATCTACAACTGGCCCCAGCTTGTCTCTGCTTCTGAGTAGGTGCTGTTACAAGTGTGTGCCCCCGTGCCCTGCTCTGTGTCTTCTAAGATGAAGGTGATCAGAGAGTCTGGTTGGGGCATGGAAGCCTGGTTGTATACTGCTAACTTGAAGCTTTGGCTCCTAAAGAGTCCTTGACACTTTGCCCTCATCCTTTCTCTCTCTCCCCGTAAGATAGGAGGCTAGGGCATGACAGCCGCTTCCTGAAGACCATGTGTATATCCAAATATCTCAATGCACACCTTTAAGGTCTGTACTCAGGAGTCTGAAGTTGGATGGTCTTGAGTTCAAGATCCCGTATCTAAGCGGATACAAAACAAACAACATCAACAAAAATGAAGACCACAGAGTCAACCCAATAAATCCAAAAACCAAACTCACCAACATAACCTGAAGTCAAGTTAGGGAATCCCTTCCTGGCTTTGTTTCTTAGATGACATTACCTCTTATTTATAAGTTTGATCTAAAAATAACAATAACATTCCTTTACAATGAATCGTGTTTAGTAGTATCTCATGCAAAACCTTCTGAGGTATGTTGACGCATACAGAGCAGGCAAAATTGAGTCTTTTAAAGGTCAGTCTCTGGCCCTGAACACCCTCAGGGAAAGGTGGATCTGGGATTGAAACATGTTTATTGTTGGACTGTAGCTCCTTAGCTAGTGAGACAGTCAAGTGGGGTGGGCTTTTAGTTTTCTCCCTTTTCAATAGGATTGTTACACCCTATGTTAGGTGACCACCAGCCATGTTTGAAATCACTTCCCCTGGGCAGGGCAATATGTATGATCCGTGCTCTGCTGGGTGTTAATATTCTTGTTTAGATCCTGAGCATTCGCACAGGTTGTAGATTACAGATGAAGTGCTTGCGTTTAGCTAGGATGGACAGATGAAATCTGCTGCAATTATTCTGTTCTTAACTGTCTGCTGCTTTGGCCTTATGGAAACATGGCTGTTGTCATGCATTCTTTCCAGTTGACAAATAGGACGGACTTGCCCAGCAGGGAAATTCTGTGGAAAGAATGACATGCAGGGGGCATATTTGAAACAGGGAAGATGTTGAAGAAATGGGGGTGACAGGAAACATGGGGACAACTTTGGTGTAGGCAGGACCTGAAGGTCACCACCCAGGGAGGCAACGAGGCGAGTATTAGAACAGTGTCTTTCTCCTGTGGGGATGCAACCTGGGAGTGTGAACCCTTCACTGAAGGCCATGGGTTTAGAAGGAGCTATTCTGTGTGCCTGCTCTTTCTCTGGATGTAATTAAGGAGACTTTAGAGAAGGAATCTTGTGCTAAAGCCTAGATAAGAGCCTGAACTTATCTACCTCCCCAAATCCCTAAAGCTGAGTCTGATTTTAATATTTTTCTTTTGGATTTGACTTTGCTGCTGTGTGAAGGGGCAGCAGGTGGGGAGGAGAGAGCGGAGAGTTCCTGGGGAAGTAGAAACCTTTATGGAGACCCATTTTTTAATCTCCATGATGGCTCAGTAATGTAAGCCCTGAGAGTTGGCAAAGGAAGGAAAACTGCAGGATTAATGGCCTTGTGCCTGGTTCTCTGATACCCTTTAAAAGGCCAGCTAACCAGCTGGCTCCCTCCTGCTCCAAGTGCACTCCCGCCCAAACCCTGAGCTTTGTTGTTTTCTTTTTGGCTGATTTAATTTTCTTCTCTGTTTCTGAATTTTAGCACGGGGCGAGGGGGGGACGACTTCTCGTGTGCGTGTGTGTGTGTGTGCGTGTGTGTGTGTGTGTGTGTGTGTGTGTGTGTGTGTGTGTGGTGTGAGAGAAAGAGAGAGAGAGAGACAGAGAGAGACAGAGAGTTTGTTTTATAGCACTATATATGAGCAGGAAGATTTAGTGCATATTAATTTGGGCATTTATTTTGGTGACTATTTTTCTTAAATTGAAACTCTCTGTGTGTGTGTACATCTGTACATGCATATATGCTTCCAAGTTTAACCTCCTGCAATCCTGCAACATAGGTTTGTGGGTTTTTTTTTTTTTTTTTTTTTTTGAAGCAGAGATAAAATCCAACATGTTCTCAGTTCTTTTGATATCCCAGATACAATGTAAGTACATAGCCCCGTTTAGGTTTTCCAACATTCTTGCTTTTCCTACCTGTCTATTTATGACTCCTAGGAAGCCGTGTGTCATCTGCACCACAGTGGATCAATGTAGAAGTATACAGCTGTGTTGCTGGGATGTACACATGGGTTGCTACAGGTATAACTAACTGATCACTGAGGAAAGTTGTTCTGGGTGTGAGTCGAGGTGCTAGGGAGGAAGCCACAGAGTTTGTTTCATTCACTACTGGAAAGGAGGACATGATTAAGGTTCCCAGTAGGAAACCTATGAAGTAGATCAGCAAGCAAGGAAGGAGCAAGGAGAGCCAGGCGTGGAAGAATAAGAGCTCTGACTGTTGCCTATGTTACTCTGGTAGACTTCGAAATGCCAGCCCCCATTAGTTTTCTAGGTAAACATTCTCATTGTTTTCTGTCAGAAGGTAATTAACAACAGTAACATTTTCATATAACACTCAGACCTGGATGGGTCTGACGTGGTTCACTGTTACTTTTTCCCCCAGCGTGAAGTTATTTGATGTTTTTATTACATGTAGGTGCTATTGGGTCTGCTGCAGGAAGATTGAACTGGGCCCCTGGAGTGGAGGGTCTTCCCAAGCTGACTTGGGAATAAGATTCTTGCTACAGTGAGGTAGTGCAGGCATGACATAGATGGACAACCAGGGCTTTCAGGAGCCTGGGTGAAGTTGAAACAAAGATGGAGTTTTGACCACTTTCTGAGCCAACAATGCGGCAGCTGTGCCCTGTTGCAAAGACAAGCCTGTTGCAGCCTGGGCTGAGAGTTAGAAGATACCAGGGATGAATGGTGAGCTCACATGCTGGGCTCTACTGGGTGCTTAGCAGCCTGATGGAGTGCAAGCATTTCAAAAGGCTGCTGCTATATCCCAAAGAGGTCAGTCTGGGTTTCTCTCCTCACAACCCAAATTCCAGTTTCATCCATCAATCCTCAGTGGATTCCAGGGATCTTTTGATTTTTTCCATGCCATTCTCCCTACAAACTTTCAGTATGGCCTTGGCATAGAGCAGATCTCTCTAGGTCTAATATAATTGTTCACTTTGTTCTCGAAGACCTTTGCTTCTGTCCAAATGGCTTTTCCATGCTTCATCTGTTGATGGATTGGAAAAATGCTAATGTTTTTCCTTTTTACTTCGTTGTACTGATAGACGCTTGCTTGTTCAGTAGAGGGTTCACTTAGAAATCAACATGATGGTAAGTCATAGCTACCTCTGGTTCTGAAAGAAAGATAAAAGAACGGAATGTCATTTAGCCGTCCATCAGCCCACTCTTAATTTCAATACACTTCAGTACTCATATAGAAATAGAGATTTGTATGTGTGTGTGCCTGTGTGTGTGTGGGTGTGTATTACAGATTTTATGCGGCTATAATTATTACAGATATTTATTACAGTCATAAATATGCCTACAAAGTGTCTGGAATGCTAGGAAATGGAGCGAGAGACACGCTTTCAGATGTAGAAAATTGTGATGGTATTTTATAATAACTTACCCAAACCCAGGCTGTTGATTCCCTTCTCTCTTTTGATCCCCCACCCCACCCCCTCCAACCTGCCCTCTGTGTCCTGCAGCTACTCAAATTTTCTTTTCTGCAGTCTTCTCATCTCAGGGCAAACAAATTCTTTGTCTTAGAAAGGTTTCTCAGAACCCTTGATGTCCTAAACTCTGTTCATTGTCCACAGCCACTTAATCTGCATACCTGGTTGCTGTAGCTCTTGGATATGTCCAGAAGTTAGCCAGTTCTAAACACCTGTGTTGACACCTCACCCACCCCAGCTTTGGTCACCTCCAGTCCGACCATGGCAATAACCTTCCTGTCTTCTCTGTTTCCATATCCTGCAAATTGTATACTATTCAGCTGCTACCAGAGGAATCCCTGTGGAAGATAAACCATTTCCTATCTTCCATCTTCTTGCCATTGTCAGTGATGCTCCATCTTCCATTGATAGCCACATTCAGGGTCCTATGGGTTTATGCCATTTTCTAATACTCCTCTTCCTCTCCATTCTCTCAGTTGACAAGTGTTCTCTGAGTGATGTGGTTAAGCATCTCCTGATCTGAAATACTTCCGAACAGAAGTGCCTTAGAATATTTGCATAGACTCTTCCAGTTGAGTATCTTTCATCCCAAAATCTGACATTGAAGCATTTTAGACTTGAGGACTAGAGATGCCCAAGCTGAAGCAGCAGAAGTTGCTTTCTTCCAATATTTACAGCGATTTTCCTGGTAATGATGCTCCAATCAAAGGTACCCTGTGAAATACTTAATTTTTCATGCTATGTTTGCTGTGTGCATTTCAGACCTTGTTAGCAGATCCTAGAGCAATGCCTAGTGGTGGCCTCTGTAGTTAGGAGTAGGTGTAATCTTCCTCTGGATGATCCTGACAATTTATTTCAAAGGCTTAGAAAAGATGGGGCCGATTGCAGTATCTTACCTGGATTGTCCTGTGCAGGCAATGATGTACATATAAACTGTACTGGGAATCTATATGTTCCTTTTCTAGATTCGGTGGGCATAGTAGGGGATTCAGGAGTGTGGACATGATTGATTGAGAGATGCACAGGGAATAGCTAAAGGGGAGAGATGATGTCAGTGATCATCCTGGCTTTTGGTTAGTCTGGTACAGAGAAGTTCTTTCTCAGACTCACTAAGGATGATACTTCTGCCTGACTCTTCTTCAGTCTAGATGCAGTTCAGGAGGAGACGCTCTTCTGAAATGAAGATGACTTACATCAATACTAAATAAATCCAGTACCATTTAGTGCCATCTCTACATACAATGCTGGGTAGGGTTTTTTGTTTGTTTGTTTGTTTGTTTTTTAGTTCATTTGAAAAGCATATTTAAATTCATTGCATCAGAACAATGATTTTGATCACACTTTCTCCGTTGTGTTGACTTTGCTCCTCAAGCACGCTTCTAACGAAGGAGCATAGCTTCCGGATTTGTTAACTGCCACCTTATTATCCCATTAGTCAGTTACAGCTGCTCGAGAGCAGGGTGAGTGACAGAGCACAGCCATTTATCTGCTGTTCGCATAGCCTTGTTCCGCACATCATCAAGCTGTTTGAATTCAGTGATAGGACTTTTACATGTATTCCAGAGCACTTAACATGCCATCAAAATGGTTAGGATAAACCCCGGTGACCTGAATTGGTACTGCCTTCCTCAGCATCCCTTGTAAAGCTGGGTTGAAGTCCTGATTAGCAAAAGTGATTCCAATTAGGAGAGGCAACCTGTTTTCAAGAGGCTATGAGGCTAATCCACATATCGCAGTGTAGGTTAAATTTGGGACAATTACACACACACACACACACACACACACACACACACACACACAAAGCAGGATGATGGTGATCCATCTAACACACTAGCAGATCAGGGAATCTTTGATAAATGCATTTCAGTGTAAGTTCAAAGTGCAGGAAAACTAGCCCATTGAAGTTTGCTTTACTTTTGGTGATCCTTGTAGATAAAGAGGTTTCATGTACATGCCCCACCATTCCAAGCTCACTGAGAAACTTCACATTTGGACTTTGTGGGTGAAGAAGGAGCTACAGGGGTGAGAGCAGGGGGTTGTGTCAGCATCACAAGGAAAGCATCTTGGTGAAAGGAGCACTGTGGGTAATGGAAAATAATTGGTCTGTTCTTGTTCTTCCTGCTAAGGGCAAGAGTTATTATGGCAGTGTTTTTGTATTGCAAGGAGAAGACAGGCTGCAAAAAGACAAAGAGTTGGCCTGGATGTGGTGGTGCACACCTTTAATCCCAGTACTCAGGAGGCAGAGGCAGGTGGATTTCTGTGAGGTCAAGGCCAGCCTGGTCCTCAGAGTGAGTTCCAAGACAGCCAGGGCTACACAACCAAAACCCTGTCTCCAAAAAGAAAGGAAAGGAGTAGAGTGAACAAGTGAATGCGGGTTCTTAGGAGATGAGATGAGGTATTGGAAGACCTGTCAGCTTCAATTTGTTCCTACTCTCAGTTTTATTGATGCACTTGAGGAACTGTTGGTACCAGCTAAATAACTACAGACCTGAAATGACAAAGCCCTGTTAATTCTGAGCAGCATTAACACTTGTAGATGTGGTTCAGTTTTACTGTACTCCCAGGGTACTGTACCAGCTAGAGAGTAAACACGGCCCTGCTTCCTCTGACTTTAAGCTCAGGAGTATGATCCTGCTGTCCCCTAGCCAGTACAAAATCAGATTCCTTCAATCTTGTTTATATATTGGGCCTGAAAATTCCTTCTAGCCAGGAATTGCCTGTGTATTACAAGAATTTTAGCAGCATCTCTGGAACCTACCTGCCCTCAACCATGACAACCTCAACACCGTCTGTGTGTGTGTGTGTGTGTGTGTGTGTGTGTTTAATTGTCATTGTCCCAAGTTTGACCTGAACTGCCAAAGACCTTCTGGGATTAGAAAATCACTCCACATTTTTCATTGTCAATGGCTAATATTTTTGGTAGTATTTATATACAAGACCTTTGATGGATATTTGATAAACATTGGTTAGAAATAATGTCAAATAAGGCAGTGTTGGTATACCTGTTCCTTAGTTTATTTGGAAGGCTCTGGTTTTTTTTGTTGTTTGTTTGTTTGTTTTGTTTTTCACTTCTCAAAGTTACTTAAAATGACCTTCTAAGGGAAATAATTGTTTTGTCCATAGAAGAACTGTTGGAGTCCACCTATAGGTTTCTTTAAGAAACCTGGGTAATTGACTTACATAACCATTGTGATCCATGGGGCAGAGCAGTGAGGCTGTTGCCCTTTCCTCTGGAGCTACAACTCTGATGATGATATCATACCTTTGGCATATTGCTGTCCTTCCATAAAACAAGACCACTGAGAGCAGGGTTAATTTTAGATGCTGTTTTCTGAGGATGGAAGGAAGGTAGACACATACATTTCCTTGGCAATATCCAAAAATAGTATACTACATGGACCACTTTGTGAACACTCATGGTCTTGGGGATTAATAGTAGTTTCCAACTTCAGAAGCCTCCATCTCACTGTGAGGATAAAATACTTATGCTGTTATGTCCATCAAAGTCTTACTGGATTCCCCAGAGCAGGGCTCTAGGCAAATCCTTGGAGATGTGAAATCACTGGAGAAAACAACTCCAGGTCTCCAAGGAAATTATGGTCTGTTGGCTATCAATTTTAATTAAAATGTCACTTCCAACACAAGTTGTAATGCAAGAAGACTCATAAGCCAAATGTGTTGGCCACATGTTTTTTTTTTTTTTAATGAATTCACTGTATGCATTTTAAACACTTGACATGTCTCAGTGGGGTAGAAGCACTTATCATCCAACCTTGATGACTAGGGTTTGATCTCTCGAACCTACAGTGGAGAGACCTGCCTACTCATAACACACATACACACACACACACACACACACACACACACACACACACCACCACCACCACCACCACCACCACCACCAATTAAAAATTGTGAATTAGTTACATTATTAATGAAGGTGAAGAGGAGAAGTGTCAGAAATCTCCAAGAAACTGTGGGTCTAGTAAAATAGGATTTCCTTCCTCACTTTCCAGAATGTTTGTAGCTCAAAGATGGGGAGTAGGCTTCATGAACCCCAGAGATGTGGCTCCTTCTGTTTCCTTGTTCCACCATGTTAAACACATGGCATCCATTTTGAGATTAAAGGTTGCTGCTCCAGTTCCAGCTACCACAACTGCATTGCATACCATAGAAAAAGAACAGAGAAGGACCCTTCCCTTTGTAGACAAGTCTTGGAACTTTTACCTTTTACCATTTCTCACGTGGCTGCAGCAATTTCTGTAAGCATCCACTATGGCTAGACATATATGTTTGGCTCAACCATATAAACATCATCAAGGGTGGATTTTACCTCTGAGAAATGATTGAATCATTAGTTGTAGAAGGAACATAGATGTGGAGAGGCTGGGATTTGTAGTGCTTAAGGCAGCAGAAAGTAAGTGCCCGGTGACAACAACAATCACATCAGGGCCATGTGGCAGTTAGAGATGGCAAAGGAGAAGGAGACTGTGCATATGCTTTGGCTGGGCATAGTTCTGTGCACTTGTAGTGCTTGGGAGGCAGACAGGAGAATCGGGGTTTTGGAGGTAGCCTCTGCTACATAGGAGTTTGAGGCCATCTCCAACAACACAAGACCCTTTATCAACACCCCCACATGCCTCCAAAATATGTAACTTAGATAAGCAGAGAAGTAAGTATGGATGATAGTACAGAGAAATGATGACTTCTGGCTTCCTTTGGGGCCAGGGTTCAAGCACTATAAGCTATAAGACGTGAGAACAGCATACAATGCAAATGACTTTATGGGTATCTATGCAAAACTGCAGTTGTTTGCCATGCATGGCACTGTAAATTTTCTGACTTTTTGCTTTTAATGTGTTCTTACAAATAATTATTTAGAATAATGTCACTATAGTTAAATAAAGTCCCCCTACATTGTTATAATAATCTACCTTGTGGGTATTTGATCAAAAGGAGAAGTCATCTAAGTAAAGTGGGAGATTATTGAATGGGAAGAGAAAAAGGAGACTGGAGGCGATCCTGGAACTATGTTATGCTTCCTATTAAGTCCTAAGCTATTTTCTTTGGTAGATTGAATACAGTATGTTCTTTCTTTGTGGAGGCAGGATAAAGAGATATCACAGTTATATACATATTCTAGATGAACAGATAGCCCTACCTACAGAATTAGCAGAAATGTTTTAGAAATCTGAGACCTGTAGCAGTGATGTCCTATGCCCTCAAGCATAAAACCAGCAGTATTGTTATGTGTTATGAACAAAGACAAAGGTGATGCCTTTTCATGAGAAGTGTCCTTGGTGGTGCAAGGTTGCATTTCCAATGGCATGTTTTCTGTGACTTGTGTTCTTTCTTTATGGGTGCAAGCTTGAGGCATGGACAGACTAGCTAACTGCTCAAAAGCCCCATAGACAGTGAGTCCAAAGATGATGTTCAAACTGTGGCCTTCTGAGAGAAGGTTCTAAGCTTTTTTCTCTTTCATGTTCTTGTCAAAAGCTTTTTACCTTTACCTTATATTCCATGGGTTTTCCTGATAGAAAGAATGAAGCTTTTGAATATTTTTTGCCCATTTCTGTACTACCACCTAGTACTTGAGAATGGCTACATTCTGAAGTTGATAACTAATTCATAACTAACTGATAAAACTTGATAATTAATTGACTTGTTTGGATTAAGATAAGTGACAGGGAACTAAGCTTTCCCACAAGGCTTTGCCCATCAGTGGTTGTCAACTGGCTCAGTATCTTGTTTCTATCTCTCAAGTTGAAATTGCCTTTAGAATTTAGCTGTTTTTGTTCTCAGGCCACTTTGAAATGGAATTAGACATACTTGTGTATTGTCACAAGCTCAGTATGTACTACATCCTGAGACCTATCTACATTGTCCTTGATTCGAGAATGGCCACACTCACTTTTATGTGGGTCTTAGTCAGTAGCCACCAAATGTTTGTGGACTAGAATTAAGGGCCAGGTCAGTTGTGGAGTGCGTCTACTAGAGCCCCATAGAGGCAGAGAAAGAAGCAACCACTAGAGCCTGGTGAACAGCATTCTCCCTGAGCCACTCTAGAGTAGATTCAGGAAGTTTAATTCTTGCAGTGCCCAAGTAATTTCATGCCAAGGCCAGCTCTCTCTAAAATAGAACTTTGGATCTAGTGTAGCGTCTCTTTTGTTTTGTTCTCTAAATCATGTGCTAGGTATTTAACAAGTGCACTGTCTCACTCCTGGTTTTTCACAACGCCATGACAAGTATATGATCAGATCCACGAAGTGAGCCCGAAAATCTCAAGGTTCAGCTGAGGTTGTTTTAACTGGTCTTGAACACAGGCCCGCTGGACTCAGATTTTAAGCACTTACTGCTTTTTCTTTACACCTCCTATTGGCCCTTGATTAATGATCAAAGAATTATTGTCTGGTGTAGAAGACCATAGGAGTTCTAGCTTTCCTGGGAAAGCAGGAATTGGGAAAACTCCAAGTATGTCAACAGGCAAAGGTGAAATTCATAAATGTTGTCATAGGGGAGCCTCCAAAGAAAAGTTCAGATATCTCTCATTTGTGATTAGTTATCAGAAGAAACAGAGGCAGAGCAGGAGAGAAATGCTGAGGGGCCTAAGAGGCAGTTTGGGCAAGCATTCCTCCTTCATACCTGGAACCAGGATGTCCACGGTCCCTTTTCCTGAAGAGCCAGCACATGAACTTGAGGTCCTCTTTACTGCATCTCAAAACTGACAGTTCTAAATCTTGTTTCCTTCACTGAGACTTTTCACTTTAAGGGAAATAAAAAAATCTATTTTAGGGTTCCTTCCTCCTCCCTTGCCACTACTTAATGTCAATATTGCCAGAACGACTTCAGACTTTAGACATTAAGAAACGTTGAGTTAATGTAACAATTTGGTGTTGCCGTAAAATTTACATGTGGATCTCTCAGCAAGCTCCATCTTTTAATATTTACTTAAAATATTTGCTTTTGCATGTCTATCTGGCCATTTGTGCGAACGCATTGAAGACGGGTGTTGGTTTTATTTGTTTCATTCTTGGGTGGAGAATGTTGACTCTACTGAAGTGTATTAGAAGAGAGCCTTATTCTTATTAGAAGAGTTCCTTATTCTGAAGAGTCTGTGGTAGCTGGGCTCTGCCATGATAATTATTCTGTGGGCTTCAACAATGTCTAACTGGATGTTTTCTAAATAACAACTCTATGAAGATAAGTCTCTAATGTAGCGCTCAGGGGGGGAGAAATCAGCAGACCTGAATTAACCGAAAAACCACTTTTGTGTTGCGTTTTGATCCATTTAAGCTAAACTGATTAGCACTTTTTGAAAAGCAAATCTAAATCCTTGTGCTAATCAAGGGAAATTGAGCCATGCTGTTATTCCGAGTTGTTCCCAGAGCCAGCGAGAAGCAGCAGGCCCTCTTTTTATTTTATTTTTTATTAATCACTCAGCATATAGCTGGGTTCGGTGCCCACCTCCTCCCTCAACAAACGACTCTTCTCGGTGCTTGTTTAATAAAACTGCACAGCGGGGGAATATTGGAGTGTTAGTGGGATTCAAGGAACTTCATTCCGGTGCAGGAGATGATCGGTGAGTGCTTTTGCTAGGGGGCGGGGGTGGGGTGGGGTGGGGGGGATGGTCTGTTTCAAGCATGCTGTTAAGAAAAGTGTGCAGCCTGTTGCACACACGTGACTCAACTAGAACACAACTAGAAAGCAGGCTTGTCTGTTTTCTATTACTCAGTGGCTCTTTATCAGTGGATGGACCCTTGCTGCCCACATCACGTTTTCACCGCTGATAAATTCTTTCAAGAAAAGGTTCATTACTTACCCCTGTCCACCCCAAGTAGATGCAGACTGTAGGGACTAGGCAGACTTACCGTGTATGTCATTCCATTGTTTCCTAAGCATTGATATTGCAGGGGTCTGTGTCATTCATTTCTCCTGTAGCCCCCCACCCCCTACAATTCCATTCTTTATTGGCAGTAATTAGGAAGGAGACATTCTTTTTTTGTTTTTCAGGCTGTCTGGTATGGAACAGCAGATACCAGAGAATGAGGTGGGGAATGGAAAGGGAGGTATAATAATATTTAGCTTTATTCCTTTCATGCCTAACCAGAGTTGAGGAATTTTTAGAGCAGAATTGTGTTGTTTCAGGGATATGTCCAGTTTTCAGCTAGAGTTACTTATTAACCTCTACTTGCATAAGCAGACACTTATGAGATACGATCTGAAGATACGTGGTGAAAGAAATCTTGCCTTGCTCTCACCCTCTCCAAGTCTCCAAATGCCTCTCATAAGTGAACCGAGAGGCTCGGAAGCTCCCGAATGTGAAGGCAGAAGCAGTTTGCACCTCTCTGCTATGAAATCTTTGAAGTTATCACACAGATGACAGCTTCGCACAATTCAGATTTTTCAATGTACATACACGGCTGCAGCTCACCTGCTCATGCTATGAGAACCCAGTACTCCAGCTAGTCTAAGGTCTCTGCAAAAACTCTTCGTACCCCAGCTCCCTGCTGTTTAAATTCTTTCCAGGTAGCTGCCACTAGCAGGTACACATGGCAAAAACTAGCCCTGGCAAGAGCCATTTGCTGGTTGTGATAGTTGAGAAGAGTCTCCAAAACCAGAAATGAGTATCAGTAGACATGATCGCTAGCACAGAGCCTGTGTGGGCCCAGGGTTTAATCCTAGCTTGTGTGCATGGCTGATGAATGGTCTGTAGCTGTGATCATCTCGATGGGCTTTTATTGCTGTTTTCTCTGGCTGTGCCTTTAGGAGAAAAAGGCTGAGCACTGTCCACTGAAGAGTGATTTCTGAAATCACTTGGAAATGGTTGTAATCTTAAGAGTGGCCACACAAAGGTCATGAGAAGCAGAAATTGGCCTGGATACGGTGCAGATCACATACACAACCTTCGATGTCAATATCCCTGGCCCCACTCCCCCTTAAACTACAAACCTATGACTATTTTTTAAAGTTCCAGGACTTAGAAAACTTTATATCACCTTTTCTAGACCTTTGCTTATTGGTGACAGAGGACAAAAACTTCTGGGCAGGTTAACCAGACTAGGTTACTTCTGTGAACAATTAATATCATTTTAGTGTTTTTGTTGCTGGAATAAAATGCCATGGCCATAAACAGCTTGAGGAGAAATGCTTGAGGAATTTCAGCTTAAAAGTCTCAGCTCACACTCCATTGCGGAGGGAAATCAAGGTACAGACTCAAACAGGGCAGGAACTTGGAGGTAGAAGCTGGTGCAGAGGCCAGGGAGGAGTGCTGCTTGCTCCTCATGGCTCCCCATCGCTTGCTCACCCCGCTTTCTTACACTATCCGGGACAATGTATAGGGTCCAGGGGTTTCACTACCTCCAAGGAGGTAGACCTTCATTTCTTTAATCATCAATTGAGAAAATACACCACAGGCTTGCCCAGAGGCTAATATGGTAGAGGTACTTTCTCAACTGAGAGTCCTATCTTCCAGATAACTTTAGTCCGGGTCAATGTGCCATGAAACTAGCTAGTACCAATATCCTATAGTACTCTGTCTTATTTCTGCCTTTTTTTGACCCCTGGCATTGTATGGGCCTGGGCCTTCCTTTGTTCTCAGACAACAAACCGTGCAAAGTGTAGTATATCAGTTCTGTTAGACACAGAGAACCCAAATTCCTGACTGGCACTAAGGGACTGAGAGCCTGTTTGTGCAGGAAATGAATTGACTTCTTGGGTTCCGCTCAGGTTCAGTGTCTGGCTCGGTCCCTGTTCTCCCTAGCATCCAATCAGCCTACCTACCTGTTTGCCACTTAAGCTAAACAACAGCAAATTTAGCTCGCTTGAATTCCCTGGGTTACCACATTCTTACTAGACTGTCACACTGAACACGCTGTGCCATGGTAGAAACTTTTTGCAAGGCTTATCACTGCATGGCTTTAGTCAAGTTTCTCATCAGAATAAGGTTTTTGAAAACGCATTCACTTCAGTGGGATCTCTGAGAGGAAAACATGTGTATGTTGCTGTGCCACTTGGGAGGAGTTATGGGTGTGGGTTTTTTGTGTTTACTTAAGCTTTTGGGTAGCCTTAACCACACAATCATTGCCAGTCTTTGGAAGGTAGAAGACATAGTGTCCAACTGCCATTTTCTTTTTCTGTTTCAAGATAAACAATGACCTGGGCTTTTAGAGACAGGCTGCTTAGATGTGTTTGGAGTTCCTCAGAAGAGTCTTTGTAGCATTATAAGTTGCTTTGTGATGAGTACCCAATCATTGCCTTTCAACTGGCTTCAGTTCTGAAACCACAAGTGTGTTTTGAACTCTGAGACTCAAGTAGCCTGACTCCTAAGTCACTGTGACAGAGTCAACACCCATGATCATTTCTGTGAGGCTGTGATGTGATAGCTTTTAAATGAATGGTAAATGCTGGCCAACTCTGCTTTCAGACCGGAGAGTCATTCATGAATTCATTCATTCGCCTTCTACATGGGGAGCCACAGTATAAACTAAGCAGTGCTCCATAGTGAGAGATAGAGCAATGAACTGGATCCTGAGTCACAAGCTTTTTTTTCTTTGAAGTGCCAGATAACATTTTACACCCGGTGGGCTTTACTGTGCCTAATGTAGCTATTGCACTCAGCTGGGGTTTGCATAGCAGCAGATAGAACAACAATAAAGTGAAGGTTGCTGAATTCCAATGAAAGTTTATTTATAAAAGCAGGTAACACATGAAGCACAGGTTGTCGCCCCTGCATCAGGGCACAGCCTGCTCTGGCTAAGTGAACATTGCCATCATCTGCGCTGAATTCCCACCAGGTACTTATGTTTATCATGCGAATACATGCTCTTAAACAACACCTTATTCAAAATGAGAATCAGTCAGTGCAGTTGAAAGCTTAGGTTCTTCAAGGGAAAGACTCGAGGGCTAGGACGATAGCCCACTGGGTAAAGTGCTCGCCTTGCAAGCATGAGAGCCGAAGTTTGATCTCCAGAACCCACATAAAATATAATTTGCTATCGGGCTGCGTGCTCTTGCAAAACCAGAGCCAAAGTAGAGATAGGGAGTTGTCTGGGGCTGGCTGACCATCAAGTCTGGCCCACTTGGTGAGCTCCAGTCCTGTGAGAGACTTACTTCAAAAACAAGGTGAAGGGCCTACTGAGTCATGACCCCCTAAAGCTGACCTGCAGCCTCCAAATGCATGCACACACACAAGCACAGACATTCTACCACATCTATACACAAACATACTTGCACTGCTGAGAATCCTGAAAAGGTTAAGATGTCAGTAAAGTCAACAGAAAGTTACGTCAAAAACGTCGAATGAATGGGTGTTCTGATATATTTTAAAATGTTGCGACTCATTCCTTGTTTACAAATTGTGAGCTGCATTTTCCAGGTCTTCCACATTCCACAAGAAGGTTCTGTAGCTTTAGCTTCTGATGAATTGGCCATTCCTTTAGAGCCATGAAGGCAATATGAAAACCTGTCACTAACTAGAACACTCTGTCCCTTTACCTACAAGCTTCATCAATAATTTAAAGGAACAACTTATTCATGAATTCCGTCAGGTCAGCATATTAGTCACGGATCTGCCTTTGGCAAGCGGGGTGGCCATTCATTGCTCTGATGGCTTGGCATGTTGATTGGGGCAAATGAAGCTGATGTGGTAATCATGGATCTAGGTACAGGTTGTGACTTAAAAGCCCCATTAGGTGAATGGCTGGATGCCTCCGGAAAGGTGTACTGGCAGGTACTGTATTGCTGCTTGTTTGCATTATAGCTATCAAAGATTCCTGCACAGTGAGGGGGATTCATTTCTGATTCCATATAAAGTACCACCAGCTCAGAAACCAATTCTGTGCTTATATGCAATGTTCCACTAATATTTTGTTTGTAAACTAATATGAGTTTCCAAATATGTAGAAAACTGGAAAGAATTGTCTGATGGACATCAATAGGGCTTATGGGTTTTTGAATCCTAAGCAGGTGGGTAGTTGTTTTCAAAGTAATAAGAGAATATCAACTCTGACGTTTTTGGGGAGTATGTGTCTTTAAGAGTGACCAGAAACTAAACCAGATCATTTCTAGTTATCCATTGGGTCTCCTTCCCTCTTCCTCTATGCACACCCCCACTGCTCTTGTCTTCCCATTTTCTTTGAGATGTAGTCTCAATATATTACCCAGGCTGGTACAACTGCCTTCCACTCCTGGGCTCAGTTGATCTGCTCTCCTTGCCTGTTTTCTGAGATATGTATCACTACAGCAGGCTCCTGTATTTTTGGAAAAACCCCATAAATACTGCACCATGCTGTTGCCTTGTTCTTTCTCACTTCCAGGAAGTGGGGGAAGAGAAACAGGAGAAAGGGGAGGAGGGAGGGGGAAAGGGAGGGAGGGAGGGAGGGGAGGGGAGGAGAGGGGAGGGGAGGGGAGGAGAGGGGAGGGGAGGGGAGGAGAGGGGAAGGGAAGAGAAAGGAAGGGACTCTTTCAGGGGGTGTGTGGAATCAGTGAGTAAATATTCCTGCTATCAAGCCCAGTGAGCTGCGTTCTATCTGTGGCATCCACATGGTGGAAGGAGAGAGCTAACTGGTTCAGGTTGTCCTCTGTCTGCTGATACACAAACTGTAACACACACACCTCCCTCACCCCCCAACAAACACATAATAATAAATAAAATATAATAAAAATATAGGGTCTCAAAAGGCTGAAGTTGACCCCAAACATACTGTGTGGCTGGGATTGGCCTTGAATTCCTGATTCTTCTTCTGCCTCCAACCCTTTAGTGCGAAGATTAAGGGAATCTGCTACCGTGTCTGGTTTCAACTTTGTTTTTAAAGAGACAATCTTCTGTCAACTAATTTTCCTTACTGTTGCAGACTCACCCTGGTCTCCCTTTACAGTAAGCAAACTCATCACCAGTAATTGTTGCAAGGGGGTTTGGATAGGGCTGGTGTTTCCCACATGTTGCTAAGAAACAGAGCCCTCGGATGCCCTTTAGAACTGCGGAGGTCTGTCTTTCTAATGGTCTAATTCTGCTTAACTTGCTGCATAGCAAAGCGTCCGGCATTTTTTGTTCTCCCGGTCTACTTCCTCCCACTAGTCAACACCAAGTGCCATATAGATGTCAGGAAGAATGGAGCATGAGGCAGGTTCTTCCACAGTGCAGCCTCTCAAGCTCCTGAACTTCTGGAAAGAATGATTGAGGGTTAGAAGAAACTATTTGACATCTAACCGCAAAGGAAAAATTAGTCTCATGACCCTCTCTGGTTTTGTTTCATTCTGCATCGTGTATACTTTATGAGGAACAACAGCAATGTGAAACAGGAGTTATTTCTCCTCATAAGATTCGGTCACAATTTAATGGTGATCACAACTCTGGAGGGATGACAGGGTTAGGAGTACTAACTGTACCTTCTTTTAGCTGCCATCTAAGCTCTGAAAAATTCTACAAGCTATCCACCCTCCAATGTTTAATTTCCCACTCTATCTCAGGACAGAATATGTTCGTACCCTGTTGACTTCTGGCTGTTTTCCTGCTCTGGCCTATGCTCTGTGAGATAAAGCCAGCTGCCCCACTTTGTATGAAAGGCTTGAAGAAGCACTGTGCTCCATTCTCGTTGCTGTTCTCTCTGCCATGAAAATAGTTTATATTTTTGAGGCAAGGAAGGTTCTGTGTTGCCTGGGTCTTCATAGAAAACATGTAGACTATAGCCCTCAACTTAACTTCTATGGCTGTGAGATAGGGGCTCATTCGTTATTGCAGCTTAAGTTAACCCAAACTGCCTAGCATACCATGCGTATCACACTCCATGCTAATATTTCTCAAGTTCGGCGCTAGAGTCATTAAAATTGTGTAAACGTCATTCTCTGCTATGATTGTTCACAGATTAATATTTTAGAAAACAATTTCCCAGAAGGAGGGTTGATTGTGTTCTACTACTGTCCTGAAGGTGGAGATTTACTAGGCTCCTGTATCTATCCTAATAAATGCATTGGATCCTGCAGGAAACCAACATTGTTGTACTCTGTGACCTGAATCTCGCCTTGGATGTAACCTACCAAGCCCTCCTACACGGTTGCTCACTTCCTCTGGATTGTCATAGTTAGGCTGGTTTTCAGAAGCATTACTATAAAATTTCCCAAGGAGAAATTTCAACACAGAGAAGCTTTCTGATCTCTTTAAAATAAAATGGTTAAAAAAAAAAAAAAGGTCTCATGGGCACAGTTTTCCTCTTCAGGCACAGACTCCTGTGGAAGTGTTTGCATTTCGATTGAGGATCTAATTTTTTTTTCTCCCACCTCAGCTCTACCATAGTTGAGTTATAGTGGAAACAAGGGTCAGTTTGTGGGTCACACCCACCAGTGCTCTCTGGGCTCATAACCATCGCTCACTTCCTTTCCCCTCTCTGGGGCTTTTCCTGGGTGGTGCCTCCAGCTACTTAGCCCTCCCTGTATCTATTTCATCATTCATTGTGTGACCTTCCTTTGGGAAAGCAACAAAATCTTAGCAAGTTCAGCAACACTGTCCTCTGGTTACTGAAGTCATTTAGGACAGAGGTGAGCCCGCAAAGGGAAAGTCTTGAGCAAATAACGACAATAAACGCTATAATTAAAATCTAAGGTCTCTGAGATACTTAGTCATTAGAGCTGGAATACCCAAGTCTCTGTGACATGTACCGCCATCATGGTTAGTTCTGTGTCCAAACCAGTGACTATTTTTAGAGACATCAGCTCCAGCTGACCATATAGTTTTCTTGTTTTTCTGTCATCTTCTTTCCCACAGACAGGGAGATCAAATGTCTATGAATGCTCGTGACATCTGTACATAAGTTTGGTTGTTGCTTCTTATTGTTCTGATTTTAGTACCTTAGAAGGATGCCTTATGACATTGCTCAGCACGTTTTCATGGAATGAAGAAGGAATGGCAAACAGAAAAAAAAAAAAAGTTAGTGTTTAATTTTGCATCAGCCTTTAATCCTTTACTGTTAGCTTTGTATCTTATTAGGAAAAAGATTAAGAGAAAGCCCAAGTTAAGATCTTTTATAATGAGGTCCTGCACCATACCCTACATTTCCTGTATTATTGCTGCTATTTACATTTTTGTTGTTGTTCCTGAGGTATAGTGTTCTTCCAGCTTTTTTCTCCGTATAGCTCAGGCTGGCCTTGAATTTAGTATGTAGGTAAGGTTGGTCTTGGACTGTTGATCCTCTTATTTCCTTAATGCTGGGATTATAGAATTATAGAGCATAGCCACCGAGCCTCGCTTCCTATATATTTACCTCTGTTATCAGGGAGAAAAGTCTTTTAAGAAATAGCAAATTGGGGCTGGACGGGTACTCTGTATTTAAGAGCATCCGAACCATAATTCCATTCCCAGCATCCATACACAGCAGCTCATAACCAACTGTAAGTCAAGCTCTGATGCCAGTGCTCTCTTCTGGCCTCAGACACTTAGCACTCGGCCCTTACATGACACAGTATGTACATACACCCAGGCACGATACTCCAACATGCAAAACAAAATTAAATCTTAAAAAAGAATACACCAAATTACCAAACCCTACTTATCAACGAAGACCGAAAGGTCGGCACTTGTTTTTTTTTTTTTAAAGCACTTTTCTAAGATTCTGTCATGAATCTCTGGTCTGTTGGTGAAATCTGTTTTTAAAATAAATTTGAAATTTCTGCAATAACCAGTTCTGTGCTACTTCCTATTTCTGATCCTGAGTTCTCAATTTCCATGTGCTCTTTTGCAATCTCTCCTAACCCTTCTATGCATGCGCCCCTCCTTCCCTGCCTGTAAATCCTATCATTCTTTAAAATTCATTTCAAGTGTCATTTCCTCTGGATACACCCCTCATGAATTAGATGCTTCTCTATCTTAGCGCACCCCGATGCTCTCTGAGTACACTTCCAGCACATCCTATTTATCACTCTTTATTGTGCCTGTTTGATCAATGGTTAGATGATTAAACTCTTAGTGCCTCCAGGCCAAGGCTTGAATATTATTCATCTCTGCATGGTGGGCATCTCGTGGAGTGTCTTGGCACCAATAGGTGCTTAGAATATTTCTTGCTTGAATTCACTTCTGTGCTTTATGTTCTAAAAACAGCTTGTTAGCCAGTAGCATCGTCCTTACCGCAGCTAGTTGCCCTGTTAGCTGTCTGGAAAGCTGGAAGGGAGGCTTCTTGCACCACTTTCAGCAGCCGCCATGGCCCCTGTCTGCTAGTGGCCTGAGAAGAAAGGCCAGGTGAACAGTTGTTCCGAGGTCCTGATGACACTACTCTTTAGACCTGTTCACTCCTAAGAGATTCCACCTCACAGTGTCTCTGGGGTTAGCATTCTCATGCATGGGAAATTTGTGAGAGCATAGTCATGTCATAGAGTCGACTCTAACACTCTACATTGCTGGATTTGAAGATACACCCCAACACTTAGGAGGTAGAGGCAGGACTATCATGTTGAAAACCAGTCTAGGCTATGAGCAAGCCCATCTTAGAAAAACCAAGGCTTGGATGTTAGCTGTCTAGGTATAGAGGGAGCACGTGACTGGAGTGTTTAAGAACGTAGAATTCCAGCCGGGCGGTGGTGGCACACACCTTTAATCCCAGCACTTGGGAGGCAGAGGCAGGCGGATTTCTGAGTTAGAGGCCAGCCTGGTCTACAGAGTGAGTTCCAGGACAGCCAGGACTACAGAGAGAAACCCTGTCTCGAAAAAAACTGAAAAACAAAACAAAACAAAAAAAAGAATGTAGAATTCCATCTGGCTTTCTGAGCCCTGAACGAGACATACATTTCCTGTCAGTTATTTTTTTCTGCCTCAGAATTTTATCTGTGTATGTTTGCCAATCTTAGAAGTTGGTTGTTAGAAGAAATATATATTTTAAAAATACAATAACAGTATAATATTACCATGCCTTTATCTTCCATTTTACAAATAGTACAATTAAGATTTTTGTATTTTCTAATAAAATAGAATCACCAAAAAGCCAATGTTTTTTTACTATATCACAGTTAGCAGCTATCCAGAATGGCATAGAAATATTAAGATGGGTGCTCCATTAAGTTAGGTGCCACAGAGAGCATGGGATTCCACTTTCATTTTGTAAATTAGACAATCTGTTAGCACAGTGTTAGTCTTAGTCCTTACCTATAGCTGTGCAATCACTGAGCTGGGTAAAATGTTGTGATGTACCAATTAAGAAGATCCTATGTTGTTTTTTATTTTATTTTTTATTTTTTTTTTTATCCACAAGTTCAGTAAATTACAAGTTGATTGTCTGAGTAAACATTGCTACCTGCTGTGACTGCCTTGTTGTCGAACAGAGCTCTGCATGCAAATTAACAGCAGTTTGTAATTCCCAGTATGGTACACTATACTTTTTCCATAACTTAAATTTCTCTTCTCCCATCACCGGAAAACAGATTGAGACAAAATGTATGAATGGTCCTTTCTTATATCCTTTGCTGCCGTCCTTTGGTTCCAGGCTGTGATGTCCATTGCTGCCCTAGAGGAGATGTGATGGAAACACCTGGGCATGCCCTATCATCCCTGTGCTCTTGCAAAGATTTTAACAGTATGCAACCTAATGAAGATGGAGAAAAATGCCAGCTCATTTTCTCTGGGTATTCAAAATTATATGTGGATTGGAATATAATAAACCATTCGTATGCTCAAGTAACCTATGGCCCTTCCGTGAGGTTCTGCTCTTGTGTACTGTGTATGGTTCACTGTCAGATAATTTTAACATCCAATAAAATCTGGCTTGAATAAATTAGAATACATTTGCAAATTAGTTGGTTAATTAGATTTTAGACGTCTCTGGGGGGCTGAACTGAGACAGATGTGTGCGGAAAAAGCCCCTTGCTGAGTGAGGGATGTGTGCTTCTGACTGAGTTTTCTGAAGGAAGAGCCTGTCACTCGATCCTGTTGTTAGTGTCAGAGTCTTCCAGTAAATACATTCCTGCAGAACTATGCTCTGCTCTAGAGCCCATTGTCAGAGGGAAAGGACCCACAGTTGCCTCTGTCACTAAGCATTGCCCTGTGAAATAAGCGGTGGGCTCTTAGAGTTCCTTTGAGAGATAAGTTATTATATTTCATTGTTTTAACATTGGCTTCCTATGTGTGTTAAGAAAAATTAGCCACTGTGCAAATAGTCATGACTGGTTGGGTCATTTTCAGGATGAGGTGCCTTTTAAGTTTTCTAAATCTGACTGTAGTTGAGCAAAGAACAAAGAGTGAAAGTACAGAAATGGCCACACTTCATATTACATCTTGCTTTACTGTTCGCATTTAAAATACAGCTGTTTTTCTTTTCCTAAATCTTAAAAAGTAATTAATTATCTGACAGACAGTTGTGTTTGATGACCCAAAGCCTACTTTTGGGATGGGGGAGATAGACAAATAAATAATAGATAGATAGATAGGTAGATAGATAGATAGATAGATAGATAGATAGGTAGATAGATATGATAGACAGATGATAAAAGAGAAACAGAGGATAGATTGATAGATGATAGAGTGATAGATGATTGATTGAGAGATGATGATACATACATACATACATACATATGTACACACATAAATGATAGATGATAGACATACATGAATGAATTGTAGATGATAGATGATTGATAGATGATAGATTAATAGATGATAGATAATAGATTGATAGAGGATAGGTAGATGATAGATTTATTGATTGATAAATGATAGAGAGACAGATAGATGATTGATTGAAAGATTGATAGATGACTGATGATAGAAAGATGACAGATTGATAGACATATCTATTAGAATGAAAAAAATGAATACATGTGACTATAGTATTGAAATCCTGCTTTCTATATTCAAATAGAGACCCCCTAAAATGTAGCATAATTAAATGAGATTATATTTAAATCAGGAATTCCTGTACTAGTGATTTTTATGTTTGACATGAAGATATGGATACCGTAAAATGTAGTGTTCCATTGAAAATGAGCGTCATGCCTACTACAGCCTCTTTCATTGACAGCCAGTACAGCCAGAAGAAAGGGATGCTTACCATGTTTGTTTTATTTGAGTTTCCAGTCATGATTTATGATGAGAAGACAGATTTTTGAGGGGTGTTTCCAAAGTTTCTGGTAGTTGACTGTGTTATGCATTTGAGCCCAGTACATTGCCAAACATCTTGTTCTCATAGACTTGGACTTCCCCAAACCCTGTAGCTGACTCAACTCACATCTGGGCCTGCAGGTTGAGTTTCTAATCCTATGGGGCCTGAGAAACAAAACTGCTATTTATGACAAAACCAAGTGTCATTGCCTATTGGAATGTTTGTTCCAATGGTTGGCAAATTGGTATCCTTTTATTAATTCCTCTGCCTTTGGGGCATGGAAACTCTGCCTGGGTAGGTGACCCCAGGTCCACAGAGCAAATTGACAGGGAAGGTCTGGGTCTGGAGGGAAGCCTCGCCTATTACAGTGACCCCAGTCCATGATGTGGACCCATAGGTGCTGGTGCAAATCCGTCCCTCCAGACAGACTCACATAGCAGGGAGCACAGATTTGGGTATGAAAAATGAGGCTGTTGGAAGCCACCTGGTTCTGGGAAGGTCCTAAATACCTCAGGGTAGGTAAGCAAGAAATACACAGAGGTAGCCTTTGCAGGGGGCTGGGAGACTTATGGTCTGACAGAGGATAATAGGCAGAGATTTGGACTGAACTTCAAAATGTATTCAGAAATGTGTATTCATGTAATATCATACAGAATAGTGAGGATACATGGAAACAGGCTTTGTTTCTTCCTGGTTCTCGTACAGAGAAGCAACATTGAAAAACAGAACTTTACCAGATGAGCGGCCATATTGGTTCAAAGGATTCCTAGATCTACCCATTAAATGTCATGGCCTGGGGAATGAATGGTAACTGATGGCACAATACTTTTGTCATTTGCTTTTGGAGGTGATCAGTCTCACCTGAGCCTAAAGGGCAGTGCACTTGAGGGAAGCAAACAACATTTATCTATATAAACAAGATACCGTAGATGGATGCTGGTAAGGTCTGCATGGACTCTTTCTTGAAGCTGATCATTCTGGAGCAACCATGCTCTTGGCTGGTGCTGGTTGCTGAGTGCCAGGTTCTAAGCCTAGAACAGAAAGGCTTGGTACCTGGGATTGCCACAGCATCCACTTAAAAATTGGACATAGAGCCCAATGATGTTGGCCATGTGTTCGAGACCCCAAGTATATTGTTCTTTAAAGGTTGATCAGTTTTGGATGTGTATGTTAAGGTAACCTAAAAATCAGTTTGTCTTATCTCTCCCCTGGGAGCTTTGAAGATTACAAGTATCAGAACCAGCAAGCTATGGTATTGCTAATAAAGATTGCCCATGGGTTGCTCACTTGGGGTAGTAAGTAGGCTTATTTACAGAGCAACCCTGGGCCTCCCCATAGGGCAAGAGGGCTTTTTACTAAAGCAAGAACATGAGGTGGGGAAAGAGAAATGTTTAGGGACAGGGTGTATCTTAAGGAGTCTAAGACTTATTGATGGCTGCTAAGAGGTTGTCAAACTTTTAACCCTGAGGCTTTAATCCAGCTCCATTGCTGGTGGCTGCAAATCACTTTCATATGGCCATTTGTGATTTGGTGGAGTGTTTGGAACGAGCTAGTTAATCCCAGTCCAATTCATAATGGGCAGGTAGCCAATTCACACAAACCACCTTGACAATCCACACTAATTGCTTTGTCTCCATGGAGCAGCTAGAAATTGAAATTGAATTGCCTACAGAGATGAACATTTCCTATGTTCAACCTCTTTCTTCCATCACCCCCTCTCTGTCCATTCCAACCCCTGGGTACCCCCAGCTCAAACTCTATGCTTGACTGCTTGCTGTGATATATATATATATATAATTTCTAGAAGTTTTCTTTTTGA
Source organism: Rhabdomys pumilio (assembly GCA_030674055.1). NCBI lineage: Eukaryota > Metazoa > Chordata > Mammalia > Rodentia > Muridae > Rhabdomys > Rhabdomys pumilio. The sequence goes on from JANHMN010000012.1 coordinate 46,697,027, forward strand.
AGAAATGAGTAGATTTGAGGTAAAGAAAAGAAATTCAATATTGTTATTATGGTCATTTATATTTGGGCAGTTGGTTTCATTGCCAAGGGTAGAAACTGTCCTGAACTTTTTATTCTCATATTTCTCTCTCTCTCTCTCTCTCTCTCTCTCTCTCTCTCTCTCTCTCTCTCT
>JANHMN010000012.1:46697207-46769494 GCA_030674055.1 Rhabdomys pumilio
TCTCTCTCTCTCTCTCTCTCTCTCTCTCTCTCTCTCTCTCTCTCTCTTATCTGAAAGACTAGGGAGACAAATTCCTAGACAAACACTCATGCAGCCTGGTATTCAATTCAGAAAGAGCTACTGACCCAGAAAAACATCCAGTCTAGCAGCCTCCAGAATCATCTCTAAGAATGGATAATTGTGCACCCCAAACAGAAGAGAGTCTGGGTTACTGTATCTGACTGAGTGCTGCTTCTCTGGGAATAAGTATGTTTTACCTGCACAGGTTGTTCTAGGGTAGTCCTACTATGTCCAAACTTCAGTGATGCTCTGGGTGATTCGCAGGGACAAGTGGGTTGGTTGATGATTGCTTCCATGAGTTAGTTGGATAGGCATGCAGCAATCCAATAGAGAAGTTGTACCCAAGGGACCTGTCCTAGATTCTGGCTCTTTTCCTCACTAGCTGTTTTACATTAGACTTACATTCAACCTCTCTGAATGTATTTATATCAGTTAGCCCAGAGCTGAAAAGTCTGTTTCATTAAAAATTATATTTTATAGTTATAAAAATATTTTAATGCTATTTAATTCTATTAATATTTAATAGAAGTCTGATTTTCATAAATTTAGAATTTTACATAAGGAAAGCTTCATCTAAGGATAAAATACAGTGATCAGTTTCTTCATTGATGTGATGTTGTCCACCCTCCTCCTTACAACTGCAGGAAGATTAAAGCAGGATACCTCAGTGCAAGCATTGACAACTTGAATGCATTTCTACACATGCGCTGTGCACAGACACTTGGTTATTTACAGTGATTTATAGTATTTGCCCCGTCATCTCCAGATAGAATGGCTATCGGAGCAAGCTAGCCTTGCGTGAGCTATGCTGGTCAGAAACCTCTTACCGTAACGATCCTGCATGAAAACAGTGGAAATGCTGGGTGTGAAGTCGTCTTGCCATCCAGGGTCCAAGAGATAAAACAGAGAGAATTTTTATAACATGAAAGACAAGAGGGAGTAGCCTCTAAGTAATCTCGTGGGCGTTGTTCTTCCTCTAGTCAGAAAGCCTTGGGAATTTTGCCTAGAAGATAATTCTAGAGGTCCCTTTTTACCACTGGTTATGGTAAAGGGGGTTGGATTGCGCCTCCTGGCCTCTGTGGAAAAATACAACAAATAGAAAGTGAAATTTACAAGAGATTCCAACAAAATCAACAACTGTTTGCATAGCTTGGCAGGCTCATCTCAAATATTCATTCTGGCCCTGAGAGCTTTGGGTCTCTGTCAAGATAATTCATCTTTTATTAAGAACAAATGCTGGAAGTATGAACTCCATAAAAGAAACCACAGCTTCTACTTTCTTAAATATTTTTATTGCATTGTATTTGGGGTGCGTTTGTGTGAATTTCTGTGCATGTGTGTACACGTGCTCATGTGTGTGCACGTGCTCCTGTGAATGACTTGATGACTTGCATGTGGAGGTCAGAAGTCAGCCTGGGGGGTGAGGGTGGGAATTGATTCTCTTCTTTTTCCATGTGGGTCCGGGTGACTGAAGGGCAGTCATCAGACTTGGGAGCATTACGCATGTCCACTGAGCCAGTTTCCTCATCCTGAAGCTGTGCTCTCTTAATATTTAAGGAAGGAGGCAGGAGCCTAGAGAAGAGGAACAGCATGCTAGGGCGAGTGACCATGTGCTGTTGTCTGAGTCTGAGGCTTCTATGCAAGCGGAAGTCACTGGAGGAGGTCAAGGATACTTGGCACTTAGGTGGAAAAAAAAAAAGTACAAACCTGATCCTTGACCTAGAAAATTTCTGATTTTTTGTGGTTTTGCAGCTGTTGTTTGTCTTTGAGGCAATGTCTCATGCATTCATGGCTGGCCTGGAACTGGCTGTGTAGCCCATGATGGTTTCAAAGGCCTGATCCTCTGCCTCTCACTCCCAAGTGTTGGAACTGTAAAGGGACACCCATTGTTCACATTATGAGGATCTGAAGAGCAAGCCAAAGACTCTAGGCATTTTTGGCAAGCACTCCTACCAACTGAGCTATGTCCCCAGTCCAAAATGTATTGTTTTTAACATCTTGCTGAAACACATTTCTTTCTATGGCTCTCCTCCCTTAGGACACAGAGGAGCGGGTATTGCAAATATGTCAGTTTGATAAAATTTTATGCAACTTGCTGCATGTGAAGAGTCTGTATGGCATCATGTCAGGCAGCAGGTGACAGGTGATCCGGCGGCAGGAATAGTTCCCTCCACATGTAAAACAATTTCATCTTCTGAGTGATGGGAAGCAGGTAGGAAAAGTGGCAGTGGTTGGCTCTGACCAAGCTCAGGGTTCCTGTGTGTGTGTGTGTGTGTGTGTGTGTGTATGTGTGTGTGTGTGTGTGTGTGTGTCTGTGTCTGTGTCTGTGTGGTGTGTGTGTGTGTGTCTGTGTGTGTTTGTGTAACACCTCTGTACTCCCTGGCTTCCTACAAGACCACAGTAGCATTACTTCTCTTAGCCTCCTCAGTCTACCTTGATCAAGGTGTGCAGACCTGGCAGGAGGAAGGAGCAAGGCTATGAAGGAGGGATGAGTCCAAGCATGGGCTGTGTCTGTTTGAAATTTCCCTGGAAAGTCCGTGGCGGTGTTTGACTGTCTTTCTGGTATCCATGTGTGGAACAAAACTCCTAAGGAAGACTGCATCTGGCAGGAACAGCAACACTATAGCGATCACTTATTGGTCTGTTTATTCTTATATTCAGTGCCAAGTCATAGATTGTCTTTTTAGAACACATTGATCCTCACTGCCACCAAAACTATATTCACCCCACCCCCCAAAGCCTAAACTTTAACCCCCTTCATAAGAACACATAAAGTAATATGGAAATCAAAGGACACATCTGAATATGTAGGAGTTACAAGACTGACTTTGAAAACACACTGCTGAGAGATGTTCTTCTGGACTATACCAGGTAGGATCTTCTCCTTGGATCAGAGGCAGATCACTGAAGCCCCCCCCCCCCCCCCCCAAAGTTTTGTTTCTTCATCTGCAGAAAAGATAATTGATATAATGGTGCTTGCTATATATATATATAATGATTCGTTCATCTGCCTGTGTTGCCCCATGGTTGTGTGTTAATGGATGGGAATCAGAGACACTCACTGCCTTGCCAGACAGTTGTGTTTGGCCCTACCACTTGCATTCCTTTCTCTACCAGTACCTCCATCCCCCACCCCCACTGAGACTGACTTTGTTTCCATTGTTTTTGCTTGTGTGGAGAATGCTGCAACTTGCCGCCCAGCATTCCTGCATTCCAGTTTCTGGATTGCTTTTCCCTTGCCCCTGCAGCTGTGTTCTCCAGCAGTTCTTAGACCTTGCATTCTGCAGAGAGGGCTTCCCTGACTACGCATCGTCATTAGGATACCACTTCCCATCTTCTCTAGTCACATGGGTGGCTCTTTAGCTCTCATCTTAATTTTCAGTTCCTTGTAACCTCCATTTGCACATTGTCAGTGTGCACAGTCCCAGTCGGTGGAGTGTTCTGCAGGGCATCTTCTCTTTCCTTTTGGGACCCGTGGGATATCCAGCTGCTACTTCCAGGGGTTAGTAGGCTCAGAGCAAATAGCCTTAGTACATGTAGGCTCAGAGGACGCATAAGTTAACTGAGTGAAAGATGTACCATTCCAAGTAGTACATGTGATGCCTTTCTCCTTTCTGACTGGTGGGTCTTGATCACCATAGCTACACTTATCCCTGTCCCCCCCCCCCTTTTTTTTTTTAACCCATGTAACAGGAATGAAAAGAAAGCCAAGAAAATGATCAAATGCCTCTTTTAGAGAAGGGATGTGTGTCTGCATTCCTATTTGGTATCTTTTTTGATGGTTTCAAGGAGGAAGCAGGGCCTTACAGCCTTTTTCACTAAGCCAGTTCAGCAAGGACACTTGCCATATGGACGTGCCCCATCTACTGGCTGAATCTGGTGCCTACATTCACAATGGATTGTGAAGCCCTGTGTAGCTAAAGCTGGCTGTGTCATCTTTAAGATTGGCCAAGGCTATGCAAGGCGTTGGAGCCAAATTTGTGGCCCTGCTGATGTCCAGAATGACCATGAATCAAGAGTTTACTTCCAGAGCATACATTTTCAGATTCACAGCGGAGGACCAATTTTATTCCGTAAGGTTTACCAAGGTTCGCACCAGGACCCAAGGGTTAAAATTTGTAGTGAAATGTCATCATGTACTCTTTTGTTGTTCTCTGTATGTAGTATGTGGACCAAAGTTACAGCATATAGCAAATACCTTCTGTGCAACACAGATGACAGAGAGATGTGGCACTCTCATGCCCCACCCCCATGTTCGAGGTGTGAGGGAACTTCCTTTATGAACCGTAAGTTCTAAGATAAAAATTTCAGAGAGCTCATGGAATTTTTCCGGCTTTCTTTTCACAACTCCCAAATAAGGACTTAAATTTCCTATAAGGCTCAATAAATGAATAGAATGTGTTGCTTTGCATAAATAAATATAACTGTATTGAAGTGGCAGGCTGTTCCCTTTTTCAATAAATTTTTTATGTCATAGCCTCCATGCCAGAATATCTCATGTAAATTATGAATTAGACTTGGAGTAGCCCAGCATGGTCTGCCTGCTGAGTGGCAGCAGGCCACGCCCTGTGACGTTCACAGATGCTTCTCCACTGTAGACTGGGATATAGCTGCCCGTAGCCTTATATTCAGGGCAGGAGAATAGTTTGAGTGGATAGAGGGAGGCTTGCCCTTGGGAAAGAAGCCCAATGTGTTTGACTCCAGTGTGGCTAATTTTATGGACCACGTAGTTTTCCCACTAAAGCAAGTATTTGGTTGTTACTGGAGGAGGCATCTCTTCCTAGCATGTCTTCTCCTGTGAGTCCTTTCTCACCTCTAGCCTCTTTACCTGGCTACAAGGCATTACTATCACAATAGCTACCATTGTGATATATGTATCACTGTATTGTGTGATACAATATTAACTGTTGTGATACGTATCACAATCACAATCGTATCTATTGTGGTAGTATGCTGTCACGATAGCACAGTGATATATATCACAATAGTACCTGGCTCCTGGGGCCAGGTAAGGGGCATCACAAAGGAAGCAAAGATAGCTCACCAGCTGCCAATTTTTTTTTCTGAGAAAGTGCATCCCAGAGTTCCTGGAACTTCTCATTTGTCATAAGACAACTAAGATTTCAATTCTGATATGAATTCTGCCCATTTGAAAACGTTGGCATTATTAGTGCCCATGTGGAGTAACCAGATGTATCAGTGAACAGTACTGTATGCTTGAATTGGTGGCCCAAGTTAAGCCCTTGTTAAAAATTAATCTCTGCTGTTTATATACACATCTCATATTTACATTGGACATGACTGAATTGCTGGTATGTGGTTGAAAATATGTTAAAAATTATGGATATACTCAATATGATCAAGGCAGCTCAATAGAAAAGAAATGTACAACAGTGTCCCACAAGAGGAAAGTTTCTCAGCGTCCTTCATTGGTGGATGTTTTCCTTCCTGAACTTGCTTATGCTAGGGCTGAAATAGTCCAGAAGTAATATGTGCATATAAACCCTGGGCCTGAAATCAGCTGGGTATTTTCTGTCTTTAATTTCTGTCATTCTGTAGAGATTCATCTAACACCCATTTGGAATTAATCTCTCCAATGTCATATCTACTTCAGATTTCTACATCTGGATTAGTAAGACTAATGTTTGAAATGTTCTTAATCTGGCAAATAATTTTGAGGGTTTTTTTTCTTGTTTAATTTTGTGTGAGTTGTCCCTGTTTGAGGTAAGAGCTAGCTCTGTAACCCATCTGGCCTTGAATTTGTCATCTTCCTTCCCAGTTTTAATGCTGGGATTACAGGCATGTGCCACTATGACTAGCCTTCTCAACACTTTTATTATTTCCATTAAAATTGTTTTTTTAACAAGTAGTCACTGACTTAATCTTCCTCCTCATTAACACAGAATCTGTAGTAAGACTCCCAAGGGGGCAGTCGTGATGTCTGGGCTTGGTTCCGGTGTGATCCCTGAGAGGATTTCTCAGGGTGGGTGAACTGAACATACCTGCCATGTTTAGTGATTGCTTACTCAGGATAGTATACACACACACACACACACACACACACACACACACACACACGGCGGCATTGTAATCTTTTGTGTGAGGGATGTTTTGAAAGAGATCATTTCTTCATATTTCTACATGCCATCGAAGTTGACAGTGGTAGACACACCACTAAAGTTAACAGCAGCTCAGGTTGTGAGTTTGGGGCTGGGGGGGGGGCATCATCATATTGTTTGCAGTCTTTGCAATCCTCTCACCAGCTATCGAACTCCAGACCTGCCAGCCTCAGTCTTCAGTGGCTAAATGGGTTTACTACATGAATTTGTGTGTCTGCACCCTCCCCTACACTCCCCAATCCCGACAACAGATTGTGGTAAGACTGTGAAGCTGAGCACATGTGTGCGGGCAGTCAGTGGTCACGGCTGTTATATCACCTTCACTTCCACATTAAGGTATCTTTTTATGAGTGTGTTTCATGTGGTTTCCAGTCTCTTCTGTGGACTTACCTAGCCCCTAAATTACTCTACATTGGACTTAGTTGTAAAATACAGAAACAGATCCTATGTTGTGTAATCTGTCTTTTTATTTTGTCCGCTCTTTCTTCCAGTTTGTTTCTAAGGGATCAGCAGCTGATGATTTGGCCCTCTCTGACCCCACACTACCATCTCTGTTGCAGCATGGGGCATTCCTGAGTAGTTGCTCTAATTTCTAAATTAGTCTAAGAAGAAGATGGATGGAAACTGTCTTGGTTAGACAAAGCCCACTTGTGATGTTTCTTTTGTTTTGGCTCTAGTCCAAGCTAATTCCTTAATAACTAGAATTCCCCTGCCCACCTCTCTCCCCTCGGGGATTAGAATCAGCGGGATAGCCTAGTCACTGTAGCAGAAAATATCTTCAATTGCTTCTCCCAGCCCGGGTCTTGCAGTCAGTCACCAGTACTTGTAGATAGTCATTACTTAGAGAAGGGCGGAAGAGAGACACCTGAGCTCTTCTTACCAACAGTTTTGTTCTCCAGTCTGCATCCTGGCTGACTTTCCTATTTTCCCAGACCACTACCACAGCCGATTCATACTGCAGTTAAGTCATTTCCATGATTTCCTATCATGGTTTCTTCCCTCACCCTAGAGATATACAGTGTTAAGGCAAAATGCGAGCATTCATGCTGCGCATGCATTTAGGGAATTGGGGAATTTTGCTTTTAATTACTGTGAAAATATGATTATTTAGGGACAAGGCACCATCTCTGCAGAGCCAGTAGAATTTTGCAGCACCAGGAATAAGGGCTCATGAATAAGGACTGGAATAAGTGAGTTGGCAGAGCCTGGGGGAAAGGCAAGGGAAGTGAGTAACAGTCCTCTCTGCATTCTTCATTTACTCCAATCAGATCGTTACAGCGTATTCTTGCCTCACTTTGCTTTCCTATCTGTAACATGGGTTCATGCCAGCTGCCCCTCAGCTATGGCTCTACAGGGATCCGCAGTGGTAGAACAAAACCACCTTGTTAAGTGGGAAGTGCTTACCTGCTTAGACCTCCAGTCTTTAATCACTCTCATTTCCCAGGCAGAGAGAAGCCTCCGTCTTTGTTTTGCATAACATCCCACAGATTTAACTCGAGCTCACAGCAAAAGAGACCTTTGGTTTCTTGAGGTGAATAGCTGTGGCATGTGTTTTTTGCTTTTAAAATTTTTAATGGTCTCTACAATGGCAGTGGGCATTGTATCTTCAGTTCTAATGATCCTGGACACTTGTCCCTGTAGGTCTCAGCTTAGTCTCTAGCATCCAAGAGGATCAAACTTCCCTAGTAGAATTCCAGGAAGAATTATTGATTGTTGGTAGGTAGATGAATGGATGGATAGACAAATGAATGTATGAAGTGTTTTTGTGATTTGATGTCTCTTCCCTAGTCTGTCCTCATAGCCCAGAGGATCCCCACACACAAAAGGACACACTATGGGGGAAAACCCTGTGGGGGAACTAAAGGCAGATTGTAGGTATTGGCCTCAAAGCCCCTTCGCAAGTTGGAGAAGTTTTAAAAAAAAAATCACCTAAAGTCTTAGGAAACATTGTTAAAGTTTCTGTCATCCAGAGGTGGAACTGAGTGTGCTTTTGGCTAGCCCAGCTTGTGTTTTCTGTAACTGGGAAGAATATCCTAGACAAAGGTCAGCCTCAGGAAGGGTCTCACTTCTGACTCAGAACCACAAAGAAAGCTCTGACCAATGTCAGGCATGTCTCTGGTTGAAAAACCATAAGAGAGTAGAGAGATCCCATTGTAGTCCTTGTGAGATCCTTCAAGCTACAGCTTGCATGGCTGGCCCAGGACAGCCTATAGACCAGTTGTTCTCAACATGTGGGTCCTGACCTCTTGGGGGTTGAATTACCCTTTCACAGGAGTCACCTAAGACTATCAGAAAACACACACATTTTTATTACGATTCCTAACAGTGGCAAATTACAGTTGTGAAATAGCAACAAAAAATAATTTTATGGTTGGGAATCACTGTAACGTGAGGGAGTGTATTAAAGGGTTGCAGCCTTCGGAAGGTTGAGAACCACTGCTGTAGATGGAACAGGACCAGGACACAGTAGGCACAGATATATACCTTGGGCCCCAGAAGCAAACTGCCTCAGTTTATATCTCCAGTTTTAAAAGTGAATTTAGAGAAATTTGTTGTATGCCTTCATTTCTTCTTCCATAAATTGGGAGAAAGGTAGAGCTTTATAAAGCCTGCACTCCCAGCATTCAAGAGACCAAGGCATGAGGATGACAAGTTCAAGCTCAGGCTGGGATCCACACTGATACGTGCATCCTTTGCTGTGTCAAGGAAAAGTGGCACAGAGTAGGGTATACACTGCTGCTCATCTTGCAAGTTTGATAGACCAGTTGGCTAACTGGACATAAAGCCTTCGCAGAGGGCAGGGCACATCATAGATTATCAGCAGATGCTTGTTGCCATTAATAGCACCATTTTGACTAGTTGCAGGGGTTTCTATGGGAATTTCTCGCAGCCCTATGGCGGCTTTCCTTTCAGGCTCTCATGTCTGACTACATGCCTTTGGCCCCAGCTGTTTCTAAAAGAACCTAAACCCAGTATGCAGAGAATCACACTGATTGTTCTGCATCTTACCTCTTAACGTCTTAACAAGGAGTACCGAGGCAATCTTAAAGTGTCTGATAATCCACATTGTGTAGTGGCTAGGGTGTGGGCATGCTGTGTACACAGGCATGAGATAAATTAAACGGCGCTGACAGTATGTGCGTGCGCCCAGCCAGACGCCCAGATTTCTTAGATCATTTAAGCACATTTCGTGTAATGGAACGTGTTATGGCTTCAGCAGCTTCCGAATAAGAGTTAGAGGAGGGGAAAAAATAAAATCTGAAATCACACCAGCCAGGCTTCCCCGGGGAGTTATTTAAGGCAGCTTCGGCACTTCTGTGGAATTAGGGCTTCTTCATAGAACAGCCACTGTTCATATGGAAGAACTCCAGCCCCTCCTGACCCCTCTCTCTGAGGGGAAGAATTCCTTCTTTTATTTTTAGAGTTTAGGTGAGAATGTGAGCCCAGGTCTATTTCCAAGCTGTCTTCCTTTCTCTGCTCTTTGGAGCTAGCCTTCTCAGCTTAGTTCTGGTCTGGCGGTGTCTTGGATAGGTGATCTGACTGCTTCTGGATTCCCTGCTTTTCATCCAGAATGTTGAGACTAAATGATTTTATTGGTGCCTTCTAGCTCCTTTTTTTTTTTTTTTCATGGTTTTCCTTTTTTGTTATTACAGGATGCACAAGTGCTGTAACTTAAACATAAGATAAGAAAGTCTTCATTGATCACATTGTGTCCTGACTTTCTTAGTCTGAGCTTGGTCACAGTTGTTTCCAGCTGTGTACACTCCCTTTTTCATTCTGTCTTTCCCTTTCTACCTCCCCTTTTTTTCTTTTCTTTTTCCTTTCCTCTCTCTTTTCTCCCTCTCTTTCTTTTTTTTTGGGGGGGGGGAAGTAATAGTAATTTAGTTTTTATTTCTACATTTCTATGGGCCTCCTTGGATGCGTGGTCATTTGATCTCAGTGCAAACTACCTATGCCTGGATATACACCGACATTCTTGTTGTTGGCATGTTTTGGAAGCCTGCAGCCAGGGTCCTAAGGCCATCTGAGTCACTGTTAATGAACCAAACTGCCTGAAAGGCTCCAGTGGTTGCCTTTTGGCACTTGGCTGGCAAATCTTTTTCATGTTAGCTTCAAGGTTGTCAGATATCATTATCCCCAAGTATTAAAATTTTCAAAGAAAGGAGGCAGCGTGTTTGATTTATAGAATAATTATCTGGCTTCAGCTCTAACTTGGCTTTGGCGATGGTTTTGCAAGCACTCGAAAATTAAATCCATTTTTTATGGCACTACAAGGTATTATCTCACAGCAAATGATAATTAAACACCTGTGAAATCAATTAGCCCTTTAAGCAGGGGGAAAAAAGTTTTCCAATTATGATTTCACACCTCCAAAACTTTTATAACTCCAAAACCAACACTTGTGGAGAGGAGTATGTTGATTGGCTGTTGCTAGGTGAACTTCCCGTAAAGATCATCCCTAAGTGTTACTTAGACTTCATCCTGAGACAGTTTGAGGTTGAGATGTGCATCAGCTCTGCACAGCTATGTATGTATCTGACACAGCGAACCATCAGCTTCTCCTCAAAGCCAGCTCCTCACTTTGTGCTTTGATGCCAAAGTTTACTTGGAGACTTATCTAAAAGCAAAGATGTCTTAATGGAAATGGAACAATAGGATGGTCCACATGACCACTCTTGAAGGATCCCAGAGGTATAATGATCTTCAGTTCAGATTCACACTTCAGTTCAGATTCACACTCAGATAACAGACCAATTGGCTAATAGCTGAAACTTAAGGCAGTGGAAAACCGGGCATCATGGCCAGCAGTTTTGACTTACAGTGTCCTGTGCTTCATCACCACTGACTGGCCTTGGTAAGAAATTCATTTTTCCAGATGTCTTTGGAAAATGATCTGTACTTCTGAAGCACTGGATAAATTAGGGCATGTACTCCATAACAATGTGGACCGCAAAAACAAACAGCAAAGCCAAACAAAAAGCAAACAACAGAACAACAAAACAAAAAAAGCCCAAAGAGAAGCATGATATGTTTTGATTGACGTCTTCTACTTGTGATTCAGAACTTAAGCTGTTCCAAGAAGCCTCATCTCTTCTGATACTTATAGGTACTTTAGTTTGCTCGGTGTTTTCTGGTTCTCTGCCTTGCTAGATTCTCAGTATGCCTTGTTAGGTAGGCAAGACCAGAGTGACTTTCTGTTTTATAAATCAGAATAGACTCCAGAGTCAATATGACTTGCTTAAGATGAATCAGGCATCAAGTTCAGAGCAGAAGCTTCACTGTGAATATTCCCTGTGAATATGAATATAGTTCCTGCAGGCTTTACTATATCACTCTACATAAACATGTTAAAGGATGATTCTACAATTTTTTTTTAGATTGTTCCTGAAGACATTTTTAATGTACACTTGCTTGTAAAGCAAATGACATTTAGAGAAGTTGACAAATCTTAACACTAACTGGAGAAATAGGACTAGCATTTCAGAAAACAAGAAGGGGACTTTGTAAGATCCGTTTGGCAATGTACGTGATTTTCTTGTGAACTGCTGTTAGCAGTTGGACGTTTTATAACCTCATAAGCATTGTAGACCCTGAAGAATGAGATGAGAGTAGAATGCGCTGACATTTGTTCAACAAAGACATCATAAAAGATTACTCTAGGTCAGACATGTACTGGAGACTCTGGCAATAGTAGAGAAAAACAGTAACAATAACAACAAATTTGTTATTTGTTTGTATAATATATATGTTATATTTGGGTGAAAAAGAAGAGTGAACCTGCCAAAAAAAATATAGGCTTGAATTCAAGCCATTTTCAATGCCAGGATAGAGCTGAACCAAGGCACTGGGAAGGGCAGCACAGAGGCCAATCTAGGAGCACCTGTCTAAGGAGTGTGCACACTGATGAGTGTCTTAGGAGAAGTCTGGAAGAAGAATTGGCTTAGGACACAGCAAGTATAAGAATGAAAGCAAGTGTGCTTCTCTGAGAAACTGAGACCACTATGGGTATAGATGGTCATCCAGAAAGGGGGATGTTGAAGCTGTGGGTAGAGGATAGTTCTCATAGGTCCCCATATCCAAGGGATAGGAATATTGTTCTTAGTAGCTGGAGGGGCCACTGATATAATTTTGCCCAGAACATGACATTTAATAGGGTTCTTTAGTCATTTGATAGAAATCAGGTTTTAAGGGGATAACATTGAGCTCGGTCTGTTTTAAAGCCAATAGGAATCTGAACGTACGTCTATTGCTCTGCTCATGTTGATGGAAAGGAAGAAGAGCACTGGAGAAGCCCAGGAGGAAAGGATGGGAGCACACTCTTATTTCTGCATAATGACAAAGTCTACTAGCAGGCAATCCCACACCACTTGCATTGCTTCCCTGGGGCTCAGAAAACTACCTGGCATATAGGAGCTGCTCCGTATTCTTTTGTTCAATATATTGGTTACTTTTTCATACCTGCAACAAAAATACCCAAGAAGATAATTTCAAAGAAAGACTTTTGAAAAGAATATACTCTACTTATATATTTATTTATTACATGTATATGTGTGTATATCTGGCTATATGTATATGAATCATACGTGTACAGGAACATGTAGACTTCTGAATACCACTGAAGAGGCCTGATCTCCCAGAATTGAAGTTACAGGCAGTTATAAGCCACCACGTGGATGTACTCAACCGCTGAGCCATCTCTGTAGCCCCAAAGAATTACGTGTTATATTTTAGCTCGATTCTGATATTTTTAGCAGTATCAGAGATTTGAGTCTACAGATATTTTAGCCCTGTTGATCTGGGTTTGTGGTAAGTGGAAGCATTTGGAAGGCATGAGTCTGCTCACTTTGTGGTAAACAGAAAGTAATGAGAGACAGGAGGAGGTCACAGTAAGCTGTAACCCTCAGAAACATGCCCCCAGCGATCCACTTCCTCTAATATGGCTCCCACTTCCCAAGTTTCCACTGTTTTACAAAAGTATCACTATTAGCTGGGAAAAGCCCATCAGGAATTCCAACCATTTGCCTCATTGAAGGACAGATGTGGTGGCCATGAAGGAAAAGAGGTCTTTGCTTAGATGGAAAGAGAAGTACTTAAAACATTAGGATTGGCCCGTTCCTTCTGCAGGTAGAATGCTTTTGCTTTTGTTTTTTTGGGTATTTTGTTTTGTTTTGTTTTTTTAATACATGAGCCTGTTCAAACCTTAATACCCAAAGATGCCAGAGCACAAAGGCATCCTCAGGATCATCTGGTCAACCTCTCCCCGCATCCCCATCAGCTGCATCCGTTTTCTATGTTCTATAGCACTGTTTCAGAATGAGACATCTCTTTAGCAGCTTCTCCAGAGGATTGTAGAAAATACAGCCAGCTGGAGGAAGGAGAGGTGACTCAGCTCCGTAGACTGTCTCCCCCCCAGTGTGAATGTGTTTTGCCAAAGGAAATGGCAGAACCTTTTGAACCTTCCCAGTCTTTACGAACTCAGCTATCATACAACAGTGGTCTGTAACATCATCATTATGTGACATTTTGATATTTTTCTTAAACCATAGCACGAATGTTTTATGTCATAGGATCACACATTTGCCTTTGTACATTTATACACCCCCTATTGCTTCCTATTGACTTGTTTTATGAAATTGACATCTTACATCTCAGTGCCCTACATTTCTCAAGCACTTATATTAATACATGCTGACACAAAGTCTTGTTTGCAGTCAGGGTCTAAGGCCCGGGACTAAGTTGTTCCTAAGTCAAAAATTGAAACTCAGTGATGGTGAAAATAAGAGAAGAGATGGGAAGGTTTTCAAAGCCAGGGGCATTCCGCAAGGTATTTTATAATCACTTAAGTGCAGGGATCAGACAAAAGGTTTAAGCACTGACAAAGAGCGCAGTGTATCAGACAGTCTCTGTCTCCATCCCTGCCTTCCCTGGCTATGAGAAAAGCCCATCAGGAATTCCAACCATTTGCCTCATCGAAGGGCAGATGGGGTGGCCATGAAGGAAAAGAGGTCTTTGCTTAGATGGAAAGAGAAGTACTTAAAACATTAGGATTGGCCCGTTCCTTCTGCGGGTAGAATGCTTTCGCTTTTGGACAGAGTCAGTGTTTGTCATTGGAGAAGCTGTCAGGAGGGCCCACAATTGTTCTTCTCAGCTCAGGCATGGAGGGAGGGCAGGAGAATGTTCACTGAGAGCACCACTCTGCATACATTTAACATGACTTTCAAATAATGCTATTTATCAGGCCTGGTGAAGCACAAATTTCCAATTCCCATCACTGTTCAAGGAGAATGTAACTTTTTAACAAGTTGCCAGACCTTTAGAAATAAAGACAAACTGTTTTTTTTTTTAAGATTTACTTTATTTTTATATATGTGGGTATTGCCTGCATGCATAAACATGTGCGGCACATACATCCACAGTGACATGGATCCCCTGAAACTGGAGTTACAGACAGTTGTAAGATGCCATGTGCATGCTGAAAATTGAACCCAGGTCCTCTAGAGAATCATCCAGTGCTTCTGCTAACCACTTAGCCATTTCTCCAGCCCCGAGAAAATGGGGTACAAATGTACAAAAAGAAAATCAAAAATAATAAAAGATTGTTTTTTGGGTTTTTTGTTTGTTTGTTTGTTTGTTTCCATTCTTAAAGTAAACTGAGTCCCACTGAGATTGTAGCATCACCTTAGTTAGGCA
The DNA here is from genome assembly GCA_030674055.1 of Rhabdomys pumilio. Lineage (NCBI taxonomy): Eukaryota > Metazoa > Chordata > Mammalia > Rodentia > Muridae > Rhabdomys > Rhabdomys pumilio. The sequence goes on from JANHMN010000012.1 coordinate 46,712,078, forward strand.
GGCTTGGTGTGATCAAGAGTTGAATATATGCTTATTGTCTGGAGTTGACCTTGCCATAATAAAGAATTAGGTCATTTCATGGTCCCCGTTTCTTCTATAGTCCATGTGCCACGTGATGTAAGCTGGTGCATACCAGCAATGGGTAAGTACGTTCTGGACCAAGAGACAATAGAACCTAAGTCCTAAATCTTGAAGCCCAAAAGAAGGAAGTGGGAAAAACGAGCAACTTAGTAGAATGAGAAAGAGGGTCAAGACGGGGTCCAGGACTTGAGTGTTCATAGGAGCTTACTGCAGGCAGCAGGGATTGAAGCTAAACAGAAAGGTAGGGCAGCATGCAGTGTTCAATTTTGGGTCCCAGTCATCCTCACTCTTGTTAATGAGGGACAGGCTGTCCTGAGAATATATACTCCATACTGACTATCCTATCCAAGTCTTCTTAGCCTTTAGTCTACATTTTCTGGCCCTGTTCCACTTGGCCATCTCCTGTGGCATGGTACCTAGGGAAAGGCTAATGGTAAGATACTGACCTTGGGCTTCCCCTTGCTAAGTGGCCTGCTATACATCTCTTCTGGGCCATTTATCTACCCAAGGCCATTGTTGCAGCTGGTGCTTTTATTGTCAGTGTCTCCTCTTTCCCTCTGTGCCCAGGTAACCCTTTATTTAGCACTGTCAGAAACGCTTCGTTTCTAACCAGAGAATTTAGACTCACGTGTCTTGGAACTGCATTGCTCTCGGAATAGGTTTTGAAATCTGGCACTGAGTATAAGAGCGGGCACAGTGAGACCTGTGTCATCCTGAAAGCTTCCCAAGATTAATGTCACGGGGCGCAATGTGTTACAAATCTCTGTCTTCACCTTTGCTACCTCTGTGTTACTTTTTCCTTCTAGCAAAAACTCTAAGGGACTCCACACAGCAAGCTCTGCTTTTCTTACACAGACTCCACAAAGCCTTCCAGCTATGCTTCATTGTCTGTGAATTGGGGCAGTAGTTGCACCTGCTTCTCATGGTGGTCATGACAGTAAAATACATTGCAGAGTGTGTACCATGTGGCACTGTACCCTGCCCCATGAAAGGCCCAATCAGTAAACTTACTAGTAGAATAATTATTAACAGCCATCATGTTTATTCGTGTCTTTATGTATTAGCCTTTATGTATAAGCTGCTATTTAATGAGCAGTAACCCAGATGCTATTTTTAAGACAGGGTCTCTCTATCTAGTCCTCAATATCTAGGAACTCACAATGTAGATCCATCTGCCTCTGCCTCTGCCTCTGCCTTTGCCTCTGCCTTTGCCTCCTGAGTGCTGGTATTAAAGGCATGTGCCACCATGATGGTTTTCTACCCAAAGGGTAGAAAGTACAATATATACTCAATACATGCTATATCTGTTAATATATGTATCGATGATCACATTACCGTTCTGAACTGCCAGTGGTTATTCAAGGTAAGGATGCATTGGGCAAGATTAGGATCAACAAGGGTTATGTTTAAGAGCATTTTTGATGGCAACCATATCTTTGTCCTGTGGTGAAAGGCAGGTGTCATGAATGCAGTGATGCATCAAACCTGTGCTGATGGCGGTCACATGGTGATACATGTGAGAATTAAGTGCCTCTCACTGGGGCCTTCACCCACAGCATGCCACCTCGTTCTTCCTGTTCCTGTATCGAAAGATTTTAAATTGGCATAGAATGAAAACTGCCTCTCTTTAAAGCCAGGAAAGGATGAACTCAAATGTCTGCCCTTGGTTTTGTACAAACATCATGTCCGCAGTGGGCAGCCTTGAATTGGCAACCTGGCAGCTGGAGATCAAAGGAAGTGATACCTCCTTGCCATGACTGGTTGGTTGCCTGTTGAATCTTCAAAGCAAGGAGTTGCACCACCTTTAACTGCTACTGCAGGGGAGTTGCTGGCTTTCCCTAAGGTTGTCACCACTCTGATTGGTCACATTCAGAGTGCAGTTCTGTGTATTTGAATAACTGATGGACATGTGTCTAAAGCAGCTCAGTTATGTGTACAAGACGTGCGAGTGTCAGCCGGACGAAGATTCCACAAGCCAACGGCTGCTCAGTAAATAACCCCTGGAACCGATATTCTCTGTGCCATGTTTTTAAGAGAACCCAGACAGTACAGTGGGCAGCTGGATCCATTTTCCAACTCCCATTTCATGTGTCTCAGTTCACCCAGTGGCATGGATCAATTTCATACGGTCCCTTGTCCTGACTTTTAAGATTTCTTTTCTCAAAAGGAATTTCTTTTTCTCAAAAGGAATCGAAAATGTAAACATTTTACCTGGATTTAGGAAAGGGCAGAGGCAACAGGCTTAGGAAACAACAGAGGCCCATCATGGATGCCCCCCCCCCCACTAGTCACCTGGAGTGAAGTTTTGAAAAGGTAGGGAGGGTCCTATAAGTGGCAGCTGCTTGTTGAAGAGGCCAGAGATGAGTTGGACTGCTTACTAATCCTCTTCATTAGAATTATATGTCTTCAGACATACGGTGTTATGTGGGCTGACCAGAAGCAGCATTCTGTAAGGAAAAGAAAATGACTTCAGAATCAATGCCCTAGAGTTGGCATGGAGGCTGCGTCGATGCCTAGCAATGACTTCTTACTTTTTTTCATCGTTTTCAGCTCTGCTCAGGAAGCTGAGCTATATGGTCCGTGGGATACTTCTGGGATCCTGTCATTCTTTCGCTTGAGCTCTTCAGTGACTCAGACTCGCTCGCCTTCATGGAATAATGTCTGAGCTCCAGGAGGTAGCAAGCTTACCCCTCCTCTCCCTGCCCCATCCCTTGCCCTGAGCTGGCAGCCACTTTAACCATTCCTGACCCACTCCAAATTGAGTCTTTTCCCTCACTTTGGACCCTTTGTTTCTGATGGGCTACCATTAACCTAGAAATGCCCATCTTGTTCCTATATCTATATTTCTTGCTCCCTCACCAGTACTTAGCAAAGAGTTCTGGAAATCTGCGAGGGATACACATTCCTGTTCTCATCTTCCTCACCAATGCCATCTGTAGCCATCCATGCCTTATCTTCTTTCCTGCATAACCCGGCCCCCACCTCCATATGGACATCTGACAACATCACTGTGTTTTCACGGGACCACAGTCTTCTTAACTGATACCTAACATGTGGAAGGCACTCTGGAACTTAAGCCTTCCCAAGTATTTTCCTTCCGATTTTTTTTTTCATAAGAGATGTGACTCAAATCTGGGCATAAACAGAGAAGAAGAATTACTTATAAGGGATGAGGCTGAAGCAGAGCAGCTATAGATGTTCACCCGGTTCATAAGTAAATACTCGAGACAAACCTCCGGCAGACTGGAATTGTGTAAGTCTGGAGATGAGAGGCTCATTGCTGGCTTCTTGCCTGTCCACTGTGTCTAGCAAAAAAAGCAGGATCGTTTGGCAGATGTACTTGGGACAGAGGATCTGTGGGAACCCAGGAAGACAGCAAGCCTCGCCAGTAGCTTCCTTCCTTGGACAGATTTTGATGAGGAAGAAGGTTTTAAACTAGACGCTGCTGCTGAGTGGCCATGTCAGCTTCTGCTTTCAGTTTTCTTTAAACGGGTCTGCTCCACATTTGTCTCTTGGCTGTCTTTGCAGATCTGTTTTTATTTTTATTTTCATTGTTGGTAATTTTTTTAAAAAAAAAAATGTTTATTTCACTCCTGATATAATTTGCCATAATAGCTTGCAATTGCATACTGCTTTCCTGATTATACTGCATGTACATAATTTCATTCGAGCTTCACAGCTTGGCGACTTACAGAAGCTAAGAGATTTGCATGGGGGTCACACAGGAGATTCTTCAACCCAGATTTCCTCATTTACAACTGCCCGTGTTTCTGATAGCCTGCTGGCTCCCTTCAGCTGAGGTCATTACAGCTATCTTTTACAGAATTGCTCATAAGGTGCTGTGCTTTAGGTTTTGTTTGTTTGTTTGTTTGTTTGTTTTGTTTTGTTTTTCGAGACAGGGTTTCTGTGTGTAGTCCTGGCTGTCCTGGAACTCACTCTGTAGACCAGGCTGACCCGGAACTCAGAAATCCGCCTGCCTCTGCCTCCCAAGTACTGGGATTAAAGGCGTGTGCCACCGCCGCCACCACCACCCGGCTTGTGCTTTAGTTAAAATGTATCAAATGTATTCCTTGTACAGGTTGATAGAAGGATCAGACCCTTTGGATGAACCAGGAAACTGAGCCCAGACACATTAACATTTGCTAAGATTCCCCTGGTTTGTGGATGGTCAGCATTAGAATGTGAACTCAGGTTTGGCTGCGTGATCGATGAACTCTTGTTTACTAAGTTTTTAACTACCAGGTCCATGCTGCTCAAAATGCAGTGGGCATCACAGTGGACTCGCATAGAATCCAAAGCTATTTTCCCAGAGTTCTTGACTCCGCAGGCCAGGGTGATCCTGCAGTACCTTGGTACGACAGGTGATAAAAATGGCTAGGACAACACTTGGTGGAATGGTAGGAACCACTCTGTCCCCTTTGCCCAGTCACACTGACTCACTACTAGAAACAATGCATCTTACGTGGTGAGGAAAGACTTCAAATAGCATTATTCCGTAGCTCATCTGAAATGGGGTATATTCCGTACATTACTCAGTACAACTATAGGAAGAAATCTATTATAGCTATTGTGCGGTACTGGCTTCCAGGTTAAATTCAGGATCGTGTCCTTTTTATTGCATATTTTCTCTGGAGCCACTTAGGAAGGCTCTTCCACCTCCTGCATCATTACCTCTGTAGTGCGGACTGTAATGCCCATCTGCAAAGGGGAGGCAACTGGTTTACCAGCTGAAGCTGCCAATTCTCTGAGAGCAGTTGGCACCTCTCCTGTCTCACTACTTTAGTGTGTGTGTGTCTTTTAAGTTATGTGTGATTATAACATGTTTTACGTCTCCTAACTTAATAAGGTAAACTGGTCTACTTTAGACGATTGGCTTCTCACTTGACCTATAAAGTCTCTCTCTATGTCTCCCCCACCTCTAACCAATGGTGACCACTACTCAGTTCTCCAGCCCCGTAGCTCAGTGCTGTCACAAGTGCTATGGAATGGAGCAGTGCAGTGTGTACCCTTTAGAGTGGCTTTGGAGTCATCATTAACACCCTTGAGGTCCTTGTGTACTCGAGTAGTTTGATCCGTTTTTCTTTTACTTCATTTTATTTTATTCATCTTCTGAGAAGAGAAGTGATCTAGGCTATGTATATACCACAATCTTGACTCATGCATACTCTGAAGGGTATCCAGTGCTCTCTACTTTGGGGCTATTACAGTTAAAACTGCTGTCTACATTAGTGGATACTTTTTCCATATAGAGATGTCTTCATTTCTCTGGGATAAATGCCTAAATACAGTCCTAGGTCATATGAACAGTCCATTTTTAGTTTGAGAAGGAACTGCCAGATTGTCTCCAACACAGCCTTACCATCTCCCTCTTATTCCAGCCCCAAGGAGAAGAGCTCTTGTGTACCATGTCTCTATCTGTCTCATGTGTCCTGTGATATAATACACTGACCTGGCAAGGGGCAAGTGGGACCTCACTGTGTTTTGATTTGATTTCCATCCATCCAGTAACTAATGATATTTAGTATCTTCCTGTGTTCTTCTTGGTGCTTTATTCATTTTCTTTGGGGAAAATATCAGTACAAATTGGTAGCCCGTGTTCACATTGGATTCTCATTGTTGAGTCAGAAATCTTCATGACACAGTCTAGACCAGCGGTTCTCAACCTGTGGGCTGTAAACCCTTTGTGGGTTGCATGTAAGATATTTGTGTGATAATTTTATAACAGTAGCAAAATTACAGTTATGAAGTAGCAATGAATTAGCTTTCTGTTTGGGGTCACCACAACACGAGGAACTATATTAAAGGGTCACAGAATTAGAAAAGTAGAGAACCGCTGTTTTAGATAAAAGTTTCTTGGTAAATGTATGTTTTGAAAGTATTTCTGCTTCAGTGGATTGTCTTTTCCCCTTCCAGGCAGGAACTTCCAGAGTTAGGTTCTCATAAGCAGAGTTAGAAACGGGTATAATGGAACAAGCCATGAAATAGATGCCAGTCATCCAAGGCTGGGGAGATTTTCTCAGACCCCTCCCCCTTATGCATTTTGCACTACTTCAAGAAAGTTTGAATCAAACTGATTTTTGTTCCTTTTTTTTTTTTTTTAATTTTCACTAGCAAAATTTTGGTTTTGGGTGTGAATTCCACAAGGTCTGGATATGTCACATTGGAATGATGGTTCTAGTTTTCTCTGTTGATGTGGATATTTTTAAGATATTTGACAGCTTCTCATCCTCCTCTTCCTCCTCTTCCTCCTCTTCCTCCTCTTCCTCCTCCTCTTCTTCCTCCTCCTTCTTCTTCTCTTTCTCCTTCTCCTTTTCTTTCTCCTTCTTCTTTCCTTCAAGAAGGGTTTTTCTGTTTAACTTTAGCTGTCTTGGAACTAGCTCTATAGACCAGGCTCATGGAGCCTGAACTCATGGAGATCAGCCTGCCTCTGCCTCAGCGCTGGGATTAAAGGCAGGTGCCACCACTGTCCAGCTTGAAATTTTAAATCTTATCAATTTAGTTCGTTCTTGGGTAGATAAAGCAACTACTTCTGGATAATAACTGTCTGAATGTGACAGTATCATCAGGAGTGTTTCTTAAAAGGCCACATGTATACACAGGCTCTTAAAAGGCCATATGTATACATGCACAGGTTCAGTTGAGCAAGAGAGCATGGTGGTTGTGAGCCACCATGTGGGTGCTGAGAATTGAACTCAGTACCTCTGGAAGAGCAGTCAGTGCTCTTAACGGATGAGCCATCTCTCCAGCACCCCTGCCTACAGTTTTATATGTTGAGCCCATGACCAACATGGTGTTGATCATGGCAGCAGGCAGACAAGGGATTGCACAGTAGCTGAGAGCTTGCATCTGATCCACAAGGAGAAATCAGGGGAGGGTGGAAAGAAACTGGGCCTGTTGTGAGACTTTTGACACTCAAAGCCTACCCCCTGTGACATACATCCTGCAACAAGACCACACCTCCTAATTCTTCCCTAAACAATTCTGCCAACTAAGGGCCACACATTCACATATATGAGTATATGGAGACTCCTATAAACCACACAATATTGTTGTAAGCTATGTATATACGTTCTGTACAGCTGTCTTTATCTGTGTGGAAGTACTTGTCAGACATACACTGTGTACATATAAACAATCATAAATTTCTACGTGCATACACTTAGAAAGATTGTGGAAATATTAGTGGAATGGTCTCAAAAGACATGTTTCTTTTATACCTAAAACCAACAACTCAAAGAGTAACGGAATGTAGAAGCTGATAGGAGACAGGTACTCTGACTGGCTCTTTATGTCAGATGGGGAAACCGATGCCCCCAAAAGCACCTGTGTTAAGCCCATGGTCTCAGAGCAAGAACTAACAGGTTCAGGGTGCTTCCCTCATCTCATTATATGAATGACTTCAGTTCTCAATCATATGGCTTCCGTGGCTACATCAGCAACTAATACTTCTGTACAGACACTTAAAAGTCAACACCCTCAGTGTAACTGTCACTTGACTTTCTCCCAGGAGTCTTCTGCCCTTCTTCTCCCCTACACACTCTAGAAAGTAAAGTCTGCAAGTGGAAACTTTGAAACTTCTTACAATCCAAGACACTAATAAGATTTTACATTTTTAGCAGCTTAATGACGAGGATGTAGGACTCTGCTGGTCCCTCCGGGGTTTCTATTCTGAGTATCTCTTAAACCTTGCAGGAGTGTGAAGTATATTCGACCTTTCTATATTAAAAAAAAAAAATCAGTTTAAGTTTCACACATAAATTTATGTCGGTATATTCCCCCCCTCTCTTCTCTACCTATTAGATAAAATTCAGACATTATCAACATTTGAACTTGAATATACTTGTCAATTATTTTTCTGTGTTTGGTGAAAAAAAAAGAGAAGTCATTACCATCGTAATTTAATATTTTTATTTAGCTGAATTTGATCCTTCTTAAAAATCCTTTCCACTTTGAAGTCTATTTTGCAGCTTAATTAATGCAGCAAGGGCTTTTTATTTTGCTCTCAATGGAGATAATCTTAATCTATTCACAGTGACCTTTTCTTGTGCAAATTAGTTGTACATGCTTGTTTAAGCAAATGGTCCTTTGCATGATGTCTCTTCTTAATGACGGGTTTATAATTGAAAATTGGCTTACTCCCATATGCCTAGTTTATATGAGAATATAAAAATAGATATGGACTTTAAAAATATGAATGTATATATCAGTATTCCAAAAAAAAAAAAAAAAGTAGAGGGAAGAATCCAGTGCCTCCAGGCTATGGTTAAATTAGACTATTAGAGTTAGAAAATGCTGGTGACATATGCTACTGTCAGAGTCACACCTGTCTGTGCAACATTGGAAGTGCTTGAAAAATGAGAGCGATTTCATCTTGGCTGTGCGACTCAGCCTTTATAGGACACAAGGCATCTCGAGCTTCTTCAGTTCTCTTAGCCTCTTAATGAAGTTGAAAGTGCATGCCTAGGAATGTATTTGGTGTTAAGAACTTTTACAGTGGGAGCCTCAAATAATTAAATGCGTTTGGTTGGTCCTAAGTTTCATTGACACTAAGAGACAGGTGACAGTCATGTTATAATTTGTCTGGAGTGCTCCCCCTCCCCTCAAAATCAGTGTAAGACCCTTAAATGGCATTTGAGTAAAAAGAATAATCACCATGCTCTCTCCTAGTTTCCAGTTGCCCCTGGTATTTTTGTTGTGGTGGGGTGGTTCCGCCTCTTTCTCATTCTGCACAAAGGCTTTTTTTTTTTCTGCACCCAGTCGTCCTCGGCCTCCCATGTCCCGTTCCCCCTGCCCCCTTGCTCCACGTCTTTCCGCCAAAAGTCAAAGCAGTCGTACTTGTACGTAGCACTATTTTTCTGGAGTCACTAAATGTTCTTGGTTAAATGTAGAAACTCCAGTTTGAAGAGAAAACAAATGTTGGCTTGCGCTTAAGGTGGAGGTTTCCGAAGTATCTTTTAATAGCATGGTGCGGGGAACAGAGAACAAGAACATTTAGTGTTGCTGAGTGGTGTGGCATTAAGGGAGAAGCAGATGTATCAGGAATGCTTCTTAGTCTATGGCACCAAACTATTTCACCAATCCCCCTCCCCAAAAAAAAAATCTGGGTGGTGCGTGCATGCCTTTAACACCAGATCACAGGAGACAGATCTCTGTAAGTTTGAGGCCAACCTGCTCTGCAAACCAAGTTCTAGGCCAGCTAGGGGTACGTAATGAGACCTTGTGTGCCCCCTCCACCATCTGATTTAGGAAATAGTAGCTAGGCAAGACACATTGTTATGAGAACCATTAGATCTGTCCCTTTGTAAACTGTTTGTAAAAGAGATCCTTATTGCTTCATACAGCACAATTGTTCCTGTTTGTTCCCCTCACTCAACAAGCTCTCTGCCCCACTAAATGGAAAAGTGAGAGTAGCCCTTCCCCAAGGCTTAGTTACTTGGGGTAAATTATCAGGGTAAATTGATGTTCTACCCTTATCTTCCTCCATCCATTTTTCCTCCTGGATTTCCACTTGCTAATCAGCCTTCTTCTTGTTCTAGATATGATTATCGGGAAATGCTGCACAATGCCACTTTCTGTCTGGTTCCTCGTGGTCGCAGGCTTGGGTCCTTCAGATTCCTGGAGGCTTTGCAGGTAAGAGACTACTTTACAGCATCAGGTTGAAGATTGAAGCCGTACTGGTTTCAAGCGTCTCACACTCTCCTAGAGTAGTCAGAAAAGCACAGCTTTTGCTGCGGCACCAAAACACTTCCCAGGAAAATCTGAAGTGGTTTTTGAAGAGCCAGAAGTGGGAGGAAGATTGACTCCCTGACTTTGGACGTGAGAACAGTAAGTGGTCTTACCACCAGGGAGACTGGATTCATCAGGGACATGTTTGCAGATAGAGTGCAGGTGGGCAGATCTCATTGCTAACATTGCTCCTGAGCTTGGAGAGGGTACTCTCTCCTTTTCCTGTAAGCCAGTGTCAGGAGCACCAAAAATGGGGTATTACTGTTATTTCCCCCAAAATGAAATTGTGGGTTAAGTTCTTTATTGAGTCATCTAAACTCTTAGAGAGTGATGCTACTGACTTGCTCTGATGTGCCAGAGCTCTGCAACTCAGAGGAATCTCGGAAGCCTGTATGGGAGTCTATTGTCTAATTCTACTACAGAAGTATCTTCTCTTGCCTCTGCCTCCCCAAATGCTCTGATTAAAGGCATGTATCACCGCCATGCTCAGCTTTTGTTTTGGTTTTTGGGTTTTGGTTTTTTTTTTGTTTGTTTGTTTGTTTGTTTTATTTTTTGGTTTTTTTGTTTTTTTTTTTTTTCTTCAGCCAGCCTTCGTGAATGGCAAGAGAAATATACCCTCTACCTACCTCCCTCCCTCCCTCCCTCCCTCCCTCCCTCCCTCCCTCCCTTCCTTCCTTCCATAATTTACATTTTGTCTCAATCTGTGTTTTTGAGGAGTTTTCATAGCTTCTTCATCCTGTCATTCGAACTGTAAGTCCTACCCTTTCCTCAGACTGAAGAGCTTCCCTGGCAGAGCATTTTAGAGTACTTCGTGTGCTCTGAGAAGCATGCCAACACCGCTCACTAGTATTCTGGAAGCTCCTTGGATATTACAGGGGGCAATTTACAAATTCTGGTTTGAATAAAGACTTCCTTGGCAACCACATTTTGTCTTTAGCTGATTGATGTGCACTGACTGTTAGGTCCTGGAGCAGACTAGAAGCTAGTATGACTGTTGTTTGCACCGGACACTGGAGGGAACAAGGTTTTGAGTTAGGTGCTTATGGGGAAAGGAAAGATAGATGCTACAGTAGTGAAGTCCACAAAGCTCTATTAGGAAGGTTGGGCCCCATCCTGCTCCCCACTGGCTCATGACACTGTGGTGAACTCATGATGAGATGACATGTATCTGTGGCACTTCCACTGACAAAATGGTTTATACTCAAGGCTTTTATGCTCAGATTGTGTGTGTGTGTGTGTGTGTGTGTGTGTGTGTGTGTGTGTGTGTAAGCAATTAAACTTCCGCAGCAAGGCCATTCATCCCCATAGAAGTAAGGTCAGCCAAACCTATGTACTAGAATAGTAATGGGGTATTAGCATTCTAAGGCAAGACTTAAAAATCTTCAAGTCTAATAAGGATGCCCACCATCCCATGTGATCTGGTGATTCTGAATCACTTCCTTGCTTTCTAGCCTGGGCAGTGTGGGACCCATGTAACGTAAGCAGCGATAGTAACTGAGTTTGTACTGACCCTTCTCCTGACTGGAACGGCTCCTGCTGTCAGCATCCTCACACTCATGAAATCCTTCTTTTGCTCAGGCTGCCTGTGTCCCCGTAATGCTGAGCAATGGATGGGAGTTGCCATTCTCTGAAGTGATTAATTGGAACCAAGCTGCCGTCATAGGCGATGAGAGATTGCTATTACAGGTAAGGAAGGGGCCTTGGCCTTCAGCGGAACAGCAGATTATTGCTGCCCCCATCCAAACGTTCAAGGAAGATGAATCCAAAAGGTCAGCTCCATAAAAGAAATTTTATCAGGAGAAAATTGCCTGTGTCATGGTGAATATGAAGTCGTTCAATATGATATTGTTCACTTTCCATCGCAAAAATCTGTCCAGATCCACAGGATGTATTCTGGGAAGCAGCCATTGCTGATCAAACATATGAGTTTGGTTGGGTGAGGAGAGGTAGATCCCCTCCAGCTTCAGCACCAACGTTTTTAGTCACGACACTCCCTCCGATCCCTTGGCTCAATTCCTGCGTTCACTCTGGTTGACTCCAGGATGGAAGCTCTAGGCTTGTTGCTATGCCTAGCGTTACCACTACTGCAGGACCCTGGGTATGTGCAGGAGGGCTGTCACTTGGATAAATATTTAAAAGGAAGGCCCCTAGATAAAGTTTCAGTCGTACAAAGTAAAGGGAACTCGGCCTGCACAGAGAATTGAATGAGCAAGAAGAGTCCATGAGGATTTCCAAAGCCCCGCCCCCACCCCTTACCCTCAACCCCCAGTCATGTTTGAGGTTTTCTGTAAACTACATAGGACTCACACTCTCATAGGACAGTTAATGTTTCCTTTCGTGGCATTAAACACTTTATCTTTAAACCTCCACAAGTTTTTGTAGAAAGATTATCTTTAATGTTCTTGCTTTTAAAACAAAAATAATTGATACAAATCCCGAAAATGGAGTTTCGAGCTGGGCTTCTGATTTTCATCCTGTGCTCCTGGCTGGTCTGTTAAGGGACTGGTGAAGGAATACAGTCATCTCCTGAAACTCACAGAGGACCCTGTGATGGGCAACACTGTGGACCCAAGCCTAGGCCACAACAGCTTCCTTTTCAGTCAGTTCTCAGCTCTGTGATCTTGATGCCTCTGGGACCTCAGCACACACCTGGAGGAATGCATCCTCTGGAAATGGTGAACCTGCTCATTGGCGTTAGCCCATTCCATTCCCTTTTTAAAAATTATTTTTATTTTCTGTACATAGTGTTTTGACTTCATATGTCTGATAAAGGCGTAATATCCCCTGGAACAGAAGTTACAGATAGTTGTGAGCTGCCATATGGGTGCTGCGAATTGAACCCCCGGCTCCTCTGATAGAGCATCCAGTGCTCTTAACTGCTGAGCCATCTCTCCATCCTTAGCCTGTTCTGTTCTAAACAAAACATAATTCCGTAGGTACTCACTGAGAAAGAGGTTTGGGCTTTTTCAAAAAGTTAATGTTAATCGCGATGATTCCCTGGTGTAATCCAATAGGGACAGCCTCTGAGACATACTGAGAGAGAGCTCTCCACATAGACATAGTAGATGTCTGAGTCCTACACTCGGAATGAGGTATGTGATGCTTGTCCACACTGCCTGTGTCTTTCTTTCCTTTTATGTTTTAATAATACATGCTCATTAAAGGAAATCTTGGATATGAAAACTATCAGCCATCATGTTCTCCATTTATGCACCAAGGCAACCTTGAATCTGCTGTGTATAAGTTGGAGCTTGTTTTAGGGTAGGGAACATTCCGTGACACTTAAGTGTGGTTGTCCAGTGCCACCGAAGTACGGATATTTCACCCTTGAAGCCACTTTTTGACTTGGCTCTAAAGATTGTATTCTTCACACCCCTGTGCCTACACTTGCTAGTGTGTTCCCTCCTCATCTGCAGTCTGGTTTTACACAGCTGCTTCCATGTTGAGCAGTGACTGTACGGTTGTTAACAATGGTTTTAAAGAGCTGGCACAGCGCCCAAATGTGTGCTCTGGGAAATGTTTTTTGTTATGTTACAACTTTTCATTTCCTGTTTTTTGAACAGCTCTGGTGTTTTGATTTGCATATGTTCCTGTCAGCCTGTCACTGAGATGCATGCTGTGGCTTTTCTGTATCTATTTTGGTAGCTCCTATTAGTTTTTTGTGACCACACATAACCTTTTATTAGGACTTCAGTGAGCTCTTGAACTTCCAAATCATCCTGTCCAAATTGTAATTAATTCATCACTTTCCCATACCTGTCTCTGAGGACAGGCAGATTAATAACCAATAGCCAAATGCCATTAGAACTTAGAACTCCATCCCGCCAATCAATTGAAATCATCCTCCAGAGCACTCTGCAGAGCACTGTCAAGACACTTCAATCCTACACACAAGCTGGTAGAACACAGTTCTAGAAGTGGTAGAACAGGACGCAGTCATGGAAGAGAGGGGGTGGTATCAGTGGCTGAGTCTATGCCTGCCCCCCTCTCTCTTCCTTTTAGAAGCACCATGAACTTGGCTTTCTGGAGACCATATAGCCATGATAGCTTTTGGCATTTTCCTAATGGATTAGTTCTCATGGTCATGACAAAAACAGCCCTGCCAACCTGTATGACTTAGAGAATGCCATTGACATGTAAGAGGGCATGCTTGTGAAAATTGAGCATGAGGGTTTTTTTTTTTTCCTAATTTTTTATTTTTGGCAATTTAGGTCATTTTCTCGTTGAGCAAATAAAAATAAATTTTCTTGACTTATCAAGGACCTGTGTCATGAATGGTTTAGCTCATCTAAGAATAGTTTATTTCCACTTGACCTCGATCCTGCCAGTGTTTGAACTTTACCTGCAGCCTCCATATTGTTTTTGGAGCATTATGAGCTCTTCAAAGCATAGATTTAGTATCTCCATTGAGATATTGACCGAGCAAGTCAGCTTTCCTTCTGTTCTTATTGTGAGACATTTTCAATGCTTATCCGGGGAGCTGACTTAAATCTTAGCAACGTGCTATCATTCTCCTTCTTCTCTAATGGGATCTCAACTATAGCGTAGTCCTAGATTTTGAGTAACTTTCCTATTAATGTGGTTGGCAGAGTATTTCTTATGTAGCCCAGGCTCCCATGTCTGTCTGATTCATCATGCATTAGAGAGGCAAGCATGCAGAAAGGTGAGCACAGCAGGGCAGTTGACGATCACAAGGAATCTAGTATAGATTACATAAGCAGAACAGCCCTTGAACTGTATGTACAGTAGGGAGCAAGCATGGAAAACTTAGCTAGAAATCCAAGGGGGTCATCTTAGAACTATCAGCTAGGGCAAATTTATAGGCAGACTGTAAACAACTGGCCCAGCTTTACATAAAATCAATTGGTCCAGCTTGGAATTGCATCTCCCTGTGTCAACAATGGTAATAGCAGTAATAATGAATTATCGTAATTAAGATTCCTATATTGTAGACACTGTAGTAAGCACCCAACCATATCATGTTATGAATGAATAATCTAAGACAGCAACTAACCCATCCAAGGAAGCATATCTAGTAACTAATAGGACTAGACTCCCACATTGATTCCTTTAACACCTTGACCTTACTATCAAGCTATGCTGCTATTAAAATTAACAATGTCCTGATGAGAACTTCAGCTGGCCGTGTTCAGTTGGGCTTTTATTTCTTGAATGGCTAGGATAAAAACTATTCTCTTAGCCACAAGACATATAGCAATATGAACCGGAAGAAAGAAAGGCCTTCCTTCAAATTGTCTAACTTGCTATAGAACAAGCCTATGATGAAATGCTTGGATGATCCACAGAAATTAGGGTAAGGACTGGAGTCAAGAGGAGAGCTCAGGTGTACAGAAGGTTCAAATGAGGGCAGCAGAAGGATGTACATGTAGACATGACTAACTCTGTTTGGGTTGAGTGGGTATGCTCATGAACAGTCTTTAAATACACACATTTATAGATAATGTGTTCCTGGGGTGACACTTCTTAGAAAAGGGCTTTTTTGTTGTTTTGGTTTTTTTTTTTTTTTTTACTTTCTCCAAAACGTATAGTATCTATGTCAGGGCCAAAGATTTTGTGGACTTGAGGAGGAGGAGGTCCAGGAGGGGGTGGGGAGGGGACGTACGACTGTAGGCGTACCCTGTGTAACTGATCTGCTACCCTGTAATCTTAGGACTGAGCTTAAGCCTGTGCACAGCGTCTATGTGTTTGAATGCCAGTGAGGTTGCTTTCCTAGACCTCTTGTTTGTTCTGATGTTTTCTGGGGACATTTTTACCTAGTGGTTGGTGACTTTGGTGGTTCGCCTAGCCATCTTTAACGGCTTAGCCATCATTTCAGCCTGGGTGATGACTTTTTAATAGACCCGTTTTTCTAGAAAATGAACGCTAGGAAGAACAAAAGTGCAACCCACTGGGTTGTTTTGATCAAGCACATATCTCTGTTGTACAGTTATAATTACTATGTGTTCCCCTTATGTTACAGATTCCTTCTACAATCAGGTCTATTCATCAGGATAAAATCCTAGCACTTAGACAGCAGACACAGTTCTTGTGGGAGGCTTATTTTTCTTCAGTTGAGAAGATTGTATTAACTACACTAGAGGTAAGTGAGACCATTCCTCTCATGATCTTTGAATAATAGTCCTTTTATCGAAACCTCTCTTTTGATGTTGGGTTGTGCAGTTAGTCAAATAGGGCAAAGCCAGATTTTCTGTCCTTGAATAGATTAGTGACTGGCCTCCAACCAACC
This sequence comes from Rhabdomys pumilio, assembly GCA_030674055.1. Classification (NCBI taxonomy): domain Eukaryota; kingdom Metazoa; phylum Chordata; class Mammalia; order Rodentia; family Muridae; genus Rhabdomys; species Rhabdomys pumilio. The sequence goes on from JANHMN010000012.1 coordinate 46,728,132, forward strand.
CCACATCTGTTTTACCATTCCCAAGCAAATGCCCTCATTCCTGACAAATTCTCCTAGCAGAAGTGACATGGAGAGAAGCTGTGATTGGTCTGACATCATTTCAGAGGTAATGTGGGTAATGACTATCTTCCTGTCACTCAAACAGTGGTATTTTTTTTTTTTTTTTGAAGCCATATTTCTGGAGTGCATTTAGAAAAAAAGATAATGATCAAGTAAGGGAAATATTTTCTACCATTCTTAAAATATGAACAGTTTAGTGACCACCATAGGACATGGCATTTTAAAAGAGAGCAAAATTGCTTCTGAAGTCATATATGACCAAACCAGGCAGCTCCCATGTTATAAGGTTATGGTAAGAAGAAAACTATTGTCATGGTTATATCCAGCTGGTGTCAAAAGTGTTAATCTTTCTAAAAGTAGAAACTCTGACAGGTGAGGGGATAAGTATCTTCAAGTTGCTTTATTCTGTGTGTGTATGTGCGTGCACGAGTGTGTGTGTGTGTGTGTGTGTGTGTGTGTGTGTTTGTATTGAGAAAGAACTTTACATACACTGAACCATGTCTCATTCTCTTAAATTGCCTCGTTTAAGGCAAGAGAAAAATAGAAAATCATGAAAATGATTAAAACCACAGGAAGTAGAGCAGATAGCAATGGCCTCAGGCTATGCAGAGCAGCGAGAAGAGCTAAGAAAGAGCAGAGAAAACTGCACACTCATGAGTTTCCAGCCTATGAGCAGAGTAGTGATCAGACTGTCTCCTCAGGTGACCCAGGAGCTTAGAGAATGGGATGTGGTGATTTACTACACATTTGGGGAGTATTTTTTTTGGAAGTTAATGATCACTCTGAAAGCTAATATAATGTTGAATAAACCCAAGACACCCAAGAAATACTGAGGAAACTGAAGTTACCTGTTCCATTCACATGATCACGTTGTGTTCTTGCCGAGGGGAGCGTCAGAGTCAGTGCTGGTCAAAACACAGTGGGAATTTTTCCACACCAGCCTAACTTCTGCTCTAGGTCTCAGTCTTAGGCAACCAGTCACTAGGATTCTTCCATGTGTTTGTCTGGTGTACATTCTGAAGCTAGGTAAACAGAAGGTCTATGTTAGTTATTTTTGATTCCTTTTTGCTTTTTTTTTTTTAATTTTTATTTTTGCTTTTTGCTTTTGTTTCTCAGTCAGATAGGAGATTTCCTTTTTCTTTAAAAATAATAAATCATTTTCTAACCTTCTACTTCTTAGAATGTTAGCAAAACTAACTGGATTTCATTTGTCTCTTGCTCAGGAAGCCCATAGATATACAAAAGAAACTGCCACAATATTATTGACACTTGCATATTTTAGAAATTTAAAATATTTGAAATATTAGCCCTTTGTCTTTTGTCCTAAAGATTCCCCCTCAGCTTGCCATGCTCATTCTGTTCTGTTTGTGTTATACCCATCTCAGTGTCTGTGGCTTCTCTGCTGGCTGCATTTAAACAGAGACTTTGGCTTCGTAATGTATCATGTATCTATACACATTTATACATACACATATGTCCTTAGTGCAGTCATAGGGTTTTTTTTGATATCAAACTGCTTAGTCAATTAGCTTTTAATCATGATCCATATTAAAAAAGTAACCTTTTATCCCCTCATTTTTTCTCTTTCTTGTGAGTTGTTTTCTAGTTTTCCCGTGGCTTTAGGTACTCTTTCCACAGTGTTCTGTTGGCTATATGATACCTCTTCGGGTGTACCCCTAGCCTTTTTATCCTGGTCTGCTGCTGTTCACCTATGCACCCAGACCATGTTTTAATCTGTCTTCACCCTATTTCCTCGAGTGGTAAGCCTCTGCTTATCTACCCATCTGGTGCAGGTCACTGGAAATACCGTCTGTGATTATTTCTATCATAGATGACTGGGAATGCATGCAGTGCCTTAGTCAGTTTTCTGCTTGTGTTTGGGCTTTGTTTCTACTCTTTTAGGGTAGTATTTATGAAGTGAAATTACAGAACCAAAGAGTCCGGGCATTACTAAGGTCATAATGTATTCTGTTAAATTACTAAGTTTTTTCTTAAACTTGAAAAAAACATATTTTTTTATTTTTATCTGGTGAAAACGGCACATGAAATTGAGGGACATAAAGCAAAACTTGAATAATGGGGGAATCTACTGTCAAGATAGCAATTTTCCTCGATCTACACATCATAGTCTTGAAAGAAGATAGACAAATTACTCTGAGCTTTAGTTTCAAGAATAAATGCTCTACCATAGCCTAGGATTGTTCAAAAGCAATAAAGATCATTTATTTCCATAATTTAATAAGCACACATTATAAAGCTATCATAATCGTGAGAAAACTCTGATCCAGCTTCTCAAATAAGAGAAGATATGAGTTATATGATTTTGATTCTGAATAAGTTAATACAGTAGTGGATATATAGTATAAAAGTGTTGGCTACATTAGCATGAGGACTTGGTTGGACTACTAGTATCCGTGTAAAACCTAGTTGTGGTGACGTGGGTTGTGACCACAATGCTGGTGGAGACAGTGGCAGGTATATCCCAGAAGCTTGATGCCTAGCCAGTCTAGGCCAAACTGCAAGATCCAGGTCCAATTGGAGACTCTCAGCTCCTGACCTCCACACAGATGAGCACTCTGCACTCACACAGGCACATATAGGTGGGTATAGCCATATAATCTTAAGTTAAAGAAGGTGTTCTGCACATGTTCTCAGGCATAAAACACACTAAGTGTGACGATGAAAATCATTAAAACTCTGTCTAGCAGGAGACACCATAAAGAAATGCAAAACTAAGGGCAGAAGTTCACAGTTGATATGAAGCTAAAAACAGTTAATATTTTTACATGAAAATTCTGATAAATAAATTTAAAAAATACCCAAGTTTCCAGTTATGCTGGAATATAGTGAAACCTTGTCAAAAACGCACAAAAGTACTTGTATTTTCAGATTAGAACCATTGAGATGCATCTTTTCCCAAAACCTGATGAAGTACATCTTTCTACAGTCATTAGAATTAGAATATGAAGTGAAAATGTTTTGATGTTATTAAAAGGAAAAACTCCTATATTTTAGTAATGTGTGTATACATAAATTATACATACATATGTACATGATGGCAGATGTATACAGATAATCTGTACATACAGTGGTTTGACTTAATGGGTTTTTTAAAAGTATATTATGATGATGCAAAAAATAGCATGCATTCAGTAAATCCATATTTTGAATACTTAATTTTGTACCTTTTCCTAGGCTATCAATGTGTATGATATAATATTGTGTTATGAAACTGGGCAGTGGCTATGAGCCCTGTCTTCCAGCCAGCCACACTTGTACTCTCAGTGTGCTGTGTTGCTAGGTTACTATGCTGGATGAATCAGGTATAGTTAATACATTTTCAACTTACTTTGTTTTCAGTCTATGATGAGTTTATCAGGATGTGATACCCTCATAATCTAAAGACATATCTATAGAATCCTTTGTGGTATTGTTTGGATGTATATAATAAAGAGAAGAGATACAAAAGCGTAGAGTGGCTTAATTGCTAATTAAATTTAATCGTAATTGTTCCTAAGGGTATATGAGTCATGTATGCATCAGTCGCTGTGAAAGGGATGTTTGCCCTAACCCGAGGAAGTTAAAATGAAATAAAATACTGCTTTCCACCTTTGGTGTCAGTAGATGTCACATGAAATCATGGCAGTAGTGTCACCAAGGGTGCAGAAGAGAGACTCTAAGATTTGAGTGGAGAATGACTACCCCACTTAAGCCTTTCTGCAGAGGCTAATACCTTTAGAAGAAAATATAATTTTCACTCTGTACTTCTTAAGAAGATAATGATCTAATGAACAAAGTTCCGAGTAGGATAGGCTATAGTGTTTATGTTAGTTGTAACATTGCACATCCTCAGTCAGGTAGTTAGAAACAGATTGGCCAATCGTGATGCATCTACATTGAGGACTGTTATACAGACACCAAATGTAGTAAGGACATACATATATTGGTATAAGAAAATGTTCATACTGTTCCTTTAAAAACATGTTAGAATGTATTCAAACAGTGGAAACTCGTCTCTTATTTTGTTCAACATAATACAGACTTATACATATTTAGGGAAAATCATTCCTAAGACATGATACAAAATACTAGCTGTGTTTCCCTTTAAAGTCTTACATATTTTACTTTTTGTGTGTATGAATGTTTCAGCTGTATGCATATATGTAGACCATATATATATATATATATATACACACACACACACACACACACACACACACACACACACACACACACACATATATATATATATATATATATATATATATATATATATATATACACACACACACATGCACCCAGTCCCCTCAGAGGCCAGTAATGCGTGTTGTATCCCCTGGAACTGGACTTCAAATGATCGTGAGCTCTTTTGTGGGTTCTGGGAACTGAACCTGGGTCCTCTGCAAGCTCCCTTAACCACAGTAGTATAGTAGCCTATTCTACTTGGCACTTTGTTCATCTTCTCATCCCCTAGTTGTATTCTTTCTTAAGCAGGGGATTATTTGAAGCTGACTTCTTTTCTCTTTCATCTTCCCTCATTGGCTGCAAAGAAGCTATTGTGGGTGATTAGTTTATTCTCTTGATATTTCAAAATACAGCAATTCGTATAAGAAATAAGACTGCCTTAAATGAAGTATCTCATTGTCTACAACAGGAGGACCAGTGTGGTAAATGGTTGCATCCACTTAGACTCTTACAAGCTGTCTCTGAGAGACCCTCGTCTGCTACATTCTTTTGAGCCTTCAGGATTATAATTAAAACATAACACACAGACAACATTGCTAATTTGCCAGGCAAAAGATCATATCTCATTAATTATATTTCTTTTGCAGCAGGTTATTGTGTGGATCCAGTTTCTGGTCTATTAAGTTAACAGAGCTCCCTCTATTCTCCTGCAATAACAACTGGATGTGTTACATTCATCACAATAGAATCTTACGTTGAGCTGTTTTCATCTTTGAGCCTAGAAAAGCTTTCTTCCTCTTGGATCTAAGCCACACAATTCTTTAGCCACACATTTAAAAAAAAAAAAAAAAAAACACTAAAGCCGTATACTTCATTCAAATTTATAGCAGCTGTCAAATCTCTCTATATCATCCCAAGATTGGATTGTAACAATCTGACCTCTCAGGCAAATTGCAAGAGAGATAACACTCGCTTTCCCATCTTAATTCAAAGCTCACATTACCCTAAATTCAACCAACAGGAAAGCAGAAGGGTTAAAGGAAATGCCATCCTTATAGACAAGGCAGCAAAGCATACATGTTTCAGAGATGAGCTCAAGGAACAGTTGTCAGCGGGGCCCACTTGGCCTACTTAGACACAATAAGTCATTCTATCAGTTATGGCCCTGCTAAGGAAGAGAATGGAAGTTAACCCTAGGCAGCATAAACTTGAGACTCTTTTGCTTAACTTATCTACCTGTAGACTCTAGATCTATGGTACAGAAGTACTTGTTGGGCATAGTCTAGACCCTGAGAACAGGACTGCAAGTCTTTGAAGAATCTCTATTAGTAACTTCTCTCATTACTATGAGCAGATGCCTTACAAGAGCAGCTTAGGAGAAAGAAGGCTTATTCAGTTCAGGCTCACAGGTGAAGGTGGATTATGGCAGGGAAAGCATAAGGGTAAAGGAGTATAGGAACACTGGTCATGTTCTTTTGTCTGTAGTTAGGAAACAGAACATGGTCAGGAGGCAGGACTTGCCTGACAAATCTCAAGGTCCTTCCCTACTTCCTTCCTCCAGCAATGTTTTACTTCTTGAAGGTCCAACAACCTTCAGAACCAGCATCACCAGGTGGATCTAAGTATTAATACACACAACCCTATGGCGACCATTTCACATTCAAATCATAGCACCAGCTCTGTAGTTGTAGGTAGCACGTAGGTAGACACAGTTGAAGACGGGATCCCTCATTCTTCTCCCCAAAGCCAAGGATGAGCAAGGAGTCCATTTCACATACCCACTCTTTCAGACTTTCTGTTAGCTCTCAAGCCTGACTGCTACGTTTTGGAATTCGTCTCCTTGGAGCTGAATTTTTCCTTTTTGTACTTGCATGCAAATTGAAAAATGGCAGTGGAGTGAGTGGCAAGCTGTTAGAAAAATGGTGTTCCTTCATGGGTCAGACCTTAGCAACTCGGGATCAAGCAAATAAAAAACATGCATGAAATTATAACAACATCTGACCTAACATAACAGCTATGGCAGCCCATGAGGCACTGGGTTTTTTTTTTTTGGGCGGTGGGGGTGGGATGTTCATGGAGTTTTCCCCGTTTGCTTCTCAATGATCTGACTAAGCACATTTAAACTATAGCACTGTTGTTGTATTATGCTAATGATTTTACTGTAAAGCCAGTGAACTAATATCATTCAAAGGTTCCTTTGGCTTTGAACACATGTCATATGGTGGCACATTGTGTGTTAGGTAGCATGATTTGATCAAGGAACAAGTGAAGACATAGAATGACTATAGCCTACAACTCACTACCCATGATTTTGCAAAAGAAGATGATATAGAACAATAAGGAGCCTCTCTGTGTGTATGTGCGTGTGTGTGTGTGTGTGCGTGTGTGTGTGCGTGTGTGTGTGTGTGTGTGTGTGTGTGTGTGTGTGTGTGTGGTGTAAATAGCCAAGAACTGATCTCTAAATATTATGTCTTCTTCCACGGTAATAAAATGTAAACATTGAATGGCATTCAAGAATTCTGAGAGCTGTCTGGTGAAGTGACAGGGAGAGCTAGACATGAGGAGATTGAAAAATGACCTTTCTATTTGTTGGAATGAGATCCAAGCTCCTTCAAACTTTTGACAATCCAAGTTGATATACAAGCTTTTTAGAAGCACATCTGGCAGCCAGGCAGGGGTGGCACATGCCTTTAATCTCAGCATTTGGGAGGCAGAAGCAGGTGGATTTCTTAAATTCAAGACCAGCTTGGTCTATAGAATGAGTTCGAGGACAGCCAAGGCTACACAGACAATTCCTGTCACAAGAAACAAAAGAAAAGAAAAAGAAGAAAGGGAGGGAAGAAGGGAAGGAGGGAGGGAGTGAAAAAAGGAAAAAAGAAAAGACAGGAAAAAAAACCACAAAATCCTAAAGAATCTCTAATGAATGTGGAAGCTTTTTGTTCAGAAGTATTTGATTTTTTTTGCATAGAAAAATTACTCTATTTCAGTCAATTCAGAGAAATAAGCCATGAGTACTGTGGGGAAATACATAAAAAGACCAATATTGGCTGTGTCTAGAAAATGAAATGAAATTTGTTTTGAAAGGAAAAAATCAAATCTTCGATACAACAATTTCGGCACATTATCTGATATTCTGAGAGGCTGTCGTGAGAGTGATACATTATCATTTTATGACCAGTGAGAGGATGAGCCTGGAGGCCGCACCTCACTTGGCCAAGGTTAAGTTCCATGTGCTATGCAGTCACGCTTGTATCTTCTTGTCAAGATCCATTTAAATAGAGTATGGAACACTTATTAGAATGTCAAGAGTGTTCCATGACTGATAGTCATATTTGGAAAATTTGAAAGAAACCAGGGCTTTAAAGCAAAAGGAGTCCGTGACCATGTGAAGCACGCCTCTCTGAGACCCAAGCAAATGTTGACCTACCTGTAACAACTCCGAGCTCTGGGTCATTGGTTTGTAGTTCAGTTTCTCATGCTGCCTGTTGCCGTTTCATCCTATGTCTTGATAGCCAAGATCATTTATGTGACTCGGTGCTGAAAGGCACATAAATTTGGAAAGAAAACAAAAGGGAGATCTGAATGGACCACTATGAAAGGAAGTGATAGCCTGCATTGGGAAAGTATGTGAGATGAGAAAGTAGAATAAATGATATACAGATAGTTGTGTGCCATGTAAAACTCTTTCCAGTTCTGACATGTTCCTCACAGTAGATGTCTAGAGGATGGCAGTGCAGGCCACACCTCTGTATCATCTGCAGTAAATATCAGCATTATAACTGGATTCCCAAAATCTTCATTAACTCAGAAAGTTAACCTAACCATATAAAATTAGCAATTTTGATCCGAGGGAAAGATAAAAATGCAGATATTACTGAACTGAGATGATGGGGTCTTCTCAGTTTCTTCTCTGTTTCTTTCAGAGGGAAGTACAGGTGATGTGGTTTAAAAGATGCATAGGATTCATTTGATTGTTCTGCCAGTCACTATGGGGGTTGACATGATGAGCGTATTAATAACTGAGCAAATCCTAGAAGTCCATACTTAGATTCACGTTTCCTTCGGTGTTGCATTGGAGTTGATTGGCTGATTCAGTGATTGATTATTGGGAGTCAAACTCAGCACTTTATACATGGTAACACTAAGCCCCTGGGGTTGTTTTTGGTTTGTTGGTTTGTTTTGTTTTTTTGAGTTTTAAACTTTTTTTTTCCTGGTACGATATTCTGTATCAAGTTAATTATTTTCCGTATCATATCTTAATGAGTCAGTGGTTTTATTACAAGAGTTTGAACGTCAGAGAGACAGCCTTAAAGTAGACTAATCACATTCAACTGACAAATGATTCAGGTTGGGAGAAGGTTTGTCTCTAAATGTAGAATTTAATGATCTGCAAGGTACCAAAGTCCAAGGAAACTAATGAACTAGCCTGACAATTATTATTCTTCATACGCCATGGTTCTTGTCCCGTTCTGTAGGATGTTTTGAGCAGTTGTTAAGTCGCTACTTTTTGAAGACAAAGTACAGAAACACTTGAGCTGGCTAGTTTTCAAAGTCCTGCAGCCAACTTTGAAAAGGGAATGAACGGTGGCGACAGGCAATTTAAAACTCTCTCCCGAATTAAAGGGAAGGTCTGGATGGAGATTGTGCCTGCCTTCTCTTGTCTTTGCCTCTGTCTTTACATGGCCCACATTGACATTGCTGTGCACCCAGAACTGATCTTGCTGATAACATCTGAATCTATATATAGATGCCCCACCACCAAGGACTGGTGAACTGTTGTACCCTGTACTTTGAAACTACCAAGGACCATTATTATACAATAGTGAAGTAAAATAAAATAAGATGACAGAATGTATGATTAAAATGGAACTTGACAAGCTTTGTCAGCCACGGTCCACCTCATCCTCTTATGGTCCTGCCGAGCCCATCACTGCTTTGACTTGCACACATTCCTATCAATAGGGAATTGGATGAGAAACGGGAAGAATATGCTATGTCTTTTCAACATCATCATTCCCTGTCTTGAATTGAACCAAGATGCTTTCTAAGTATCATCCCAGACTCAACTTCACCACGTGCTTTGCTTTCTAGATTATTCAGGACAGAATATTCAAGCACATATCACGTAACAGTTTAATATGGAACAAACATCCTGGAGGATTGTTCGTCCTACCACAGTATTCATCTTACCTGGGAGATTTCCCTTACTACTATGCTAATTTAGGTAAGTGAATCCTTTTGATTACCCGGAAGTGGTCATTCTTCCCAACAGCTGGGGTGGGAGATTGGTGTCTGAGCCCCATTTAAAGGGGTGACTCACAATTGAGAATGGTAAATACAACAGAGTATTGGAAAACAAAAAAGACAGGAAGCCTTCTTTCTCGTCTAAGCAGCTGTCCTGTACATTTGGTAGACTTCAGTTACAGACCATTTTGAACATGACAAAAGGTTAAATATAAAATATATATATATACATATATATATATATATATATATATATATATGCACACACATATATATATATATATACACACACACACATATATATATATGTATATGTGTGTATATATATGCATACATACATGTCTGTATATATTATATAGGTGTGCACATGTGTGACCATCTTCATGATTTTTTTTCATAATCTCACTTCTCTTACTGTATGCTTAGAAAAACCTGAATTAAGAAGGAGAAACAAGAAATAACCAAGATTATGTAACAATGAAGAATTTATGCATTCTTCCGATGTTTAATATGGTCCTCTCATACACTGAACTAATGCCAGGCTAGATGTTTGAAATAAAGATCGAGTTTGATAGAATCTGTACTCTCAAGCAGCTTTGAATTGATCTCAGTGAGGTAAAGGATGTGAGCACAGAGACACAGCTCCACAGAGGCTGATGTTGTTACCACAGGCATTTCCATAGTTGGAGCCCCAGACGCGCTCATGTTAGTGGCATCAAGGACATGTTAGCTTAGAGTTACAGTGTTTAGAAAACATGGGGCAATAAATCATCTTTCAGACTGCTATGATGAAGACTCAAGGTTGTCTACTCCATAAAAATGTGCTCCAAAACAACCTCACCCTTCTTCAGTGGTACATATTTAGCTTGAAACCCACGAAATGAGACTGAAGTTCAGGGCCCAAAGTATCTATCGGCAGTGAATGACCATTTAATGTAAACCGGACATGTTGGAGGACCATATGGAATTCAGTGGATGGTTTACTGTGGGCCAAGTCGGAATTCATTGTCTGATAAAGGCAGTAGATAAGAATCTTAACATTTCTTGTAGAACTCTGTGATCTTCATTCAGAGTTAGCCCCTTAGAAGTGTGTATATGACGCTTCTTAAACTATTGCTGGAAAACCTAGAAGCAATGACTGGATTCCCTTGTTAAAAGTGCTTCTTCGGTCCTGTGTATCGTTCTTACCTGAGTGTTCATCAAGGGAAGGAGAAACTCACTTTCTTTCTGAAGTTCAATTAAAATGCTAATTGGAAGGCACAATTTTCCATGTAAAACATTTGCATAATGGTTTCCCATATACACTCTGATTTTAACTTACATCCCCACCTATATCAAAGTCTAACTGGGATGTTCCCATCATGCCTGCTTCATACCTAAGCGACTAATGTACCAAATGAGTAGGTCTAAATTAATGAAGTTCTGAAAGACTCTTAACCTGTTTGTAATGTCTGAGTTCTTGAAGAAGGGTTCCTGGGGGGATGCCTTCTTACTTCTCTCTGGTGGCAATGGTTGATTTGCATATTGATTGTCCTTCCCTCTGAAGAGCTCCCATTGGGCAGAAGTCAGTTTCACATACTTTTTCTCTCAGTGGTGTTCCTGTTACACCAAGCAGCCATTCTTGAAATACGAGGCTCCCTTAGGTGTGATGCTGCTGATGCTGGAGCCAGCGTGGAGCATGCTGATGGTGATAACACAGAGAACTTCTTATCTGCTAAGTCCCGTTCTAAGTGCTCAGTGTGCCTCTTAACTCTGGGGATGACTGCACTTCCCAACTGAAGGAACCCAGAGGGTCCAGCAGTATTTCTCAGTGCCACCAACACTAGATGGAAGATCTGAGAGTCAAGCCTAGATGGATGTTAGGTGCTGTCTTTCAAACCTTTTTCTATATGCTAATTCTTATAGGAAATACAGTTAATCACACAAACCCTTTTAGGTACTATTCAGGTACTTGGAAATCCACCAGTAGGAAAGGCGTGCTTATGTACAGACATAACAGCTAAGTGACCAGAGCAGAGTGTATAGATAAACATTGAGTACCATTAAAAAAAAAAAAAAAAAAAAAAGGAAGATGGCAGGCCTCACTAAGGGAAGAAAGTGTCCACAGAAGCTGGAGATGGACACTGGAGAGGTCTTTAGGCTGGTTTGTTTTTACATGTCAACTTTCCCTTTGCTTCACTTCTGTCCCTAAATAAGAGATGAAGGACAACAGTGCTTGAGGGGATATCAACTCCAGGGTAAACCACTGGAACATGGAGCCTTTTATCCGAGTGTTGTCTTTTATTCAGTGTTTCATTAGGCATTTCCTGTCATTCCTTTTCAGGTTTAAAGCCCCCCTCTAAATTCACTGCAGTCATCCATGCTGTGACGCCCCTGGTCTCTCAGTCCCAGCCAGTGTTGAAGCTTCTTGTGGCTGCAGCCAAATCCCAGTACTGTGCGCAGGTGAGTACCCTTGTTCTCTGCAGCGTGATGACGGAGAGCCTCCTTTTCTTCCTGTCCCACACTTGACTCTCCAGCAATCTTCAGGCAACATACCCAGTTCCTCTAGCGATTGGCTAGGCCTTGATACTCTTCTGAGTGACCTTTACCTTGGTGTAAAGTGTACCTGCCCCCGCAACACACACACACACACACACACACACACACATATTCTCTTAAAAAAATGCGTGACCCACATTACTCCCTTTTTTTTTTCTTTTTGTGTATGTATAGGTATGTGTGTGTACAGGTACACGTGCAGATGTGTTAACGTGTGTTTAGGCCAGAGATGAACCTGGGATAGTGTTCCTTAAGTACTGTCTACCTATTTTTTGAGACAGGATCTCCGACTAGCCTGGAGCTCATTGATAAGGCTAGGCTTCCTGGCCAGCAAGCTCCAGGGATCTGCCATCTGCCTGTTTCTGGTGCCCCACCCAGCCCAGGGATTACAAGCACACACTACCCAACCCGGCCTTTCATGTGGATGCTGGGGCCCGACGTAGGTCTTTGTATTGTCAAGGCGAACACTTTACTCACTGAGCCACCTCCCTAGCCTCTTATTTCATTCATAGACATCAAAATGATAAAGTAATAGCACAATGGCCACGGGCAGGACACAGAACACTACGTTCCAACAATAGCAACAGACTTGTCGGATGTCGGGAAGTGTCAACTTTTCCTTCACAGCTACCAAGAGAGAGCAGGGATGATATCTGTGGTAACAGTGTTTCCCAAATCAGTATCGCTCCCAGAGTCTTAACACTGTTTAATTTTTTAGCTTGGCGGGTGTAGATAAGATGGCTTACAAATGAGAAAAGGCTCAGATCATAGTGAAGTGTTCGGTTTTGAATTCATTGCCTTTAATGGAAATTAGAATGTCACATAAAACCAGCAACTGTTCGGGGCGGGGGGGGGGGGGGGGGGGGATCCAAAGCAGGAACCCATTGTGCTTCTGTCTCAGATGCTTTTATGTCGCCCACATTGCCTGGTGTAGTGCGAGTTCACAGCAGATGTTCAGATGTTTAGTATACATTTTTATTTAACTTGATCACAGTTGCTATTACACTCATCGTCATAAGATATCAGAAGTTAGAAAACAGTTGATTAAGTTCCGGCAAACTTGAAGTCACTACTTTTTATTTGTGTGTGTGTGTGTGTGTGTGTGTGTGTGTGTGTGTGTGTGTGTGTATGTGTGTGTGTATATTTGCATATATGTGAGGGTCTATGTATACACAAATGTGCTATACATATAGAGGCCATAGGATGACATTGGGGTCTATTTCAATTGTTCTAATATATGTTAAGGCAGAGTCTCTTCCACCCAGAGTTGCTCATTGACTCAGCCTGTCTAGTAAACAGGCTTGCCACAAGGATTCTCGGCCTCCTAGGGGCTAGGATTTTTGGTAGACACACACACATGGCATTTACATGGGTCCTGGGAATCAAGTTCAAGCTCTTTACTGGCTGAACCATCTCCTCAGCCCTTGCAGATACTATTTTCTCCTAGTCTCTGAAAGCAGTCTTTTAGATTTCTACCATTCCCTGGTTGTTGAAGATCGAAACTTTGTATGGGTATGGACTCGCTTTGAAATTTTTTTTTTTGTTAGTTCATATCTATTCCTCTTTTAGAAGGGGGCCTATAGAAGTAACCAAGACAGCCATCTAATGATCCCTGTGCCTTTCAGATCATAGTTCTGTGGAATTGTGACAAGCCTCTACCAGCCAAACACCGCTGGCCTGCCACTGCCGTGCCTGTCATCGTCATTGAAGGAGAAAGCAAGGTAGGAGGGATAATGTGAGGCTACTGTGGAAACTTACCTCTTCACAGATCACCATGGATGCTGACTCTAGAAGATTCCTTAAGAGCTCTTGGATCAGGGCTGTGTCTAACACTGTAGTTGCCGCCGAACATCTTCAGCTTTGACAGCCATGGACTTTAGAATCAGTAAAACTTGCAGAGTTTCACTATAGTCTGGTAGCTTTCTAACTTTACATTCTTGGATGCTATTTCCTCATTCATAAAATGAAACTCATGCCACATACCTCCTAGGGTAGCTGTGAGGGTAAAATGAATTTAAGGCCTAGCAACAGCTGTGTTTCCATAAGTGACAAGAACAAAATAAGGTGGCAGATGCTGCTGCTGCTGCTGCTGCTGCTGCTGCTGCTGCTGCTGCATGTACAGTTTGTTTAGCTAATGCATTGTGTCCTTCAGAGAAGGGTCTTCCTTACCCTTATCTTTAAGAAGACCTTTCTTCTTATTTTGTCTTGATGCCTCCATCCAAAGACTCACCAGCTCAGCCTCGCTGACTCATCACTTTTATTACCCAGTCCAATCTGCCTAGAACTCAATAATTTTCTGATCATCTTGTGGCCTTTCAGGGACCGTATTTGTTGATATCTTAAACTGGTATCTGAAGCCATGTGTCCAGCCCTCAACAGCCTTCCAGTCGTTTCTCCCTCCTTTCTTCTGTGGCTGCCGGGAATAATGATCTGAAAGGCCATTTGGCTTCTGTCTTGGTCAGCTGCCTCAGCTCTCCACCTCTGTCAACATCCCCACCTGTCTTTCAACTCCCTTCGTTCTGCTGTGGTCTTAAAATGTCACCTATTATTAACAGCCAAAACCGAGCTCACTCCCCTAGCTGCTACACGGGACATTCTTCCCCAGTTGTGAATTAGTCAGTACTGAGTAAAAGTGACATTGGAGAAGCAGTGTCATCTGAGAGACTTCTTTTGTCAATCCCACAGAGACTACTTTACACTAGGCACAATACCTAAGCCAGAATAGCAAAACAGTCAGTTTTTTGGGTCAAACCTTTTGAAACCATCTTGGGCCTTAGAACAGTGGCAAATCCATATGTTCAGCATAATGCAGTGAGAATTGCAATGGTCCCATGGAAAGAAGACAAATGGCGCATGTCATTATATACTCATTTTCCACTTAGAACACTGTGTGTTGGGTCCTATATAATAGACTTGCACCACACTGGAAAATATGACCACAGTACTTAGAGCAACCATAGGTCTGTTGTCAATCAAGATGAGTATTGAACCTGGTTAATTAGTGTTTGATAAGAAAAGGTGACTCTTGAGGACTGTCATAAGCCTCCTGGCATGAATTTTTCTCTTAAGAATGCATGTCACCATTTGCATAGTTTCACAAAAGGGACTGACGCAAAAAACGTCTCGTGCCTCCAACATTTTATGTTCACCTCCTCAAGAGAATAATGTGTTAGAGGGATAACTACATTCTAGTTTTAACATCTGGAAACCGGGACATGACACAGATGTACACCAGCAACTCTGAGCTTTGGGATTCTTTGGTGTTTTGACTCCATGAATGACTACATCTCCCATACCTCTTTGGACTGTGTGTCAGGATGTGTGGACAGGGACTCAGGTGCCTGACTGGGGCCATTCGGATGTGTTCAGATAGCATTACAGTTTCATGCTCTAATTCACTAATCGTATACATTTACTGCCAGTGAGAAGTTAGTGCTGAGAATGCTGGGGCCTTTCCTGAGAGCATACGTTGAGGAGAGCTACACTCTTCCATTCATTTCTATAACTGTGTCCTTGGTAGTTTGTTCAGTTTTCCCCCTCTACTTTGGCCACTAATTCCATCAGGCTGTGTGGCTCATGTACCTTGTCGTAACTCTCAGTGCCTAGGTGGTACATTTTGTGAAAGTGTTTGCATTTCAGCCTTGTCCCAGCTTCAATGGATTAAAACATAGACCCACTTTGATGATACAGTGAAATATTGTGTATCAAGGACTTCTCCTTTGGCCTACTTAACACACATTAACGTTTCAACAAATGTCAGCTGGTATTCTAAGAGGGATTGCCATGTTGTGATTTGTGTTACAGGCTATAGAGTCTGGCTTAGTTTTTATTTTTTAGTTTTACATTTTTGAAATAAATTTTTATATGAAATTTTATGCCAATATATATTTTCATATACAAACTAAATTCATATATAAAAATAAGATCTAGTGTTTATATAGATATATGTATTAATGTTCATCTTGATTAGAGACCTGTCTGCTCCTGACAGCTTCCTGTCTTGGATTCTAAGAAGAAATTGAGCATCTCTGGAGTTACTTCAGTTGTGATAAGACAGCCACTAGGCAAGAATTGCCTCTTTTTATCTACAGACAAATTACTGTCCAGAAAAGGACACACTTGCAGAATAGTCGACTGATTATATCTGCCAAGACAGAGTAATCAGCCCTTAATAATTCTGCATCACTAAGGTCTGTCAGATGATCCTGGGCCAGAAGGCTGAAGATCAGATGCTCCAACATTTTGTAGTATAGGGACTGTCCAGGTGTTTAGCGGTCTCTATAAATTGGCTGAGTTTTAGAAGCTATGCTTTGTGCTTCCCATAATTTCAGTTAAGTCAGTCATTCTGGATTTCCAACGTGGCTGAAGACTTATAGTCTCACAGCCAATCTCAGCTATTTACTTTGAGAGAAAAGGTTTGAAAGGATGGTTTTCAGCTGACATTTATTCTAAAGCCAAGAAAAAAGCCAGGTTTAGTACTAAGTCTTTTAGTTAGGAGAGATGACAGAGGGTCTGGTTAGTCAACAAAATGATGGACTGGGTATTAAGTCTATCTTGTACTTTACTGGCTTAGTTTTTATATGATCTAAGAGGTGTGTCTTAATCTCTGTGCCCTCACACACCCAGTTTATGGTGGCTGAAAGAATCAAATGATACCATGTGTGCTAGGAATTGTAGGTACAGATATCATAGAATCCCCCAAACTTTTGTGCAACCTGTATGTAATTATTTTTATACAGTTTTTTTTTCTGTGTACTTGATGAGTCTTGGCCATTTCATTTGGCATGTTTATAAGTTGTAAAAGAGTTGGCTGCTCACATGGTTAACCAGTTTTGTGAACAAACAGAACAAAGCCCATATTTCATAAGCCCATTTATGAAATAATGACCTTGTGGGTATATTCCTTTCTCTTGTGTTAGTTCATTCAAGAAGGTAATTGAGCCAAGGACTTGAAAGAAAATCTCTTATTTCTATACTAATGGACTCATAAACTATAGGTTCAGAAAGAGAAAGGGAGGAGAGGAAGGAGAGAAAGAAGGAGGGAAAGAAGACAGACAGACTGACTGACTGACTGACTGACTGACCGACTTCCCTGTGAAACCAGTGACTGAGCTCAGGGTGGGGAGCAATTTTCTCCATCCTATAATCTCCATATCTAGCCAGGACTTCAGAACTGATGTGTGCTGTTTTCAGCTGCAAAGTTCTGTTTTGAATTTATACGGCTTGTCTTTGCAGTTTTCCCCTGTAGGCTGAACACGGGAAAGGTCGGGGCATTGCTAAGCTGCTAGCTAATGGTTTCTGCGTTCCTCCGTGGACATGTAAACAGCATCAGGAGAATTGCTTCAGGCGGAGATTTCTGGAGCACTGTGTATATGGGGTTGCTGATCGCTTTGTGTTTTATTTTATTTTGAAAGACTGAGAAAGATTTTTTATAAAACCCAACCCTGACCCACTTGACAGATGTGCGGGAATAGTCTCTGCAGCCACGTATACTACAGCTCTATTGCCTGAACTCTCAGATGGTTTAGCACAGTGTTTCCCATTCTTAAGTCTAGAAGATGCTTCTGTAGCTCACAGGCACGCATCTTGGATTTGAGATGAGTAGACAAGCTCGGCTTCTCCATGTAAGCAAAGCATGGAGTTCTTTGTGGGTATTAAACCTCCCTGAGTCCATTAGGTGCTCCTTTCCCTCTTGCCAGTGTTCAGCTGCTTTGCTACCCATCATTTGAGCCTTTGAAGTGAATTCAATTGGGGCCTGCCTCTCAGGTTTCTATGTGTGAATCTCAAACCTCACTTTCACAGGACCAGGGGGATGAGCTTGTCACATTTGGCCATACATGCACTTTTAAGTTCTTTCCACACCTGAGGCATATTCTACCCAGCCACACCATCTGGGAACAAACCCAAGGTTTAGCTTAGGTGAAGTTCATGACCTTTCTGTCTCCCTACGTTACAACCCCCCATCACTTCCCAACCCTGAGATGGGTTTGTTATAAAGATACAACAAGATAAAGGCTATGAAGAGAAGGCTGGAACATTCCCTGACGTGCTAGCTAGGCAAGGGCAGTTAGTCGTTGTGTAGCATAGTATCGTCCTCGAAGACGGAAGCTATGCCTCTCATGGGTGAGCTTCCATGTATCTCTGTCCCATCAACCTTCTTAGCCTCATGCCTACCGGTGTAGAATGACCCAAATGCATCCATGTAGCGCCTTCTCAACTCCTCTAACTGTGCACCACAGATGCTCATTTTTTAAAGAGTTAAATTGATGTATTCTTCACTCTTAATTCCTTCCACTGGCATAGCAACAATATATATGTACATGCATTACCTATGATTTTTGCTAAAATAGAAATAAAGTCAATGTTGTAAATGTTTGAACATGTCCGGTAGTCTGGCCTCCCAGGATGTGTGCCAGGATGGAATATGTCTTCTTCCTTGTTCTTTCCTGCTCTTCAGGATATTGCTTATCCTTGGAAGCTTCTTGTGCTTGCTGAACCCTTGTCTCTACTGCCTCATTTCTGTCTCTGCCTGGTCAATCCCACCTAGTCAGGGCCTGTCTAAATCATTTCTCCCATGAAGCCTTCATGTGCTCTCCTGGCAGCTGTCTCTGCTGCCCTCTGGTCTGGCACTTTTCATCCTGAGTGAAAGGCAGTCATCTGGCTCTCCATTTCTACAGACTAACGGGTTCCTAAAGGCAGCCCATAAATCACATTTGGTTTCATCCTTGCTGTGATTGGTGTGGTACCTGTCGGTGCTCAGTAATTGCTGCCCGGGTTAATTTTTGCTGGTGGTCGATGGAAGAGTTTCGCTGTGGCAGATGACATGTAATGGAGCGGTCGTCGTGATGATGTGGCAGGCAGAATTTTCCTGACCGTAAGCCTCTAACGTTGCTTCTCACTAATCTCACTTCTCTTATTCCCCAGGTTATGAGCAGCCGGTTCCTGCCCTATGACAACATCATCACTGATGCTGTGCTCAGCCTTGATGAGGACACTGTGCTTTCAACTACCGAAGTAAGAATGGTACCCCGGGGAGCAGGGAGGGACTCTCAGGCAGGTGCCTTCAGGCCTGAGGTGCCAGCATTGCTTTTGCCCTTGCCTTGCTAGAAGTTGAAAACATTTCCCAAAACTTCCTGAAGAAGTGGTTTTAATTAACCCAATTCCTGTTAGCGCCTTGCCAACCCCTGGCACCCTGAGGAAGGCACTTTTCCCTTTGTTTTCTCTTCTAATTAAGACCTCATTTGTATGACGGTTCCTTTCCCCTCCCCCTCCTGTCTTTCATATCCTCTTGTTGTATAAGCAGCTCAGCTGTAGGCAGGTATGTAGAAACACAAGGATGGGATATGTATGTCCTGCAACTCTGGTCTGTAACCAAGCGTCCCACTCTTCTGCATTTACACTGCTTTCTGTGCCTAGTGTGCAGTCTGACACATTTCTGACTTCTAAAAGGCCATTTTTCTGTCTCATCTAAAGTGTTCCCTGCTCCCATCATGCACACATGCAAACACTCATACACACACACACACACACACACACACACACACACACACTTTCTCATACATACACTATGCACATACGTAGCTGAGATGGAGACCTCTTCTATTTTGAATGTTCAGGTATTTGTGCCAAAAGTAAGATTACACAGGGAAGTATGTGGAGAAAGAGAAAGAAGAGGGAAGAGATAGATGATAGAGAACTGTGCAGCTGGAATGAGTATTGATCTCTGAAGCTTTAGGCCATAGATGAGATCAAAGATAGCTATACGAAAATTTAGAATTGTGGGATCACATTATTAATGGTAGCTACTTACAGGCACAGGACTTCACTGATGAGCTTTTCCTTCCCTTTTATTTTTTTAAGCCTTATAATCGTTTCTCTTTTGTTTTAGAAATTGGCACTTGCCAGCACACACTCTTTCGGACCCCAGTTTAGTTCTAGTAGGTACGCTTACGGTTGATATAGGCTGGCTGACTTTCCGTCCTCCTTGAGATTCCATAGTTATAACTGTGCTTTTAGTTTCTACCAGATGTAGTTGAACAGATCCTAAAATAACCCCAGATCACAATGTCCTGGGCTCACCTGGTTCAGTACCTCTTTCTATGTAGCCTGAGTTCTATAGGTACTTGTTAGTGACTGGGTGCCGGGAGTAAACACTGCCAATTCAAAGCTGACCACACAGCCTCTGTGTCACGTATCTCTTGGCAAGAGGATGGGCTTGTTGGACTGAGGATGTGACGAACAGAGGGAAGGCAGTGAAAAATGAGCCTCAAGACACTCCAGCCGGTGTTTTTCTGCAGCTTGCTGCAAAGGGAAGCTGGCATCTTGAGAGCACATTCATTCAACAAGTATTTGCTGAGAGATTCCTTTGTTCTGCTCTCTATGCCAGGCACTTGGGTTACACAGTCCCTGCCTGTATCTATCAAAGTCCTGGCAGTAAACAGAATTCAAGTCAGATTGCTCAAATGAGAACATTTTTCAATTACTTAAGAGGTGTGGGTAGGGTTGGTGAATGCTGTAAAGGATGGTAAGAGACCTGGTAAGAGCCAAAAGCTTTCTGACTGCATCCCTGAAAGGCCAGGAAAAGGATAGGCAGTCCCAGAGATGGAGCTCTGCCAAAGACAAACACAACCTCCTCCCAGAGCTGTGTTTGTGGAGATGTGGCTGTTGTCAGAACTGCGGCACCACAGACTTCTGAAAGGAAGGGAGCAGGGAAGAGACAACCTAATCCCATGTTTCTGTTCTTGAATTTTGCTGGTGGCTACCATTGGCCTGATCTAGCCATGCTCTAGAACAGTATGCAAACCAGAGCCGGTGGAGCCATCCCTGGGTGTGCTGTGCTGAAGTACTGCGACCATAAAACTTAGCGGATGGAAGAATGGTTTAGCTCAGGGTTTCAGAGCTTTCACTCCATCATGGCAGGAAGGATGTGGCAGCTCGGACATCATGTGGCAGCCATGGATCAGGGAGGGATAAAGGCTGTCTGAGCTAGATGGCTCCCCCATCACTTCCTCCTGAATCCCAGCATATTGAATCTCACGTTCCCCCCTTTCATCTACCCTTCTCCTCCCCTGGGTAATTCTTTCTGGAAACACTCACTGACACATCTAACAGCGTGCTTTACTAATTTCCTGGGTACCTCTGAGTCCAGTCAAGTCAGTAGTCGAGTCTAGATGTTACATCACTATCCCAGCAACCCAGGGAAAAAAGATGAAACGTGCAACCCCAGGACAAGTAGTACATCCCCATAATGGAACATCCACAACATATACCTAGGGCATCTTCTTATGACCTGGAGTGTGGTTCATCTCACATCTTCCCCAGGACACAAGGCAGTTGAGTGCACTCCTGGCTAGTTTTTCCACGGCCCATGGTGAACTAGCTTTCCACCACTGTGATGCATCTTTGTACTGGAGAATTTCCCTGTTGGAAGATAGCAGTTCCAACCACTCAGTGCATGCTGGGAGGAACATGTGTTGCATGTGAAGTAATTGGAAGTCAACGTGGGTTGAAAACAATATGTAAATTTAAGAGATTGAGACTCTGGCTTACTTCTGCCTGCTGATCAGCAAAGTGATTGTATTGCCTAAAATGGTCATGGGCAGAGTTTCTCTATTCTCTTTTATTTTTAGGAGAATAGGTGTTGGTTCCATTGGATTTACACCACACACACACATACACACACACACACACACACACACACTGCTCAAGGGATCTTAGATTGCATAAACATTTCACTGAAGCATCAGGGATAGATTTTTTTTCTTAAGAGGCATGCTTTAAAGGGCATTAGATAGAGGTGGTTTATGGTTATTTACATTTATATGAGTTGCTACAAACCCTCAAAAGAAAACAGATGTTGATTTTTAAGAGAAGGGGGCATATGTTGACCTTTGCTTTCTTTGATGTGTTAATGATCTGAATAAAAGCAGTGTTATCAGAAGAATCACAGTTTTATCTGAATTTACTTTTGAGTTCCTTTGAAATGACTTGAAAAGGCCCTGAGATAGTGAGAAATTCATGCAATGAAAGCACCCCATTGGGTTCTATACTAGTTGTTTCTTTATCAGAGAATAATGGGAAGCCCCAAAGAGTGCTGACAGTCGGGTGGATTCTTTGACAGGAGGCTGCATAATATACTATCCCATCAGTTGGCACTGTTGGTTTTGAGTATGGGGGATGTCATAGGTTATCTTGACCTGGTCTCAGTTATCTAGTAAGGCTCTCTATCCCCTGCTATCTTAAATCTCCCCTGTAAGTTTTCCTGAGGCATGGTCCACCACTCTCCTTCCCTCCCATCCTGGAAGGTATAGTTTATGTGAACGAGCCATGTTAAGCCTCTCTCCTCTTCTGATGTCAATGTTTCCAGAGAAAGAGAACCAGTAAGGGTTTATTATGAGGAATTAGTTTATGAGGTCATGGGGCTCACTGGGCCTGCAAAGTCTATACTTTCCAAATGTAAGCTGGTGTCTCAGGAAAGCTGGTATTGTGGTCCTCATAGGAAAAGGACGGCCTGAGAGTGTGAATGGTTAAGTCCCAGCCCAAAGGCAGTAGGAGTTCATGTACAAGCAGGAGGAGTTCATGTACAAGCATGGTGGCAGTGGCAGGAACACACACATACACACACACACACACACACACACACACAAACACACACACACACACACACACACACACACACACACACACACACACACGGCAGTTGGGATGACTACATGAGTTAGAGCTCTTGCCCCTGCAAGCCTAATGACCTGTGCATAATAATTGGAACCCACATTACCAAGCCAAGTGTGGTGGTACACATCTGTACTTTCAGCACTTCTACAGCAGGATGGTAGGCAGAGACAGGGGAGTGTACATGAAGTTTGGAGACCAGCTAACCTGGTCCTCGTGTGGCCGAAAGAAGTGCCTGCCTTGTTAAAGTAGAAGGGAAGAACCCAGTTCTAAAATTTTGTTTTCTGAGCTCTGCACATATGCCCTGGAATAAACACCCACCAATGGCAAGACTGTTCTTTTAAAATAGTTAAGAAACACCAGGGACACCTTTTTCCTCCATATTCGCTCTCTGTTCGGGAACTTGGTGGATTGAACAGTGGCCACCCACAGAAGAGGGGCCTCACTTGTTAGCCTCATGTGGAAATGGTTTCACTGGCCCACACAGAACTAATCTTCCATCTGCCTTCCTGACCTTTGTTGTGGTTAAGTTAGCACACATGTTAACGGTTGTTCTTTATATTAGAAAGCCTCTGACTAGATAGTAATTGTGCTATCTTTGGCACACCTCAGAATGTCAGGCATCAAATTGATGCTTCATATAAACATGAATATATGGCTGTTTACAATGAGAGTGGCTTCTAGCTAAGGCTAAACATTTGGAGTTTAAAAACTTGTATTGAAAAATTTTGTGAGGCAAGGAGAATAGCTGAGTGGCTAAATGTACTTTCTATACCAGTGTTCGAAATTTCATTTACAAAGGATTCTCTGTTTTGCCCTGGCTGTCCTGAAACTCACTCCATAGACCAGGCTGGTCTGGAACCCAGAGATCTGCCTTTCTCTGCCTACCCACTGCTGAGATAAAAGGCATGTGCCGATACCACCACTGGGCCTCACAGCCTCATTTAAATCCTCAGTCATGCATGATGGATAGAGAGAACTGACTATGAAAGTCATCCTCTGACATCCACAGATGCAGTGTCTCACACCCACAAACCCCAACGCAAACAAATAAAATACACTGACTCATATGTGTATCTTGTCACTTGACTCAAATAAATTTAATAAGAAAAAAAATCAATGTTCTGGGTCAGTGTTTCCAAAAAGATACTTTTTATTTGGCATACTCATTTTAATAATTATCTTATTGCTTTAATGTTTCTTTGAAAATAGCATAGTCATCATTGAAATCTAGAATTTTCCTGATGTTTTTAGCTAAGATGAGACTAATTAAACAAACAAAAAAAGAGTAGTCAATTTAAAGAGAAATGTTACCTAACTAATTTAATGGGTGATATGAGATTTGGGCAATATCAAGCTAGACTTATTCACTTCATTCTGTAAGTTATTTTACTAAAGTGAATACCAATTTACATATTATAAAATCAGTCAGTTTAAACTTTGCAATTCAGTGATTTAGTTCATTCATGGTTTGTACAGTTACTGTCATTTATCTCTTCTCCCAAAACATTTTTTCCATCCACAAAGAAAGCTTTGTATATGTTTTATGTTGTGTCTCCTCATCTTTGACAGCCTTCATTTTTAATTTGCCCATCAGTGATTTGCCCAACCAGGACATCTCATGTTTGGGGAAATGTTTCCTACAAGGCCCTGTTAGCCTTACTTCTCTTACTTAGTGCACTGTATGGCATCTAAGTTCCAGCCACGTTATATTAGTGTTACCAGGACCTCACTCTGGTTCCCTCTCTATTCCCAGTCCTTTATCCCCATGGAAAGAATTTAGATGAAACACAGAGTGTAGCGTAAAGAGAAGCATATAATTAAAACACATGCGACTTTCTCATGGCTGAGAGTGGGAATGGCCCAAGTGTGCCACAGTAGAGGAGAACACTTTCATAGTTAGAGTGCACAGCAGCCAAGAGGGACCCCATACTGACCTACATGCTCACGTAGGCTATCTCCTCCTTAAGGTTTCTGGAAGTGACAACTTCCAGGGGGATGTTTGCCTGTCTAGGTGATTGACAGATACATTTGGATTAATTCTGAAAGAAGATGTAATATGTCCATGTTCTTTCACAGGAAGCCTCAGACTAGATAGTGTTTTAGGTAAAGTTTCTAAGATGCAGCCAACCACCAGCTTACACTTCCACATTGCTGTTCATCACTGAAGGAAGTGGGGACAGGAACAGAGCAGGATACTCAAGGCAGGAGCTGATGCAGAGGCCATGGAGAGGTGCTGCTTACTGGCTTGCCCCCTCTGGCTTTCTCACCCTGCTTTCGTATAGCACCTATAACCACCATCCCGGGGATGGCTCCACCTACTATGGGCTGGGCCCTCCCCCATTGATCTCTAATTGAGAAAATACCCTATAGGTGGATCTCATGGAGGCATTTTTCTCAACTGAGACTTCTTCCGCCTTGATGACTCTCGCTTGTGTAAAAGTGATACATAAAACCAGTCAGTAGAGACAGTAACTTGCTGATCTCTGGTGCAGGTCAGAATATCCTGTCTTTAACCATGGCCAAAGATCAGATTTAAATCCCTTTTTTAGAATTCAGATCCCCTTCTTTTGACCAATTATCTAAGGGCCTATGCTTCAATTCCTGGTTTTTCAAACGGTTGATTGTGAAAGAGGGGACCATCCCAGTGGCCTTTAAACACGTTAATATCTAACCGAGGATCTGAAGAACTTCACCTGGGCAGTCATTTAACTGGGTGGCCCTCCCTTGTGTGACATTGTATGGGCATATTCATTAGTTCATAAAAATTCCATTTTTCACCCTTTGGCTGTTCTAAATTTTTACTGGGTTTTTTGGCCATCTTTGATGATAGGACCAGGACTCAGCATTAGCATTCAGTCCCCAAGCCACTATCACAGTAAAGGACTTGAAATAATTATAGACAATGAGAATTACTTTTGCCTCGCTTACCAAGAAGTGATGGACCAAGGTTTCAAGGTGAACTATAACATGTGTTTAAGATAATTGCTTTCAGTACTAGCAACAGAAGCTAAGAGAGGCTAGGATATGCACTGGGTGTGAAAGGGTTCAAATCTTGGCCCTGCCACTTACTAGTGCACATAAATTATTTGATCCTCTATTTAATCTTTTATTAACTGGAAAATATAAAAGTATCTGTCTTCGTCATAGGTTACTATAAGTTTATTACAATGTGTAAGGCCCTCTAAACCTTTATATCATAATTGTTATTTGATTACAAGCATATTTACTTTTCTGCTTTTTGTTTATTTTTATTTATTATTATTTGTCAGACGATCTGAAAGGAATATACAGATTAAAAATGAGATAGCTTTGTGGCTCTACGTACTAGCTTAGAGTGGGTTCAGAAGTACCCACGTTGACTTCCTATAAACTTTTTCTTTAAATTCATCATGTTTTGCTTTGCTTTGCTTCGTTTTAACTTGGGCCTTTGTCCCCACTTGTTCTCAGTGACTTCACAGCAGCTGCCTTTGTAGCTTTCCCTAGCCTCCTGTGTCTTCAGACCTGACATGCCTGGTGTATCTTCTCTGTGATGTCTTCTCTGTGTTCATGTTAAAAGCTGTGCTCTTTACAAAACTTTCCCTAAAGAACATGCTCTGATTCGAGTCACTTGGGCTTTGATATATGCTAGTTATGAGGCCTGCCGTATTTCAGTCCCTGGATGCACACGGGAAATCTGTTCTCGTTTACAAAACAGATGCTTCTGTGCTTCCTGTGAATCAGTGGTCACATGTGCCTTTGGGGTTGGGGAGAAGGAAGCAACTGCTTTTCTGGGGTTTTTTTTAACTTGAACAGACTGAGATTTCTAAAGGGCAAGTCAGGATCGATCCTTCCCGCCCCTCCTCCACCTCCCTCCCTCCCTTTCCCCCTTTCTCTCTCCTATATTAATCTTAAGTTTCTTCCATACAAAATATTTAAGATGTGCATAATTGCAGGGCAAAATGTCAAGCAGTCAGTTTAATTTGCTGATGAATATGGGGAATTAATGTTTCGAAACAGCCGAGGGATTCCTGCATTATGAATTAGCAGGGGGAGGTGATGTTTTGTTGACATTTGTTCACAGTCTTGATTGCTTGTTTGGCTTGTACTTCGCTTTGTAGGTGGATTTTGCCTTCACCGTGTGGCAGAGCTTCCCGGAGAGGATTGTGGGATATCCTGCTCGCAGCCATTTCTGGGATAATTCGAAGGAGCGGTGGGGATATACATCCAAGTGGACGAATGACTACTCAATGGTGTTGACAGGAGCTGCTATCTACCACAAGTGAGGAGCTGGGATTTCTCACTGAAATGCATCATATTCACTTCTGACAACTGCATGAATGGGAACTTTAGGCCAAATCCAGTTCGCAACATTAATGAAAATTAGTCAGTATTCCTGTTTGACTTTTGTTCAGGTAGCAAATGTGTGCTATGAATCTTCTTGGCTTATTGTATTTCTAGAAATTTAGGCAAAGTAGTGTTTTCAGTTAAGCCAAAAGATAAGGATACACTCAGAGCTAGGTTGGGTAGCTGAATATTCAGAGGAGGTGCCTAAGTATCCCAGTCACTGTTCTAGGTGGGTTGGGGTCATCATTGAGTAAAACAGAAAATGTCTGTGACAATGCAGGATTCATATGCTAGTGAACAGAGACACATAAATGCTACAGGAAATCAGGGACAGCAAGAAGACACTGATGAAGAGTCAAGTAGCAAGAGGTGCAGAAATGAGGCCGATTGTGTGGTCAGGATGGTCTAGTATGCAGATGAGAAGTGACCAGAAACTTCAAAGCAAGAGAAGGTTACCCAAGGCTGTTATAGAGAGTATTGGGAGTAGCAAGAAGAAACACCCAGAGCAAAACAATGGAGAAGGATGGAAAAGAAGATTGGGATTAGTGACTGAGGTGCAGTGGGTAAGAAGGTCCAAGAGGCCTGAGGAGCCCAGAGACAGGAGACTTCGATGTGTTTCCTCTGATGGATAAGTCAGTACATGACCTGAACAGAGCAGACTTCAGGGTTGTGTTCCCAGTATCCACTCTGGATGTCATGATAAGAATAGGCAGTAAGGAAGATAAGAAGGACAGGAAGAACTGTTAGGAAGTAGTAAGCCATATGGAGATGGAGATGAGATGGGGCCTGGGAGTGAACAATGGTGTAAGTAGTGACCACACTGCAGCGATATTCTGAAGCTGATTCAGCATCGTGAGCTAATCAGAATTTAATGACTACCAAGTTTTCTGACTTGAGTTCCAGAACGATAGAGTGCCGTCAACAGAGGGAATTCTACAAATGAGTAACTATTTTTAAATGCAGATTTTTTTCCCCTGGGCATGTTATGATACCTAAGAAGCTATTCTGAGAAAAATCATAGACAGGATATAAAATGGGCAGTCTTTAAAACCAACAGACAGAGGTAAAATTACCAGATAAGTAAATATAGACCGTTCACATTTTCATAGTTCCGCAGGATCATTAATGAAAATCTCCAGTATTTTATCCTAATGAGGAAGATGTACCAATCTTACCTTAGACTTTTAACATAGAGAATCAAGAGTCTTACCATCTCAGGGCTAAGTCTAAAAATCCCCAAGTATAAACATTTGGCTGAAGAAGTCTTGATCTCAAAGCTTCCCCTCCTCCACACAAATGAATCTGATTCATTCAAGTAGTTTGTCTAATTTGTGAGTAAATTCGATTACCATCTATATTGGTCACTTTTCTCATTGCTGTGGCAAAATACCAGACAAAAACAACTTAACAAGGAAGTTTGTCTTGGCTCACAGTTTGAGGATACAGTCCATCATGGTGGTGAAGGCATGTCAGTAGGAACATGAGAGGCAGCCACTCACAGTGCATCTTTAGTTAGGAAGCAGAGACAGGTCAATGCCGGTGCTCTTTTCTCTTTGTACTCAGTCTTGACCCCAGCCCATGGGGTGTGCTGTCCACTTTCAGGTCAGGTATTCTTTCTTGCTGTATTCAACCTTTCTGGAAATATCCTCACGGCTACACACTCTGGTGTGTTTACATGGTGATTCAAAATCGCATCAAACTGACAATGAAAACTGTCATCTTTATTGTCATCACAACATCTTAGGATTCAGTTTCTTTTTCTAACTGACCAGCCTGATACCGAATTGTGATGGACAAGCAATATCTGCATCCCCAGGGATCTCTGTGCCTCACTTGGTTCCTCATCTGTAAAATAAGGATAATAATATAATAACATTTGCCTCATAGATTTCTTTGGTGGGTTAGATGAGGCAATTCTTGTTAAAGACTTGAGAATATGATTTGGCCTATAGCAAGTACCATAGACGTAATAACTGTCATTATTAATGCATCCATTGGCATGCTCAGGGATCCAAAGAATGCTTATGTTTAAAGCCTACCTGTCATTATGTAATGCTGTCCTGCTAAGAGAATTTCCTTTGTGATTTACAGATATTATCACTACCTGTATACCCATTACCTGCCAGCCAGCCTGAAGAACATGGTAGACCAACTGGCCAACTGTGAGGACATTCTCATGAATTTCCTGGTGTCTGCGGTGACAAAATTGCCTCCAATCAAAGTGACCCAGAAGAAACAGTATAAGGAGACAATGATGGGACAGGTAAGAATAGAGAACTTTCTTCTCAAGGCTACACAAATATGTTTTCCTCGCTTTATCTAGCAGTGTCATAAAAGGAGACACAAAAATAAGCCACATCTGAAAGCCCTGAAGGAAGGAATGATTGGCACATGGATAATTAAGAATATAAAGCTCTTAGATAACCCATAACATGACATGACAGTGACACATTCTTAGAGTTTGTCTTATACCCTTTGGGCTTTTATAACAAAACAACATAGACTTAGGATTTAAGTTACAAGCACTTATTTCTCATATTTCTGAAACCTGGGGATTCCAAAGTCGAGGTGTCAGCAGCTGTAATACCCAGTGAGGTATTACAGGTATCACTTCTTAACTTACTTAATTTGCCACTTCCCTGCATGATGTAAAGCTCTCTGGTGCACCCTATTCTTGAGGATTCTACCTCCATGAGCTAATCATTTCCAGATGCCTCACTTTCAGATCATCGTGGCCAGGACAGACATCAGTATTTTCAGGGAAGACGTAACTATTCAGTCCACCACAAAGTGACAGTTCTACAATGAGTTTATGTCAGTTTCGTGTAGGTGCCTACAAGCAGCAAGGAATCCCTTCTTAAGAGTATTCTGGTTGTTGTTTCTCGGTTGAGCAAATATCATAGTCAGATGGTAGAGGTCACACTATCTGTTTTCAGTTCTAGAACCAGCATTTATGAGCTATGGGCAAGCCAGTGACTTTCTCAAGTTCTCTTGGCTCATCTTTAAAATGACATGATCAAATCTTTTTTTCATGAAACTGATATAATTGTTTAAGTAAAGCCAGATATCCTCTTGGGTTATAAATTTTCTTGATAAAGATATACTTGCTCAGAAATATCATCCCACTTCCTGTGTTTATAGGCAGGAAAACTAAGTGTAAAAATGTTAACTTATTGCTACACATACCCATAAGTTAGAGACAGAATCGAGAGTCTAGTCCTAGTCTCTGATCCACTACTTCTCCCCACGTCTAGGCTTATCCGCAAACTGAAGTTCACTTTGATTCCTCCCTGGCAGAGCAAATACCACATGTAATAAATGAGGGCTGGGGTTGTCACTCAGTTGGTAGAGTGCCTGCTGAGCGGAAGGAAGTTGATTTTAATCCCCAAAATACATAAATAAGTAAATAAATGTGATATTAAAAAAAAAAAAGAAATGAAAAAGCTTAAGTACAACTCTTAGTTCTCCCTAGGTTAAATCATGGAGCACTCTGCATGATTGAAATCAACTCAGCATAAACATAGCTGGGCATGGTGACTAGGTGACTACTGGAAGGCTAAGATAAATGGTCTAGACCATGAGGGTTCTAGGCTTGCCCCAGCTCCACAGCCCAGGATAGTATATCTTTAAAACCAAAACAAACAGTACTGCCACCAAAACCAAGCTTTGTGTTCAAGCTTTGTGCTGAGTGCTGGCTGTAAATCTAAGTTTTGCAAGGGGAACTTTAGCAAGCTCCTATAGCAACCCTGTGGGCTGGGATTTTCTAATTCAATAAATGTAGCAAGAGAAAAACAGTAGTAAGAGGATTTATCGCTCACTGCTTACTGAGCCCACATAGGTTCAGACAGTATGAATGTACTAGTTATGGAGAAACCTCTGTGTACTAGGAAAGTTCTGTCCTCCTTTAACTATTGAAACAACAGGCAGAAGCATTGGCAAGCGTTTTCCAGTCGTTAAGACCAAAATACTTCAAATCCAAGCAGTGTGTATTGCTGGCTGTGCACCCATATGTTTTGTCGAATGCAAGCTCACAGAATCACAACATTCTGTTACTAGTGTTTGCTAGGAGTCTTCAGACTCCCCTGAGGATGTGCAGTCATCCAGGGAGGACTGCTAGTACCACATCTGTGACCATTTTTGTATATTTGCCTACTTCTACTAAGTAAGCATCTTTAGTAATTTACATACTGAATGTTAGATTTGTGCCCAGGTAGCAGAGTATATTTGAGCCCTCCTTCCTGTCAACCTCATGATTTCAGTAAATCTTTGTGTCCCTAGAACAAATGGGTATTATGTTTAAGCTTATGCTTTTATTAGATTGAAAATGGTTTTGTTGTTTTTAGTATTTATTGGTTGGTCTGGAATCGATCAAGAATGAGCTGAAGTTCTTGATAGTTTTTCTATTGGCATACATGCACAGTTGCCTGGGCTTGAGTCTGGCCCTTTGGAGTGAGTGGGCCAATCAAAAATGCACTCAAGTTTCTGTCAATCACAGAGCAGTGGCTCACCTCCTTTCTAAGGCTGAGACTCTTTAATACCTTGTGCTATGGTGACCCACCCACCCCAAGCAGAAAATTATTCTTGTTGCTATTTCATAAGTGTAATTTTGCTACTGTTAACGGATAAAATTTATGATATTATAAATCACAGATATTTATCTGTGCTTTCCTATGGTCTTAAGTGACCCCTGTGAAAAGGTCATTTGACCAGAAAGGGGTTGTGACCCACTGCCTTTGAGGCTGTCTTCTCTGATAGGAACTCAGCCAGCTATCTTAAGTCTCTGCCTTTCTGTTACTTGTGAAGGTGATTCTCACAGTACAGATGCTAGAGAACAGAGCCTGCCTTAGCCTTTCTAGCCTTTAGCGAATACCTGTAACTTTCTCGACCCTGCTGTGACTTGGAAGCCCCTCCACCCTGCTGCTGGGAGGCTCCAGGGTGCTTCATGAAAACACTTCACAAGTAGTGTTTTGTTATTCTGCTGCTCCGTGCTAACTTGACATTTGTATTTATCACGTTATTTTCAAGCGTGTTGATACTTGTGATTTTAAAGTGACTCTGCGTGAGTCTCACTCTAAAATGCACTTTCCATGAAAGTATGTTTCCAGCCTACACAAACACACACATAGTAAACAGTTGGTTATTTATCTGTGTTTATAATGCTTGCGTGTTGAGTGTGAGTGCCTCACCCCTGCCCTTGTGATCTTCTTTTCTGGCAAACCAGCAACAAGAGAAACAAACAAAACACAAGTCCAGTTCGTGTTATCTGTATACTCACTCAAACTGGCAGTGGCCTCTCCCTTCAATAGAACTTACTTTGTTCCTTCCCCAACCTCCACTAGAAGTCATCACGTACCCATCATTTTTGTGGTCTAAATGTGTATTTGCCCAGCTTTAGGGGCAATATAACAAAAAAGATGGCAGCCTTTTTTTTTTTTTTTTTTTTTTTTTTTTGCTTTGAAAACTGTTTCTTTTGTGAGTGAGCAATAGTACATGGGGCCATCTAATACTTAAAACAACTATAGGGATTTAGTGGCATCAATAAGAAGTCAATTGTTAGGTTACGAGCAGACTTTTAATATTTTACTGTAGAGTCAATCTTGTAGACATAGACACTGTGTCACTGGATCTGAGTCCCTTTTGTATCTCGGTCATCTCAGTAGAGAAAGTCTATAAGGGAGCGTGGGTTTCACAAGCTGTATAGCTGTAGCCATGAGTGAAGTGTAAAGGTTTCGTTTGTTCTTCAGTTACGCATGCATCCTTTTAAACCATCCATTTGGTGGGAACTTGACAAAGGTGGAAAGTTAGATGTATAACATTCAAGCCCAAAGTAGGACTTCTGACAGTCCACGTCTCCATCCATCAGCCATGTTAACAACTGAGATTTAGGAGGCTGAAGAGATGTCTCAGCAGTTAAGAATGCTTGCTTCTCTGGCAGAGGACTGGAGGCCAGGTCCCAGCATCCATGTCAGATGACTTGGAACTTTCTGTGATTCCAGCTCCGAGACATCTCCGGCCTTCATGTGGCCTCCAAAGACACCCATACTCACATATACAAAATGCATAGTCTCACGTACATAAATAAAAATAAATCTATGCTTAAAGAAATTTCACATAAGGATTTAGAAAACTATCTTTGAAGCAAAGACTTCATTGTACGCCATACATAGCTTTGGTCCCAAATATAAAAAAGAATGTTCTGTTTAGTGACTGTAGTAGTTGAGAGTTCATTAGTACAGGTCTGTGGCTCAATCACATGAGTGTTAGTCAGCTCAGAAAGCTTCAATGGATTAGGTATGTTTGGTCATTGGTGAAGTTGCTACATCTCGACTACAGGCAAAGGTAAGTTAGCATGCTTGAGCCTTGCCTTCACCAGCCTTGTAGATGGATACGCTTGGCAACTAGGCCCCGTATTTGCTGTTGGCCTTTACCAGACCCATCTTATGGTGCTTTCTCCCCATTGTCTTCTCTCACTGTCCTTTCTGTTTGTCTCCTTCTCCCCAGACTTCCCGAACATCTCGCTGGGCTGATCCTGACCACTTTGCCCAGCGACAGAGCTGCATGAATACGTTTGCCAGCTGGTTTGGCTACATGCCGCTGATCCACTCTCAGATGAGGCTCGACCCGGTCCTCTTTAAAGACCAAGTCTCAATCCTGAGGAAGAAATACAGAGACATTGAACGACTTTGAGGAATCCCACTGAGTGGGGGAGGGGAAGCAAGATGGGACTGGAGTCCAGCTGCTCTCTCCTCCCAGTGCAGATCCGCTCATGCCCATCGGTGGAGCCAGACTGTGCCAAGTATCAAAAAATGAAAAAAATCTAAAAAACAAAAAAAAGACAAGAAAAGGAAAAAAAATATAAACAGCTTAGATGAACACAGTGACAAAACTCGGCTGGAATCCTGGCTCCTGGGGCTGCGCCAGACTGCTCTACTCACCTCACTGGCTTCTGTGTCCCACGACTAGGTTGTGTACAGTTTAATTATGGAACATTAAATAATTATTTTTGAAATGATTGCTATGCAGGTTTAAACTTTTTTAATGATCAAAACTATTAAAAACCAGAGTTCTTTCTTTAATCAAAATTGTGTTGGTTGTGACTGTTTCTAAGCTGCTGCTCCCTTCCCTAGAGACATGATTGTCATAGGTCACCCAGGATTTCCTGCAGTGACAAAAACAGACATCACGGGAAACACAATCAGTTATTTGACATAGTGTCAGGGAAAGAACTGACATAATGAAATCAAATTCCTATTCCAGTTTAGGTGTTTTGGATCCTCTCGGTCTCTAAACTCTTGCTGCATGAAAGTCTTGACTCCAGGTAGGCAGTTCTAACTCAAAACTTTAATATAAATATGGTAATCTATTTACCTGGGGATGGGTGGGGGGAGTTAGACCAAGCAAACACCAGTAGATTTAAGAAATGTTGAACAAAGAACCAAACAACTCCCAGCATGTTAGTGATGGACACCCCACAACTGAACACCAGTACTTCCTAGTGTTTGACCCACAGGTTCAACCACCAACCCATTGATCTGATGGGGACACCCTGTGCTTTAGAGGCCAAAGGAAAAACACGAGTCCAGATTATTTATAAGACAAGCGGTTTAATGTTTGTGAAGAACTCAAGTTGCAAAGGCTTCTCTGTTGAGAAAGAAGCGATTCTGTATAAAACCACACCGTTTAACGAGAGGATGGTTGTGAAGTACCTTGAGAGCGTGCCTTGCCATGGAACTCATTCCAGTTTGGGTTAAACATTGTTTGAAGCAAAAAAGAAAAACAAAAAAAAAAAACAAAAAAAAAAACCAATCAAATTAATCAGAAACATGAAGACTTTTGAAATATGTAGAAAAATTTAGTTGTTCTTGTTGTTAAAAACAATGCTTCCATCCTTACAAATACTGTCTTGTTTATGATGATTTTGAAACATTAAGAATACACATATACAAGTCCATGAAACATATCTCTGAGCTCCGTTGTGAAACATGGAGTCTCCTGATATTAAATGTCTGCTTCTACTTGAAGGAGCCAAAAGAGGGTGAATTATAGAAAGATTATTATATTGAGTTACACAAAGATTATTAGGTACTATAAAATAATCCACAGGGACTCTAGCTTCTTTTTCACCCTAGAACTCTCATGCATTTCATACATGTGTCTGTATAGATACCTGGAAGACAAAGGATCCTGCCTAAACCCCTGGAGTGGGTGCTGTAAACAAGAATGAATGTAGGTGTTTGCTGAGGTCTTAAGAGATGACTCCATTACCTGTCCAACAGCAAAGCAGGGGCCAGAGCCTACATATCCAGATGCAATATTGTGAGTGGTGCATTGGCTAGGAAGTCCACTTAAAGAGGGCTTTTCTGCAGCTTTGTGACCGATCAACATCTCTCTATGCATCACTGTCATTTAGTATGACCCTGCTTTCAAACATGGGCCATTTCTTAAGTAGATGTGACATATGGCTAAGTATTTCTCCCAGTATAATTCTGAGGTCTGCAGTGTTTATGTTTGCATTTATCAGTAAAATTCCCTCAAAGGTTTCATATTATTTCAACTAATTCTCAGCATATTAAAGGGAGAGCAACTCCATCTGTATACATTCATTTAAAGTGGGGAACTCATCAGTCTGATCATATAGCATATCTTTCTTCTTTACAAACATGAATATAAAATTTTGTTAAACCACCACAAGCCAATTTAAAACTTAAGTTGTCACCTTGGCTTGCAAAGCAGTGTCCGCAACTGTACTAGTCAGTCCCATGAGTGGATTCGGGGAACTGCTTTGCCAGGTTTACTTGTCGTAAAGCTTACAGGGAACACAGTCCCCATAAGTAACATGTGCCGTAATTACAAATGAGAACAAGAACTGACACACTTCTCATCTCCTTTAAATCTCCACGGTTGCATTTTGTCATTCTCTCCAGTAATGCTCTCCGGGATGCCAGCTAGCATGTTCTTTGCTCGTTTGGAAGATGCAGCTGGGAATTGAACAATGCTAAGCAAATCAGTGAGGCCCAACAGCAAGATGTAATTTTAATTCTCTTAGGAAAGAGTTGTAGATTGCATTGCAATACGTTGACAAATCATAGCCAGTGCTGTAGAATGTCAGGAGTTATCTCTCGGCCAGCTTTAATGATAACCAGGGCTCCCTATGTGGACCAACATGTGTTGAGTTGGTAAGCTGCCAAGGGTAGAGTGTACTACAAACCATCTAATGAATCATGTGAAGAAACTCCATAGGGGACTCAGCCACTTATGGTTTTCACACATTTTTTTTCATTCCTATGTTAGTATATGTGTTCTTTAAAATAAGTGTTTTAAAAGCTGGCTATGTATTTATATCAAAATATTGAAATAACCATCAACATTTACATGTACATTATATATTAAACATATCACTTTTGTTGACAATGGCAAGAATGACCCAAAGTTGAGACTGGAGAGAAAAATCCCTGCAATAATCCTTGTATTCATGTCACCAAATACAGCAGAGCTAGTTGGGCACAGCAAGGCGTATGAGCACATATTTTTTTCAGAGACGATGCCTCAGTAGAAAGGGACATCTCATGTCTGGAATTGAATGTGCGTTACAGTTTAACTTCTTGTTCCACATGGTGCTCAAAGAAGGCTCAATCCCAGTGGAGTCCTTCAACTTCCCTTTTGAAAATGATTTTTGCTTTTCATTACAGTAGGCTATGTTAGCCTTTATTTTTGGTGGTTCTCAAATTCCTGGTGACTTGAAGGAATATTATGCTACTGGCCTTTCATAAAGGTTGCTGAACTTTAATTTAATCATGGGTGAGATGGGCGATGTGAGAAGACCTACGGACTATTTAAAATTAAAAATAAATAAATAAATAAATAAGAAGATGCTTGATTGAACTGCTAATGAAATTCTAATCAAACTTGTTTGAAAGATGGAGAGAGGCAGAGAGCTTCATTGGGGCAGAAGCTGAGTGAGATTCATGCTGGACAAGACTGGATTATAAATGCAAATGCTGAGACAATGCTTCCTCCTACTGGAAATATCATATCTTACTGGGGGGGGGGGGTATCTGAAAGCTCCAATTTTAAGCGTATCAGCTCTTGCCATGAGCTTTGAGGTAACAATGTTCATGCTTTCGACGAATTCCCATCACCAACATACAGCCGATCCATCAGGGCTACAGTTGTTAAATTAATTTACCTGGATCCTGACAACTATGGACAAGGATCTATAAAATATGTCCGCCATGGTTAACTAGCTGTAACCTTTTGCTGTTGCCTGCAAGTTTGATGGGAACAAAGTTGGTTCACATTAAGTCCTCAGTGTCTAAAACCTGAATATTGAACTGCATTAGTAGCATCTCACTAACTCCTTTAAACCATCATGTGGAGATGAACTTATTCCTACAGTCCATGTTTCCATTGAAAGGATGAAGTGGGATGAAGCTTCCTAAGACAGTTTTACCCCATCAATTCAGTAATTAATATCCAGAAGCTCTGGATATGAAACCTATTGATTTTGATAGTGAAGGTGATTTTTTTCACTATCTGGCTGGAAGCCATGTCTCTTCTTCACCCTTTCCAAAAATCAAAGGATATTGTTTCTTTTTCCTTAGCTGAGGCTATAGTCGTCATTATCCTAGAGTGCCAATATGTTCTAGATCAAAAGCATAGATAAGATACTCCCAGTGGGTTTTCTATTACCTGTCTCTGAAAAAAAAAAAGGGGAGGGTGGGGTTAAGAAACACACCCATGTGCAAGCTGAACCCTTGGGAAGCAGAGTCTCACCCTTGTTTAAAATCAAGTCAAGCTAGCCTTCCAGGCACACTATTTTTGTAATGATTTGCCTTTCAGGCCTCAAAGGTCATTTGATTTCTGCAATAGCATTCTGTTCTACAGGAGCACATTCCTCTCATTTTAGTTGTAGTTATTCAAATTAGGGCCATGCAAATGACCCGATTACCATGAAACGAACTGTATATTTATGCTAAGAAAAAAAAAATGTATAGCATATGCTAAGGGTTAGGAAAAAAAAAGACATGGAAAACTGGAACTATTTTAGGTGGCAAATTGTAACAAAAAATAGTAAATCTTATTTTGTATACAATGTACATTTGGACCCTTTTTCTAATACATGGCCAATGTTTCTGTGGTGTCAACACAGGTCTTTTCTGGAGCGTTCTCCCCATTTGTTTCAGAGTATTAATGATTTAGTGCAATCGAGTCCTAAAGTGTGTGAGAGAGTGCAAGAAATTTCAAAGCCATAGATCTTGATTTACTTCACTGACCTGTGTAACTTTATGTCTGGGTTTTGCCATCCAAGATAGATTGTTTTATAGAGTGTCACCAAAGACTTTTTTCCTTCAGATTTATAGAAGAATAAAAGGAGAAATTATTAATAAATGACATGACTTTTCATCTTTGTGGGTCTGATTCCATTTTTTTTTTTTTTTTTGGTTGGGTACAGAAGATCCAGAAACAACTGATGGTTTGAGAATCCTAGCATTTCCATGAAGTTTCTGAGGGAATCAGGCACATGAGGTTCAATTGAATATGCTTGGGTGGAGGCCCAACTCACACAGCTGGGCTGCAGCCCAGCACCCAACAACAGCTATCTTCCAGACCAGATGCAGCTGTACGGTTGGAAGTTGGCCAGAATGGATGGTGGTGATGTGCCCAGTTCACAGCGTTCCTCCATATGAATGCTGGGACAAAGTGGCAGGGCTGGGCCCCAGAGCATCTGGAGCCTGACAGCTGTGGCCATTACCCTCCCTTGGTTTCAACTACTGCCTGGAGCTCCTGAATTACTGGCTGGCAAAGAATTTATTAGACTGGCATTTCTCAAAAGGTTTTAAAAATGCATCCAGGTGTGTGGCAGCTAGCACTCAGGGCTACTGTAGTGAGGGTTGGTGGTGGTGATGAGCCTCTTCCTCACACTCGTTCCTCATTTCCTCCTTTTTACTCTAGGGGTATCTCCTACCCATCTCCACTACTTTTCTACACTCTATATTTACATATTTTCATGGAGAGGCATAAGTCACCAATTTCACATATTTGCAATGGAGAAAAAGGCAAATTTCATTTGGAAGTTTTGATTTGTTTTATGACATCCATCCAAGTTTGTTGTTAAGTATTTCAATTTGTTCTGTAAAAGTGTGACAGAATGTGTATAATATGTATGTATGTATGTATGTATGTATGTATGCATGCATACATGTATTAAATATATGAACAACGACCACATACCAAGCACTGTGTGAAGTCAGGATGTGGTTGGAGGAGGCAAGTGTAAGGCACATCAGTGCTGGTTTAGAAATGACTGTGCCCATGCTTAAGTTCCCAGTTTACAAAACCTGGCCCCCGAATATGACTCATGATAGAATCATCCCCCAGTTGGAGGACTACTGAGAAGTCTAGTTGGATAAGTTACTTTTAAATTAGGTCCCAGCCCACCTCACAGATGTTTCAATGTGTGCCATTGCTTGCAGAAATACCTGGAGCAAATTACAAATTACAGATGGTGCTGCTTTATGGCCCAAGCCGTTCCACCAAGTCTACTGGTGAGAGGACTGGAAATTATTTGTGGACACCTGAGTCATCCTATACTGGTCTCCCCCGACTTTGAGGCATCTCTCTGGCTTGCAGAACTCAAGGTATTGTAAGAAAGATTGAATCAATGTGCCTACTCTTCCAGACACAGCTGTGCTCTGGTGGATACCGAAGAGATGAAGAGATCCAGTGATCCTCACCCAGTCCAGCAGACTCAAGACTTAGCAGGATTTTGTTTGTTTGTTTGTTTGTTTTGTAGATTTCTTTAGAATTATTTATTTTATGTATATGAATACACTGTAGGTATCTTCAGACATAGCAGAAGGGGGCCATGAGATCCAGTTACAAATGGTTGTGAGCCACCATGTGGTTGCTGGGAATTGAACTTAGGACCTCTCGAAGAGCAGTCAATGCTCTTAACCGTTGGGCCATCTCTCCAGCTCTGACTTATCAGTTTTTAAACTCATATATACATATTAGCTGTCAAAGTGCAATGGTTAAAAACATTCTTTGATACCCACCTTCCCAAGGTAGAATCTTGACTTTCTCTGCAGATCTGTAACTTCATCAAACTCACCTGAGCTTTCTATGCCTCAGTTTTTTTCATTTTAGTATGACTGTATACCTCATAGACTGCTCACAAGGAGTACATGAATTAGTAAATATAAAGTTGATTAAATATAGCTCCTAATGTAAACAGTATGTTATCACCTTTTATTAATAATCAAAATTGTACCAAAAGCACTATATTATAAATCTTTCCTTTGACCTAATAAGGAAAAAAAAAAACCAACATTTTATCCTAATGTTTAGAATTCCACGACCCCAATGAACTGTGGTCTTTCTAATGTCACCTGCACCTCTTGTTTTCCATTGGAACCATGTTTTATTGTCTACCAACATGAAATCATCATAGAATTCAGGAATGCATTATCTGTCAGCACAAATGATTCTCAGTTGCATTTGTATTTTCTGGCTGAACTTCCTGGAGGGCTCTGTTTCTCATTCTCTGTGGAATATGTTTGAGGTAGTTCAGGACTTAAATGAAGCCTGGGTATTAATCTTTATTGTTTTCCCTTTCCTGGTGGCTTAAATAGTGTGATATAATTTTTTTTGTCAACCTGAAAATTATTTGCCAAGTTTTAATTTCTATTCCAAACTGAACATAAATAACCTGATTTCCTTGGCCAGATCTACTTGTAAAACTGGCCAAAATGTGTCTTTAATCAGACAGGAATGGACTGTCCTGTTAGAATAAAAAAAAAAATGTTAAGCTGGACATAATGAAACTTTGAGACTCCTTTAACTATTCCTTGAAGATTCATATATACATATTATTTTACAACACACTTTTATAAATAAAGCACACATCAGAATGCCTGTATAATACTCTATCATACAATTATTGCATATATACCATATTTAACCCAACTTTAACCATTAGAAATTCAGTAGTTTTACTGTTTCTGACCATTTATGGTGTATATGTACAGTGTTTAATAAGTAAGATCAATGTTGTGGTAAATATTTCTAGAGATAAATCTCTGTCCATATCTATGTCTATTCTTTTACGGTAATTCATAGATATGATGTCTTTTCAAATGGTATAAATGTTTTAAAGGTTTTGTTTTTCAGCATAGTCACAGTACATAGTACACTTTCAATAAAGCATACTGGAAGAAAAAATAAACTTACCTAATAGAAAGAAATAGAATTGAGGGAGAAATTACACACACACACACACACACAGAGAGAGAGAGAGAGAGAGAGAGAGAGAGAGAGAGAGAGAGAGAGAGAGAGAGAGA
>JANHMN010000012.1:46770726-46833518 GCA_030674055.1 Rhabdomys pumilio
GTGTGTGTGTGTGTGTGTGTGTGTGTGTGTGTGTGTGTGTGTGTGTGAGAGAGAGAGAGAGAGAGAGAGAATAGGAGAATAGGAGAATAGGAGAATAGGAGAATAGGAGAATAGAGGTGGGAAGGATCTGGAAGAAATTAAAGGAAATGAATATGAAAAAATATGTTACATAAAATTCTTCAAGAAGTAATAAAAACATGAATGTTGAGAATTTTTTGCATTAGAAAAATGGACCTCCATAATTAAAAAGCAAACAAAAAGCAACGATATATTCTTCCCAGATAAGGACTAATTGACCAAAAGTAGTATTTTTACTTAAAATTATTTTTTATTTAAAAATTTAAATAAAATATGTATTTAAAATATTTTATTAAAAATATTTTCCTAGGTACTGTGATAGTTCTAATTAAAACGGTCCATCCCCATAGTCTCATATCTTTAAATACTTGAGCTCCAGCTTGTGTAACTTGTTTAGGAAGGATTAGGAGGTATGGTCTCAGAGAAGGTGTGCCCATGGAGGCAAGCTTTGAGGTTTCAAAAGCATCCTTCCATCCCTGGTGCACTCTCTGCCTCAGCTTTTGGTTCTAGATGTGAGTGTTCTACTGTTCCACCTCCATGGCTTCACCTAATCATCATGGTCTTTAGCCCTGTGGAACCAACCATAAGCTGAATTAAACTGTCTTTTATAAGTTCACTTTTGTTGTGATGCTTCACCTACATGTCCTTTATGTTTGGTTTGGGGGTTGAAATGGAGTTTAAAAACAGAGCTTTGCTTTTCATATTTCCCCTGTCTTGCT
This sequence comes from Rhabdomys pumilio, assembly GCA_030674055.1. Classification (NCBI taxonomy): domain Eukaryota; kingdom Metazoa; phylum Chordata; class Mammalia; order Rodentia; family Muridae; genus Rhabdomys; species Rhabdomys pumilio. Next base: position 46,771,524 of record JANHMN010000012.1, read on the forward strand.
TCTGGAAGTGCCTAGAACAAATAATTTTCATAGAAACATTTTAGATATCAGCCTTTTGGAAGCCAGCCCTGTTTTTCCTTATAGCATCTCATTTCTCTTTAAGAATATCTTCCCGTTTCTCCTTCTTAGGTTCTCTCGTTTGAGTAGTCATAACCCCATCTTTCATCCTAACTCTAGGAGAGTTGTATGTCCTGCTAAGCCTGTGAAATCAGTCTCGTGTCATTTGGTAGCATCGTGAAGAAGAAAGTGCTATTCTTGCTTTAGCATTCTGTGAGCAGTAACAGTTGTCCAGACTATAAGAAGCATGGGAGGCAGTTAGTGTGTTTTGGTGAAGACCTCACAAGAAATACCCATTAAAATCAGAACTCAAGACATAAGTAAGAATGCATGTAGAAGAAATATCAGAATTTAATGTCATAATGTATCAAATAGACCTAACATAAATCTGTAGAATATTGTCCCAGATACCCAAGAGCATACACTGTATGGAGCCTATGAATTGTGTAAAACAGAAAACATATTGGGGCATAAAACAAATTTAGAAAAAGTGAAATAATTCCATGTATTCTGACCATAATATAATAGAGCTTAAAATCAATAGCAACTCATGGAAATTAAATAACTTATTCATAAATGATGCAATGGATCAAAGGGAAAATCAAGAAAGAAATAAAATTCCTGGAATTCAATGAAATCACAACACCATAAAACCTATGCAACACATAAAAAGTATTCCTAAGAGGAAAGGTTATAGCTCTAGACAAATATACTTTTAAAATCTTAGAAACAACTGCTTCAATAATGCAACTCAAGAATTTGGGGAAACAAGATCAAAACAAATCCAAACTGAGCAGACAGGAAGAAATAACAAAAACCATGCCGAAATTAATGAACAGACAACCTTTCCTTTCTTGTACATCCCCATAAACCCACATTAATATAAACATTATGATATAAAACATTTTATAAACTTAAAATATTCCAGTCTTACAAATTCAAACACTTTAAAAGTTCAATCCTTTATCATGCCTATAAGAAATACAGGAATGGGGGATAGAGCAGAGACTGAGGTACTGGCCAACCAATAACTGGCTGAACTAGAGACCCATCCCACGGACAAGGACCAATCCCTGACACACTAATTATACTCTGTTATGCTTGCAGATAGGAACCTAGACATGGTTGTCTTCTGAGAGGCTCCACCAGGAAGTTGATTCAAACTGATGCAGAGACCTACAGCCAAACAGTGGATGGCACTTGGGGCCTCTTATTGAAGAGTTGGGGGAAGGATTGAAGGGGATAGGAATTCCACAGGAAGACCAATAGAGTCAATTAACTGGGACCCTTGGGAGTTCTTAAAGACTGAACTACAAACCAATGAGCATACATGGACTGAACCTAGGACCCCTGGCCCCCACCACACATGTATAGCAGATGATCAGCTTAGTCTTCATGTGGGTTCAGGACAACTGGAGCAGGGACTATCCCTATAGCTGTTGCCTATCTGTGGAATCTGTTTCCCTAACTCGACTGTCTTGTCTGGCCTCAGTGGGAAAAGGATCACCTAGACCTGCAAAGACTTGATGTGCCAGGTTGGGAGATATCCAGGTGGGGCCTCCATTTTTTCAGAGGAGGGGAGGGAAGAGGCGTTGTGGGAAGGGTGGACCAGGAAGAGGAACAGTCATCAAGATGTAAAGTGAATAAAAAAAAAAAGAAGAAATTCAGTCTCTTATAAGAAAATCTAAAACCTCTTTTAAAATTCAAAGTCTTTTAAAAAGTAAAAGTCTCTCAACTATGAACTACTATAAAATCAAAAATAAGTTAAAATATTTTCTTAATTTAAGAGGGAAGAACCAGGAAACAGTCGCAATCAGATCATAAGAAAACCAAACTTCAACAGTGTAAATAGCACAGTGACCAATGTCTGGGGTCCACTCATGATCTTTCTGGGTTCCTCAAAGGGCCCAATTCACTTCTCTGGCTCCACCCTCAGCAACACACACACAGCTTGTCTTCTAGGCTCAGATAGGCTCCACTCTGATGCTGCCTCTGTTCTTGGTGGTCACCCCATGGTACTGGCATCTCCAAAATATTGGGGTCTTCTGCAGCAATTGGGGTGCACTTTTACCTATAGTCTATCCTAGAATCTTTCCATTGTGGAATGCTCCAGCTTTTCTCCAGGATCTCTCCAATCCTGGGACTTCCACTGCTTTAAACTATAGTCTTTGAGCCTCCTCCCACAGTGCCAAACCCCGGGCTACTTTCCAAGACCCCTTTGCCTTCATATTCACTACCACCCATAAGACACTTACGCATAACTTGGTTTGACTGCCCATACAAGATATAACATTGGCCACTTCTGAACACAGCTGGCGTGTGCTGACTCTGAGAAAACACTTCCCAGAAGATTTCACCACAATGATGCTGGTCTCTTCTTAATCCACACTAACTTCTTAGCTCCAGATAACCAGCAACAGTTGTCCCAGTAAAGCAAAAATTTGACTCCAGTCAAGATTTGTTCTCTTGTTAATCACGGCTGATTCTTCAACCCCAGATAACCAGAACCACTGATTCTCAACTCTAAATTACAAATAGCCCTGATAGTCTTCTAAGTGTCTTTGAAAGTTCCCTCTGGAGCTTCACCAGCCAGGTGTCCACCACCTACATTGCTCTCAATGGTCTTATCATCCAAGATTCCACATGAAGTTCAAAGCTTCGAACACTCAATGACTTTTCTAGCCAAAGTTCCAAAGTCCTTTCAAAAACAACATCACCAGGTCTGTCATAGCAATACCCCATGATTCTGGTACTAATTTCTACCTTACTTATTGTTCTCACGATGAAATACAATGACCAAATGTCCTATAGCTTGCCTACAATCTTCTTGCGGCATTTTCTCAACTGAGGCTCCCTCCCCTCAGATGACTTCAGCTTGTGTGGAGTTGACATAAAAACTTTCTTGCACAAAAATGGAAAGAAAAACTTAGTTTTCACGGAAATTTTCTCCTCATTCAAGGACAGCATTCAGAAAATATTCTCATGAGGTTTTGTGATAGGAAAAAATAAAAAATAAAAGTACACAATAAAAATAAGGATAGTAGTCATATCTAGATTGGGATGGATATTGCCTGAGGTGTTAGAGACCTTCTATATCTTGACTGGGAAGTAGTTAACAGGTCAGCAACTGTCAAAACAGGAGGAATTTTCCACTCAGAAGTAAGCATTTAATTATATATTATTTTACTTTGATTTAATTTTTTGAGTGTGCACATGTGTGAGTAAATATTTGTGTGTGAAAATCAGAGGTCAACCTTGGGTGTCATGCTTAGTTGTTGTCGACCATGGCTTTTGAAACAGTGTTTCTTTCTGGCCGGGAACTCTGGAGATCTGCCTGTGTACGTCTCTCTAGTGCTGGGATCCTATGTGAATTGCTACTATGACTGTTGTTTTATGTACATACAGGAGATCAAACTCAAGTTCTCATGCTTGCACAGCAATATTCAAAACCACATGGACACAAAGTTTGAGATAGGGTGAACTCCCTGAAGGTTTCCATTTGCAACTAGGATTCTATTGATATAGGTAAGAAATGCTTCCCCAAACTATACAAGGCATAGGAAAGCAAAGAGGAATCACATAAGGCAGACATGTTTCTTATAGAGTCCAGTAAATATTGGATTTTTATTTCATAAGAAAATTTCACCCTCCAGTTTATATGACATCTTTACTAAATATATCATGTCAAATCCAGTCAAGCTTTCATTGGTTTTTTTTTACTAGCCAATCGTGTGAGAATGCTCAGTGCAAATGAGAAATTATCAATTATTTTGTGATTCTTAGATATGATTGAGTTCATTGGTCTGAGGAGTCTCACTGGAAAAAATGCACCCACATGTAAATCTAAATCCCCTGGACTGAAAGTATCTATTGTGTTGAAGTTATCAAAAATATGATTCATGCCACTGAACCAGTTGACAGAAAGAGTAGTGCTACTGCCCACGGTATTTAAACTTTTTTGAGGCTGCGGAGATAGATTAGTAGTTAAGTGCACACCTTGCTCTTGCAAAGGATCCAGGTCAATTTCCCAGCACCCACGGGATGAATCACAACCATCTGTAATCCCAGTTCTAAGGAAGCCAGTGCCCTCTTTTAGCCTCTGGGGGTGGCAGGCACACACATGATGCACATACATGAAGGCAAAGAACTCATGCCCATAAAATAAAAATGAATGAATCTAAAACAGTTTAAAAACATTTCTGAAGATGGAAGAGGAGGTGAGGGCTATGGGAGTGGTTGAAACTGTATGTACATATATTTTGACACAACATAGCTCTAGTTAGCCTTGAGCTTGCCATGCCCCCAAAGATGCACTTGAATTTCCAGCTCTCTTGCCTCTACCTCCCAAGCACTGGGATTATAACTGCGTCGCCACATCTAGCTCCATATCTATATTTTGCATTTTGACAGATGTGGTGATTCATCTCTATGCTGTAACTAAGTTTTCTTATTTTCCTATAATCTCAAACCCTTGGCCTCTCTCTGGTTAGTACGTAGGTGCAGTATAAACCTGACCTAGTTTTTCCCATTTAATGTCTCTGATGACTTCTATTTTCTTAGGTGAAGAAGAGAGCATTCAGAACTTTTTCTTTAGTGAATATCATCTCTATGACCAATCTGCTTTCAAATCTTCTGAAGAAAGGATCTCTTAAAGCTCAGCATATCTCAGAGCTCTGCCTGTGTCTTCCTTTTCACACCCGACTCCTTATTATAGCTTCTAGATATTGGCAGGAACAAATTTTTCCAGCTATTTTTTGCATTACATTGTCTAAATACTTTATTTTGAGGACCCCCCCCTTCCCTCACCCATCAACTTATAGCATCTGTAAAAATAAGGCACGAAACTCCTTAAAGGCAATGAATTTGCAGCATATTACTGAATCTTTAATTATAGAAACAACTGTTCTCATGCTATTTAGATGGAGTCCTTAGTCATCTCTACATGAAGGGTTCTATCTGCTCTCAAATGACCACCCCACGCCTAAGTGTTTTTGAATGGATGTGGTCACAGATCATCTTGGAGAATCACCTTGCTCCATTTCTCAGGTTGACCCATGGCTTGGGCCTAAGGGTTACCTTGTTTAGGTATAATGATTGTGCTATGTGCTTTAATGGCAAGGCCACATTCTTACAAGAAGTTATAGCTTCACTTGAAGGATGAGAGAGTTTATAATGTGAATAAAGCAAAAGAGAAAGAAAATACAAACATACATATTAATCCCAGGTAGCGAAAGGTCATAGTTTACCCCTCTTGTTTTTGGACAATGGCTCCTAAACATGAATGCCCATCAATAGCAGTAACAGAGTTTAAAATATACTAGGTATTTAAAATGTTTATTTATTAATTGTACTCTTTGAATATTTCATAAATGTACACAATGTATCTTGGGCATCTCCATCTCCCACTCCCTACTTCCAACTCCCTTTAGGCTTTCCCCAACTTACCTGCCTCGCAAATTCACGTTCCCTCCGATTTGTAAACCACTAAATCTAATTCGTGCTGCTTATGTGTCCACTGTGTGAGGGCATTCACTAAAACATTTGAAACCTACCAATGGCCACGGCCACCTCAGTAGAAGTGACCCTTCTTCACTTAGCAGCCATTGTTGCTCCCCAGTTAGGAGAGAGGCATCCTTATTCACTATGAGCTGGGATTTTTAACTGATTGGCTTATGTACAAGTAGCCAGGGCTGCTATGAGTTCATATGTGAAGAAGCTATAGAGACAAAGACCAGCTATCTTACATTTTTTCCACCTTTCAAGACGTTCCTTGAGCCTTTGGGTGAGAGGGGCTGATTCAGATGTTCCATCCATAACTATATACTCAGAGTGACTTGCTCTCAGCACTTTGAACAGTGATGAGCCTCTGTATTAACTACTACCCTCTGCAGTAAGAAGCTTCTCTGACTGAGCAGTGCAAATGAAAGGATAAAAACATAAATATTTAGAAGACATTTTGACAACATGACCATTTAGTAAACCAAAATCACCACCACTACTACCACCACCACCACCACCACCACCACCACCACCACAAAACAACAAAGCACAACAACAGGCTCCCTTTTAGGGCCTATGGCTTGTTTAGCCATGGGTTTTGATCATATTTACAGTTGCCAGCATGAAGTCTTTCCTGCGGAACAGGTTACAAATGCAAAAAGAGCAGTTGGTTATGCCCATAAACAATCTTGCCACCACTACAACAATAGAGACATCTTGCCTAGCACATCCATGTTGTAGTATGCACGGTCCATTACTGGGTGGGATCATTGAAGTCTTTTCTCCCTCAGCAGCTTTGGTAGCACCTCCTAGCTCTATGAAAGCTAGCCAAGCAGTAGAGAGGTCCTGGTTAATTCAAGATTTATTTCTCTATACCCTGCAACCAAAGTTTATGGTTTCTAAAGCAGTAGTATCTTACTAAATAGTTAACGTCAGAAAGCAGAGCAATTATAATAATCTGTATCGTTTGTGGTGCCTCTGGAGCTTTGCTGATTAATAACTCATAGGGAGGTAACCCATTTAATAATCTATATCTTCTTCTAGAAATGGCAGTATTCATCTAATCAAGATACCCCTGCTCAAACTTCTTTAAAAGCAAATTATAGTTTAGTTTAAAAAACTAGTGGTGTTTCATAAATCTTTTTATATATCCTTAGCTTTCGTTGACCTATTCCTTAGTATCTTCTTTCCCACCCCCTGCCCCGTAAGCGATTAGCTCACAGTATTCTACCCCCACTCCCAATTCTTCTGAATTACACATGCTCTACTATCTTCTCTAGCTGGATGTTTTACTTGTGTTGTAAGATCATAGGTTCCCACTTAGTTTCTTCATGCACACTTGGTTTTAGTTAAGCTTTCTTTACCCTTGAGTTTTTTCTATCCTCTTCACTCTACTGTCTGGAGCTATCAGAAAGGAAGAAGCCTCAGAAGAGAAATGCCTCCATGAGATCCAGTCACAAGGCGTTGTTGTCTCAATTAGTGATCAACTGGATAGGGCCCAGCCCATTGTGGGTAGTACCATCCCTGGACTGAATTTGATAGAAGACAGGTTGAGCCAGAGGAAGCAAGCCAGCAAGCAGCACCCTCCATGGGTTCTGTATCAGCTCCTGCCTCCAGGTTCCCACACTGCCTGAGTGCCTCACTTCCTCCAGTGATGAATTATGATCTGGAATTGTAAGCCGCTGAATTACCTGGCTTTACCTCCTCAACTGGAGGAGGTAAATGCTGGAATTACCTCCTCAACTTGCTTTTGATTATGGTGTTTCATTGCAGCAACAAAAACCCGAACTAAGACAACCTCCATTGTTCTATCTCTTTGTTTTTATTTTACCTATATTTTACTATCCCACTTCCCCATGAACCTTGAGCTCTTGGCCTAAACTTCCTCTATCTCCCTAACTCAGGCATGGACAGGTACTAGGACAGAGCCTGAGGTCCTTCCAGTTCCTCTAACCCCTATCACTGACAGGCAATCATTCGCCAGACCTTCAGTTCACCTCCTCTGTCTCCCTAGCGCCTACTGCCCTCAGGTAAGCGGTCTAAACACTCAGTTCCTGCCCATCCTTCTATTCAGTGAGGTAACCCCAAATGCACAAGTCCCAGAGCAGAAACAAAAGCAATACAAAAATCCCAGACATGCCTCCTACATAATTCATATATTTTTCTAACCCCACATGGAGAGTTTTATTCAAAAAATGTGAAATATAGTCTATCACCTGAGTATTTTTAAATATTGCCAGACTTTTTCTCAGTCATATTTAGAATATGGAATCATGGATTCCTTTCAGAATTCGATTAGGTTACTTTTTAAAAGAATGCCAACCCAGGCCATTCAGTATTCTTAATAAAATGCCTTAGGCTTGGTAACTTATAACCAATACAAATTTGTAGTTCATAGATCTAAACTTAAGAAGTACAAGCAAAAGATGCTGTGTGATTCTATGTGTAGAGGGGACTTTTCCTCCTGGACTGTGCTTTTTCCATGTACCCACACATGATAGAATTAGCAAGTATGGTCCTTCAAGTATGTTTTTTTTTTAATTTTTATTTTTGCCATTATAATTATATAATATTCCTTTTCCCCTTTTCTCCTTCGAACACTGTTATACACCCATTTACTCCCTCTCTAATTATAGCCTTTTCTTTAATTGATATATATATCAATTAAATAATATCACACACACACACACACACACACACACACACATACATCATTACTGTATAATGTTACATGTATGTATGAAATCTTAGGGCTGATATTAGGGTAACCAATTTGTGGATTCTTCCCTGGGAAAGACTACTTCTCATTGACTGTCAAATTTTTTTAATTGAATGTTTTACTTATTTACATTTCGAATGTTATACCCTTCCCCCAACCACCCCCCAGAAACCCCTATCCCATCTCCCTCCCCTGTTTCTATGACTGTGTTCCCCCTTCCACTCACCCATTCCCACCTCACCACCCTGGCATTCCCCTACACTGGGGCATTGAGCCTTCACAGGAACAAGGGTCTCTTCTCCCAGTGATGCCCAACAAGCCCATCCTTTGCTACATATGTGGCTGGAGCCATGGGTTACTCCATGTGTATTCATTGGTTGGTGGTTTAGTCCCTGGGAGCTCTGGAGGGTCTGGTTGGTTGATATTGTTTTTCTTCCTATGGGGTTGCAAACCCCTTCAGCCCCTTCAGTCCTTTCTCTAACTCCTCCATTGGGTACCTTGTGCTCAAGTCCAATGGCTGGCTATGGGCATCTGCCTCTGTATTTGTCAGGCTCTAGCAGAGCCTCTCAGGAGACAGCTATATCAGGCTCCTGTCAGCAAGCACTTCTTGGCGTTCTCAGTAGTGTCTGGGTTTAGTGTCTATATGTGGGATGGATTCCCAGGTGGGGCAGTCTCTGGATGGCCCTTCCTTCAGTCTCTGCTCCACACTTTGTCTAGTTCAAGTGGATCAAGGACCTCCACATAAAACCAGATACACTGAAACTAATAGAAGAGAAAGTGGGGAAGAGCCTCAAACACATGGGCACAGGAAAAATTTTCCTGAACAAAAGACCAATGACTTTTTTCTAAGATCAACAGTTGGCAAATGGGACCTCATAAAATTGCAAAGCTTCTGTAAGGCAAAGGACACTGTCAATAGGACAAAATGGCAACTAACAGATTGGGAAAGCATCATTACCAATCCTACATCCGATATAGGACTAATATCCAAAATATACAAGGAACTCAAGAAGTTAGACTCCAGAGAACCAAATAATCCTATAAATGCAGTACCGAGCTAAACAAAGAATTCTCAACTGAGGACTACTGAATGGCCGTGAAGCACCTAAAGAAATGCTCAATATCCTTAGTCATCAGGGAAATGCAAATCAAAACAACCCTGAGATTCCACTTCACACCAGACAGAATGACTAAGATCAAAAAACTCAAGTGATAGCAGATGCTGGCAAGGATGTGGAGAAAGAGGAACACTCTTCCATTGTTGGTGGGATTGCAAACTGGTACAACCACTCTGGAAATCAGTCTGGAGGTTCCTCAGAAAATTGGACATAGCATTACGTGAGGACCCAGCTATACCACTCCTGGGCATATACCCAAAAGATTCCCCAATATAGAATAAGGACACATGCTTCACTATGTTCATAGCAGCCTTATTTATAATAAGCCTTACTTATAATAAGCAGCCTTATTCCCATAAGCTGAAAAGAACCCAGATATCCTTTAACAAAGGAATGGATTCAGAAATTGGATTCACAATGGAATATTACTCAGCTATTAAAAACAATGACTCCATGAAATTCTTAGGCAAATGGATGGAACTAAAAAGTATTCCTGAGTGAGGTAACCCAATCACAAAATACCACACATGGTATACACTCACTGATAAGTGGATATTAGTCCAAAAGCTTGGAATACCCAAGATACAATTCACAGACCACATGAAGTTCAAGAAGAAGGAAGACCAAAGTGGATGCTTCAGTCCTTCTTAGAAGGGGAAACACAAGACTCATGGGAGGACTGTCAAAATTTTTAAGTAGCCTGTAATTTTACCTCTAGAACTGAGGCCCTGTGAGATTTTTTGCCCTTACATGTTAGCATATCCATTGATTTTATTATTGTTCAGCTCTTGTTTAGGCAGCCATGTTGATGAGACATCATGGATATAGCCTGCTTGATATTTCTAGGAGATGACCTCACAGCTTCTTGTTCTGACTCTTACAATCATTTCACCTCTTCTTCCAAACTGATTTCTGAGCCCTAGCTGTAGGAATTGTATTGTAGATGCATCCACAAGGACTGGTTGTAATAATAGCTCTTGTTCTCTGCATCGTGATAGTTGTGTTTTTCTGCAATGCTCTCTATCTGTTGAAAAGAGAATAAGGAAAGAAAGCAACACATGGAACTCCTCATCTATGATGACTGTGAGTCACTGCAATGACCAGCATTGTGGGAGCACCCTAAGGATGCCATTGTGGCATGTGTACTGGGTTGGTAACCAACAGCTATCTGCTTGGACTTAAGGTTCATTCAACTGGAGGAAAATCATGCCTGCTACCGGAAAGCTAGTCAGGGCTAATGAGGGGAGAACCTATAGCCCTTTATGAAGCCCATTACTACTTTACTAACCCTGCATATTTTCTACCTATATTCTAAATATCTATCTTCAAGCCTGTTTTCAAGAGCACTACTTCCATTCTTCAGAGCAGAGCTCTCCAACCTAAGCAGTTTTCAAGGCCATCCCTCCTTAACACTATCCCACTGGGAATTCGGTTTCAATATACAGAAATTTTGGAGATGTAAACACACATACCGTAGTAAACACATATAGAAATTATGATATGAAACATTTCTTTTTCTAAATATTCCTATTTAGAAACAAATAGGACCACATCACTAAGCTCCTTATAAATACTCAATAGTTTGCCTAGAAGATTGAGTTACATCTCTCATGACCAGACCCCTAATACCTCTGTCTATGCTTTCAAATTTCCCATTATTATTATTATTATTATTATTATTATTATTATTATTATCCTCCTCCTCATCATCATCATCATTTTGTTGTTCCTTCTTACCTGCATGTGTTTTATGGGTCTGGGTATTGGGTATTGATATTTTCCTTTTGTCTTAGCTCTTTCTACTTTCTTTCTTGTTTGGTTGATTTGGGATTTTCAAGACAGGTATTCTCTATGGAGCCTTGATTGTCATTGAACTTTCCCTATAGATCAGGCTGCCCTCAAATTCACAAAGATCCACCTGCCTCTGTCTCCTGGAGTGCTAAAAGGCACGAGCCACCACTGCCCAGCTGCTTCTATTATTTCTATTGTTTGAATTCATGTTATTTCCCCATATTTACTCTTTTAATGTGAACCAAGCATACTTTCTCGTTTTTTTTTTCTTTTCTACCCAGATCCTTTTCCAGGATACATTAGCTTGCCTTTACCTGTTCTACCATATATCTGTAGATGTTGCTCTGAGCAAATTTAACATTATGCTAGAGTATTTGATTTAGGTATCTTTCTGGCGCAGGATGAGAAGTGTGAGGCTAAAAAAAATGTTAGCCATTTTTATATTTCAATGATTATATAGCATCTATTTTATACCTAATATGGAATAGATGTTTGTTACCTGACAAACTCTGGGGCATTGTAAAGCCTGGGACTGTTCCATTCAGATAGAGATGGTTAAATGTGTCCTCTACAACACAGAAAGAAAAAAAAAATACTTGTGTATCTGAGGGACACATGTTAATAATGAAACTGACCTTTGGAGCCTAGACACACACACGCTGTGTCTTGTCAATCAGAGAAGATAATCCAGACTTTTCCTGTTTTCATTAGTTATCCTTCAGCTTTAGGAAAATATGTTACAGGACATTCGCTCTGGTGTGTGCTGTGCTGTGAGTAGTCTAAGGGAGAACTAAAATGAAATGCCCCTTCATATTCCCTGAGTATCCGTTCCTGTTTCCATGCTCCTGTTTTAAAACCTGCTGTGGAGATTTTTATTGGGTTGGTTTTTTTGGAGGGAGGGTTCTATTATAGTAGAGATTAATAATTTCACTGGTCATTAATTATTCATAGTTACCCATTTCAGAGTAACTTGTGAAGTACACATCAGCAAGGCCAAATATTTGCCATCTAACCAAGGGCTCATTCCCTTCAAGAAAAACATGTAAGTTACAAAAAAATCAATAAGAGTGGCTATAATGTCTTTTATCGTCTATCAAATTACTATTATACATTCACACAAAAACATTTTTACACACACACACACACACACACACACACACACACACACACATATATACTTAGCATATGCACAGAATTGAATCTGTTTATAAGAGTAAATGCTTTCTCACAGAGACACTAGCAATTTAGGCTATTGCTGGAGAGTTCTGATGTGCCATTTGACTTAAATCTTGGCAAAGCCCAACTTAGGAAAGAGCATTTAAAGGTGTTGCAGGAAGCTGAGACCCATTTGCCTCCTTTGTTTTTGACATTTAATTTCTTTTATACTGCCAGATGGGTGGTGGTTCATCCATTGATATATTTAGTAACTTGTAACAAAAATTACTGTACCCTGAAGAGAGAAAGGAATATTACTTTTTATTGTCACCGAAGAGTCTTTTTTCCTACTTTGATAGTTCCTATGTAAATCAGATATTTTTTGTTTGTTGCTTTATTTTTTTGGAAATAAGCAAGCCATATATTTTCTCTAAAATGGACTTTCTTTAAGGAATTTCTGAGGACAATATAAAAATAAACTGAAGTTTCTACCTAGACTATTTGAAATACTTTATTTACAAAAACAAACAAAAAGCCTATTGCCTTATAACCATAACATTTAGAGAGTAAACTCACCCCTGCTTTTGCCTGCTCCCATATTACATTCCAGGTTATAAGTACATATGTGAAGGAGGGAACTCCCAGTCAGTTAACTGGATAAGAACAAAGGCTCCAGACATGTGAGTGTTTAAAATGTTCCAACCATCTTCTATTGAGTCACCCCAACCATGACTCTAGATAGCATTGCATAGCAACAAGAATCCTTGCTAGGTCCTAACTGCAATTCTGCCAGAAAGTGTCATTACATGACAATTAAAAAAATTAACTATTTTAAAGAATGCTTTTGTTAGTCAACAAACGAAGAAAAATATGTCTTCTTTAGCTATCTACTGTATAGTGAATCACCTCTAGGGTAAATTATCATCTCAAGTGAGAATAGTTTGCAACATATAATGCTCAATTTCATTAGTTACATCAAAAAAACAAACTAAGAGAAAGATTAAAAAATAAGAGTAAAATCAAATGGAAACTGTAATCGATTGCTCATAATGAGGCCATCATTAGTAAGCTTAGAAAAAATCTAAACCAGTAGAAAAACTCAGTTTGAGAATGGAAAATAAAAGGCAAAAGAGAATAAAACCATAATAAAAATAAAAACAAATATCTGGGAGACAACAGAGGTACTGATCATGAATAGAACTATATGCTAATATAAAAACAGAGGGGAAATGGAAAGAACTTTATCTGAAGTAAAAATGGTTGAGATTTTCCTAAACAATCAATGATATCAACTCACAAATGAAAATCTACATGAATCCCAAGCAAAACAAAAAAGGTACTTAAAATATGTTTGTTGTAAAACCCAGTAAAAAAAATAAAAATGATCGATGTAATAAACATTAAATTCTAAGCTTTTGTTTCTATGAGACAGTCAACTGATTTCTTATCCTGAAATATGGAAGAAGACAATGGAAGTGATACTGGTTTTATAAAAGCAAATCATGCCTTATCATGAAGAAATTGTCTTTCACAGACAAGTATAAATTAAAAATAGTTCTCAATAAACAAAACAATGCAAATTTATTTTTCAGTAGATCTGTGTGTGAAGAAGTAATAAAAATGTAAAAACTGAATCTAAAAATTCAATAATTAAGCAAACAGTATTGTATTCCCCTTGAGGGTTTCTCCTGTATATATGTCATTAGCTTCAAATACAGTTTTTGCATCAGAATATTCTGTTTCTCAACTTCTGTCCCCTTTGGCCGATTCTCCTTCTTGTTCTTGGAATTTTGCCAGACAAGTTTTTAGTGCAGGGATTTTGCGTTTTCTGTTTCCCTTGCTTTTGGTGTTCTTTCTGTGAGATTTCTGCAGAGTTAGTTCCCTCTCTCCAGTAAGAATTTCTCTCAAGTAACTTTTGAACTGAATTCTCTGCCTGTGTGAAAGGCCGATTGCTTCATGATAACACTGCTGTCGTCGCTTGATATTTTCTCCTTAGCCAGCACCATAGCCTAATGTTCCAAAGATTTTTCTTAATCCTCCCCAGCCCTCCCATTGTTTTTCCTCCTCTTTGGATGGTCCTGCTACATAGGTCATCTTGGCCTGAAACTTGTTGTTGAGCTTTCTACTCTCAAACCTCCCATCTGTCTCTTGAATCCTGACATTACTGGCATTCGCCACAATGCCCAACTTAATCCTGTTATTTTTCTTGTTGAGAAAAATAAACTCTAAAATAAAACAGCAGGATATTGGCCTTGCTTTGTAAACCTGGCATTATATCCCAATGTACTAAAGCAGTTATATTATAAATAGTATTTATAGGATAAATACTGTCCAATGAATGTATCGATGATGTGGATTCAATAGGAATACTATAGATTGTATTTTAAACATAGAGATGTCAACACAATAGCAGATATTTTTGTATTTTCATAAAATAGAGAGGTCGTAATTGGTGAATATGACATAAGAAAATATATGACAAATGGAAATAGTATTTGAGGGATTTCAGATGTGACATAATTCTTGGATACGATCTGGAAAGCAAAACCTAGGTTATGTTGGAAAGGTCTGAGAAGGCTTATGTGGCTAGTAAAATTAGAGGACATTAGAAGTGGAAACTGAGGATATCAGATAAACAAATATAAGGTTGAGATAGAAGTTAATTTTTTTTTATAAAGAAAAAAGACTTTGGATGTTTCTCATGAGTAAGTAATAGAATTGAAGCTGTGTGTTTGGAAGTCAAGTAATCAGTTGACTAATTGGACACCAGAAAGCAGGAGATGTATAAGTAAGTGTTAAGAACATTACAATATTTTAAAAGAGATTAATCCAGTATGAATTTAGAAGCAGAATGTAGAATGGAGACATAGAAGTACAGAGGAGAGATGTAGAAGAGATGGAGATGACAAGCTTTGACAGCTGGTTAGGATTTGCTCATGAAGAAAAGGGAGACGTTGTAACAATGGAGTTTCAAACTTGAGTGAACGATGTGAAGATATCACCAAAATCAAAGCACAGATGAGGCCCCTCCATTTTAAAGGTTGAGTGAGAATTTACGTTTTTGACTGGATTTGGTATTGTTCCTGGCACACTTTATCATTTGGGGAAGAGTTATATTTGACTCTAAAATACCTGCAATAGACTTTTGGTTTGAATGCTCAGTGCTTGGCTGGAACCACACTGGGAGATTCTGGAAACTCTGGTGGGTTCTAGCTGCAGGAAGTAAGTCACTTGGAGAAGATTCTTAGGTCATTTGTATGTTATGTTTTGCTGCTTCCTTTTGCTGTCTGCATGGCTTTCACCATAATATGAACATCTATGCTCTTCTACATCGTACTACCATAATGGATGAAACTTCTGAAACCGTGAGCCCAAATAAACTTTTCTTTTAAGTTATCATGTCATCTATTTTTGTTATAGTGATACAAAAGTAACTAAAGCAGAGAGTTGACATTTTCTTCTTCTCTCTGTCTTGTAGAAGCCAACACTTCTTAGTACATCCTGATATAATTTGCTGATATGTTGGTATGGGGTGTATATAGGATCTGCCTAGTGGGCCCTTCAGGGCAGAAATTCAAAACTTAATAAAACCCAAGCATGGTTCTAATCTGTATTTGATTGTATTGGTCTCTTGTTACAAAACCTGAAAAACAACGGTTTCCTGAGCCAAGGGATCAGCTTCAATCGCCTGTAGGGCTCTGCTCAAAGAAAGCATCTTCAGTGCCAAGGTTTCAATAGGTACAAACTATAGCATCCCATCATTGTCCCAAATGGCCTCTGGGGAGGCTCTGTAGCTGAAAGAAGGCATTGGCAATCGTGATGGTTTCCCCCTGAGAATGCCTGCTGACTTTTTGAGCTTTCATTAACTGTAATGTATCTACTTTAATGAGCAGTAAAATACTGTTTGTAATAAAGTAGTGGCTTTAGTGTTTCTGGAGTAGTCTCAATTATATTTAATATACTAAAAGATGGAATAAGAAAGAAATGATTTTTGTATAGGGAGATCTCAATTGACATTAATGGCCAATTCTTGAAAGTCATGGAAAGACCTGATTTTTTTTTTTTATTGCAGCCTCTTTTAGTTACCAGTGAGGGTTTATATTTAAAAGAAATGTAAAGTTTGTTCTTTTGCAAGAAAAATGTTTAACAACACAGCTAGTCATTTGCTCTTGTTTTGTTACTTATTTTATAGATTTTAAGGTTTCTTCAGATAAGATATAGCTTTGTACCTTGGAAAGACATGACTCACATTCCATTTGGGACATTAGAGTGGATATCACTCATTACTTAGGATGCATATACTATGCACCTTTCTTCCATAAGAGAACAGTACTTTTGTGATCCAGGAGTAAGCCACATTATCTCAAGAAAATCATCATTTCCTTTGCCAGTGCATTGCTTGTGTCGTGAATAGGCATATGGCTCCTAAATTGGGGCGATTGAGAAATGAAGGTAGGTCTCTCGTGGATTCTTAGGAAGTTCTAGCTTACATTTTAAGAATACATAAAAAAGATTCTCTCTATACTATCTTAGAGAAGAAGCCATCATACTGTGACCATGAAGGGAGCTAACACTAAAGGAATTATAAAACTGTGGCTCTCCATCAGAACTACTGGAAATCTTGCAGCACACTGTGAGGCTTTTAGAGAAAGATACCCTGGATTGTGGCTTTATAATTTCAGGAGCCACCATATTCTCTACTTATTTATAGCTATGTGAGTCATTATTGCTGTTACTTGCCTCTGAGACTGCTAAAGTAACATGGGTTCTAATTTAATTAGAACTTTAGGCAGATTGTGTCACTTTGATAGCTTTAGTTTGCATATTGCATGACATGGGAAATCGAAAAGGAATTGGAAGTTTTGGAAAACTCAGGTTTGTGCTATAGTGCTTGGGGAATCATCAAAATTGACTCATCCCATGACAACTCCAATATGTCATGTTCACCAGTGACTACACTTTGAAACGTTTCTACTTTGGCCAAGACTCAGTGACAGGGCAGCAAATTTGTTACATCTTGCCACACAGATAAGCAGTTACTTCTGTTTTGTCCTAACTCCTAAAGAGCCATGGTCTTGACTTCAATGGATGTTAGACATACCCTGTTGCTGGTATACTGTTGCCTTTATGCCAGTGACTGTTCCTGTAAAGAACCTTTTGCATCTCTAAGAATGGAGAGCACTGGACATCTGCAGAGAGAGCTCCCAGACACACGTTTCCAGTTAACCTAATCTAGTTTTGTGCTGGCTGTGTCCAGAAACTTGTTTTTGTCAAGATCTTTAAGCCAACTGTCAACATCTATTATTGCTGTGTTCATTCAACCAATATTTAGTGAATACATATTGTGTACAAGATAAATTCCTAGGCCTAACAGCCCATTATATGAGTTTGCCCAGGATTCCATATAAAGTATGTGATGGACTTAACCAACAAAAATGGATTTTGTCATAGTTCTGTAAGTCTAGAAAGTCTAACATCGAGCTATTGGCAGGCTGTTTTGTGCTGAAACATCTCTCTCGGGTTGCTTCCTGCATTTTTATAGGATTGCCCCTCTGTGCTTATATGGGCCCAAATTTTCTCATCTTAAATGATGCCAGTCATATTGAATTAGGGACTATTCAAAAGACCTCATTTGTTACCATTTTGATGACTTCCTAAAGACAGTTACATTCTGCAGTGTAGAACATTAAGGCTTTAGAATATAGGTTTTGTTTGGGGGCTGTTTTTATTGTTGTTGCTATAATTTTTTGTTTACTTGTTTTGTCTTTTTGTCTTTTGAGACAGGGTCTCCCATCATAGCCCAAACTGGCTTTGAACGCATTGTGCCACGATTTTTCAAGAGCTACCTGACTGGGATATACTACCAGGCTGGACTATTGGCATATAGGATTTGAGTGAAGACAATCAATCCCATAACAGACACATCAGGGATGGAGGACTTCAAGTCCAGAACAGGGACATTGACTGAACATATGCTAGCTGCTATAACTTTCCCCAGGGTTTATTTTCCTGAGCTTCATCTCAGTAACGCGATGGACAAATGGGCATTAGTAGTATGTGTGTGTAGGGGGTGCAGGGTGCTTTTTAAAACAGACTCTGAACCCTCTTGTCCTTTGCAAGAATCACTGATCTTCCACAAATATGTGCCATTACTCACAGGAGTATTCTTCATTACTGTTTTTGCTGATTCCATGTAAAGTGATAAATTTAGTCTCTCTCCAAGTTGTAGGTACAACACATTTAAAACTACAGAAGAAGAAATAGCAAACTGCCTGCACAAATACACACAGTGGTAGAATGAATGTAGTACGTGGAGACTGTGCTGAGCTGCAGTTGTAGCTGCATTGTTGCTAGCCTTCATTAAGCACTTGTTCTATTGCAGTTCCACAGGAAGTGCATTATAGATGCCTACCTCACTAATCTATGAAATGATCTTGATGTGATCATTCCCATTCTCTAAACGAGAAAATTGACAGATATGTTTGAGACCTTGGTTCACATGGCTTGGGCCTCTGTGCTCTTGGATCCAGTGTCTGTGCTGTCAACACCATTGCTAAGGAGAGGAAGCATCCATTCTTGCCAGGAGCCATGGAGTTGGAAGCGGTAGTTGCTGAAGCATTGCTTTGCTAAACTCTATATTCCATAGCTGAGTGGGACGGAAAAGACCACGAGTCCTTGATCAAAAACTACACAAGGTGAACCGAAAGGTAGAACTATAATTCTACTTTTCTTGATCAAGCCTTGTATTCTCTAGACTATCCTGACAAGCTCCATTTGATTTTTCATTTATCATGTAATAATAATAATAATGATTATAACCACAAAAGTATAGTGCATTATTTTTGGATTGCCTTTCTCTTTCAAAACATTTCACTTACTTACATAGGAAAAAAAAACAGAACTGAAATAAAAGGCCTTAATTAGCTAAAGAAGAAATACCCTCAGCTCCTCTAGGCAAGGAAATATAACCAAGTAAAACAGTGTGTTGGAAGCCAGGTTTCCCTAGTTTTAGCCTGAACATATATGTGTACATTGCCATTACCCTATAATGAGATAGCAATGTCTCTACTGGGAACCATGGGGTAACAAATAAAAAGTCAAGTGCCAAGAATAGGTTACTTCTTTTGGAATTGTTGACCAGTTAGGTCCCATAGACTCCCAAATATTATAGGCTATTTCCATTGCTCTTCGTTACCATCCAGTAATTGATAGTAAAATCCTAGTGCTAATGGCATACTTGAGTGATATAATGTGTAGAAATCAAGCTGGTACTGAGTTGGAAGTGTCATCACTACTGGGATAGCTTTTAAAGTGTTAGAAGGTGCTATGTACACGAACAATTAATAATAATCAGGAGTCTTACTCAGCAGTGAACCCTGTGAGCTATAGTAATGGCTGGCCTGGCAAACCATGCCCACTGGTGAAATGGTAACACAAACATTAGTAAACTAGCCAACTATAGCCTTTATAGTTGGGTGTAAGTCCCACTCCATAAGATGAATCCAATGTATAGCACAATTGTCAGCTTAAGGATGTATAGCTAGACAGGTACTAGGAACTAGGGGAGAACCCACTACTTCTAATCAGCTAAGTGGGTCTAGTATTAAACTGACTCCTAATGGCTTATACTCATAGATCAATACACAGCTCAACACTCATTGACGAAGCTTCTACTTGCTATAAATGATAATTAGCACAAAAATCCAAACTGGCCATGGTGCATAGAATGAGATACTCCAAAATTCTCGTCCCTAAATAAAAGATATATACCTCAGCCCATCCTCCCAAGGCTTAGGGTCCATTGTGGAACAGGGTAGTAGAAGAGTGAAGGAGCCAGAGGGGGTGGATGACTACAGGAAGCAGTGCCTTTGGGACACAGCAGGGTAACCGAGCAAGTTAACTAACAGCTATTGCAACATCATTCCCAAGACCTGTGCACGCTCAAGCCAGAGCAGAATGAAAAGTGAGTTTGGAGTGAAGTCTTAGTCCTAGCCAAGTAGTTGTTGACAGCTGCTAGCTTCTGGGATAGGGAGAAATAATTTTCTCTAAGAGTGTAGCCCTGATAAGTTGACCATGCGCTGGTGGAAGAATACACATACAAGAATATTTGGACAGTTCACATTGGTCTTGTGTGTGTGTGTGTGTGTGTGTGTGTGTGTGTGTGTGTGTGTGAGAGAGAGAGAGAGAGGGGGGAGGAGACAGAGACAGAGATAGAGACAGAGAGACACAGAGAGAGACAGGGGGAACACAAATTTGGGTAAGGGAATAGACGTGAATATGACCAAAACTTGCAAAAAAATTAATAAGAACTAAAAAAAAAAATACTGACAAGATACAGATAAAAAGACAAAGCTTTCAGAACAAAAACACCTAGCTCCCAACATAAAGAACAGAATAATTATGCAAAATATTTATTAGTAACAAGCAACAGAGGTCAACTATTGTGTTTAACAGAGAAAATGGCTAAATGCACGTTTCCCTTCTCCTGCTTGGATTGATCTATCATTTATCTATTAACTATCAATTGGTCTGTCATTTAATTGCAATCTATCTATATCTATTATTTACCTATCACAAATTATCATTTTTTTATGTATAGAATATATCCATCCATTTTTATCACTAGTCAATATTATCAATTGGTTATAACATATCCCTACTAATAAATTTGATGCTAAAAGTGCCCATGATCTGGCTAGTGATACAGGCCTCCATGCTTTTTTATCTACTTTGTAATATGCCCTCCCCGCCCCCTGCTCTTGCCTTGGGCACTTTTCTTTTTTCTTTTTCTAGTATAAGTAGTTTCCAGCTGATCTTGTACTTAACTTGCTTTGTTCCTGTGGTGGTTTGAATAAGAATGGCCCTCATAGGTTTAGATGGATTAAGAGGAATGGTCTTGAAGTGTATCATGGGAGTGGGTTTTTGAGGTTTCAAAAGCCCAAGTGAAGCACAGAGTCTGTTTCCCTCTCTCTCTCTCTCTCTCTCTCTCTCTCTCTCTCTCTCTCTCTCTCTGTCATTGTCTCTCTGTCTCTGCCCATAAATCAGGATTAGCTCTCAACTACTTCTCTAGCACCATGCCTGCCATGCCTACTGCCATGTTCCCCATCTTGATGATAACTGACTGAGCCTCTGAAACAGTAAGGAAGCCTTCGGTTAAACGTTTTATAAAAATTGCTTTAGTCATGGTGTTTCTTCGCAGCAATAGAACAGTATCTAAGGCAGTTTCCTAACTCAGCTATTTCTTCAAGGAAAGTTGCCTTCTTTTAGCGTCTATTTCTTTTATGCTAGCAGTATAAATTTCAAGTTAAAAAGGCAGGGAACATCCGAACAGTATTACCACACACTAGTGTTGACCTCTAGGATTTCATGAAAATGTCTCAGGTAGATTCAAGGCTTCATGATCACTTTGAAAACAACTGTTCTATATAAATTATAGCTAAGAGAACTGTGTGGTAAAAAGTCTGTACTTCGTTATCTTGAACGTGGGTTTAACTAATGCACATTAGTTGTAAAGACCCTGTATTAGTCAGGGTTCTCTAGAGTTACAGAATTTATGGAATGTCTCTGCATATTAAGGGAGTTTATTGTAATGACTTGCAGTTTGCAGTCCAACTAACCCAACAACAGGCAGCTATAAATGGGAAGTCTAAGAATCTAGTAGTTGCTCAGTGCCATGAAGCTAGTTGTCTCAGCTGGTCTTCTGTATAACCTAATCCCGAGGAAGTAGGTTCCAACAGATGTGCTGGCAAGTAAGCATAAGCAGACAACGGAGAAAGAGACTTCCTTCATCCACTGTCCTTATGTAGGCCTCCAGCTGAAAGTATGATCCAGATTAAAGGTATGTACCACCACGTCTCAATTTGGAACTTGCTCTGTCCCAGGCCGGCCTTGAACTCAGAGATCTGATTGTCTCAGTCTCCTAGATTAAAGGTGTATACTACCTTGCCTGGGCCTAAGATCTACATGGCCACTATGCTTCAAGATCTGGATTAAAAGAACGTATATCCTCCCATGTCAAGGTCCAGGTCAGAAGCTTGTGTCTTCCAGTCTCAAGATCTGGATTACAGGTGTGTGTCCTCCATTTCTGGATTGTAGTTTCTTCCAGATGTCATCAAGTTGACTTCAGCAATAGCCATTCCAGACCTCTACTCATTTACTATGATCTTGGGGAATTATGAATATTATTACTTTTAGGAAAACCTGAGCATTAAGTGAGATAGCCCATTGACCTAGTAGATGCAGGACCTAATACAGAATAAAAGTCTAGTAAATGACGTCAGTGTGAGTAGAAAACATGTCTTTCCAGTCATACATCTTCAGAGGGGAGAAAAAGAGTGCATGTCCAAATAATTTTATCCTCGAGCAAGCCCTACTTAGTTGATGAGATCCTTTTCTTCAAGCTATAGTGATATAGACAGAACTGGACTGGCAGTATCAGGAGAAAAGGTTGAATACATGGGGGAAGGAGATGAAGTCTGACTTAAGGAAAGACTGGCGGGCAAGGTCTCCAGTATGACCATGCAAGTTCTTCTATCCCATTTTAAATGATGTTACAGAATAGAATTTTTACTGAATGTTGAGGTCTCTGTGGCTTTCTTTTTAATTTAGGCAAACCATGGATAAAGCAGAAGTGATGCAAAAGGACCTCCTAAGCCTGGTCATAAGGTTAGTGCGGCTTGTACTAATTCTTTCAGATGCTCCTGTCTGAGCCCAGCACTGGGCTGTGAGGTTGCTTCAGCTGTCAGATGAGGATGGACATACTGTGTGAGACAGATTCAGATAATGGCCCTAGCCTCAGACATGTTAGTGGAGATACCTTGGAGATTTCTTTAGATCTGCTCCCTTTCTTGCTGAAGCCACATGAGAAGCCTGGAGCATAAAGTATTGATCCAAGGCAGAAGAGCTAATAGGAACACACTGCTCTCCTGATTCTTGTAAATTCCTGCATTTGGAGAAGGCTTGTTTCCACAATGACAGATAACAGTGCCTACGTATAGGAGGGCCAAGGTAGAGGCTGTATAAACAGGTGATCTGCAGCCAAACCTGGACGCAGAAGTGGGCCATGGGGAAATGAATGCACTGCATGGACTCATCCAATGTTCCAAGGAGAGGTGTGATGAAAACAGATTCTTGCTATAATTACCCCTGTTGACTATTGCTGTCTTGGGTCTGCGTCATCAAGTGAGGAGGACACAGTCTATGATGTAGATGGCACACTCTCCGTGCTGCTGAAGACAACCATGAATCCTTTTCTGGACTTCCTTTTTCACTCCTCTTCTTGTTTCTATTCATTCACTATTTCTTACCCACCCACAACAGTTAGATAAAACAGGAGAGGAAATGGCTTGAAACTAAATAGCCCTGGGTTTGAATCGACGCATTGGCTGCGTTTCTTTTTGGCGAGTTGCTTACCTTTCTCCACTCCACTTTTTTCATTTGCAAACCAGAGGTAAAACTACATGGACCGATTGAGATGATTAGTTGTCATCAAGAAAAACATAGAACAGGCGCACGACACTGTATATCCTTGGTCATCCCTGTTCTCCATACAGAGCTAGGGAGCTTCTTGGCTTCTGTCCTTGTACCGTCCCATTTCGCAGATGTTGTTTTGTTTCCATTTGTGATTGGCTCTGCCAATGCACACAGCGACCTACAAATTCCAGATGCTAAGAGAAAAAGCTTTGATTTAGGATGAATGAGGAGATAATATTTGCTAAAATGCAGATGGCACACTGTGTACCTGTGGGAAGCTGATGATGTACTGGATTGGATGGAGACAGAAATACAAGAGGAAAAAAAAATCTTCCGGCAAAAATGAGCCTTTGGCAGAGGGCATGCAGGCAGAAACAGAGGTGAGGGGAGGCTGATTCATGTCACAGTACTGTCCTCCCCAACTTGAGATCATCTGAAATAACTGGCCATAGCCCTCAGATAAGGGTAGCAGATACCTTAGAAACAGGACAGGCCCTGGGAAAGGAGAATCATTGTGCTTGTGAGGAAGAAGAATGATTTATCTGTAGGCCCTGCAAGGAGAGCCCTCAAGGGCAACGAAGAACCCAGGGAGCATCTGCGGTGGGGAAATCCTTTCCATCTTAGAGAACATGGTCAGAATCCATCGACTGCTTCATTTTTCCACCTTCACATTGAATAATTGTGCTGGTTCAGCTCCTAGCCTCATGAAGCAAGGAGTTAGTGCACAGAGCCAGGACAGTCCTGAGGGCTGGTCAGATATACCTCTGTAGCTATGAGCTTTCAGCCTTAGCCACTCATAGTGAATAGGGATCCGAGGGATATGTCAGCATGCCATATATACGCAGCCAGTTCCAAAGGCTAGAAAGGGATTACATAGGGCACATGTTCATCCATAATTACTGCAGTAGCCACACCGTGAGAGACTATGACTTTCAGGTAGAATGCTAGAGCTTTTTTGGTTCTTTATATCTATGAGAATACGTCTCTTTTCGCACTGGTTTGTATTTTTCAGTCCGATTCAAGTGTTCATACAGACTTTCAGATTTTTTTTTTATGTTAAAGAGAACCTTTGAGATCAGCTCATCTCAGTAGTAACTACTCGACTAGTTAATCTGAAGCCCAGAGAGAGTTCATGAATTATTCAAGATCATCAGGATTGGAATCAAGGCTAGAAACTTGGTGCTAAGATCAAGTCTACCTCTTTCCTAGTGTTTTCTACAGCAGCTCACAGTCTGCCCTTGCTTTGGTCAACCACCACTTCTGAAAGATACTTATGAGGTGCCTTGTTTTTGCTCAAAGTGTGGTCACATCCCCATTGGTAAGTTCATGGTGATCAGGCATGAAAAGCAGGCATGTCCTTTAAAAAAACAGATTATAGTTCAGCAGAAACTGGTTTTCAGTAGTGACATAGGCTTCCCACAGGTAGTTACTTATTATCTACTGTGAGCCTGGCAGAGTGTTAACAACCGTGACTTCAGTATGAACAAAAATGATAAATTCAGAGAACGGACTCAAGACAAATATACAGTAGAGAGAGAGACCTGGCATTCATCACTGACCATAAGCCTAATACATTGTGGATGGAAACGGAATACGTTCTACGGAGCTGGGAAGTGGTTATTTTTGCTATGAATTAGTCAGATCTTATAGTGTTATATTTGGCTCATAAAAACTGCAGAAGAATCAGGGGGGGAAAAGCAGTTTTAAAAATGACTGCCATATTCTTACGGGGACAAAAATAAAATGGAGTAAGATACTTAGATCTGAACTCAGAAATCTAAAAGGTCTTAAAACTAGCTTAAATACTAGGAATGTTGACTGTTTTCTATCTTCAGAGAAACAACAACAATAGTAATAACAACAATAACAATAAAACAAAGAAAGAAAGAAAGAAAGGAAGGAAGAAAGAAAGAAGGAAAGAAACAGAAATCAATCTGTAAACTTAAGGAACGGTGTAAGAAAGCATGACCTCAGCCCTCAAAATGGCCAACCTACACTCAGGTGAAGAATGAGTCTATAGACGAGGGAACATTTCTTTGTAGCCTCCCCACTCCTCTGTCAGTGATCCTGGTCAGAACTGTTGCAATGAACTGAGATGTTGTTGTTGTTGTTTCCCTCTCTGGTTGATACAGATTCATGACATCTTGAGGACATGTGGCTCTGAGTTCCCACTTTGT
Source organism: Rhabdomys pumilio (assembly GCA_030674055.1). NCBI lineage: Eukaryota > Metazoa > Chordata > Mammalia > Rodentia > Muridae > Rhabdomys > Rhabdomys pumilio. Next base: position 46,797,512 of record JANHMN010000012.1, read on the forward strand.
CCCTTTGTGCCTGCCCACTGGCACAGACTTCTAAGAGCAAGGGTTAGCCCATCAGTGCTCACATCTCATGAGCTCTGTCTGTGGGCATCTCTAACCATGTTCTCCAGAACTCAGACAAAAGGGTTACTCTGTTCCCAGTAGGATCAACACTACCTTAAACCTAGTGAATAAAAATGTATAGTTTATTATAACCCTCTGTGATTCTTATTTCTTTTAGAGCTTCCAATGTATCTTTTAGTACAAGGAAAACCCAGTTACATCCATTACCCTTGAATGCAAAGCCTGACTCTATCATATTCTGACTCTATCATTTAGGTTAAGTCACCTACCCTACGTGGAAACTAGTTTATTTACCTATAAAATGCATAAATGTGTCAAGGTTTATCTCTTTGGAGTTCAGAAAGGCCTTTCTTGGCTACTTTATTTCAAATGGCTCCTTTCTATTACAGTCACCTTAGTCTGAATACCACATACTTTGGTTGCAGAACACAGAGAAACCATCCTGAAATTGGAATCTTCCTCCCTTGAGAGACAGTTTTCATAATGCTGAAAGTTGCTATGCAGGTAGCTTGGAGTGAAAAGCCAGCCATGGTATTACCAACTTTGGGCCTTGTGTACTATAAATACCAACCTGCCAGGTAAAATGTGCCTACTGGTACAATAGTGGCATCATTATTATGGGGATAAATAATTTTTTGAGACAGGGTTTCTTTGTGTAACAGAGCCCTTGCTGTCCCGGGCTCGATATGTAGACCAAGCTGTCCTTGAAATCATAGAGATCCTCCTGCCTCTGCCTCCTGAGTCCTGGGTATAAAGGCATGCACTACTATGCCTGGCTGGGGATAGGAGGTAAACAATTTTTCAAAATTGGGCTTGAAGCCCGCTTCCACATCAAGGAATACATATCTGATCCTGTGGACCTTGCCAAAGGCTTGTGGCTTAAAAGGTCATAGTCACTAGCGATGAACCTACTACTTTTGTTTTGCTAAATGGATATGTTTACAAAACTACATCCTAAATACCTTTGTTTATGCTGATAAACTAGTGCTGCCCTTAGCATCGCTCAGAAAAGCTTCTCTTTGCAGCAAGTAGTGGTTAGTGCAGAGATAAGGACCAGATACTGCTGAGTTCTCAGCCTTAAATGGGACTCATACCACCACGTTCCTATCACAGAAGAGAGATGGAAAGAAAGTAAGGTCAGATCATGGGGACACAATGCTGGCTATTAACTCACAGTAGTTGTGGTTGCACACGTAGGGGTCTGCATGAGACTAAGACCACACACATGAGTCAGGGAGGGGTACATGGAGCCGAATGTTGCCCTCCCTACTAGGGGAGCTAGAAATTGAGAAATTGGGAGGGGGGGAGGGGGAGTTATTATTGATTTAGTAATATAGCCATTTGAAAATTACTTATGCTCTAGTGGATAGGTATCATTAAACCTGTGTCCACTTGGGAGGCCTAGCTAAGCCCTGTAGAATACAAAGCAAAATCTAAAGCAAAACAAAAGAGAGATGAAAGTAGAATGAGGACTTGGTGGGATCAGGGGAGATTCATAGGAAGAGGATGAGGAAGAGTATAAGAGAGGGAAGGGATATGAGTGTGATTGGAAAGTATTATATACATGTATTTTTTTGTCCTCATTTGCACATTATATTTTTGTATTTATATTGTGAGCAACATATTATTCAAAAAGAAATGGAAACGATTGTTTAAAAAGTATCAAGAGGGGGCTGGAGAAAGATGGCACAGCGGTCAAAAACACCAGTTCTTCTTATAGAGAGAGGACCAGAGTTTTATTCTCAGCATTCAATGTGGCAGTTTTAGGGAATTCAATGGCCTCTTGAATACTCTGCAGGCGCCAGGCACACATGTTGTACATAGGTATACTTGTAAGCACCATACTCATTCACATAAAATAAAATAAAATAAAATAAAATAAAATAAAATAAAATAAAATAAAATAAACACAATTTTAAAGGCAGGAGTTATAGTGCCCACCTATAATCCCTGCATTTATGAAGAAGAGATAGGAGGATCATTGTAAGTTTCAGGACAGCTTGACGCACATAGCCATGGACTAGCAAGAGCTACAGAACAACCCTGCCTCCAAACAAAACAAAACAAATTTTAAGATTATATCAGAGACTTAAACTAAGCATGGGACCCAGCAAGGCTGCTTGGCACTTGGTAGTATTACTGTCACTGAGATCCCCCTCTTGCCTGTGAGATGTGATGTTATTGCCCAGGCTGCACTTTACAGTACTTTCATGGACATGGCTACCTGTTAGCCCCTTGATCAGATGGAGAAGCCTGACGACAATCTGAAATGTGAGAAATTTCAAATCGGACTCAGTCAGGGTTGACATCCCTAAAGACTCCCACAAAGCCAAATGCTGATTTACACCTGATTGGCAAGTGCAGTGTTCACTGAATCAGCGAAAGTCTTGCACATGTGTGCTAAACAGAATTTTAAATGAGTTTCTGTCATGCACATATCTAAAATGTATGGCTTTTAATTTGCTTGATAATGTAAAAATATGGTCTGAGATGAGGAATGAGGCAGACAGAGTCACTCAATTCTACTGTAACAACTTTTCTTTATGAGAGACTGAAAAAAATCCAGGCAAGGCTCAGAATATAAAGTAGGAAGAATGAAGCGAAGAACCCGGAGAGATGGGCTGACTGGAAAGACAAGTCATGGCACTGCCTGCAGGATCACCTGATGAGGATTCTGAAGAAAAAAAGTCAGGTGCCTGGAGGGGTTCTACCTCTGCTGGGGTGAGTGCCATCCTGTGTGAATGTTTATCACCAGAGTCCCTTTGTTTCTACGTGGGGTAAATAGTCTGTTTTCTGCCCACCGTGCAGAGATGGAGAAAGACATTGCCAGCATTATGACACAAACATGAAAAGTAGTGACTTTGTAGAAAGAGTAGAAAGAGCCTTAGCATTCTTACTTGTGAACTGTCCATTTGACATTGCGGTTGTGAACCTTTAACATCTGAGCCATTTTCGAACTGTAAACTCTCCTTTCACAGTGCTTCAGCAGTAGATCTGGAATAAATTCAGAAGCCTAGACCTCGCAGGATTTGTTTGTGAACAACTAACTGGTCCTTAACTTCTGGAGCCTTAAGATGGAGTTAAGATGGCGTTGAAGCAAGTCCTGTGGAATATGTACTGTCCAGCCTACTACCAACATGAGACTTCTTTCTTTTTAAAGCATCTTTCGGACCCACTGTTTTCTTCATTCTATGAGGAGAGTTATGTTGAGAAAACACTAAAGCATCCTCCTTCAGTGTGGAGTGACTAGGGTAAGTTCACATCTGGGAGGACTTACTCTCCTCTCCTCTGCCCACCAGCACCCAACTCCTCTCATTTTCTGGTTCTGTTGCTGTGAGGTATTTTATTTTGTTTTATTTTAGTTGTTGTTTAGATAGTCTGGAACCAATTTCTCAGAGATGCACCTTGGGGCAGGAGCTGTAGCTTAAACTGTGAAAATTTGAAACTAAAGTTACCCTGTAGAAGCAAAAATGCAACAGCTAGGTGTGTCTTATATTTCAGGACTTCTGTCCTTATTGGATACATCTACTACTCATACAGCTAGGCCGCACAGGTTCATTAGGCCCACTTCATGCAAGCTCTTGAATACATTACTTGCTAGAACTATCAGTACTACCTTGATAATTCTGCTCAGCATCAGTGATTGTGTGATTTTGACCATGGCCCTTAGTCTTTCAGCATCTATAATTTTATTCTGCATGATTCTCAGCTGTACACAATCTGTCATGATAGCTGACCAACTCGTGATTTTCTCAGCAGTGATGCATGGGGTTTCCCAGCTGTGACCAGATGCTACAACAGCGTAGCCAGCTAAGTACACCCAGGACACAGACTAATCCAATCACAGTTGCTTACCCTGGCCACAGTGAATGGGTAAAGAGGTAGCCACATGACTCAAATGGGCAAGCCCATTTTTTTTTCTGTATTTCCCCATAAAGTGGGTGGATATAATGAAAAAAAAAATGAGCTCTGAATGCCTTGCGGTCCATTTGGCATCCAACTATAGACATGAGAGACAGATGGAAGTCATAGAGAACACCATGACTGTGCTCTTTTCTATTCTAGCTTTTCCCAAGGATTGGATGTATGAGCTGGTGAACCAACACCCCCCCATTTCCCTTTATCCTTGATCAGGCTGAACTCCTTCGTCTTCATCATCCATCTGAGCTAGATATGCATGCTGTTGACAAGCAGGGAGTCCTTTCTCTTGGAGTTAAGGTATAGAGGAATTACAGAGGGAGATGAAAATGAGAGGCAGGGCTCTTCCAAGAATGTCAGAGAGGCAGGGAAAGAAAGTGGCCATGCAGTAGCAGAGAAAGAGGCTCAAGGGATGCTTTTAGGCTGGAGAAGAGTGGTATGTATCCCGGTTCTCTCTGTGTCCTTAAGATAGAAAGCAGGCAACCGATGGAGCAGTGTTCCAGAAGTGAAGACAGGAGCCGAGTAGCACCAGTAAATGAGGAGATGATCTCCTCTCAGAGCACAATAAAGGGGGGAAGGTGAAAGGGAATACCAGAGATGAATAGCAGAAGAAGCTCATACTAGAGGAGAAGACTTGAGAGATGAACTTGCTGTTTGGGCAGAGGTGGGGATCTGTGATTGTGATGGGCATCTCCTACTAGAAAGAATCGCACAGGAAGGAAGAATCTACAGCCACAAGAGTTGTTGGAAAGGACCGGAATGTAGAAAGAATATCTGCATCTGCATTGTAATTGGTGGCTTCATATTGACTATTATATTCCAGTCTTGCCACTTTGCAAGGAAACATGTTAAGGATATGCATATGACCCTGGAGAGAAGTCAGGTGCTGTGAAGAGTGAACTTGGGACAGTAAGAAGAGCCAAGGGGCTGTGTGTGTATGCTGTCCTTTCATCTCCTAAGTAACTGCAACAGTGAGATTTCCCAAGGGGCAATGTTCTGATGTCCCAGTCCCATAGCCTCTGTGGAGAATGATTGGCCTGGATTGTCTTGGATCTTATTATTCTTTGGTTCTCAAGAGAGCAAACTGCTCTGAGGGTTTTAAAGATCTGGCAGTCTTAAGGATGCAAATACTCCTCCACTTATGTTGGGGTTACGTCTGAACAAATCCACCTTAAGTTGAAAATATCATAAGTTGTAATGCACTAAAAATATCCAAGTTTGTAACTTGGCAACACAGTATATTGTTTGTCCTCCTAAGGACTGTACTTCACGGTTGCCACCCAGCCTCCTGACAGCAGACCACACTACCTTTCACTGGCTCTAAAAAAATAGCAAAATATGGCTTCTACTAACTATATATTGCTTTTCTATTGTCCTAAAATTAAAATATTGTAAGCTGAACCATTTTAGGTTAGGGACCATCTGTATTCTATGACGCCCCTAGTTTCCCAGCTTAGCATCATTGTTTCTATTATGGCTTTCATATGTCAGCCTGAGATGGGAGACAGAGTAAGGATTCAGGGATCTTACTTGTAAATGTGGATCTGAATTTGAATCTTGCTGCTTGATAACCTTAAATGTCATCTATGAAATTATTTTATCTCTTGAATATTCCATTTGTCTTCGGTTAAGGAATGATGAAAGTGTTCAGTTTCCTAATGAGATGCCACATTAAAAGTTCTTCAAATATATTGTGGCATAGAGTACATGCTTTTGTAGCTGGACGCTGTTAGATAGTTAACGAGAGGACCCGGAACACTTCCTTTCTTCTTATGTGATGAACAGTGGTTTTAAAAGTCTCTTTTCTTTTGTTTTCTTTTCTTTTTTCTTTCCTTTTCTGTTTTTTCTCTTTTCTTCTTTCTTTCTTCTCTGATATTTTTTTTATCACAAAATTGCAATGTATTTTGGGTATCTACTTATGTAATTAACTTGGAATATTAATTTAAAATTACCACTATTAAATTAATTTCTTAAATTAAATAACTTGGAAGGTAAGCTATCAGGTTTTATTGTTTAGTTAGCTTTGTCATGTGTTAAATTCAACTCTCAGTGGTCACTCAGATGATCATGAGGATTGCTATCTGTGATGGATTGCTGACTTCTGCCATGTCCTTTGTTACCATCATGGCATCGACTGTTTCCTGGATGTGATGACAATCGTAGGCTCTGCGGTCATGGGTCACAGAACCAAGTCTTAAGTCACAACATAGGATTTACCTTTTGTAGTTACAAATATCCTGAAAAGGTGTTTGTCTAGTTGAAGAGCTAGGGAGGCAGCTGTTATTAAACTCAAGGTCACAGAACAGTGGACAGCTATATAGAGAAAGAACCACCACATTTTTAGTCCTAGTCTTGGAGAACAGCAGTGCAGTGTGTATGTGTAAATCTCGTCTCTGGGACTGACAGGTTTAAGACTGTAGCTGCACAATTTCAGGGGAATCATTCAAAGTTAAAAAGTAAAAGATGCCAAACAACTGGTTGCTGATGTTAAGACTTGGCTGATGTTCTGTCTGCCGCCACCAACCACCGCCCTTCCCCCACCCCCCGCTTCCACTACATCTGGGTTTACTCCAACCCCATCTGTGGGTTACTAGAGCTATCTTATACTCCAAGCATAATACTTCCTACTGTTGTCAGTGCCTTTAACTAACTTAGTGGACTTCTGAGTGACCCAGAGCCACATGAGTCTTGCCTAGTTGCCTTGAGCACTTGAGCCTACCTTTAGGAACTTTCTCGATGATGCTTTTGAACAGCACCATTTGTCCAGCTCTCTGGAATGATTTTTGTGTTATCCTCGATTCTACATAACCACCTACCTGGATGTCCTTGCCCCACAATCTCTTATTTCTCATATGTCAAAGATTTTCTGAGACTGTATCCTACATCTGTCTCTCTGAGAAAGTTCTTCACTTCTACACAGCATCAGCAATAAAGACATCTTGGGCTTTGGAACTGGTAGATCATGGATCAGATCTCAGTATTTTCTTTTATTAGTGAAGCATTGTACATGGGTGAGTTAACATCACTGTAAAATAGAAACAATAATAACAAAGCAAGGAACTATAAAAGGTGTAGTAATTTGTTGAACTAACAGTAGCTACTGATGTGAAGACAATAAAACAACCCTAATAGTTATCATTTATAAGAACTACTTACAACATATTAGGACCAGGAGAGGAGCTTTTTATATCTTCTTCCTTTCAATAGTGAAGTTAATGTTCAAATCTTTCTCTTTCAGATGAAGAAACTGAGGTCAAGGCCCAAAGTAATTCAAAGAACAGAGTCTGAGGGTTAGTTGAGGTCTGTTTGTCCAAGTCCAAAACCTGGTGACTTTAATCACATTATACAGCAAACAGTGGAAATCCATTTGCATGAAGTTTTACAGCTTTCTGAAGCTGAGTTTATCCTAGGCATTTACTACATCCCTCTGACATAAGTAGTAACATTTTCCTCTTTTCACTCCTTCTAGTGTACCCTATTCTGCTCCCATAAAGTATTTTGTAGTTGGCCATGTTACAATATCCAACAACCTCAAATCTATTATGACAAGCAGATTTCAGTTTTAAAATACTGAATTTGTTTTAGATACAGCCATGGGAGTAATTTTAAAATCTGGGCTCCCAACCAGCCGAGTAATTTCCTTTTATTAATGGAGAAATAAACATCTCCCATAAGCAATGCTGTTTCCCTTTTGCAGCCTTTGTCCTCAGAAATGCAGGCTGGGTAGGGATGATATGTACCAGATCATGTGTACTGTTGTCATGTGACACTAATGGACACATTGTAGATCCAAAGCAGACCTCATGGAGGAGGTATCTACTGTAACCTATCCTATGGCTTAGTTCCTATTAAATGATTTTTTTTTTAATTCATGATTGAACTCTCATAAGATCCTCTTTTTTTTTTTTTTTTGAGACATAGCTATAAGAAAAGCATTAAGAACAAGCTACTCTGGGGTACCGGCTGAACATCATTGTGAACTGGCAATAGATAAGACGGTGTCATAATCCATTGATCTACAAATGTTTTCCTGAGTTTATTATGTACATTATGCTATAAAATTATTTCATACGCCTATCAGGGATTAATCATTTTCCCCATTTTCCCCAACACTTTAGCTTAAAGAAGCTAAATAACTGTCAATCCCAGAAGTTACTAAGTAATGGTACCACCCAACATTTTATCATAGCGACACATCATTTGAACACAAATTTCAAACAGTGAGTAATGAGTGTTAACTCTCAAACCTGGTGTTGAAATTTCTCATTGATTCAATACCTGTTATATCAGATGCATAATTAGAATCTACCCAGAACTGATGTGAGTTTACAGCCAGAGTCTAAAATTGAGAGATGCCAGTCCAACCATTTGCATAGAAATAGAATACAGTTATTATGAAGTATAGTCCATTATGGAATTCAGTTTAGCTTGCATTTTAACTGAAACCATAAAAAGTCAGCTAGGAAAGAGTCAGCTTTATCAATTACATTTTCATGTACCTAGTTTTGTGTTTTAAGTTTTCTAAATTGATGTGCTCCAGGGGGTATGAAATACTCATTTGCTAAAATTGTGCAATTGACAATGTAGGAAATGAAATTGAAGTCTCTGAACATTTGGGTCTTTTTTAAGGAACGTAGTTGGATACCTCAATTATCACTTTGATTTTGGTTCCAGTCTCTGTATTGCCTCACTGCTTCACTGTCAGTCCACAAGACAAATTTTCAGCATCCTGAACTCCCTGGAGCATCAGAAGCCTTTGGGATACTGGGTTCACAGCTCAGACTTTCTCCATTTCTTCCTGGACAACCATTATTCTTGTTCCCACAAGACAGGGTTATGGGAGTTTGATTCAGGTGAATATGGATCTTGCCACTAACTATATCATTGCTTAGCTGTGTAACTGGCACTTGCTTTTTCTTCTCTCTATTTTGTTGTCTCTTCATCTGGAAAATGAGGGGCTATGATGAATATGCCTCAAAGGATTGCTGAGATATTACATGAGACAGTAAATATAGATACCTCTATGCAGTTCTTGCTGCACTGCAAAATCTCTATGAATACGAGTCATTGTAATTATTATAAAGGATTTATTTTTCATATGTGTATTGTTATAAACTCAATGAGCTCTGTAGTTCAGTCATAGAGTTATAGTATGTCATACTCAAGAAAACATAACCTAACAATTAAAACCAATTCAAGGTAATTGAAGTCTCTTATTTGCAGTATTTGGAGAATATCAAAGAGAAACCTATTACTAAGCCAACCTGACCCTTTACAAAGTCACCTGTCTTTCCCCTCTTTGATTTGTTTCCACCCAATGCTTCTGCAATGTCTTCAAAAATACTTATCCCTGATAGCCAGGGTACAAAGATTTATGATCTCTCTCCTTCCCTAACCCTGCTTCTATCACTTTGTTATATAGGTCAGCTTAGCTACTCTCCCAGCATGTAGACATCCTTTAAGAGCAAGACTGGGACAGAGTGGGAGCTGAGCAGTCAAGGCAGGGGTGTTTTTAATTGACTGGGGGAGGGGGAGGTATGGCTCTGAGGATTCACACAGACTAGGAAGTTTAGTTTCATCATATAAATATAATCTCTAGATCAAGGAATATTCTACATTCTGAACTGTTCTTTCATACCCAAAGGACTGTTGATATATTGACTCATGTGGAGAAGGAGCGCCTAACAAGGAAGTCCTTGATCATAAGAAATTCAGCTAAGGGGCTGTGCTTGCCATGCTAGTGGCCTGGTCTGTGTCAGGAGGAGGGAAGAAGGGGGATGCTTTTCAAAGGCTTAGCTCTAAAGTTAATAGAACTTAGTGTGCGGGGTAGAATTCATGAGGAAAATGATGGAAGAGGCATTATTAGAAATAGTAGGGACTGTTACTTACTGAACACTTGTGTTACTGCTTTTCTCGCTGTTGTGATCAAATCTCTGGCAAGATGCAGCTTAAGGGAGGAAGGATTTATTCTAACTCAGGTTTAATAGTACAGTTCATCATGATGGAGAATATATCAGAGCCGATGATCGGCTATAGATGCAGGACACTGAGGATGCTTGCTCATTGCTTATTGAAGATAAGGAAGCAGAAAGAGGGCAGGAAGTGGGGTTAGGCTAGAAACTAGAAGGCCCACCTAATAGCAACCTACTTTGTCCAGCTACTCTCCAAATCACAAAGAATTCACAACCTCTCAAGACAGCCACTTGTTGAGGACCAATCACTCTGACACACAAGCCTATAGAGGACATTTAAGTCCAATCCATAACAAAATCATCACACAAGCTCTATGGAACAATGTTGTCTTCAATATGCCTTCAGCTCAGACAATTTGTTGAAAGACAGCTACAGTCTGGCACCATTTTTATCTTGGCTACTTTCTAAACCTAATTCTCTAAACTGTCTAAGGTCAATTATAGTTTACAGAGTAATTCAGGAAGGTAAATACTTTTCCCAATGTATTACACTTGGTGAGAGAGAGAGTACCATGATTTGAATGCAGGACAATCTGAGTCAAAAGTATAAGTTTTAATATCCATAAATTTATTTCCTAGTAGATCAGACATGATAAAGTAAATGGGTAAACAGTTCTGGAGAGCTTACTGGTCTTCCCATAGGCCTACTAAGAAACTACCACAGTAGATATATTCCTATTAAGAATTATAATGGAATTACTCTACATGGGTGGACAAGGTTGCTACCAGATTATACAAGTTACTAAATGAAAATCACAGTGCAAGGCATGGAATACCTCACTACAAGTTATTGATCAGGTATTTTCTAATGATCTCTCAAACAACAGAGATTCCTGCCATTGCTTTTGGCCACCCATCACACTATATGTTGAACTCTTATAGATGAGAACACCATATACTTTGGCTGTAAGACATAGAGAAATCAACCTTAAGCTTACCAGGAAACTCCTTGTTGGACTGTTTTCACAGTTGAATGGTGCTATTTAGGCTGCTGAGGGATAAAACATTAGGGTCTTACCCAATGTTGAACCCTGAGTGTTGAGTCTCATCTTTCAGGCAAGATACACCCACTGGTGCAATGGCGGGATAACTGTCAAAAACTGCTAACTACTTTCTGGTTGGACTTCAGACCTCCTCACAAGAGGGAATTTTTTATCTGGTACTATAATCCTAGTCAAAAGCCTATGACAAAAGTCATAGCCCCTATGTTAGAACCTGCTATTGTTATTTTAGTAGTTTGGTCACATGTCAAAGTATCATTTAAACCAGTGGTTCTCAACCTTCCCAATGCTGTGACCCTTTAATGTGGTTTCTCATATTGTCGTGACTCCAAACATAAAATTATTTTTATTGCTACTTCAGAACTATAATTTTGTTACTGCTATGAACTATAATGTAAATATGTGTCACGTAGCATATCTGATATGAGATCCCTGTGAAAGGGTTGCTTGCCTTACAAAGGGGTCATGACCCACAAGTTGAGAGCCTCTTTTCTAAATATTTATGTTGCTCTCAGCATTCATCTAAGAGGTTTATTTTTTTGTACTGGGAAGCATTTAGCAGAGATGCATAACTGATCAAAATATCAAAAATAAGAGACTGAGTGCTTGGTCATGAATAGGACATACCTAATCATAACCCCTCACCCTGCAAGGCCAGGAAACATTTTGGAAGAGGAGATTGAAAGATTATAAGAGTTGGAGTATGGGGAGGCATGCTGTGAAATGCTGTCTTCCAAACATGCTGGGACTATTTGACTTAGGAAGACATTCAGCTGTGGCTATCTGCACATGGCCTGCACAAGATCAAGCAAACTGAAATCCCAGCACAGATGGGTTGAGTATCTTTAGAACTTACCTATTAGTGATGAGTTATTGGCAGTGGGAGGATGCTGGAGGAGGGAATTACTCATTTTTGCAGATGTGGGTCTTGCTAGGGTTCCTATTTTCTAATGAATAGTACCATGGACTTATGGGCAACACTAACGGGATCAAGTGAGCTATAAAAAAGGGGTTCAACTTTGCAAAAGGCTACGTTGAGAAGAATATAGGGGAAGTTAGAGACAAGAATGGATATATAAGAATATATTTCATTGTATGTATATAGGAAATCTTTAAAACAACTGAAAAGCTATGAAAGTTAATTTGAAGAACTGAACCACAGCCAAAGTTTTCATACCAGAGCTTTCCGAAACACAGCCATAGGAAACTGTTAATTCTGTTCCCCATGTCTAGTTTGTACATTTTTAATGTTATGGTTACATAATGAAGTCATGCCTTACATAAAATAATTTCACACACACACAATATATATATATATATATATATATATATATATATATATATAGAGAGAGAGAGAGACAGAGACAGAGACAGAGACAGAGACAGAGACAGAGACAGAGAGAGTATCCAGATTTTTATTAAATTGGCAGACAAATCTCAACCTGCAAGGAAAGCTAGGTGGAAATGGAGTGTGATGACTGGTTTTGATTATCAGCCTGATGGGATTTAGAAGCACTCAGAGACATATTCAAGGAAGGTTCACTTGTCTGAGAAAGGAAGCCCCAACCTCAGGATGGACTGCACCTTCCAAAAGGCAGTGCAGATATAAAGGGGTCCCAGGAAAATGCCTACAGGTGTCTCTGCTGTTGACATCCTTCACTGATGTCACACCATGGCTCTTCAGGAATCCTCCAGGCCTTCAGCAACAGCCTGGGACCTCTGAGACCTCTAGCCTTGTCTCAGCTGCACTGCCATGGAGACAAACACTGGTGACTACCTAGCCCTAATCGTGTAAGACTATTTAATAAATTCCTTATGATATATTAATATGTTAAATATACATGTACATTTTTTTCAATTGCCTTGTCTGCTAATAAACCCTGCCTAACTTAATATGGGTAATTTCCACCATCTAATGCTATCACAGAGAGAAAGCAATTTTGTTTTCTTTCACACATATAACTCCCAAGACTTGTGCCTAACAGGTAATGTCCTCTGGATTTCTATCACCTTGTAGGCAGTTACACCCTCCAGACATGAAAACCAGTAACCTTTACAAGAGATGTTTTCATATTCAATCCAGTCCCAGGAATCCCTCAAAAGGAAAATAGGCATTACTTAGGAAGACACTTCTTCCTCCCTCTCGTAGGATGTGAGAGGAGTGGAATGTGGCAGTATACACTTGTAATCCCAGCACTCAGGAGGATTGTGAGTCTGAAGCTAATAAGTAAAATGATGAAGAAACAAAGATTAAGCCAATTTCTGCAGTGATTTGCCAGGGAAGTGTTAATTATTCTCTGTTTCCGTCATCTATCAACTGACCTTCATGGACTAATTGAAGTTGTCAGAGCTACCGTTCTTAAATCTTTGCTGACTCCTCCTGATTTACATTCATTCCCAGAACATCACTTTATTGTACTTAGCTAATAAACTGCAACGCTATGGAATTCCATGTCTGTTAACACCAGCTGATTAGCTCCATAAACACTATTCATGTCTCATTTGTCTTCATATGTTCTGAGTTAGAGTGTGTCTAGCTTCATGTAACAAGGACAAAAGCAGAACTCAAGCTAATATAAACAATAAAGAAGTATCTGGGTTACTTAACGGAAGCCCCAAAGCAGAAGACTATAAAAACTCTGATGTGCTGTGGTCATCCTGGGTCTGGTACCCTACTTGGACCGTTCCTATTTTTTTTCCAAGCTGGTGTCAAGAAGCAAATGGCAACAACAGCAATGAACTTTAGATATGTATATATCAATTTTCAGAAGAAAACGGAAGTGTCTTTCTTTAATGCTTTTTTTAACGTGAAGCTGTCTCAAAAACCATCCTTCTCAGCAGTACATTGAGCTCCATAGAGACAGCGCTGGGGCAATCGAGAGCCAGACAGGCACTGGGCAACTCTGTGCCACGCGGAGGAAAATCAACTGAACATGGGCAAAAGAGATCCTAAGAAGCCGAGGCAAAATGTCCTCATATGCATTCTTTGTGCAAACCTGCCGGGAGGAGCACAAGAAGAAGCACCCAGATGCTCCTGTCAACTTCTCAGGGTTCTCCAAGAAGTGCTCAGAGAGGTGGTAGACCATGTCTGCTAAAGAAAAGAGGAAATTTGAAGATATGGCAAGGGCTGACAAGGCTCGTTATGAAAGAGAAATGAAAACCTACATCGCTCCCAAAGGAGAGACCAGAAAGAAGTTCAAGGACCCCAACGCATTCAAGAGGCCTCCTTCGGCCTTTGTCCTGTTCTGTTCTGAGTACCGCCCAAAAATCAAAGGCGAGCATCCTGGCTTATCCATTGGTGATGTTGCAAAGAAACTAGGAGAGATGTGGAACAACACTGCAGCGGATGACAAGCAGCCCTTCGAGAAGAAGGATGCCGAGCTGAAGGAGAAGTGTGAGAAGGATGTAGCTGTCTACAGAGCTAAAGGAAAACGTGATGCAGCGAGAAACGGGGTGGTCAAGGCTGAGAAGAGCAAGAAAAAGGAAGAGGAAGATGAGGAGGAGGAGGATGAAGAGGATGAGGAAGAGGAGGAAGAAAAAGTAGATGATGATGAATAAGTTGGTTCTAGCATAGTTTTTTTCTTGTCTATAAAGCATTTAACCCCCTGTACAGAACTCACTCTTTTTAAAGAAAAAAAATTGAAATGTAAGACTGTGTAAGATTTGTTTTTAAACTTTTTTTGTGTCTTTTTTTGTATAGTTAACACAATACCGAATGTGTTTTTAGATAGCCCTGTCCTGGTGGTATTTTCAATAGCCACTAACTTTGCCTGGTACAGTTTGGGGGTTGTAAATTGGCATGGAAATTTAAAGCAGATTCTTGTTGGTGTCCAGCACAAATTAGTTATATATGGGGACAGTAGTTTGGTTTTTGTTTTTCTTTTCTTTTGGTTTTATTTTTGTTTTTGTTTTTTTTCATCTTCAGTCGTCTCTGTTGCAGCTTATACGAAGATAACTGTTGTCCTGTTAACTGAATACCACTCTGTAATTGCAAAAAAACCCCTAAAAACCAAAAACAAAAAAACCAACAACAACAAAAAAAACAAACAACAAAAAAACCCTTCAAAAACCTGCAGCTGTTTTGTTGACATTCTGAATGCCTCTAAGTAAATACATTTTTTTAATTAAAAAAAAAAAAAACAGCCTTTTCTTCTCAACCTCAATGACCATGTAAGAACCAGAAAATGGCAAGGTAATGAGGTCACCGTGTCTGTATTGATCAATCTGTTTTCTGAAGTACGTGTCTGTGATATCATAGAGGAATGCAGAGAAGAAAGACCAAAACATCTTCCCCTTACCTCCAGAGCGCTGTATGAAAACAAGCATACAAATGCCACAAATAATGCTGAGTGAGTTCTGTCATCTGCGCCACTCGCTGGGACATCTCTTCTTCAGCTCTATTTAAAATGATCGCCATTTACTTTACTCGCTATTTAGTTTTATTATTTTTTGATAATCTTTGTGAAGTGGAAACTCCTAGTTTCTTAGGAAAATTGGTTATGTCAAATGTTGTTTTGCTTGGGTACACAGGGGAAAGACTGTTTTCCTGAAGCAGACACAGGTGAAAGGATGATACAGAAAACAGGTGAGAGGACACTTGATGAAGGAGTATAAACACGACCCCACAGACAATGGGGGATGAGCACTGAACATTGGTTTGTTTTGCTCTGCCTTGCCATTCTTCACTAACTATGTGTATATATTGGTTTGACAATACATACATACCACATAGTGTTGTTGAGCTCAGCTTGTGGTAATGCTGCCATCAAAACTTACCCACGAAACTGCTTGTGAGTTTCTTGCAGCAGTTTGCTGCTTCAGAGGCCTTGGGCTTGCCTCAGGTCACCTGGCAAGCTCTGAGGATGTTTTTCAGAATTGAACTACAGCTGCTGGTTCATGCCCTGTGTCTGCTTGCTGAAAGAACTGGTCTGCAACTGCTGGGTGGTATTTGATGCTGGCTACAGGACTGAACTGCTGCCCAAGAAAATGGAGCGTATCCCCTAAAAACTATTACTTAACAGGTTCACTTCCCCCATATTCTAATAACTTTTCTCTTCTACTACCTCTGCTGGGTGGTGGGCTAGAGGAGAGGTTGAACCCTTATTAAAAGTAGGTTGCAAAAAATTTATGCCTACATTTTTGTCTCTCCGCCTTGTTTTGCCTATTAGATACAAACTATGTAAGGCTACCACCGTATCTGTGGAAAATAATTATTAGCTGATTAAATAAAAAGTCCTGGTTGGTGTCAATCAAGGATGGAGACCAGGAATGGATGTATAGGAAATGTTATGGCATACGTGTGAGTGTTACTGTGCAGAGAAGTACAAGTTAGGTGTTTCTTTGATAGAAAATCAATTTAAAAGGGGGAAAGAAAACCCTTTTGTTTTAATTTTGCTAAAGCTCTGTGGTGCTCTATTTAATGAATCTAGGACCTACAGGAAATCAATCACCAGATGAGACAATCTTCACACTAAATTCCTTTCTTTGTATAAGGCAGGTGATGTCCTGTTCATGTAACAGAAGTGGAGGCTTTCTCTTCCATCTTTTGGAGTAATCCTGGAGTGGGTTATCACATGTAAACTACCTGGAAGATGAGCTACATTTAATATTTTTATAGCCACTAAACACTAAAGCATCCTCCTGGCCACTGAGGGGGCAAAAAATTTTTCAACTAGTGACAATTATTGAACATTTCCATAATATTGGATATTACTCAGATTTTCTTGCTAAAAAGCCAGTTTATCTTCTCAGTTCAAGAAAATAGGTACTGTTATGGATACCATTTTATTGTTGAGAAAACTAAGGTTGGGTGAGCTAATATAACTTTCCTAGGATCACTTTGTTAATAAATGTTGGTTGTCTTACTTAGAGTTTACTGCTGTGAACAGACACCATGACCAAGGCAACTCTTATAAGGACAACATTTAATTGAGCTTGGCTGACAGGTTCAGAGATCCAGTTCATTATCATCAATGTGAGAGCATGGCAGTGTCTACAAGAGGAGCTGGGAGTTGTATATCTTCACCTGAAGGCTGCTAGAAGACTGATTTCCAGGCAGCTGGGACTAGGGTATTAAAGCCCATGCCCACAGTGACACACCTACTCCAACAAGGCCGCACTTCCTAATAGTGCTAGTCCCTAGTCCAAGCATATACAAACCATCACAGTGGTACTAGAATTTAGATTCAGGATGGTTGTCTTCAGAGCTGGTTCTCTTGTTAGATGCTCAAAAGTATCATGTTCAAGGCTAAATACAAGAAGCAAGACTAGATCATTTGCAAGAAGAAAGACTGAGAAATATGTTAAAAAAACAGTTCAGGGAGCAAGAAATGAAATAAATTAGAGCAAATGAATCAGGACTGTGGCATGACTGACGCAACATATTGGAAAATAGTTCTCTCTCTTTGAAGTCAAATGATGTGAGGTTTGTTTGAGGAGGTTGGTCCTAATAGCTTAAAGTTGACGTCTGGGACTGGACAGTATCTGACTTCATATAACTTATGGTCTAGCTGAGAAGAGAAGAATTATATGTGGAAATGTTAGTAAATTATACAGGGGAGCAGATACAGCAGGGCAACTGAGTGAGTACTGTGGGTTAGCCAGAGATCACATGAGAGGTCTTTTCCTCTGTGGTCATCATTTTAGGTTTACAGAGTCTGGCAAACTGAGAATTGCTTTCTTCAGAGTCAGAAGTTCTGAGTGCCAGGGAATATCTGTCTCTGTGGTCTACAGAATTATATTTATGAGTTGTACTTTGAGAAGGCCTGTAGAGCATCTCTGGCTTGCCAAGATGAAGCAAACACAGAGATCTTGCTCTGGGACCTCCACAGCCTGTTTGTACTGTTACCCGATGCTGGCTGTGGGATGCTGGTCTTGTGGGCCTCCTGTGAGAAGACTTGATTCCTTACTGTATTTGGCTGTGACAGCGGTCCTGTGGGTGGCTTCAGTATTAAGTTTGGAACAGAGGAAGTGTTGCAATGCAAGCCAAGAATTGAATTTTATTTTTACAAGCTGCTTTTTATGGAACTGAATCTCGGTGACCCTCCCCGGTAACAGCAGGCTCACAGGTGGCAATTGGCATAAGGGGTGGCTTGCATATCCTTCAATGACAGGTAGATATTCTAACTATCCTCATGAGAGAGCACTTCCTTTGGGGAGCCTCTTTAAAACTCATGAATGATTTATTTTGGCGTTTTCTTCTGCCACTATGTTTTAGCATCACAATCAGCTTTATGGGACTGAGGTAGATTGCTTTGCTTTAGAAGGAAAGAGGTCTATTTCATTCCTGCACACTCCAGTGTCCTTTTCCTCCATGAGAACCAAGGCTAGGACATTTCAAATATAAATATGGGAAGTGGAGCTGATGGAGCAGATCAGGACTAACGCAAGCTTTCCTTGTGTCCCTGAGTAAAGGATTTGTTCATCTTCTGCTTCAGAATCTCCTTGGTAACATAACCCAAGATCAAAACACCCTTCAAAAGATCCTGGCAAAGGAAATTGTGCACTCATTAGCCTATAAAACAATGTGGAAATGAAGAAAGGACAGAAGTCCCAGTAACATTCCAACCCCTGACTCTCTTGTTTGGCTTTTGTTACGGTGCCTTGATTTGGAGAAGTTGAGTGCACTGGTGATTGAGAAATCAAGGATAGAGAATCTCAGGAGTTCTCAGGAAACATGACTTACTGTGAGTGAATAGACATGTCATATCTGTTTTTTTCAACTATAGCATGGAGCACCTGATCCAGCTCCAGGAAGGCTAAAGGCAAGGTCAACACATGAGTGTTGGTGACAGATGAGGGGATTATAAAATAGCATCATTGCTGTGGGTGGTCTACTTTGTCTTTCCTCTATTCTGGCTCATAGAATTGGAAGCATTTCTCCTTGTGAGACTGTGAAGCTGTCTTCTTAGATGCTCTTTAGAAGCATGACAAAGCAGTGTCTTCATCAGATAACTGCCAGAGCAATCCCTGCACAGGGATGCTCTCTGGTTGACTGTGTCCTCCTCTCAAGTGTGCTTTTAGTTAAGTGATTGATATATTTGGTTCTGACTTTATTTAGCATTAGGCATGAACTCATGTTCAGTCTTGGAAGCTGTCAATGGTACGAGACTAAAGCAGTGTTGAAGGCGGGGTCTCAGAGTGAAGACCATGTCTCAGTGATTTAAATAATTATCCTAGCAAAACTGATTGAAGGGAGAGGCAGTGCAAAGCGTAAGGAGAAGCCCCTCTACCTCTTCTCTAAAAGGCTCACATCTTTGAAAACTTTCATATTGTGTCAAAGATACTTCCAATTGATCTTAAAAGTGTGAAACATAGAATGACAAAGATCATTGTGTTCTGAGTCTAAACATCACAATTATCAATGAAGTCAAAGTGTATGCACTTTTGATTATATGTGTACATAGAGAGTTATGAATAGATGGATAGACATGTACCTTCCAGCAGAGAGAACAGGAGAATGGGTTGTCACACGTGAAGCTTCAAGATTAATCAGAGTAAAAGGCCTGGTCTCCGTGTTTAAAACAGAACAGTTTAAAACTCAAGGCAGAGAGATATGGGAACATATCTCTGTTCCTGTACTTGACACAAAACCCCCTGAAATAGAAAAATGTCTTCTTTGCAGCTTATGTAGTTTTAGTGTGATTTTCATGGACTCACTTTACTTGGCTGCAACTATGGATCCCTTGGGGAAAGACAAGATGCTCATCAAATGACCTTTTTTGGCCTAGACAGAGCCCTTCGCGTAATCTACAGTTTCAAGGCTGGGGATGGAGACTGATACTGGAGCAAGGCACTTATGCAATAGTCACACACTTTTTTATGTTTTTGTTCTACATATAACTTGGGATTCTTAAAAAGGGAGTTTGTGGGAGGGCAGGATTCATGGATTTGGGATTCTGTACCTTGGCCAAAGGCAATTTTCTCCATGCCTTCTTGTCACATCATGATTTATGACCCATAGAATATGAAGAGAGAGAACAAGGAATCGGGACACACAATCGAGATGCCAGCAACTAAGAGGACCACAGAAATTAGGACATTGGTTCATTCATCCTCAATCACTCAAATAAGGTACGTGCCAACACTGCACGAAATGGAGTTGCAAATGCACCTAGAACAGAATCGCTTTTGTCAAAGCACTCGTGATTTAGCATGGCCGACAGTTTTCAAAATGAATGGTTATTATCAACTAGAGAGGCACAGGGGAGGGTTAGAAGCAGAAGCAACTGCTAAGGCATAACTCTCCCTCACAAAATCCACCTCCATTCACCTCTTCTGTTTCCATTTTTCTTTTTCTTTCTGATTCCATTTTTCTTTTTGTAATCATTATTCTTAACATTTAAGAAGACATAGTAGATGTTTCAATAAATAACGATTCTGCTATTCAAAGCCTTCTTAACTTGAAAAGGCACGTAGAGCAGTAGTTATAGATAGTCCTTGCCTCGGTTTCTCTTAACGAGTTTTTCTTCTTCAATAATATCTTCAAGGCACCAAAAATCTCACGAAGTGTGGGTGGATGTGGGACTAGGAGGGGAAGGGAAAAGGAAATATAGAGGCTCTGGTGCCCATGCAGGGCACCATGTAATCTATCCTCTGTCACCAAAAACCAATGTTTGCATATGAGAATAAACTCTATATCATTGTCTTCCCTGTCTGTGTCCAAATGCACAAATATCAAAGAATATGTTTGTGACAAGACCAGTCACATGAGGAGTTTCCTGTTTGTGATTTAGGATGCCCAGTGGGGGCCAGAAATGGACCATGAACCAGACCTGAGAATCTCTGGCGTGCACAGACAACTCTGCGCTCATGGGAGGATAATGACTGAGCAATATGGTGAGATGTGAAGACTCTCTATTTTACTAGGAGACACACAAGTCCAGGTTGTAGAAATGGGTCTCCACTATCTTTCTGATGTAAAGCATGGTACCATGCCTTAGTGGTAAAGGAGTAGATAGAATAGTATTTTTGAAATTGGGATGTGCTGGATGGGACATCTTGGGACAATGGCCTTTCTCCAAATTTCATTTTCTTTTTCTGTAATATAGAGGTATTTCTTTATACACACACACACACACACACACACACACACACACACACACACATACACACCACACACACACATACACACACACACACACACACACACACACACACACACACACACAGAGAGAGAGAGAGAGAGAGAGAGAGAGAGAGAGAGAGAGAGAGAAAGAGAGAGAGGATTTAATTATGTTTACCTCTCCTCTCTCTACTCTACGTAGCCTTGGCCAGTGTTGCTTGTCAAGGAAGTTTCCAAAGGGCCAGCAAGATCTTGTGTCCAGCTGGCTAACTTAGCTAAGATGGCTGATAAAATGTTATTGCCTGTTAGTGCAGAGCTCAGCAAGAACCCTCCATGAGGGTCCTGATTCCCCTGTGCATGGCTGGTTTTGTGTTCTTCCAACACAGGGCTTGGGATACAGGTCTGTATCCCTAAAACAAACATTCTAAGAAGACGATGTTCTGTGCTCCTTACTGTTTTCTAGGCCTGAATCAGTCCTATGGCCCATCCCAGACAAATAGTGGAGAGAAGGGAGAGTCTTACAGATACTGTCATGAAGGCTTTGTTTGGGGAAGTGACTGAAGTTGTGGATACAGGCACTCACGTTTTGTCCATGGCCAACAAAGTGAGCTTTCCTTCCTACTACCAGATATCTGTGATCCCAGAATACAATTCTTCAAGCCACTTGGTTTTTGTGTTCATTGTTATGATTCTTATGAATTTTTCCTTGAATCAGTGCAGGCATGATCTTTAAATAGCCCTGGATGGTGCCAAGAAGGCTTTGCTAAAGTGTTCTTTCTCTCACCGTCACTTTCCAAAGTATAAACATTTTACATTAACATACAAAGAGTTCACACTCAATGGAGTGATGATTTGTGTTCAATATGAAGAGTTTTCACAAGTGGTCTATACTAGCTAAAAATGTACTATCTAAATACACTATCTAAAAATGTCTATACTATTTAAAAATTATTTTGTAGCATACCTCTGTTCCCTCTCTACAAACAACTTTGGGTGTTTGTTTGTTTGTTTGTTTGTTTTTTAGTTTGTTTTGACAATGAATGGACTTTTCAAAAACAACAAGAAAATGATTATATTTTACCTATAGGTGTATATCCCTTGCACAAATGAATAAAAGCTTTATTTGAAAAAGGAAAAAATCTACTTGGTGATTGAAATTACTTGGTCTTTTATACCATGTAATATAAATAATCCTTCCCCCTTCCCCCACCCTTTTAAAAGAGCATGCTTTAATTGTTGTCTTTTCCTCTTCCTGTGTTTTATATCTCCAGTATCCAAATTAATACAAGGACTGCTAGTAAGATCTTAAAAATAGGCTTGCATTACTTTTAAGCAAGACAATTTTCAATTAATTATAAATGATTTCATTTCAAAACGCAGAAGCCTACTGTGAATTCTGAACCTAATACTTATCTTCTCTAATTGCATGAACACGAATGCGGAAATAAATCTGGTGGAAAATGTAATTGGCATGCGTGTATTGGGGTTACCGTTTTAGCCGATTTACGCTTCCCAGGAAGTGCGCTGTAGCCTCCACCTCTACCAAAAGTTTATCATCTCTTTTACATCAAATGATTTACGGAAGGAAATAAACAGATTGCCCAAGGGTCACTCATGGGTGGACCAAAGGAAGGGAAGAATGTCACATTTCCTTAGTGTTCACAGATGTGCATACCGATTAAGTTGTGCTGTGGTGTTGATTCTCCTAGATACAGGGGCATGAGAACACTAGAGGCGTTCTGTCATGTCCATAACTTTGTCACTTTATTCTTTCTCCATTTAGTTAAACCTCTCTCATTGTTCTGGCTCTGCCTCAAGCACTGATCTTGCAGAATGCTGTCATCAGTGAAGCCCTTACAGAGCAATTAGCTGGCCAATGCGTGTCATATGTAGTGTCTCCTGACTCTAAGACACAGTCGTTCTTATTATTCCTTTACGAGAGAGGAAACTAAAGTGTAGCTGTTGTGCTCCTGTATGTAAAGTCAAACAAATAGGTTCTAAACTCAAGCCTAAGGTCTGTCATTCTCACTGAGTAACTTATTGGTTTACATGGAAATAAAAACAAAGATACTAGGACCCTTGAGGCTAATTTCCCTTAGGAAAGACATGTTGGAGGCAATTCAATAGGACTTGAGTGGGTTGGGGGTCAGCAGATTCTACATCTGCCTTTGGCTGATTGTGAGACTTTGGGAAAATATATTATTTCATTTTGCATAATCTTTGTTTTTCTCATATGTAAAATGGTGATGCTATAAACCTTATAGAGAAGCCCAGTGGAGTGATCAGGATTGGGACCTGTTTGGCAATAAAAAGAAATGGCATTCTTCTATAAGCTATGAGTGACCCTTGAAAACTATCTAAGTGAAAGAAGCCAGTCATGAGAGACCATGAATTATATAAACTTGCTTATATAGAATATCCCCAAAAGGCAAGTCTTGAGAGACAGAGAGCAGACTAGTGACTACATAGGCCTGGGAATACAGTATCTCTAATGAACATGGGCTTTCTTTTAGGTATGACACAGTCTTCTAAAATTGATTGAGATGTTGGTCTCACCACTATGACTATACTAAAAATCATTAAATTGTATATTTTAAAAATGAATTTTATAGTTTGTGAGTTATACTTTCAACAATAAAGCTATTACTAACCTGGGTATGTTGGTACATGCAGGCCTGTAACCCCAGCACTCAGTAGGGCAAGGGAGGAGAATCAAAACTTAAACCTCTGAGGACAGCCTAAATATGTGTGTGTGTGTGTGTGTGTGTGTGTGTGTGTGCGCGCGTGTGCAAGAGAGAGAGAGAGTGGAGAGAGAGAGAGAAAGAGAGAGAGAGAGAGAGAGAGAGAGAGAGAGAGAGAGAGAGAGAACTTGTGAAATGGTAACCCCACTGTGGAAACTTTGTTCCTCATTTTTTTAACTAAATGCTGGACTTCCTGTCTGCAGTATTGAGAGGACTTTATGTATCAAGGGATAAGAAGAGCATGGGACAGATCTTGACATGCGTAAGTTTTCTGTGAATGTCACTATTCCTCCTATTGAGTTGTCCTGAGAAAGGAATGAATAACCCCTCACCTAGAAAGTTGCTTAATAAATGTTTCTATGAACCCAGTGAGAAGGCTCAGCAGTTAACAGTGCTTGACACTTTTCCAAGGGATCAGCGTTCAGCTCCCCACATCCATGTCTGGCAGCACAAACCATTTGTAACTTCAGCTCCAGGAGATTCAGTGTCCTTGCTTTTGGCATGTATGGGTGCCTGCACACACAGAGCATATACCCACAGACACATATACAGATAAATAAAAATAAATGCTGCTAATGAGATCAGCCACTGGGATGTCGAGCCATGTCACCTAAATGAATCATCTGAAGCTTGCAATCCTGTTCTGAGACCACCTTTTTTGGAAGTCACGACTAACCGATCTAAAGAACATGCTGCATACCAGGTTGGGAAGCTCTCATTAGAGGATCAAAATCTTCTCTTCTGGCTCTTTTTTTTGCCATGTCACCTGAACTGAAGTTCAGAGGCACACTGGGACTCTGTGCAGGCACTGCAAGGCTGCTCTTTGTATTGGGACAGGCGGGCACTTTGCTGTGTGGGAGGGAGATGCTAAAGGCTACTTCCTGCTTTTCAATATATCCTTCCTTCTGAGTGGACTTAAACTTGTACACTGTCCTTTATTTTGGCTTGGATTCAGGGAAATCTAAAGCCTAAATATTGCTCAAGAATGATCATATTTTCAGTTTAGGCCACAAAATTCCATCATTCTTTTGACTTCTTTCAAACGCACTGTGTTAATGGCTTACTTAGCATTGTTCCTTAAATCCTCTCAGGTGGAGAAGGCGACAGAACCTTTAACTCTACAGAAATACAAACAAACTTAGAAGTCTCAACAATCTCATACCCAGAAGTCAAAACGGTGTAAGTAGAATTTTTGTTTTTGAAAAAAATTAAAAGCCATCCAAATCCCATAGAGAACATTCAAAAACCAAAGAAAATATAAGGATGAAGGAAAAAGATTATTAAATTTTGAATCCTACTCTCTGTAATATGTTCATAAAAACATTTGCAAGATAGGAACATCAGAGCCAAGGGAATATGTATTGAGCAAAGAAAAATGGAGGCCACCTGAATGGCTTGGGCTTTGGCAAGATTCACCATTCATGCTGCTATTTGCCAGGGAGAAAAGAGTTGTACACATGACTGATAGCTGGGCCTTTCACTAGCTACACTTTCCTCTTAAAAGGGGTTAGTTCTTGTGGAAATGTTTGTTCCAAACAAGGCTATTCTGAATCGTCTGTGAGTGGGGGTCTGTCATGAAACACCAACAGTTTGATACAGGCTGATATGTGGTGGTGGCCAAGAAATCTGGGAGAGCAGCATTGTGATATAGTTGCTTCTTATTCGACTGCCTTTCTTTTAAAATAGAAACTTCTGTTACTCACAGGAAGGTGCCAGCGGCTGTTTTTCTGTGCAAAAGTGCTTGATTTTTAAGCAGCCTATTTCTGTCAGCATTTCCCACCATGGCTTGGAATTCATATTGTTGTTTTGAGGGTAGCATAGGAATGAACTTGAACGTCAGTGGTGTGGGCAAAGGGATGGACGATGTAGTTTGTATGGCTCCTAGCCAATGTGGAAACCAGAGGGGAGGGGGAGAGTCACTTTTACAGTAAAAGTCAAAGTAGCTCAATTTAGAATGTTTTCTGGAAACAAATTACCATTTGAAAATGCATTCACTTCCAACATGGGCATTGAATATCCAAGGACCAGGTGCTACACTAGCAGAGAAAAATAAAAGGAGGAGGAGGAGGAAGAGGAGGAGGAGGAAGAGGAGGAGGAGGAGGAGGAAGAGGAGGAGGAGGAGGAAGAGGAGGAGGAGGAGGAGGAGAAGGACTTGCTTTCTGAACTCTAGTGAGAAAGCTATAAAGAAACACAAAGGTGACAGGGATGAGAACAAGGGAATATGGTCCCTGTGTGAAAGGTACATATGGGATATAGTTGGAAAAGAGAAAGTGGCCATTTCTTCCAGTTGGGTGCAAGAGGAGTTTTTATTCCATATCATGTAGGAAGTGACACCCCATAACTTTAAGACAAATAGGTGTTCAGCCTCTGGATAGGGTGTGACAATCATGACAGGATGACATCACAACCTCAGTTAGATTTTATCCCCATGATTCATCCTAAGTAGATGTAAAACAGGTGACTCAATGAGGTTTCTCCCAGGAAACAAGAGTAAGGACAGCACTTATGCCTTTGGCATGGTATTAGATGGTAACCTCTGGGATCAAACTTCTAGGCTAGATAATTCTTTTGTAGAACAATATTTTGTACATTGTTAGGGTATTTAATAATATTGGTGGCTTCTACTGACAACATTCCTGTAATATCTCACTCTTTACCTTTATTAAACATGTCACCAGATACTGTTGATATCCCTTGAGGGACAAAATTGTTCTCAGTTGGACCATGAGCTATGACTCATGCCTGTAATCTTAGTACTCAAGAGGATGAGGCAGGAGGATTGAGTTTGAACCCACCCTGAGCCACATAACAGACTTTGCCTCAAAATAAACAAATACTCATATACCACAAACAAATACACAACAACTCAAAATGACAATGAAAAAAATTATCCTTGTTTAACGTTCAGGCAGGGATGACATGCATCAAAATTTGGGAATTGAGTCATGTAAGGATATTAAAAAATTTTTTTAAAAAACACTAGAGACTCAGAGGCCTTCATTACATTACCTGTGAATAATATTGACCATTATGATATAAACAACTCCCAAGAGCTACTCCATCGAGACCTGCTTCTCACCTGGGAAACAACACAGAGTTGGTCAGATGAGAAGCAGCTTGAAGGAATGTGAATCAGAGCACCCGTGGAAAGGGTCCATTTAGACCTCCTAATTGAAACTGTTGTTTCACTGTGTTGATGGAGTCTCTCAAGCAGTGGTCAAATGAGCTTTGTGTTGAATTTTGATACCAGCATCTCAGAAAGATGCTGGCCTTTCTTGGTGAAGTGACTCCAGAGATTCTACTTTCCAACTACAATCATATTCATTAAATGTATACAAATTCACATGACCATTCCTTCCCTCCTCCACATTCTTGGTTTTGGTTTCTTGGGACAGGTTCTTGTTATGTAGCTCAGAGTTGCCTTGAACTCTCTAGGTAGGCTTGATGGCCTTGGACCAGGAAATGTCTCTTCTGAGCTTCATGAGGGTTTCAAGTGTGTATCTAGTATTCATGTCAATACAATTTGTCAAGATATATGCAGGGGACAATTCTGCTTCATTTTATAAGTTAACTAAAATTTATTTGAAGCATCCAATTTGAGATCTCATGGAACATACAAATTCAAGAGATACATGTTCCTGTTTTATGCAAGAGCTCAGTTCTTGAGGAAAAAAATGGAATCCGTGATGCTCTTGAACAAATTCCCTAATTTCTCTGAATGTCACTTTCTTCTTTGAGAAAATGAGATCATATAAAGCATACACCTTTCTCCAAGAGTGGTGAGAACTGTGAGGTTATTCACGTAAATCATTAGCACGGCACTTGTCATTCAGTAGTACTTTATACATGTTAACTGCGCTTTAATATCACCAATATTGTCAATCTGTCATGAGAGGATGACTGTATCCTCTGAGAGCATTGAGACGGGATTCTTAATAAAGAGTGGACAGAAAGAGTCAGGAAAATGCTCCAGGGAATGAAAGAGATCCAGTAGGAATCCTGAAGACTGAATTAGCTAAATCAAGCTGGGCAGAGACTGGGAGACAAGGACATACATTTTGCTGTATTTTTCCTCTACAGGAATGATGTTCCCCAGATAAGTACAAGACTCATTCCAGCAAGACTTTGGCCAAATGTCCCATTTTCTATCGAAAACATATAGAGTTGAACTTTTTGCTCTCTCACATATATCCTGCTTTATGTTTCTCCTTGGCAATGTCAGCATTTGACATTCTACCTAGTGGATTCTTCCCTCTATCCTGCTGGAAGCTAAGCTGCACAGAGGCAGACATTTCCCTACCTTTGCTTAGACCTTTGTAAGTATCTTTTAAATTTGAGAATAGTGTCTGGCACAGCCTTGGAGTTCAATAAGTGTTACTAAGTAAATGAATTCTAAGCACATGGGTAGAAACGTGGAGGTAAAAATGTATCTCTTTGGTGAAATGGAAGTAATTCAATATGACCTAAACATAAAGGATATGCTTTTAGGAAATGAGAGGTTGAAGAAACAACCAGGGATCTTATCATATAAAGCCTTCTTTGATCTTGATATTTAACTAAGGAAATAATACGTTTTATAGGACTCATCATATTTTCATGCTATAAAGCAAACTTTGAAGCCTTTTGTTTTGTTTTATTTTAAACAAAAGAACTAGACTAGACTAGACAAAAAAATTATTCATGTCACTTTCATGTGTCAAGAAAAAAAGGATAAAGTTCTGGCCTGGGCAGAGATAATGTGGATGAAAAATTATCTTTGGAGTTTGCTGAAGTGGCAAGATGTGATGACCAAGTAGATAGGAAAGGTGAGTGGAAAATAAGACTCAGCCTTGACCTTGGGAATCTGGGCAACCCAAAAGTAAGTATAAACTCAAGGCTTGGTTCATGTGATGTTCTGCCTTGAGTTCCAGTCTGAACTACAAAGATATGCAAAGACTCTGCTGGGTATGTCCCCACACAGGAGCCCATGGTCAGCAACCAGGGCTCTCACAGTAGCAGGTACTTCACCCTAGAGAGCCTTTTCTGGTTTCTTTCATTGTTGCTTCTTTGTTCCTATCTTTATAGGACATGTCTATAAAGGTACAAGAAGCTTACAGAACACTAAATAGATTTTACTAAAAAAGAAAGTTTCCTTGCCACATAATAATTACAGAGAAGTAATATTAAATGTTGCAAGGGGAAAATGCCAAGTAACATATGAAGGGAGACCTATTAGAATTACACTTCTCAAAATTGAGCATCTTTGGAGTTACTCCAGCTATGCAGAGACAGCCACTGGGCAAGAATTACCTCTTCCCATCTACAGACAAATTACTGTCCGGAAAAGGACACACTTGCAGAATAGTCAACTGATTATATCTGCCTAGACAGAGTAATCAGCCCTTAATAATTCTGCATCACTAAGGTCTTTCAGATGATCCTGAGCCAGAAGGCTGAAGACCAGATGCTCCAACATTTTGTAGTATAGGCACTGTCCAGGTGTTCAGCGGTCTTTATAAATTGGCTAAGTTTTAAAAGCTATGCTTTGTGCTTCCCATAATTTCAGTTAACTCAATCATTCTGAATTTCTGACAGGGTTGAAAACTTGTAGTCTCATAGCCAATCCTGGCCATTTACTTTGAGAGAAAAGATTTGAGTGGCTGGTTTTCAGCTGACATTCATTCTAAAGCCAAGAAAAAATCCAGGTTCAGAACTAAGTGCTTTAGTTAGGAGAGATGACAGAGGTTCTGGTTAGTCAACAAAATGATGGACTGGGTATTAGGACTATCTTGTACCTCACTAGTACAAATTGGCATAATTATGCTCTAATTGTATTTTGAGAGAAAAGTTTTATTTTAACAGGAAGGGTGATATGGAGGAGGAGCTTAGATGGGAGGAGTACAGAGAGGAAGAGAAGGAGTAAGGGGAGGAGGAGAAGAAGGAGAGGAGAAGCTAGGTGATGAGAGAGAGAAAAAGAGAGAAAGAGAGGGGGGCATGGAGGCAGATGTTCATGTGTCTCCAACAGTCAAAGATAGTTGATATATCTAGGTTGGGTAATGGGTTACACTTCTGATTGAGCATTACCAAACTTATAAAGCTTTTGATTAACATTTAAAAAAAATTGTATAAAAGCAAAAAGGAAAAAGGGGCATGGGATAGGGGTTTTCTAGGGAGGGGAAATGGGGAAAGGGGATGACATCTGAAATGTAAATAAAATATCCAATAAAAAAAAGAAAAAAAAAAGAATTACACTTCTCAATAGAGACTCTAAAAGCAGAAAGGCTGGCCACTTGTCCTGCAGACTAAGAGACCACAGATCTCAGTCCAGATTACTATACCCAGTAAAACTTTGAATCACCATAGACTGAGAAAACAAGGTATCTCATGGTAAAGACAAATTTAAACAATATCTACCCACAAATACAGCCCTACAGATAGTACTAGAAGGAAAACTCCAACCCAAGGAGGTTAACTGCACCTTTGAAAACTCAGGAAATAATTTCAGACCATAAAAATTAAAAGAATTAATTGTTTATCTCTCAATATCAATGGACTCAATTCTACAATAAATAAACACAAACTAGCCGGGCGGTGCTGGCGCACACCTTTAATCCCAGCACTTGGAAGGCAGAGGCAGGCAGATTTCCGACTTCAAGGCCAGCCTGGTCTACTGAGTGAGTTCCAGGACAGCCAGGGCTACACAGAGAAACCCTGTCTCGAAAAACCAAAAATAAAATAAAATAAACATAAACTAACAGAATCAGTACAAAAACAGAACCTATCCATCTGCTCCATGTAAGAAACGCAACTTAACATCAAAGTTTACTTCAGAGTAAAGGGCTGGAAAAAGAAGTTCCAAGCAAAATCAAGTAGATGTGATCATTCTGCCATCTCACAAAATATTCTGCCATCTCACATCAATCTAAAATTGATCAAAAGAGATAGAGAAGGACACTTCATATTCATCAAAGGAAAAATCCACCAAGATGATCTTTCAATTCTTAACATTTATGTCCCAAAATGTAATGGTACCCAAGTTTGTAAAGGAAACACTGCTGAAGCTTAAAACCTCACACATTAATTGTGGAATACTTCAACACCCCACTTTCACCAGTGGACAAGGGAAACTAAACAGAGAAATACCGGAGTTAACAGACTTTATGAACCAAATGGACCTAACAAATATCTACAGAACATTTTACCAAGATACAAAATAGTATACCTTCTTCTCAGCACCTCACAGAACATTCTTGAAAATTGACCACATCTCAGTCATATAACAAGTCTCAACAGATGCAGTAAAATTGAGTTAATGCCCTACATCCTATTAGAGCTCCATAGATTAAAACTGGATTTCAACAATAACATAAACAACAGAAAGCCTACAAACTAATGGAAGTTGTACAACTCTCTACTGAATAACTATTGGGTCAAGGCCGAAATAAAGAAACTAGATTTCCTAGAATCCAATGAAAATGAATGTACAACATACTCAGACTTATGAGATACAATAAAAGTGGTGCTAAGAGGAGAGTTCATAGCACTAAGTGCCTACATAATGAAACTGGAGAGATGTCATAGTAGCAACTGAACAGCACACTTGGAAACTTTATGACAACAACAAAAAAAAGCAAACTCACCCAAAATGAGGAGATGGCAAGAAATAAACTGAGGACTGAAATCAATAATAGAAACAATGAGAACAGTACAAAGAATCAAGGAAACAAAGTCTTTTGAGAGAATGAACAAGACAGAGAAACCCTTATCCGAACTAACTAAAAGACAGAGAGAATATCCAAATTAACAAAATTAGAAATGAAAAACAGGGAAATAATCACAGACATGGAAGAAATTCAATGAATTATTAGGTCATACTTTAAAAACCTGTATGCCACAAAATTGGAAAATCTAAAAGGAATGGATACTTTTCTCTTTAGATATCACTTACCAAACTTAAATCAAGATCAGATAACAATTTATCAGATTTCTATAACCATACAAGCAGACATTAAAATCTCCCAGCCAGAAAATACCCAAGGCCATAGTTTCAGCACAGAATTCTACCAGATTTTCAAAGAAGAGCTAATACTAATCCTCCTGAAATTATTCCACAAAATAGAAACAGAAGGAACGTTGTTAATTTTATTTTGTGAGACCACTGATACCCTGATATCCAAATCACACTAAGGTTCAAGGAAAAAAAGCGATTTACAGACAAAATTTCCTCATGAACATTGATGTAAAACAATAAAATAAAATAAATAAAATACTTGCAAACTGAATCCAAGAACACATTAAGATCATCCATTATGATCAAGATGGCTTTATCCCACAGATGCAGGGATTGTTCAACACAAGAAAATCAGTCAATGTAATCCACAATATAAACAAATAAAAGAAAAAAAACCATGTGATCATCTTATAAGATGCTGAAAGACAAAATTCAATACTTCTTCATGGTGAGAGTCTTGGAAAGATTAGGGAATTCAAAGGGCATACCTAAATATAAGAAAGGCAATTTACAGCAAATTTATAGCCAACATCAAACTAAATGGAAAGAAACTCAAAGCAATTCCACTAAAATCAGAGACAAGACAAGGCTATCCACTCTCACCATATCTATTCAATGCAATAATTAGATTTTTAGTGGGAAAAATAAGACAATTGAATGACATTAAAAAGATATAAATTAAAAAGAAAGAAGTCAAAGTATTACTATTTACAGATGGTAAGACAGTATAGATAAGTGATCCTAAAAATTCTACCAAGGAACTCCTACAGCTGATAAACATCGTCCTTGAGTGAAGTGGCTGGATACAAGATTAACTAAAACAAACAAACACCAATCAGTAACCTTCCTGTACACAAGTGACAAATGGACTGAAAATGAAATCAGGGAACCAAGACCCTTCATAATAGCCACAAACAATATACAACATCTTGGGGTAATTCTAACCAAGGAAGTGAAAGGCTTGTATGACAAAAACCTCAAGTCTTTATAGGAAGAAACTGAAGAAGATATTAGAAGGTGGAAAGATCTCCCATGCATGTGAAGTCGTAGGATTAATATACTAAAAACGATCATCCTACCAAAAGCAATCTACATACTCAATGCAAACCCCATCAAAATTCCAACACAATTCTTTACAGGCCTTGAAAGAAAAATATTCAAGTTCATATGGAAAGACACAAAGCCCAGGATACCTAAAACAATCCTGTACAGTAAATGAACGCCTGTGACTATCAGTATCCTTGATTTTAGGTGGAACTACAGAAGCATATTAATTAAAAACAGCATAGTATTGGCATAAAAACAGACAGGTTTCTTAATGTTATTGAATCAAAGACTCAGACATAAGTCCCCACACCTATGGAGACCTGATTTTTGATAAAGGAACCAAAAATACACAATGGAAATAAAAAAGAATCTTCAGGAAATGATGCTGGTCTGACTATATGTCATTATGTAGAAGAATGCAAATAGATTCCTATCATTCTGCACAAAACTCAAGTCCAATTGGATCAAAACATCAACATAAAACCAGACACACTGAACCTAATAGATGAGAAAGTGAAGCATAGCCTTGAACTCATAGGCACAGGAGACAACTTCCTGACCAGAACACTGATAGCACATGTACTAATGACAACAATCAATAAATGGAACCTCATAAAACTGAGGAGCTTTTGTAAGGCAAAGAACACCATCAATAGGACAAAAATGAAAGCCTACAGAATGGGGAACATTTGTTTACCAACTCCACATCTGACAGAGGGCTAATATCCAAAATATATAAGAAATTCAAGAAACTGGACATCAACAATTCAAATTATCCAATTAAAAATGGGGTACAGATCTAAACAGAATTCTCAACAGAGGAATCTCAAATGCCTGAGAAACAAATGTTTAACATCTTTAACCACCAGGGAAATGAAAATCAAAATGACCTTGAGATTTCATCTTACAGAGTGGAATCTTACAAAATGGAATCTTAGTCAGAATGACTAAAATCAAGAACACAGGTGACGACTCATGTTGGAGAGAATTTGGAGCAAGGAGAACACCCCTCCACTGCTGGTGAGAGTGCAAATGAGTACAGTCACTATGAACAACAATATAGTAGTTCCTCAGAAAATTGGGAACTGATATTTCTCAAGACCCAGCATAAGCCCAGAGGGTGCTCCATCCTACTACAAGGACACGAATTCAACTATGTTCACTGTAGCTTTAGTCATAATATCCAGAAGCTAGAAACAACCTGGATATCCCTCAAGCAAAGAATAGATAAAGAAAATATTGTACGGTTACACACTGGTGTATTGCTCAGCTGTTTAAAACAATGATATCATGAAATGTACACGTAAATGGACGGAACTAAAACAGATCATCCTGAGTGAGGTAACCAATAGCTAGAATGCAAACATGACATGTATTCACTTGTAAGTGGACATTAGCTCTTAAGTACAGGGCATCCATTCAACAGTCTGCAGACCCAGGCTAGCTAAGTAACAAGGAGGAATAAAGGGGGATATCTCTGGGAAGAGGAAATGGAATAGATTTTGTGTGTGGGAATGGGAAAAGGAGGGATCAGGCATGGTGTGGGTGGTGGCAAAGGAAGAGAGCACTGGGAAAGACATCTGGAATTGGGGGCCACTTGAAGGATGATGTGGAAATATTAGTTTATTGACAATTCCTTGAAATCTGTGTATGGCTATGAATTGTAATGTAAATATCTTATATGAAACCCCCAAAGGGTTGCATTATCTTAACTCCATAGGTTGAGAACCACTGACCTAGAACCTTGAGTTTGATTCTTATTCTTGATCACTAATGCAAGACAGAACAGTCATGAAAATGGAGCTAGCAACAGAAAAATCAGGAAAAGGAAGATGACAATTGGGATAGATGAAGAGGAGGATGAGGAGGAGAATGGAGATGGAAGGACAAAGAGAGTGAGAGAGGAAGAGAGGAAAAGAATATAGGGGAGTGGGCCAAAAGGAGAGAGAGATAAAAATAGCTATGAAATAGGAAGGGAATAAAAGGAGGAAGCAGAGGAAGAGACAAGAGGTGTTTTCTGCTTGAAAGCTCAAATGTCCAGCAACAAAGGACCGCCTGGGATGGTCTCAAGCAACAACTGATAAATTATCCTAGCACCTTTCTCTGTGTTGATGACTCAGCACATCTATAGTTGGTAGAACGAAAAGGCGTGAGCACATGCCTTGTGCCTTATTAACACTCATGAGTAGGATCTTTAAATTTCCCACTACATCTATTAGTATGTGTGTGAATAATAT
Source organism: Rhabdomys pumilio (assembly GCA_030674055.1). Taxonomy (NCBI): domain Eukaryota; kingdom Metazoa; phylum Chordata; class Mammalia; order Rodentia; family Muridae; genus Rhabdomys; species Rhabdomys pumilio. The sequence continues at coordinate 46,832,541 of JANHMN010000012.1, forward strand.
ATATACTTTTATCCATATTCTTATAGCTTTAGATTGTTGCTATCTTGTATATCAGTAGGTTTTTTTTTTTTTTTAATTTTGGAGAGATGGACACATTTTCATTATTACACCCATCAAGTCCATAAAACATTTGGTAAGTTTTAAATACTCATCAATATTTACTAAATGAATACATATGAAAAAAAAATCATGGGCCAGGGTTGGAAAACAACAGATACTATTTCCAACAGAGCAGTGAGTCCAACATTTGAGGCTCCCAATGTATGCTGGGATGTGTGTAATTCCTAAATTGCTCTTGATCACTGAAGTTAGTCCCCAGCCATTTTAGTCTGTGGACCTGTAAGTGTTCCAGATACCTATACTTCAGTACTCCTTTCGTCCTAGAAATAGCCAAAGAGAGACAACAGGAAGTTGTGTAACAGGAAGTCTGGTTCACAGACCACCACCCTAAGCTCAAAACATAGTCTTAGGGCCTTGTTGCACTATTTACAAATAACGAACCAAAGTAGTAATGTCCTTATGTGAGTCTGAATGACGATGTTTTCTGACAAGGGCCTTGTCTATGGAGGGGAAGAAAATGACTTTAAAATGACAACAACTAGTAGTACCTTACTTTTGGTGAGGACCAAAGTACAATATAATGAGATAGAACCAGAATGAGCTTGATGTTACACAAAAAAGTTTGGTGAAAATTTCCATGCTGCTTAACAAGATGAAGGACTGGAAGCTTTTCTTAATGATGAATGTTGAAAAACACAAAGCTGTGTAGCACAATTGCTTATGTGTATTTTCTCTCTCTCTCTCTTTCTGTGTGTGTGTGTGTGTGTGTGTGTGTGTGTGTGTGTGTGGGTAGGTGTGCATATGTGTGTGTATTTGAATATATATATATGTATATATATATGTATATATATGCGCACACACACACACACACATATATATATATATATATATATATATATATATATATATATATATATA
>JANHMN010000012.1:46833528-46928778 GCA_030674055.1 Rhabdomys pumilio
TATATATATATATATATATATATATATATATATATATATATATATATGAGTAGGTGTGCATATGTGTATGGAGCCAGAGGTAAATGTCAGGTCTCTTCCTCTGTGGTTCTATATTTTAGCTTTTTGAGGAGGATCTCTCCCTTAGTCACCTCATCCAAGTGCTGGGCTAACTAAAGTACTACATCATATTTGGCTTTCAGTTGGTTGCTGGGTTTGGGGTTGGGGTTCAGACACGGGTCCTTATGTTTGCATGGCAGACACTTTACTGACTGAGCCATCTTTCCAGCCACCTTCTTATGTTTAAACAGAGTAGTGCTTCTTTTTTTGCTGAATAATCAATATCTGGGTTGGTTCTGGCAGAACCTGATAGGGCCAGAGAGAGGGGAAAATGTAGGTGCATGATACTAAAATTACCAGGAGATTATTAAGAGATTGAAATGAAGCACTGGAGTGGGAAAATTCAGTTCTACTTAGTTTTATCCAGCAAAATGACACAACAACATTATCTGAAAGGGTCTTAATTATTGACAAATTGCCTAAATCAGTGTGGCCTTTGGGTCTGTCTGTAGGGGATTTGTTTGCTTGCTAGTTGATGAAGGAGGAGCCCTCTCACTTTGGGAGGCCCCGTCCCCTGGGTCAGAAGGCAGCATTCCTCCTTGGTGTCTTCAAATCCTGCTTGAGTTACTGCCCTGGCTTCCCTCAATGACTGAGGCCACCTGTAAGCTGAAACAAACCCATTTCTTCCATAACTTGCTTTAGGTGAGAGTATTTTATCACAGCAATGGATTGAATCTAACTAGAACAGATTCCTAGCAGGGGAGTTTAGTTTTTCTGATAGTCACACCTATGAGTATGGAAAGTGAGGAACTGTGGCAGATAAAGGAATGAGAATAAGAAAACATATTTCAAGAAGTAGATTTCAGCCTCAGGCCCTTTCTGAAGATTATTTTATTTTATCGTAACTCCTTACAAATTAAATTCAACAGCGTTCGGGAAGGTGCCGTAACATTGAGTTATCTGATCTGGCATCAATACTTCTGTGTATGATGAAATAGGAAAACTTTCAGGGAAGCTAAACAAAATTCTGCATGTCTGGGTGGTCAGGCGACACAGTAGAGGCAAGAATTTTTAGTGATCAACTTTTCTGAGTGAATTTCTTTAGATCAACAATTTTAGAAAGAGATTACTGTTTTAGTCCACAAATGGGAAACAGGCTGGGGGATATGAGAATATCAGTGTATCTGAACCTAGACTTTTCGATGTATACAGATATCATGAAGAAGAAATAGGAAAGTGTATTGTCTTAGTTAGGGTTTTATTATTGTGAACAGATACCATGACCATGTCAACTCTTATAAAGAACAACATTTAACTGGGGCTGGCTTACAGGTTTAGAGGTTCAGTCCATTACCATCAAGATGAGAACATGGCAGCAATCAGACAGGCATAGTTCAGGAAGAGACTGAGAGATCTGCATCTTCATCTGAAGGTTGCTAGCAGAATACTGGCTTCCAGGCAGATAGGATGAGGGCTTTAAAGCCCACACCCACAATAACATACCTACTCCAATAAGGCCACACCTCCAAATAGTGCCATTCCCTGGGCGGAGTGTATTCAGACCACGAGAGGAATGGTAGAAGTTTGGGAACCCAATTCTACCAGTCACACATGCAAAGAAAATGGTCATGATTTTGGGGAAATACGGGATGTTGGATGATGCTGACCATGATTTAAAGATACCTTCTATGTTTGATGACATCTACTTTGCTAGTACCATTAAACTTTATGAACTAAAGAAAATTTACCAGGCACTATACAGTATTATATGACCCTGGACCACTTCTTCAAGCTGGAGAAGCAGTAGTTGATGTTCTAAGAATTATTTGCTAAACAAACGGTCTTTAGACACATCTTTATCCTTTTGGATACTCTTGAGTTTATTTATTTATTTATTTATTTATTTATTTATTTAATGAAATTCTAGCATTGAAACTTGAACTTCTATATCAATGTAATTGAGGATATGTATTGCTAGGAATACTGGTGTTGAAGCACTAAATCATTTAAGTTCAACAACTGTTTTTTGTTCTTTGGGTTTTTTGATTTTTTTTCTTTCTTTCTTTCTTTCTTTCTTTCTTTTTTTATATGACTTTATTATTTTTAATCAATAAAATAATCATTTATTATTTTAATCATTTTAATGATTAAAAATCATTTAATCATTTTTAATCAGATGAGACAATATATCTTTTTTTAATTTCTTTATTGGATATTTTATTTACATTTAAGATGCCATCCCCTTTCCCCATTTTCCCTCCCTAGAAAACCCCTATCTCGTGCCCCCTTTTCCATTTTGCTTTTATACAATTTTTTAAAAATGTTAATCAAAGGCTTTATAAGTATGGTAATGCTCAATCAGAAGTGTAACCCCAATACCCAACCTAGATATGTAAACTATCTTTGACTGGTGGAGACACATGAACTTCTGCCTCCATGTCCCCTCTCTCTTTCTCTCTCTCATTACCTAGCTTCTCATCTACTTCATCTTCTCCTCTCCTTACTCCATCTTTTCCTCTCGGTGCTCCTTCCCCCTTAGCTCCTCCTACATATTACCCTTCCTGTTAAAATAAAACTTTTCTCTCAAAATACAATTAGAGCATAATTATTCCTATTTGTATCAGTGAGGTACAAGATAGTCTTAATACCCAGTTCATCCTTTTGTTGACTAACCAGAACCTCTGTCGTCTCTCTTGACTAAAACTCTTAGTTTTGAACCTGGCTTTTTCTTGGCTCTAGAATGAATGTCAGCTGAAAACCATCCACTCAGATCTTTTCTCTCAAGGTAAATAGCCAGGATTGGCTATGAGACTATAGATCTTCAATGCCGTCAGAAATCCAGAATGACTAAGTTAACTGAAGTTATGGGAAGCACTAAGCATAGCTAATAAAACTTAACCAATTTATAGAGACTGGTGAACACCTGGACAGCCCCTATACTACCTAACGTTAGAGCATCAAATCTTCAGCCTTCTGGCCCAAACTCATCTGACAGACTTTAGTGCTGCAGAATTATTAAGGGCTGATTACTCTGTCTAGGCAGATATAATCAGTTGACTATTCTGCAAATGTGTCCTTTTCTGGACAGTAATTTGTCTGTAGATGGAGAGAAGCAATTCTTGCCTAGTGGCTGTCTCACCACAACTGGAGTAACTCCAAGGATGCTCAATTTCTTCTTAGAATCCAAGACAGGAAGCTGTCAGGAGCAGACAGGTCTCTAATCAAAATGAACATTAATATAGAAATATTTGTGATGTCAATTCTATGGATTTCTGACATTTTGAAATCCAACTATCCATGTAAGGTAACCTGGACTGTTGTCTGTTAACTCTTCTCAGCTATTTCTAAATAAAATATAGAAAACACCCTAACAATAAACTCAAAGTCATGAATTTGTTATAGTCCCTTAACTCACAGGCTAATCATCCCAAATCAGTTCTTTTTTTTTTTTTTTTTTTTTTTTTTGAGATAGGGTTTCTCTGTGTAGCCCTAGCTGTCCTGGAACTCACTCTGTAGACCAGGCTGGCCTCAAACTCAGAAACCCACATGCCTCTGCCTCCCAAGTGCTGGGATTAAAGGCGTACGCCACCACTGCCTGGCTAGGTTCAACAACTGTTGCATCCTGTCCACTAGCATTTCACAGTATTTAGAAGGTCCTCAGCACTTTGTCTGTCTCTTCTTCCTTTACTATCTTCCCAAAACAGAAAAGTATTCACATGAGTATCACAATAGAGAGATAGTTACTAGGCTATAGTGCTGGGAACACAGCCATTCCTTCCTTGGGGTTCTTTTCTTTTTAACAAGAAATAATTTTGAGAAAGGTAACATATACGGTAATTTTTACTGTTGTATCAACAGCACATAATACATACATATGAAAATATATAAACATTTAACCTGGGAGACTGAGACATTTAATGACAAAGGAGGAGTGCTGGGGTAGAAAGGATAGGATGAGCCACAATTTTTGTTGTTAGGGTATGTACAATCCCCTTTCTGCAAAATTAATAACCATTTACAATACCCTCCATTGATCTTCGGTGTGTCCACATACCTATGCAATTTTGAATTCACAGTGAAAGTGTTCCCAGAGAAAGTGAAACCAGTATTTTACAATGCAATGTGAGTTTCACTGCCTGATCAGTTCTGGGTTTGTGCTGGCCACAATACAAGAGCTTTCCTCCGTGTGTGACATTGTGCTGTATGCTGTCTGTATGTTCTGTTATTAAGTGAGCCAAGAGTAGAGAGAGGTGCTGGTTTAAAAGTGGAAGCAGGGGAAGAAATAGAATCTAATGCTTTCCTCACTCTTCTAAAATTGTAGGACCATTTTATTATTCCTCCTCCTCCTCTGCCTTTTCATCCTCCTCCTCATCCATTGCTCCTCCCACTGTGACCATTTTCACTAATATTTTACAGACATTGACTTCCTTGGAAGTAAAACAGTAGAACTTATGAAAGCCAAGTCCTGGGTTTCCAGCAGACTGTAGTTTTGAAAACCCTAGGCAGATCCTTTTGGTTATACAAAGATGTTCAGAAAACACCATGGAACCATTACCCAAAGGGTTTTATTTATACCAGATGAAATATCACACTTTTTGATTTTGTGTTAAAACTTGGAATTATGATCTGTTAGATTAATGTTTAATTTTGTCATTTGTTAAGGCTATATGGAAATTAAATAAGAGAATTCCCATTGAATTCTTAGCTATATTTGATTGTGTGGATCTTAACTAAAAGGATAATGTATTGGTAGGTACTAGTTTCATAAGCATTTCCTCTGTAGATATTTTCTATGAAGACGTATCCTGTTCTCCAGGAAGAAGAGATCACAACTAAATGGTACCGGGTTTTCTGTCTATATGGGTGACTTCAAGGAGTATCAAGGATAAAAGCTATATACTGACTGCATCACTGGTACTGTCTTTGTTCAACTTGTCTTCAATGTAATTGACCACTGCACAGTTTCTAGAGCTAATGATGTTTGAATAAAAAAAAATGCATGCTGATAGGAACCTGGTATAGCTGTCTCCTTAGAGATCTGCCAGAGTCTGACATATTCAGAGGCAGATGCTCACTGCTAACCACTGAACTGATCATGGGGTTCCCAATGGAGGAGTTAGAGAGAAGACTGAAGGACCTAAAAGGGTTTGCAGCCCCATGAGGAGAGCAACAATACCAACCAACCAGAGCTCCCAGAGTCTAAACCACATAGGGAGGGACCCATGGCTCCAGCTGTATATTTAGGGGAGGATGGCCTTGTCAGGCATAGGTGGGAGAGGAGATCCTTGGTCCTGTGAAGACTGGATGCTGAGTGTGGGGGAATTCGAGGGTGGGGAGGTGGGAGTGGGGGGTATGTGGGGGCACATCCTTATAGAAGCAGGAGGAAGAGGGATGGGATAGGGGGTTCCTTGGGAAGTGGGGGGGAAGAAATGGGGTTAGGGTATAACATCTGCAATGTAAATAAAATATCCAATAAAAAAGAAATGCCTCTGGTTCCTGTATGTGGGTAAATGTGACCAACCAGCTTTCTGTCTCCATGCCATCTGCCTGTTGCCCTGACATGATGCCTACCACAGTAAACTGTATTTCTTCTGGAACTGTGGGCCAAGACAAACCCTTTCTTTCCTAAGTTGCTTTGGTCCTGGAATTCTATAACAGCGGCAGGAAAGTGACTAAGGCAAATGGTAAAAGCTACCTTTCCTTGAGGCTATTCTCTAGTGATTTTGGTTATAATTTGGGACATTTTCCTAAACTCTTTAAGAAATTATTCATTCGTATTGATAGATAGCTTAAGATATACTGTTTGTGTGTAGGATTTTAATATATTTTTATCTTTATGCAATGTTCTCATTGAAAGAAGTTCTGAAATCACTTCACTTCTGCCTACACTATTGCTTCCCTTTCCTGAATTCTGTTTGTATTTTGCATTTTTCAAGTCTTCACAGAAGCTGCTTGACATGATAAGATGCTATTTTATAACTCAGCATCTGCAGGTATCAGGCCAATTTTGGGCTAGTTGGTATTTTTCAGGACAGTGATTATTTCCGTATGATAGCTGGCATGACTTACCATTCAGGCAGCAAAATTGACCCAGTGGAGTCTTAGAGATAGATCATTTAGTCTGTCCCATGAGGTGAGCCAGAAAGAACACTCTAAGAGTACAAAGGTGGAGTTTTATACCCGTCCATCACTCTATTATGCAGACTCAATAATTACATGTAAAACATCTACTAAGCCAGGAAATTATAGTATAATTATAACTCAGTTAAAGTTTTGTGTTGAGAGAGCCTACAGACTTATGGAAAAAAACAAGTATATTATTATTATTATTATTATTATTATTATTATTATTATTATTACCAAGTGACTAGTGTTTTTTATGGCTAAATAACTTTTATTTAAGAAATGTTTTATATATATATAATATACATATATATATTATAGATTTTTAAACAGGAACATATTCCACAAACAGTAAAGTCCATATATTGGGCTATAATATGCAATAATCATTTATATAGATGACTTGTGAGATTATACCTCCGATCAAAGCAGTACACTTTGAGACCCTAGAAGGACACTTTATGCCTCTTCATATTCAACACCTACCACATACAACATTATAGATTAACTTCATAGATTTCAATTTCATAAGAATGGACTTATGTAGCATGAATCTGCTCTGTCTTTCTTGGCCTAGCATTATCTGTAAGATTCCTGTTATTGGTTGTGGGTATGAATGCATCTTTCATAATCTTAGATACATGGTTATTGCTAGTTTTAGACTTCCGCAATAAGGCCTCTATGGGCATTATTGTTTATGCATCTTGCAATAATGGCATTGATGTACACATTTTTAATGGCATAAGTGTACATTTGGAGGGCAGCATACACAGGATTGGAAAAGGCAGATCACAGAAACATGCATGCTTGCTTAAACAGCCACTGATAAACTGCTTTCCAAAGACTATTAGCTTTTATTTCATCCAGCTACGCTTGAGAATTTGAGTTGCTTTTCTGTCCTAATCTAAACTTGGTTTTATTAATTAGTTTTTTTAAATTTCCAGTTTCCCTCAGCAGATTGGCTAGTATATTATTACATTTTGAATTTCATATTTTTATGCCAAATATACACATTTTGTTATTGACATTTTTTATCTTTCTTACATGAATTATCTTTTAAGGATTTTTTCTATAAACATTGGCTACTGGCTTCTTTTTTTCAGTAGGCACTCATAAATTCTTGCTAAGAGCACTGTTTAGATAATACGTATTGCATTATCTTTCTTTGAACTCTTAATAACTGGAATGATGGCTTAATTTTCCTTGATTCTGTAATTCTCCCCTTTTCTACAATCATTTTTGAGTTTTCCAATTTTGTTAATGTTTGGAATACTTTTTTGCCTTTATTAATATTTATTATTTCTGTTTTAAAATTTTATTGCTATGAATGTAGAAGGGGCTGTTGGAGATGCAAAGGACAACAGCAAGAGGATAGGAGAGGGAACAGGGCAGGGTGGTGGTGAGGGATGAAAAGGAAGAAAAGGTACATAAAAAATATCATCATGGAACCCATTATTTTGCTTGTTATGTTAAAACGGAATTTTAAAAGTCTATTGTAACTGATAATATTTCAATATTAGCATTTTTGAATGAATTTATGTCGGCTATCCTTCTTAAACATTCTTTTGCTTTCACATTTTCTCACAGTTCTACCTTTTATCTAGAGATACAGTTAATTTCTGTTTAATACAGTCTGATCATAGTTACCCTTCAACTCAATTTTTAACAGCCATTTACATTGAATGCAATTTCTGATACCAGCTTCATGTTTTCTATTAAAAATCATATCTAAATTATTTTTGATCTTTGTGTATTTGTTCTTGGCCTTTGTTTAAATGAGTCAACATATTTATTTTCTAATTAACTATATCATACATTACAAATTTAGTAAAACATTATCTCTTGTTCCTTTTAAGATTTGCGCTCTATTTTTATACGTGGAAATTTTGATCTATCTATCTGTCCTCTAGCCCAAAAATCCCCAGTAGATAGATTTTTATCACGATGAAGAAACAGCTCCTCACAATCTTTATCTCTGAATCCTTACTTGATAAGGGTGAGTATTTAAGCTAAATACACACTTAATACCAGAGGCTTTGAGTTTGGGAAATGTTAACTACCTACCCTTCACTTTCAACTCTCAGTTCCTCATGGCATCTTTATTACAAGGCCTTGACAGTACTTGGTATCAAAAATATGTAAGACATTCTCCTGCATAGAATATGTGAAGAATTTGGGAATCCTATTGCTCCCAAATAGAGGGAGGGAGAAGGGGCAAATAGTAAATAAGAAGGTAAAAGGCAGAGTGCTACGTTATTTGATTTTATTTGATGCCTTCCCCTTAAAACTATGACAGCCATGAAAAACTGATATTGATTGTGGAAAACAGAGAAGGTATTGAGTTTCATTTCAAAGTGGTGTAGTGATAGACAAACACAACACGAGAGGAAACGGGATCAGAGATGGAGCAGAGCTACTGCTATAAAACTTTTGGGAGCTAGCTAAAATATTGTGGCAGTGTTCTCTGAGGCCTTGAAAATGAGAAGTTCAACATACTTCCTTTTAAAAAAGATTTATTATTTTATATATATGAGTGTTTGTCTTCATGTGTATCTATCTACATGTCAGAAGAGTGCATTGACTCTAACAGGACTACAGCTTTAGACGGTTGTAAGTTACCATAGGGGTGCTGGGAATTACCTCTGGAAGAACAACCAGTGCTCTGAATGAATGAGCCATCTCTCCAGTTACCTCAACACATTTTTCTTACCTCTCATGGTTTAGAGAGTAATTAAAAGCTTTTATACATAAAGAGTTATGCCACAAAAACATTTAAGGACAGAGAATAAGAAGAACACACCTTTAATTCCAGCACTCAAAAGCAGGAGGATGACAGATGTGTGTGAGTTTGAGGCTAGCCTGGACTGCATAGTGAGTTTTAGAACAGCCAAAGCTTCATAGTGAGACCCTGCCTCCATAAACAAACAAACAAACAAACAAACAAACAAATTAGAAGAAATAATTGATTTCTTGGATTCACTGAATAAATTGAAAGGATTTTTTTTTTGTATTATACATGAGGATAAAGAAAAACATTGAAAAAGTTATTAGAAATTAACTTAATAAAGTGATTAGGAGTAAAAATTATCTTAGGAAAAGAAAGTGCTATAGTTAATGTTTCAATAAAATTATCATCTAATGGATGGACAATGCCCCTATTAGACATCATAGGCTAACAGATAAAAAAATTCAATACCAGGAATGAATTACCATTTTTGGACTTGTTAGCCGATGAGTTACATACAGGGTATTGCCATTGCTCTTGGTTACCTTCTAGAACTTCTTGCTACCCTATTGCTGAAAACACTACATACTTGAATAAAGGTACTACATTCTCCACAGAGAAACTAAGTCAGTATTAAACTGAATAATTCGTCCATCAGCATCCATGCAGTAAATGTGCTGAGTCACTTTTATAGCTCTGGAAGGTGCTATGACTATCACTGGAGTAGAAAAGTGGTCTCCAGTCTTGCTCAGCTGTGAACCCTGTGAACTACAATAAAGACTCTAGAGGAGAATCTACTGCTACTATGATGCTAACAGAACATAATATTTAACCAGCTCATACTAAGATATCACTACGCCTGTAGGTGAGGATATCCCTCATCTCTCATCAGAGAATCTTCTTACGGTAGATGGCAATGAATACAAAGAACCATTCTACTGGCCAACGAGCAGTGACTAAAAGATTGTAGTATCCGCAGCCCTAAACAGAATGTTTATATCATACTCCTTACCCAAAGGCTCAGAGACCATCATGAAAGAGGATGTTAAGAACTAACAATAAGGAAGTAGTATTTTCCAGACTCAACAGGGCACCTGTATATGTCACAGCAGCTGTGACAGCATAAAATGACCTGCATATGCTCAAGACAAACACAATCTCATCATCATGGGAGGGGAAAATGGGTACAAACTTTCACTCCTGGCTGAGGAGCTATTGGCAACTGATAGTTTCCAGGAGAGGAAGAGCTGGGTTGCTTTAAGGGTAAGAGCCCTGGTAAGAAGGTTGCACACCAGGGTAACCTTATGCCCAAGAGTAACTAGGCAGTACAAACTAAACTTCATGGGTTAAAAAAACGGCAAACCCAAACTTGGATGCATAGAGAGGTGGGGTGAATTTAAGTGTGGATGGTGAATACGATAAAAATGTTTATGAAATTTTCAAACAATTAATGAAAATATTATTTTAAAATGATAAGAATAGGGCTTCGTTAAAAAGGAACCCATTCAATCTACTTCTACTGGCAGGGTGATGCCGGCTGCTATGAAAATACATAAGGAAATGTGTTGGCTACAGTACTAGACTCTACTTTTTAGCCAGACTCCAGATCAAACACTAGCTCTACTGCTTTTGAATTATAAAACATTAAACACATTATTCAATCACTTGGGGGCCTTGGCTCCCTCCACCATGCGTCACTTGCTATGAAAATACACAAGAAAACATGTGCTGAGTACTTTTCCCAACACCCCGAGTGTGACTACATGTCAGCTATCAGTGTTTCTTCCACACAGTAAATTTAGTGCAAGTGAGTGCATATTTCACATTATGTGTGTAGGATAATCCTTTTTTGTCTACTGATAGATCGTTTTGTGAACCTTGGAGACAGCAAGAAACTTTTCCAGTCCTTCTGGCATCAAGCGTGGGGCTATGTCTCTCGATTTCCTTCTTTTGGTGAAGAGGAAATTTTCACACAGAGGTAGCATAAATTTGCCTCTCTTATGGAGGGTAGGAGCTGAGGGTGTGGCTGGGCGTCTACTACCTCACAGTTTTTCTTGGGAACTGACCACTCCCTACTGATTTGTTATCTTGCTAAACTGTGTCTCCACCCTTCCTTGCTGGAGCTTTTGCAGCTGTTCTCAGAAGGAGACCAGCTGAAAGAGGTTGTTAGGGCTCAGAAACAGCTGGGATCTTTAAAGATCTGTCAGCAGCTCTCAGCAAAGTTCCAACACCCTGAGGTAATGATGGGAGCGTGAGTGGGTCTCAAAGGAAGAGCTGATTATGCAATAAGCTAAAGCCCCTTTGATATCTGGTGACAGCTATTAAGAAGCTGGCAAGCTAGAGAAGGACACAGGGAATGCTGGTGAGAGAAGATGTTTCCCTCTAGGGATGGGTTGAAGGCAAACAAATGAGATGGGCTGGGAAGTGTCCAGGATGGGAAACAGGAGAAATTTTAAGGCTTCAGGGAAATCTAGAGCTCATAATTAGCTGGTCAGAGCAATCAATAGTCATGTCGATTGTCATTTGCTTACAAATTGCACACCTGGTATCTCTCAGAAAAACCTGGCTACAGACATATTATATTTTCTCCTCTGAAGGTTATGAACGAGAGCAGTATCATCACCCATCACAGCCTCAGCCTTAGGATCCTTGGTCGCCAATGGCCATTTGCACAGTTTACAAAAAGACAACACATGAACTGGGGTTAGACACTAAGCAAGCTTTGCATATCCAGAGATTATCACCGTGTATTTTTGGTTCTTTGTGTGTTTTGGTTGTAAGTTATAAAAGCTCAACTCTAAATAATATATAGGGGAAGGTTTGCTCATTGGCACTTCCTAGGATCAATGAGAGTAGTCTCCTGTTCTAAAACTCACTAAAAAAGCCTAGGTGAGGCAGAATTCACGAGAACACCAGGTTCTCTAGGAAGACAGGATATGCATGCCTATTTCTTTAGTGATGGGGGATGTGTGAGCATGAGCCCAAACATCTGAAACTGTGAAGGAAATCAATCTTTTCTCTTTCAGTATGTTTCTTTGAGGTATTTTATGAGAGCCATACAAAACTGACTAACACTAATACCAATCAATACCACAAGTTAGTCTAGGCTTTCTGAAGACAGAACCCAGAAGCAAATAGGCCTTGTCTCAAACCCGCAAGATGTCAGACTTACTGGTAAGTCTAGACCAAACAGGTTATAATTAGAGTCAGTGTCATAGGGGAAGAAAAGAAACGTGTGTGTGTGTGTGTGTGTGTGTGTGTGTGTGTGTGCTGTGTGAATGCTTCTGCATGCTGATGCATGCGCATATGCTTGCATGCATGTGCAAAGATCAGAAGTTACAGAGAGTGTCTTTTCTCCTTCACCTTATTTGAGACTGCGTTCATTACTAAATTCAGAGTCTGCACTAGCAGGCCAGTGAACTTCAAGTCTGACTCTTTTGCACTAGGGTTCCAGCAACTTTCGTTTACCATGCCCAACTTTTCCAAGAGGGCCAGGGATCCAATTTAGGTGCGTAAGCTCACACAGCTGGCAATTTATAGACTGAGCCATCCTTTGAGCACTGTAAGCAAGAGGTTTTTAGTGAGAGGGTTTGGATTTGAGACACGCTGTGTCACTTACTAGCCGCTTGACCTAAAATACTTACATAATCTCTGAATCTCGCTTTGCGTGATGACGTCATTTATAAATGGTGCCATTTATCTCTCAGTGCTGTGGCAATGCAGAATAACACTTGAGAAAAAAATGATTGCAAATTGTACAGCTCGGCAGCCATATTAGTAAGATGTCTATAGTGTTAAAAATACCAAGAACGCACTTGTGAGAACAGCAGAAGATGGCTCTGACTGCAGAGAATGCTCAGGCTGAAGACAGTGATTCTGGAAGTCTTGCATAAAATCTGGGTTAAGATTTCAAAGAGTTTTGAGTATAGTCTGGTAGAAGGAGGGAAAGACATGGAAAGAATACTGTGGTTCCAGCCTCCTATCCATAATTCACGTTTTTAACCTCTAAATATAAAACCTAGGGTAACTCTTGTTTCACTAGGAGAGTACTTGTTCAACAAGTACTGAAAAACCGGGCAAACCAGGAACTCAGAGACCTTATGGCTCTTAAATTGTTCAAAGGGCCTATCTTTTCAATGACGAAACTAGTCTAATGTCTTCTGAAGTTGCAGAATAACCTCGATCTCAATTAAAAGATAAATTACTTGATTAATTACCAAATGCTTTCTTGCCAAGTTGATGGGGGTCAGTCAATAAGGTCAACTTGATTTTTTTTTCTTGTCACTAAGGCATGCTTTACAACTTTTGTGTGATGCCTCCAGGGACTTGCTCAAGGTACCTGGCACTATAAGCTTAAAATAGGAAGCAAAGCAGTTCTGTAAATCTCTGGATGCCCTTTAACTCTGTTTGTTAGATTTGGACCATTTCAGGGAAAAACAAATTCATGGGTAAACACCAAATAAGGCTTTAAGGTAACTGGAAGATAACAAGAGGCAAACATGTGGGTAAAAGAAAATTAGAATAGCTTTTTGTAAAAAAAAAAAAAAAAAGGGTTTGGGTAGAATGAGCCTATGAACAGTTATGAGCTACAGAATGGTGATAGGTATATTTTGAGGTTTAAATAAATAATATATTATAAAGATATAATATATAATACATTTCCTGGAATATCATTCTTCTTCCTGGGGCTTGTGTGGAGATTTCTCAGCTTATTCTGTTCTATTCCCTCAGAAGTAGAAATGTGACCTAGGTACTTCCAGAAACATGCATAAACCTATTGGCTACAATAGCTAACATAGAACATTTCCCCCAGGTTTCACCATTCAAACTACTTGCTTTCACCTTTTGATATTTTTAGGACATGTTCTTTGTTTTCCTATAATATTTGCTCTTCCATGAAGCGACTACGAAGATTCACCTCTAAGACATGGAGAGTGAGCCACACTGTTCTTACGACTTTTTTTTTTTTTCAAATGTCTTGACAAGTCATATGTAAACAACTCATTAGAATTTTCTATTATAAGATTATGAAATATCTTATTGCATAAGTCAGTTTGTCAAGCTTACGCTGTTTAAAATGAAAGGACAAAAGCAAGAAGCTTTCCTCCTTGGCAACCTATAGCAAGGAATTAGGCATTTGGGCATGAAGTACAAGCATTATCAGAGATGCTAGGCTGCTATTATGATTCATTTCTCTATCAGTAAACATTTTCTGAATTTCATTCATGAGTTGGATGCTATGGATGCACAGATTATTATGATACACTTGTTTACTTTTGAGGCCATCATATTGTAGGAAAACTTACAAACAAACCATTAAAGACCAGAAATGTTTTTGAGAGTAAAGAACATGATGTTTCATACTTAGAAATTACTTCTCAAATTTGATAAGAATATATAAACATGATAAATATGTCTAAATTATGTTTCTTGTTACTAGTCCATTTGCTGTTGGATAAAGGGGGCTGGTGGGGTAGGACGATGCAGTTGTTTTAATAAAAACCCATGGGTTAGAAAAGAAAGTGGTGTTGGAACTAAATGGCAGATGGTATGGTCAGCTGTTTTAGAGCTCAGACAAAGGGAAAAATCCCAGAGAATAGCCATCCAGCAGGGAAGGATTCACAGACAACAGTGCCCTTGAAGGGAGCTTTCACTGCCAGGGGTGAGCTGGATTCTGATTAGTTATCCCCGAAACAAGTGTGGTCTTAAAATCTATGGAAGAGGAGGCCAGTGTGAATGTCAATAAGCAATACATACCCAGCAGGTCAGTTTTGTTCTTGTGGCTGAGAAGATTTCAGGGAAGGCCGAAATGAACTGAAGATGGAATGAATAGAGTCTGGATAGCCACAGACCTCCAGATGTTTCTACACTCAATCAGATTTGGTTTTGTCTGCAATAGTAAACACCCAGACTATCTGCACTTTAGGAAAAAGACATATTTTCTCTGTCTTGGATGACTAAATGCAACCATTCTGGGACTAGCATGGTTTCCCCTACGAATCAGGGACAGACGCTACTATTACCGTGTCAATGCTGATGGGCCTTCCAATTCATTAAATAAGTTATATTTAGTAAATAATAATAAATAAATTATTAAATGTTAAATATGTTATACTTAAATATAAATAAACTTTAAAATATATTAAACTTTAGGGCACAGGTGATTTCTGTCTCTGTTGCAATGTGCACAGAATGAAATGGTACCGAGTCTGTGAAATGATTAAGTCATGAAGGTGAAATGAGATTTCTATCTTAGAAAACAGATCACCGTAAGCATCCTTATTTAATCAAACATGTGAGGTGGCAGGAAGAGGTCACTATGTACGAAGCAAAGAGAGCACCTTTACCAGACACAAGGTCTGTTGGTAGGCTAGTTTTAACTGTGAGCAATAGAGGTCTACTGTTTTCCCAGTATAAAGCATTTATACCAGTAAGAATAGACGGTAACAGCTATTGTTATATTATGATCTGCTTTCTACAGGTTAGCATTCTTGCTCACATTGACCAAAATGTGCTAAGACTGAGTCTCATACACAAGGAATAGGAAAGAGAATATATACATCCCTCTCCCGTGAAGGCAAGATCTAGATGACACTGATCAGTGCTATTTAGTCTTCTTGTTGATAACTCAGTCACATGGACAAGATTAGTTACAAGGAGAGCTAGAAAGCAATGGACGAGAATGATTCTAGACTTGAAGATAAGAGAATTTTATTTTTCAAATATATTAAACTTTAAATATATTATGCTTAATAAACAATAAATTATTAAACTTTGAATATATTATATTTAAATATAAATAAACTTTAAAAAAAATTAAACTTTAGGGCACAGGTAGTTTCTGTCTCTGTTACATTTCCTAGCAATCACAACTCTGACATACTTGCAGTGAGGCTGGTGGCTACGTTTTTCTTCCATCTTTAGCCATTAGCTTAATAATGAAACAGAAGAGATGTGCCACGTGTTTTTTTATGCACTTTCTACAGGAACTTAGTCTTCACAGGACCATGGAGAATCGGGCAATGTCATTGTAATTTAAAGATAGTCCTGTTAGTCAGATTTGTTTCACTGGACTGAGATACTTGAAACAATTTTCTTGTGACTTAAGCATTGCTCAAATTAGCTCATGGGCTGAAAGGCTCAACATCTAGTAGCAGACTGGAATTCCCATTGGGGTGAGCTCTGGTGAGGGTGGTAAAGGGTGGAATAGTATGGCTAGGGACAAAGCATCACATTGCAGAGTGTGTACAGGGAAGGGAGATGAAGGAGGAGGGATGGGGAGAGAAACAGACAGAGACACAGAGACAAAGAGAGACAGAGATAGAGAGTGAGGGAGGGAGAGAGGGAGAGGGAGGTGGGAGTACTACCTTCAGGAAAAATCCTTCAAAACACCGAATGACTCCAAGTGCTAATAACTATTAGTTAAGGTTTAAAAACAGCAAATAGAAGTGACGAATGAACATTTTGACCCATTACAAAAATCCAGCTATCTTACATTTATTAAATATGTCAAGCACTTCATGACTATGAACTCAGTCTTTATGATTCTGTCAGATAAATATTTTTATATATATATATATAATGGGGCTACCAAAAGCTTGGGAGACAAACCCAAATTTGACTCTAACTGTAAAAGCCTAGATATTTCCATTGCACATGTTTAGTGCTTGTCACCAGTTAGACATCATGTTTATGTTGCGAATTGGTTACTTTATTGATTCACCAATTAATTACTTAATTTCAACAGTAAATTTTAAGTGCCAAAGAGGTATTAGTCTAAGTTCCTGACACATCAGGGCTCACACTCAAGGTAGAAAAATTGTCAGGAAGTGAAATAAGCTGACTCATTATATACTTATTTTGACCGAGACCTTTTTATTCCAAAGAAAAAGAAATACAATGGTTGCCATTTAGAGTACTCAATGCATATTGAACTAATTAAAGACCTTGCCCTGAGCAACACCACAGCAATGACTTCAGATTTGGAACAGTATGAGTTTGGGGAGGAAGGGTGGAACATTTCGTTATTATGACTGTGGATTTAATCCAAAAGACTGTCTTTGTATCATCTAAATGTGGATGGACTACTGGGCACAGTTAATGGGGTCTCTATGTCTTCCAAGCACAGACACTTAACTCTGTCTATGGAGGCTGCTCTCAAACTGAGGACATTCAGAGCCCAGGCAGGAAGAAAAGACCTGCACGTGGAGCCAATTGTCAGCATATAATTAGCTCATTTCTTGGCCACGTTGCTGTAGCAGGATTGCCCTTTTCTATGAAAAATACTGTTCACCATGTCAGGGTTACAAAGGGCAACATGACAAAAAAAAAGCAAGAGCCTCTTAAATACATGCATGTTGAACAATCCTTGCATTTAGTAATGAACACAAGGCACTCCAGCATCAGATGAGCCCAGTGAGAGGACAAGGCTGCTGGACACTCTGTTTATCTCTGCTCTTCTTCACCTGGCTTCTCCACTCTCTCCAGGGAATTTCTGGTCACAAATCCAAGACAGATCTATGGTGGAGCCGTGGGTAACCATGACTTTGTGATGAAGATTTTGTAAAGGAAAGTGTGATGAACATGCGTGGGTCAGAGAACAACCTGAGTGAGTCAGTTTATTTCTTCCACCATGTGACTTCTGCAGATTGAACTCAGGTTGGGAGCAGAGACCGTTACCTACTGAGGCATCTCACAGACACTTTCATTTTTTATTCTTTTAAACATACACTTATTTATGTGTTATATCTATCTATCTATCTATCTATCTATCTATCTATCTATCTATCTATCATCTATCTTCTTATTGTGCTTGTGATCTTCTCATTTCTCTCTTTCTGTTTCAACACATACATGCATATTTTTGTCAATGCAAAACCAATCAAAGATCAAAAGAGCCATTTGTGTTAGGATTCTTGGGTTCAAGCTCATCCCTGTGTTGGGTGCATCTCTCTGAGAACATGTAGATACATATATCAATGGAATGTGATGAATGGAAACTGGTAGTTGATTTGTGTTTATGAGGTCATGGAAAAAATAGCCAATCAACATCTTTATTTGGAAAACTGGCTTCTCACAGAATTGATGCAGAATTACCCTGTTCGAGGAGCAGAGAGATAACCTGAAGCTTAAATATAAAGGGTAGAATAGTCTTAAAGAGAACAAGAGTGTTTGAGAGGTTCAGAGGAGAACAGTGGCAGGCGCACCGAGGTCAAAGATGCGCCCTAGTCTTTCTCACTGAGCAGGAGTGGAAAAATCCCAGGGAGAGAACTCCAGCCCAGACTATTGTGAAGACAATAGGAAAAGTCATGTTCAGGAAAAGGCCATTCTATAGGGATTTCTGAACCCCATATTCCACAACTGTAACTTTCATCGTTATATCAAGCTTTATTTTGAGACACCCACAGCAGCAGTAGCAATGACGAGGGCCCAAAAGGCAGGCAACTCTTTCTCTTTTCAATGCCGTGTAAGATCCAGGTACTAGCATGATCTAAATACAGACGCGTATGTGTGTGTGGGAGCTCCAACTGTTCCTTACATGGCATTCCTTTCAGGCACAGAGGATAGGGTTCTAAGCCAGCTTTTATCTAAATTAGAAAAAGGGAGAAATGTGATAGTTCTTGCACCTGCATGGAAAGAGCAAATCTATGCCTGATATAGATGTGTTTTTAAAAACACAATGAGAGTGAAATCACACTGTATAATGTATCATGATCATCCCCTGGTGCTAAATATTCTCTTGTAACATAATTTAAAATAACTGCATAGTAACTGAGGTATAGACAAAATACAGTTTTACTAGTGCTCCTTAACTAAACAGTTGATTTCTACTAGTTACTACCATATATGTTATATAGATTATTACAGTAAATAAAATTTTAATATATCTTGACTTCTGTGCCTGTGTACCTTAGCCTGTGTTCTCCATTCTTTCTGTAAGATTTTTGAAAAACACTCCAGTCAAAAGATTTACTGAAATTTCAAGTTTTAAGCTCTTGACATATGCCAATAAAGTATTCTATAGAAAGGTAGCATCAGCCTCCTTTTACCAGAAAGATGGGAAGTTGTCCATTTCCTGGTACTTTCTTCAATGCTGGGAAGCAACATTTCTTCCTTGTTGGCAGTGGAATTGGTGAATAATGGTATTGTCATCTTTTGACAGCATTTAACAAAAAAAAGGGAAATGAATTTCTCACCTTAGTTTCAGACCTCTATTTAATTTATAGACCTGTTTCTCTGTCAGTTGATGTTTGCTCTGCGGAGTATAGACCATAAGCTGTGCAGATTTCTAGTAAGATGGGTGGAAAGGAAAGGACAAGAAAGAAAGGAAGAAGCGATGGGAAACTCCCTCAGTGCTTACGTTCCAGCCACAGTCCTGTGTTGCTGAAGAGGAGGCACTGGAGGCTTGCTGTTTGCTGACTGTGTGCACTTGAAGGGCTCATTATACTCTCTGCCTCATGCTCTTATCTGAGGAGATAATCACATCCCCACCTCACTGGCTTGTTGAAGGACCAAATGGGAGAGTCCCTTAAGTATGATGACAACCCTGGGAGCATAGGAAGACTCCAAGAATTATCAATTGTTATCACTACTATCCCAGCCTTAGCTTACGGAACTCATTACCTGTTTTCGTCTATTGTCTGTGCTACTATATGCTGTTTTAAAGATGTACGGTTAATCTGCATATGTTCATATTCTACTCTGAAATGTTATGTCACACGCATGTGTAAACTAGGTAAAAATGTCTATTTCCCATAAGTAGGTTGTATATGTATGGTAAAATAACAAGATATCATAGATTGGTTTTTGTTTGTTTGTTTGTTTTTGTTTTTTGTTTGTTTTGTTTTCTTTTGAGAAAAGTATTTCTCTATTCATCTGGAGGTTAGAACTGCAAGATCAAGACATCAGCAGCTTGGCTTTTTCCTGAGGCCTTTTTGCTCTTTTGTCAATATGACCTTGTCACTAAGTCCTTACTTAGTTGTCCCTTGGTGTATACTTATTCTTGCATCTCACTACGTACCCAACTTCTTAGGAGAATGCCAGCTCCTCTATGGGAGTAAGAACTGCTCCAGTGCATATATTTTAGTGTTTATCTCGTTAAAAAAGCCGCATCTCCAAATATAGTTGCATTCCGAGAAGTGAGTTTAGAACTTCAACTACGAATATCAGAGAGGACATAATTCAGTTCCTAACTCTGGAAAGAGATATATACATTCATGTACGTTCATATACATACATACATAAGGAATAAGCTTAAAGCACTTGCTTAGTGTTCACCCCCATACAATAATTATTCACATTTTAATTTAGTTAAAACCAGTAGTGTAGTTGAGTTTCATTCTAATATGGGATGTGAGAAGATTTTAATACAAGTGGCCTGTTACACAATTTTTTTTTTAAAGAGAAACTAATCATGTTTTTAGGGAGTTAGGATGGGAAAGAAGAACGGCAAAGCAAGGAACAGAGGAACTCACAGAGACTTTCATTCCACGAGATTTTATTGTCAAAGGCACTCAGTACTTTTGTAGTACTATTGCAGAGTCTGGAATGTTACATTCCCAAGATGGAAAAGATGCCAGGCACTTTCTCCATACTTACACAGAAATTAGGATATTAATTTTTGGCTCAATCCTTCCCCTGACCCTGAGACTCTGTCCCGTGAGGTCTAGTATTTGCATCTACTTTCTGTTAGTACTTTTGTTATTTTAAAAATTCAGTCTTTTTAATGTTTATGCATTTGAGTGTCTTGCCTGTATGTGCATATGTGTACTGTGTGTGTGCTTGGTGCTGTCAGAGTCCAGAAGAGGTGTAGGATTTGTTGGGAATTGGAGTTATTGATGGGTGCATAGCACCTTGTGGGCACTGGGAGCCAAACCCTGGTCCTCTCTAAGAACACCAAGTGCTCTTAACCATGAGCTCTCCCTCTTGTGCTCTCCTCCTCATTTTTCTTTTAATTTAAAAGGAACATTTGACATTTAAATTTCTACGTCATATGAGATTAATATACTCCCAATACTGAATGAGTTCTCTCAATATTTATCATTGAACTACAACCTGTGGGCTTCATGGGGCCAGAATAAACAGAAAATGACTGGTTGGTGCCTAGCTGAGTGTAAGAGTTGAACATGCAGGCCTTTCAAGTTAACTCCTCTTCTGATTTTTCTTACTGGCTCCTTTTTGGTTTTTAAAACAAGTGTTCAACCCAACTCTAGTTTTAGAATTAGCAAATTATAAAAAGAGAAGCATTGGAACCTTGTGATAACTGAGGGAGTTTATATCCGGCTTTGACATTCTGCTTTTTCAGTGGGGTCTTGTATTGACAGGAAAAGGTTTGTTCTCAGGGAAGATGACTAGTTTCTGGTCTTCTGTAACCAAGGCTTTGACAAAGTACTGCAGTTTTCATTGTGGCTCATGGGAGCACCAGAGATTCCTTTCTTTTCAAATTTATTTTTATTATCTTTAATTATGTATAGGTTTCTGCATGCGTGCGTGCGTGTGTGTGTGTGTGTGTGTGTGTGTGTGTGTGTGTGTGTGTTTTCATATGAGTTCAGGTAACTTCCTGGATCTGGAGTTACAGACTTTTGTGAGCAATCTGACATGGGTTTTGGAAACTAAATTGGATGGATGCTCTGGAAGACCATTAAATAATACTTTTAACTGCTGAGCTACCTCACTAGCCCTGGAAAGCCCTGACTTTAATATTTCCAAGCTGACTTTCAGATTCTCTTCATTCTGGAGTTGTCTCTGCCCAGTGATTTCATTTTCTTTCTTCAGGAAAACACTTTGCTTTGGTTAAGCATGCCTTCCTCCTTGGCAAACATGGAAAAGATGCATTTACCCATTTGTTTTTCTAGAACGTTACACTCCTTTGCCAAGTAACTTTCCTTCTTTTCTTGGCAAAATCTTGCTGAGTCCTTAGTTGACGTCTTATTTCTTTTATGCTAGAAAAAGAGTGGTTCTATTATTTATCTTAACTTCTCATAAAATATTCATTTGTTTCTCTGGTTCGCTTTTCTTATCGTTTTGGTCCACTCCCTTTCCCTTCCCAGTAAACTTCGCCTTCCTCGGGGGCAGAGTCCCTCATGTGTATGATTTTATGACTCCAGTGGAGTTTTCTTATCTCTGATTACTTCATGTTAAATTAGCTCAGCCTGACTGGGGGCACTCATACACATGATTGCATTAGTGACTCAGTGACCTCGCTGGAAAAGGTCTTTGACTATTGCTGATGAACTATCTGAAAAATGCTGACTTTAGTTTAGCGTATGACCCAAGCCAGGGATGTGAGAGGGACATATCCCTGACTTCAGACCTGTAATTTGCTTGCTCAGTTAGTTACTCTGTAGCTAATGTAATGGGAAGCAGGGCTCCCTTTGCCACAGTAAAGAGGGAACTAGGGTGACTGCATGGTTAGTTATAATACTCTCAGCTGGTGAATTTCCAAGAGGCGATGGCTTCTTTGGAGCAGACTACACATGTGCCTTTGTCAAAGTCAAAGGAAAATAAAAGAAATGATAGTCTCTGGTCTCTGCATATCGCTGGTGACTATAGTACATAGCAGGTATCTTTCCTGAAGTCACCTGGCATGTAGCTTTAGCAGGTTATATGCTTGTAAGATAAGATCAATATCGTCCATTAGATCCAGTCTCTTATCTATTTAGATATATTTTATTTACTCATTCACTCATCTCTACATAACAGGGAAATAGATAGTTAATTTTTCTTTTCTTGTTTCCCTCTTTACCTCATGAATCCCACTTCTCCCACCTTTGCTCCTGCCAACTAGCCATGTCTTCTCTTCCCTTCCCTAGTACAGCTGCCCTTGACTCTACTGTTTCTTCAAGATGTGTTTCTTTGTGAGTCTGTTCCCGTAGAGCTCAGATGAGTAATTGCCTATATTATCAATTTTATCAGTTGTCTGAGGTGTTATGACATGGTAGACTTAGCCTAGCAATGAGATTCCAATATGGAAATTCCTGCATCGGGAGAAGTGTTTGTAGACGATTTGTAAAAAGGCCCAGCGTTTGAGGCAAGCTGAGGAGATCAACGGAGAATATGTAAGTAGCTGCCTACTTTCAAAGTATAATTGTCAAATTAAGTTAGGAGAAAGGCTTTCATAGAAGATATAATGAATGCATGTCAAAATGTATTCTGTTCATTAGTGAGGAACCCAAAAATATGGCAAAGATAATTCAAGGAAGAATGGAAGAACCGAGTATTTATAGACAATGAGAAAAAGAATGTGAAACTAACATCGTTGTATTAGACTACCAGATACGATGCAAGAGTGTGTAATGTTGAGCAATAAAACCATTACTTTATGTTTTTTTTTTAACACTAGGGAGAAACTGTGTATACAAGTTAAAAAGGTACAAGTTAACTTTGAATAGACTGAGTGCTAATCAAGACCACATAAAAGGTCAGAGGTATATTACCCTAATACACCTCTGGATAATGAAATAATGAAATGAAATAATGAATGGATTTGGGTCATGATATTGCTGATGTATGGCATTGAAAAAGACACAGGATCTTGTCTATTGTTCAGAGAGAGAGAAAGAGAGAGGAGGGGGAATATTTAGAGAGAGAAACATACATGTATATGTTTATATATTCATCTATGAAAAAATATATAGAAATAATAAAATGTGTTTCTGTGTGCATGAACATGCATGAATAGATAAATGCTACTTCTCTAACAACGTGTAAAGCATTGGGCATTATTAGATGTTGGTTTCTGGATGGTGCATCAGCTTTATATGGTTTGCAGTACAATCTAGTATCAAAGTTGGCCAAAGCCAGTCCTGATACTAACCTTAATTACTTTGACTAAGGGACATTTTCTGTGAAGCAACTTGAGGCTCTTTGACCCCATGAGAAAGGAGTCTTAGGGTAGCTTTCTGAGTTCTTCATTCTGCAAGCTTCATGCCTGCAGATACTCCATGGCGTTATGCTTCTCTATGATACGTGTAGGATATCAGCTCAGTAATTGCTATTTGTCTACCTAAAACAGCAGAACCTTAAAGCCATATAGAAAGGGAAGCTTCACTGGGAAGTCCAGTGGCCATTAGGATACAGTGGCTAGTTTGAAAAGTGAAGCTGGAGACTCATACCAGAGAGGTTTCTGACACATATAGCCTGCAGCAGATCAGTCACTAGGCTGTTGCAGATAATTCCATAAAGACCCTAACTTCTTGTTCAAAAAAGCAGGTCTTACCATCTTCCTGGGGAACTTCCGAAGGCTTAGGGAACCTTGAACCATTTAGTTTGTAGTTTTTCTTTCAAGAATATTATTTCACCATCTATCTTTTCTGTTAGTATCTTTTCTATTCATCAGTCCATAGTAGGTACCAGCCTCAGTTTTCTTCAAGGTCTTTATCCTCAGGCTAGAGTGATGAAGTGGTAAGGTGGCTCTGCAATGTTTTTTGTTTTGTTTTTGTTTTTTTTGTTTTTTGTTTTTTCCTCAGCAGAAGTGGGATGAAAGGAGAGTGTCAAAGAAAAACTTCTGGACAACCAAAGAAATGGTTCGCAGAGATAGTCCCTGGCTAGTAGGCCCTGATCCTTTGGTACATTTATCTGAGTACTAGATTTGCATTCTCCAACATTTGTGGGCTGTGTATGGAGGCTTCTGGTGTTGCCTCAGAGTTTAAGGATGGCCAAGTGATGAGTTGTCAGATACCCCTTCACAGAGTTGTTCTGCATTTTGTGATTTTATACTTGGCCCTCTTGTGAAGTTTCAGTTGCAAGACTCAAGGCCAGAACATTTTAATAACCTGTCAGTATCCTAATAGCAGGACTAATTTTTTTTTCAGTATTTTGTAAAACTATTAAACACCTTTCTTAGAAGTTTTTCATGGTCATTTCTCTCTCACAATCAGCGACTTTCAAAGCAGAATCCTGGGCTTGTTTCTGGAAATGTGAATGTCAGTAGTAATTGTCCGGTGCTGCAGTGGTTGGCTTGCGTTTCCTAGATGTACAATGGCTGGATACACTAAGTTCTCCCCAAAAATCAGAGCCTGGGAGCAGCTTTCCTCTTGAGACTTTTCTATGTGGCAAGGGCAAAAAACAAAACAAAACAAAACATAAAAACATAACACAACAAAACAAAACAAAAACAATGCAGTACCTTGCCGTTGCAGTAACTATCAATACCCACACTGGGTTCCAAAAATCATTCTTAGCTGGACTGAGTCCCTAGCTAACACTGTGTGGTCCAGGAAGGAGCACATGCTTCATCTTCATTGTAGAAAATGCACTCTCTCCTTCAATGGTGACAGCTCATCTGCTCCATGTGTGACGGTTAGAACTTTAGGCTATCTACGCCGAGGACAGCAGTTGACTATGAAGTATGTCCTAACCCTCCACACTGGCCTCCCAGAAAACTTAAATCATTTTATTGCCCTCACACTCCAATTATTCTGAGTCACCCAGTCAAAGAAAAGTTTTCAAGATCTGAACAAAGTTCAAGGTGCCACAGTGAGTGCACGCATGACTACGGGGGTGGAGGGTTGGGAGAGTTAAAATGCTGAGTAAAGGTTCCCAGAAAAGGAGATAACATTTTATACTTGTGTCAAGCCTCTAATCTGCTAGGCAGGCACTGTTGTTCTCACCTAATACATGATAAACCCAAGGCTCTGCTAGGTTATTTTGTTGCATGGTCAATAAATGGCAGGTTGGGAATCAAACTCAGGCAGCCTGGCCCCAGAGCTCTGCTCTGAAGACTACAAGCGCCACTCCTAATATGCATAATAGGCATTGTAAAAGGACCAAAAGATCAGCCTAAGAGAATGTGCATTTGAGTATATTTCTGAGATTTAAGAAGGTATACTGAAAATAATGGAGAAGAGGCAAGTTAATAGCAGCTCACAAGCTAACAGGGATGCTTTTTGCCACACAGAGAACACACTAAGCATTGAACTGAATTTGATATATGTATGTATGTATATATATATATATATATATATATATATATATATATATATATCAAACAGAAGTAAGTTGTAGGTTATCATAGCATCCCTGGGCATTGGATATAAATATAAAGAAAATGTTAAAATATTGAACAATATCTGTTTTGTTCATGGAGTAATAGTTATGGATTGGCAAAGAAGATGACAAATATATTTGGTTGTCATTTGTCATTGATATATTTGGTTGTCATTTCTACATCTAATTTCACTTGGCAGGTAACAGACTTTGTCCAAACATTCTCAGAATTCAATTGAGCAGAGCCTTGTTTCTTGTAAGTACTGTATGTTTTTAATACCATGCTGGCTGTTTGGCCTTTCCTCTCTGGGTTGTGGGATTATAGTACTTTGATGGAATGATAGCTTTGGCCACTTGCAGGGTTAGTTTTCCTAAGCATCCTCTGGGGACAGGTTTTCAGTGTGATGTTGATAGCAGGGTCCAGGTTTGATGTACACACTGAGAACTTAGGTCACACTTTGATTGATGGCCACAGCAGCCCAGCTAATTTGGATATGGACCTTCCTGCCTTCCTGCCATGCTAGACTCTAGTCTGGGCTTTATTGAACACCTCTCTCTTTGCTTGTCTCTGCCCTGTTGGAAAGTGCAGTTCTGAACATAAGCTCCAGTTCAACCCAGCTAGGTGCTTGGAAATAATTGGAGCTAGAAGTTCTGTTGGATTTGCACTGTCAGGACAACCGAGGGGTTAAGAGATATAACTGTTAATAGTCACGGAGAGCAGCATGGCTCCCTGGAGGCACAGAGAGGCACACAGGAAATCGATGTGGCATAGTTTAGCCTGTTTCTACCATTGTCCCTTCTTGCCAAGGCTAGATAATGAGAGGAAGGTCTCTAGAGTACACTATTAATTTTACATGGAGAACTGGAGGTGAGACCAGAGGAGCCAACGAAGAGCCTTTCTTTCAAGATGCCTGCATGAGAATTCGACCTATAAAACAGTGGAGAAAATGGAATGGCAGCTGCTGGTAGTGCTTCATGCTGCCTGAGTGGGTTGAGTGCCCCAGTAAGGTAGGTGTGGTTCTCTACCTACCAACTCACTTCTGCTGGTTTTCAGGATGTGATGGACCTGAGAAGTTTTGGCTGTACAGCTAAAAGGAGTTTCATAGGAAGAAAGAAAATAGTTTCAGTATTCCAATCTTAGTGGGAGATATTTGAGGTGGGTGCAGCCCAAGGTACCCGAGTGACTCCAGTAGATCATGCCTTGCTTGTCATCAAGATGAGCCACTGTTGAATGTACTCTTGGCATATCTTTCTTTCTTACTGTTTTCATGATCTCTGATATCATTCCCCAGCACCATCTTTCAATATACAGCCTGCGCCTTAGTCCTTCACTCAGAGGGTATTGAGGATGTAAACCAGGACAGCAGAGGTGCTGTGATGGTGGGAAGGGCAAGTACTTGAGCTAGATTTCTTAACTCCTTCTTCCTTCTGACCCTGGCTCCATCCTGGTGCCATTGGTTACCAAACTCAAGGTATAGAATTTAGAAGCTGCCCATCCTTCTACAAACTGAAAATGCCTGGGATGAATTCATCTCTCCTACAACCTCTGCCTTTTCTTTACATTTGTTATTTTTGACAGTGGCCTCCACTATTTCTCCAGCTCTCCAGGGCTTGATTCTGATTCTATACTTACATCTATCAGCTAGGCTCACCTTTGCTATCCCTGGCTCCCATATACAATAGACTCAATAGATCCCAAATTCTACCACTGAAACTGTTTCTTAGTTACTGCTTACTCTTCACTGTTCTAACCACTTCTGCATTATCACACTCACTTTGGACCCAGCTTTCCTAGATAGGGTGGTTCTTTGAACTCCTCTCTAAATTGTAAATTGTAAAGCTACTTTAGTTATCACATAATCTTCCATAGGCAGTGAGTGCTGAAGCCAGGAGAGTGTTCCTTTTGGCCTATGCAAACTGAGAGATGATATTTCCTACCCTCCAGGAGCATCTGATGCTGGACACATGCAAAGTACAAATAATACCCACTCTCTTGCCTCAAGATGAAATAACCATCATTTCTATCCCTGTAGCACCCTGTGGGGCAGGGCAAGGGCAATCTTTATTTGAGTGTACATCTTGTTGTGTTCTGCCTTTTCTCTGTCCTTACTTCCTCCCTTGCTTATCTGTTTTCCCAGGAGAGTGCCTTTTTTATAAGCCTTTTGTACAGGAATCTCTGGCTGAGCTCCACTTCTAGGGAGCCCAACCTAAGAATATTCATAAAGTAGACTGCTGAGGACCTTTGGAAAATCACTGACCAATAAGATTGCATGCTTGGTAACTTTTCTCATTTCCAATGTTGTTTGGAGTTGCCTTTCTTGCCTTGTACTTGGCTTTCCTCCCTCTTGCTGGCATTTTGGATCAATGGCTGTATTATATACAATAGCATAAGCTCCTATTGTTAAATTTTGTAAGAATTCTCATACTTCCCTGGATGATATTGCTCTGTAGGTTCTTTTTCTTAAAATGTTGTTGTGTGCCTTTGGTATCAGAAGAATGCTGGTCTCATAGACTAGTTGGTAAGCTATGTAGAATCGTTCTAAATTCTTTAAACGTTGAGATGAATTAATGGGTAAAACCACTTTTATCTTCCTTTTCTGTTTTCCTTTGTCCTTTCTTCCTCTCCCTCACGGTGTATAGCTAAGTACTGATCCAGCTCCACTCTGTCTAGTGTATACCTTGGACATAAATGTTCCCAGCCTGAGGATTCCAGGGGATGGGGCTTGTTCTTCAAGAATCATAGGACTTGCTATCTTTCACTCCTTTGGGGGTTCTCTTCACATTGTCTATGATCAGATTCATGTATGCTTTTAAGTGCTTTTTGTGATGCTGTGCATGTAGAATGTTCTTTTCTATATTCCTAGCCTCTGTCAAGGCAGCTACCGAGAGGCTCTCTATATAGCCTAGCTTAGAGAGGATAATGGAATACCCATACTGCCCTGTTCCTTGCATAGTGTCTATGCTTTTTCAGTATTGTCTCAACTACATGGATTTAAATTCTGGGCCTAGGAAATCTAGGGTTACCTGCTTGCTGGAGAAACTCACCAGAGAATGCGCCACCAAGGTCTTCAAGGTCAAGAAATAAATTGCACAACTATCCAGCAATGATGCAATTCTCAGTGGTATTGATTGTTCACATTACATAGTCATTCAACACTGACATAATTCCCACAATATTGGTTGTTCGGTTTTGTGTAGTCTGACTCCTTTTCTACATCTATGTGTATCACAGCCCCCAGTGCCAAGATCTTTGTTGACATAGTTACACTGCTGTTTGCTGTTGAGATGTGGAGGACACTGATTGCTACATGGCATCTGGCATGTCAGCCACCACTTACTTGACTTTGCCATTCCTGTTTTCTTCTCTTCCAGGCATCAGACCTGGTAATCTTGGAGTACTATAAAGTCTTCTGTGTCTACATTAACATGTTCAGGGACTTATTTTTCATGTTTATAAACCAAACGTCTTAAAATATATATACCTTGATGTCCCCTGCTGCATTAGTGTTCAAATTTCCAAGTTGATCTGCAGGGCCCTTAAATTTCTACCTATTTAGAGAGGAGGATTTTCCACTAACTCTTGGTGACTAAGAGTCCTGTTATTCCCTTGATTGATATAATAGACTCTACAGACACACTACAAGTGTATAAACATCAAACAAATATATATTTCTAATGAATTATTTACATTGTATATCAGCATTAGTGCCAGTGGTTTTGTGGAAATGGAATTACAAGTCGAAATTCAGTGCTAGAGAAAGAGAGGAGACGTTTCTTCAGTTCCAGTCAGCTGAAGGCAAAGGTTTCTGGGAAAACAGAGGGTTTTTGTTTTGTTTTGTTTTTTTAAGGATTTAGTTTAAAGGAAGTGGGGAGGAATTGCACGTGAGCTAAGCCTTCCAGTTACAGAGAACAGAATAAGAAACAAATTAA
Source organism: Rhabdomys pumilio (assembly GCA_030674055.1). NCBI lineage: Eukaryota > Metazoa > Chordata > Mammalia > Rodentia > Muridae > Rhabdomys > Rhabdomys pumilio. The sequence goes on from JANHMN010000012.1 coordinate 46,863,350, forward strand.
GATGAAGGAAGAAAAAATGGTGTTTCACCTGTTTAGCTGAATAGATTGCAGGTAAGCTTGGAGTTCTGAAAACTGCAAAGGCTCTGGAGTCCACCCTCTACCCACAGCGCACACTGATTTTGTATTGGGGCCAAGACTACTGTGTGCTCTGGAAGAAAGCGCACAGTGAATACCATGGAAATAATATCTGTGGTTTATAAGTTTAGCTAATGTTCACTAAGAGTTTGCTGTGTGCCGGGCAGTGGTGGCACACGACTTTAATCCCAGCACTTGAGAGGCAGAGGCATGCCGATTTCTGAGTTTGAGGCCAGCCTGGTCTACAGAGTGAGTTCCAGGTAAGCCAGGGCTACACAGAGAAATCCTGTCTCTAAAAACAAAACAAAACAAAACAAAACAAAACAAAACAAAACAAAACAAAACAAAACAAAAGAGTTTGCTGTGTGTCTGGTCTGATACCTAGTGCTTCATATGGATGGCCTTCTTGCCTTATCCCAACATGTGGATGCAAATGGTAGCATTGTCCTTTACAGGTGAGGAAACTGTCGTGTCTATTGTTAATAGCAAATTTCCCAAGGGTATGTAGAAATAGGACTCAATTTAATATTTGTGTAATCCCAGTGACCTGGAGATGGCTCAGCTATTAAGAGCACTTACTGATCTTTCAGATGACTGAAGTTTAGTTTCCAACACCAACATGGTGGCTCACAACCATCTATAACTCCAGTGACAGGGGATCTGATGGCTTTTTCTGGCCTCTGCATACATTAGCCACAATAATTATGTGCATGTGTGCACGCAAACCAGGCATATATCTATAATGCTAGTAATGATAGTTGCATCTCATTGGCCAGTTGGTCTTGATGAACTGATGAGTGTCCAGTTAATTGAAAGATCTTGTCCCAAATAGTAAGATGGAGAACAATAGAGGAAGGTGCACTATGCTAAGCTCTGGCCTTCACATTTCTGCTCACATAAGTGCACACACATATGAACCCATATAAAATACACACAAGCACACACACATGCAATTTTTTAAAATGGTGAGCCAAGATTAGTACAGGCAAAGAGAATGGTTAATATAATATATCTTTAATCATAAATTTTCATTTGTCTATTTATTGATTCTAATTTAAGTGTTTCAGAGTTGGTGTAATATGATAAATCTTACATTTTAAAATAGATAAATTTTATTTATGTGTATAATTGTTTGCCTGTATATGTGTGTGTGTGTGTGTGTGTGTGTGTGTGTGTGTGCGTGCATGTGAGTGCATGCCCGGATGTTTGCACATGTCACAGTGCATGTAATAATCAAAAATACAATGTGTAGGAGTCAGTTCACTCCTTCTAACACATGAATACCAGGGACTGGACTTAGGTCACTGAGCCTGGTGACAAGTACCTCTGTCTACTAAGGCTATTTGGTGACCTCTAAAATCAAAACAAGAGTTTAATTTTATGTATACGTGCACGAGTGTAAGCCTGCATGTATATACATGCATTGTTTTTGGAAGCCAAAGAGGGCATCACATCCCCTGAAACTCAAATTGAAGATAGTTATAAGCTGCCTTACATACACTTAGAACTAAACCTTTGCCTTCTGCTCCTACCTTAGGAACCATCTCTATAGATCCTGGGTTTTATGTAGATACTGAGAATTTGAACTCGCCATTTTATATGACAGACACTTAGCTGATATATCCATCTCCTTAGCATCTGGGCTCACCACTAACTGGAGGTATCAGTGTCTTGCACATTGTGCTCACCATGTACATTTTTTTTCCTGATGCTGAGGTCAATCATGGTACCATGGAACTGGTGGGCAATTACTCTATCACTGAGTTACATCCCATTCCACTTGTACATTGCCCTATAACACTTGTGGGATGTGTATTACCTCACATTAAACACTATTATTATTTCTAGTTTAAAAATAAGCAGACAAGGCGGTGATAAATCTATTGCTCAAGATCACCTAGCAGAGGTAAAAGGCAGAGGTATTAAGTGGGTGTTTTTGACCCAAAGACCTTGTACTTAATCATAATACCATAATGCATGTTAACACGGGGAAAGACAATTCTTTCAAACCCACGCTGATCATGGACAACAGATTACTGTTGTAGATATCTACTGTTGTAGATATTACATATCTATTGTTCTTCTAAAAATTTGCTTATTATTGGGCTGGGTAGTTTTATGCCAACTTGACACATGCGAGAGACATTGGAAAGAAGGGAATCTCAATTGAAAAAAAATGCCTCTATAAGATCAGGTTATAGGCAAGCCTGCAGAGCACTTTCGTAATTAGTGATTGAGGTAGGAGGGCCTGTGGGGGTGCCTTCCCTGGACTGGTGGTCCTGAGTTCTAATAGACTAGAAAGCAGTTTGAGCAAGCCAGTGAGAGCAACCAGTAAGCAGCACTCCTCCACAGCCTCTGCCTCAGCTCCTGCCTCTAGGTTCCTGCCCTGTTTGAGTTTCTCTTCTGGCTTCCTTTGATGATGAACAGTGATGATGAAGCATAAACCAAATAAACCCTCTCCTCCCCGAATTTCTTTGGTCATGGTGTTTCATCTCTGCAATAGTAAACCTAACTAGGACAATTATGTTCATTTATTTATTGTTTGTGTGCATGTATTGGAGCAGGCATTCCTCAGTGTGCATGTGGAGGTCAGAGGTCAAACTGTCATAGGTGTTTCTCTTCTTTCACTACATGGAACCTGAGAATGGAACTCAGGTCATTGGACTTGATGGCAAGCACATTTTCCTGCTGATTCATCTTGCCAGCCCCTACCATTCTCTTGGTCAGTCGCTCCATCCATCTCCTAAATATCTTTTGAATTTGGATTTCACAACCTCTCAATTTTCCATAGTACGTTTAAGAAAATAAGATAGAATCAGAGAAAACGGTGAACTGGAAGAGAAGAGTTTAGAGCCTCAGTTTTCTTAATAAGGCAGTCTATGTTTTTGAGCCACAAATTTAAGGGGCTGGGCAGGGCAGGGCAGCAGGGCAGGGTCAGAATGACACATCTTTTACTTTCTTGTTACTTTTCTCTAATGGGGACAGGAAACATGAATGAGTCACTCCCTTTGCCCTACTTTTTTCCCTGCTGAAGCAGGCCCAGAAGACTTCCCATGCAAACTCATCTTAGAAGCTTTGGTTGCTGTGTACTAAATAGTACTCTCCCCTGCTATGTGCTGAGAACTGAATAATCCAGTCTTTACCCTGAAGTGCTTCAGAACATAATTCCCACACAGTACTTCTCAGTTCTATTCCAATACTGCATTAATCAGAGCCACCCAGTGAACTTCACAGTTTACTTTCTTTTCTTGAGAATCAGTAGAACAAAATGATTAGCTTACTCTGAAGCCTGACTCTCTCTGTTCAAATCTGGGCACTGTGTGGTCTTTGTCAGGACGTTTCATGTCTCTGGGTTTCCTTTTTAAGGATGTAATAACAATTCTTAACTCCTTGAGCTAAAATGAAGATTTAAGTGGATAATATACATAAGGAAGGAGGAGGAGGGAGAGGAGGAAGAGAAGAAGAGGAAGAGGAAGATGAAGAGGAAGAGGAAGAAGGTGGCTCTGCCATATTTGCTCACAAAATTATTAAGTCTGAATGGGAATTTGTGACATGGAGAAAGTGGATTCATCCATCTGGGCTTTTAGAGCTTGTAAGTGATTCTGCTCTTGGATCTGTTTTTGGACGCTCATCTTGGGCTTGGCAAAATCTTACAAACAGAAGTTTCTATCCTGGGCCTCTCTTTTCTCTTCCCTTCTTCTCTGTCTCCATCTTTTCTTCCCCTCCATCCTTCCCTTCTTACATCTTTCTTTCCCTGCTTTCTTTCCCTATTTCCTGTTTTTTTTATTTTTCCCCTTATTCTCCAGGAAATCTTGTTTCTCCCAAACACCTTTTCTTGTCTGGGTTACACTGAGGTCTCTCAAGATATATCAGTGACCAAGACACTGGCTCAGAAACTATCAGCCTATTAAATCTTCTGGATGCATGCCATCCATCTTCTCTGGCTATTCCTGGTTTGTCGGCCCTGGGAGATGATAAATCTTTTATTGTAGACCCACACCTATGTACTTGCACACACTCAGAGAGCAATAAATGCGAAGATTGTAGTGATCTGATACATGGTTCAGGCAGCCATTCTGATTATACTTCTGTAGCTATTGACGAGGGCTCCACTCAGCTGCTGTGAGTTATTTCCTTGATTCCTGCCAGGAGAAATAGTGTGTTTATATTTATGAGTCTTAAAAATATAAGTGTAATGAGAAAAAAAAACATCATTTCACATATATGATAGTTCACACGTGTGCTTTTATTTTTTATGTCTTACATATCTGAAAGTCACTGTCTACATATATTAATTACAACCTATGCGAGATGATTGATATCAAGTCAGGGTTTTAAGAAAGTCAGTAAAGTAAGAGAAACATTGATTCCAGAGGGGAGGCTCATTATAACTTGCAAAAAATATGGGGACAAGACCAGGCTAAGCAGAGGCCTTCCTTAGTAACACTTGAAGCTAAAAATAAGGATCTCAGGTCTGCTTGATGTCAGGGTCACACTGTGCAACTGGAGGCTTGTACAATAATCGTCAGGCAGAGGTATACTGATGGCAGAGGGTAAATGAGGCCTGAGCAACATTTAAAGCCCTGTTTTAAGTCCCCCAGCTTTCCCTCAATCTATTTCTCTCTGTCATGCCGTCTGCAAAATCATTCCTTTTACTTCTGCTTATATTAATATGATTATTTGGATGTCCTGGGTTTTTTAACCTGACTTTTAGAATTAACCTTTCTTTCTTCTATTAGTATAGCTGTATGAATACAAAGCTTTGTGGTTTGAATAGTGTGATATTTGACTCACAGAAAATGAAGGATTAATTTATGGCCCAGACATTTTCAAACAATTTCTTGAGAAGCTCTATTTCCCTGTATGCAATGGGCATTTAATTCCTTTAGCCTCTATGTAAGATGTTTTTCATCTTGGTTTTCCATAAATTCCATCTTCTTGGTTATACTCTAGCTTTTCTGTTTTGGTGACATACGTTCACAGACTCTCACCACATATAATTTTGCCCTTCATAATTTGTTTCATCTGCAAACTTGCTCTAGTGTATTTTATATATTCTCACACGCATATAAAATATGCAAGCTCAAAATGAATTTTTCCTTTTATGCATATATCTTCTTGTGCCTTGATTAGGAGAGCCGATAAAGTATGTCCTTTGCAGACACTTTCAGAGAGAAAGACGAGAACAGGGTGGTAGATAAATAACATATTTCTATAGTCATGCGTGAACTCTCTTATTGTCGTTAAAGAAAATGAACTAGAATATTAAGTATGAGCAGTGATTACTCTTATAACATTTTCATGGAAAAACATCAATGAGCAGAGTGACACAGGTAACCTGCTATATGATATTGTAACAAAATGTTGACAAAATGGTAAAATAAATGATCAATTTTAGGGGGTAAGAACATAGATAGCCTTCATACTGCATTTGTGGATTTCTGTGTTTTAAAAAATTATCTCATTACACAGTCTACAGCTTCTAGTATGGCATGAAATATGAATGATCTGAGGGGAATTTTAAAAACGTAAGTTTATCTTATGCTAAAAACTTCATGCGAGCTATCTTCAATACTTCAAGTGTGAAATTCAATGTTGTTAACTATACGCACAAGGCTGAAACAGTGGATTCTAAGGACTTATTCATCTGCGTATCAGAAACTTTACATGCACTGAAATGTGCCTCTCATTCTCTTCTTTTCACAAGGCCCTGGAAACCACCACTATACTTTGGGTTTCTCTGACTCTTCTTACTTTAGGCGCCTCACGTAAGTGGAGTCATTCAACATTTGTCCCATGATTAGCTAATGCTTTTGCTTTCACAAAGGATGCAGTTTTCTTCTTTGAAAAGTTAGCTTGCATTTGATGCATGGGCATGCTTATAGTTTGTTCACTCAGACATTTGGTGGGCAAGCAGGCTGCTGTCACATCTTCTGTTCATTGATGAACACTGCAATAAGCATAGGACTGTAAATATCAGCCACCTTGACTTCAATTAATTTCAGATCAGTAGACGAAGTACTGTTGGATTTTATGGTAGCTCTATTTTTTTTCCTCTCTAAGAGAATCCCGAATTGTGTTTCAAAATAGATACATGATCTACTGTTTCCACTAATGATTGCACACGTGTTCCAATTTCTCCCCACATCATGATCATCTGTTACCTGTTTAAAAACCATGTTTTTAAACATGTGAGATGAGATCTTGTGGGTTTGATACTTATTTCCTTGTGACATTTTCAATGTTTTTATATATATTTTGGTCTTGAATATATAGTTTTATAGTTCTAAAGTATACATTTGACATGTCACTAACTGTACCAACCTGCCTGATGAACCTGCCCAATGAATTGATCACAGAAGTGAACATATTTGGTTTGACACTGAACATTCAGCAAAGCCTGACTAGATACTCCTTGAAGCGACTCTTATGCATGCATTTCTCAACAAACCTTGAAGTTGGATGTGAGTTATGTGACTATGTCCTTCACTATAGAATGTGGATGGAAACAACAAGTCGTGTCTAATTTTAGCCATTAAACTCCTTGCATAACCCTTAATGCTATCTGCTGCTTTCCATGATGGCTACAGGCAGGTGGATGAGAAGAATGACCATTCAGAAGTAGCCATCTAAGGCAGCTGATTCCTTATGTCAGACTGTAACCTGCATGACTGAAATAGACTTTTTTGTGTTGAGTCACCGATAAGTATGGGAATGTTTTTCATATTTAATTATATATATATATATATATATATATATATATATATATATATATAATTATTATATAATTTTATATTATATATATATATATATAAAGATTTTTTATTGAATGGTATTAAAATAATAAAAGACAATTAAAAACAACATTCTATTATTAAATCAACTTGTATTGTCTCTGTCTTTCTCTTTCCATTGTAATCCACAGACATAGTTTAAAGAAGTTTAAATCAACTAGCTGCAGAAAAAAATCTTGGAGTAAGTATTCTGTAAGATCAGAATTCTGGGAAAAGATTTTTTTTAAAGTTTCTTGAGGTACAAGCAAATACATTTAATATTTTAGAAGTAATTTATCAAATTGTAATACCATTAGCACTTCTTTCAGTAGGATTATCACTAGTTATTAATAACTTTTTATGTTATGAAAAAACAATTCTAAATTTCTAATAAGGATATAATTTCTTTTGAAAATCTTAAACAATACAGAAAGTTTTCAACAATCTGTAATCACCTTTAGGTCCTAACAAAAATAGTTTGATGTAACATTAATTATATACATGTATGCAGACAGTGTGTATATTCAAATTAGTTTATTAATAATGGTCTGTATATCCTAACATGGTGATGAGCTGTGAATATGTTTAATGCAGCAAAATCTCAATGGCAGTACTTTAGATAGGAAATATCTAGTTTAAAAGTCAACCTGGCCACCTTGCTGAAAGCAATCTACAGATTCAATGCAACCCCCATCAAAATTCCAAATCAATTCTTCATAGAGTTAGAAAAAGCAATTTGCAAATTTGTTTGGAATAACAAAAACCCAGGATAGCAAAAACTATTCTCAACAATAAAAGAACTTTGGGGGAATCGCCATCCCAGACCTCAAGCTGTACTACAGAGCAATAGTGATAAAAAAAAAAAACCCTGCATACCTGCATAGTATTGGTACATAGACAGGCAGGAAGATCAATGGAATAGAATTGAAGATTCAGAAATGAACCCACACACCTATGGTCACTTGATCTTTGACAAAAGATCTAAAACCATCCAGTGGAAAGAGGACAGAATTTTCAGCAAATGGTGCTGGTTCAACTGGAGGTCAGCATGTAGAAGAATGCAAATCAATCCATTCTTATCTCCTTGTACAAAGCTCCAGTCCAAGTGGATAAAGGACCTTCACATAAAACCAGATACACTGAAACTAATAAAAGAGAAGGTGGGGAAGACCCTTGAATACTTGGGCACAGGGGAAAAGTTCCTGAACAATGAACCAATGGCTTATGCTCTAAGATCAAGAATTGACAAATGGGACCTCATAAAACTGCATAGCTTCTGTAAAGCAAAGGGCACTGTCGATAGGACAAAATGGCAACCAACAGATTGCGAAAAGATCTTTACCAATCCTACATCCGATAGAGGGCTAGTATTGAATATATACAAAGAACTCAAGAAATTAGACTCCAGACAACCAAATAACCCTACTAAAAACAGGTACAGAGCTAAACAGTGAATTCTCAACTGAGGAAACTCGAATGGCCGAGAAGCACCTAAAGAATTATTCAACATTCTTAGTCATCAGCGAAATGCAAATCAAAACAACCCTGAAATACTACTTCACACCAGTCAGAATGGCTAAGAGAAAAAACTCAGGTGATAGTAGATACTGGTGAGGATGTGGAGAAAGATGAACAGTCCTCCATTGTTGGTGAGATTGCAAGATGGTACAACCACTCTAGAAATGAGTCTAGCAGTTCCTCAGAAAATTGGACATAGCATTACCTGAGGACCCAGCTATACCACTCCTGGGCATATACCCAGAAGATGTTCCAACATATAACAAGGACATATGCTTCACTATGTTCATAGCAGTGTTATTTATAATAGCCAGAAGTTGGAAAGAACCCAGATGTTCTTCAACAGAATAATTGATACAGAAAATGTGGTACATTTACACAATGGAATATTACTCAGCTATTAAAAACAATGACTTCATGAAATTCTTAGACAAATGGATGGAACTCGAAAATATCATCCTGAGTGAGGTAACCCAATCACAAAAGAACACATATGGTATGCACTCACTGATAAGTGGATATTAGCCCAAAAGCTTGCAATACCCAGGATTCAACTCACAGACTACATGAAGCTTATGAAGAAGGAAGACTCAAGTGTGTGCGCTTCAGTCTTTCTTAGAAGGAGTAACAAAATACCCATGATTGCAAATATGGAGAGAAAATGTGGAACAGAAACTGAAGGAGGATCAGTCCGGAGACTGCTCCACGTGGGTATCCATCTCATGTGCAGTCACCAAAGGCAGAAGCTAATATGGATGCCAGGAAGTGCATGCTGACAGGAGCCTGATACAGCTGTCTTCTTAGATGTCTGACAGAGCCTGACATACACAGAGCTCACAGCTAACTATTGAACTGATCAGGGAGTTCCCAATTGAGAAGTTAGAGAGAAGACTAAAGGAGTTGAAAGGATTTGTGGTCCCATGGGGAAAGCAACAATACCAATCAACCAGAGCTCCCAGGGTCTAAACCTCCAGCCTGAGTACACATATAGAGGGACCCATAGCTCCAGCTATATATGTAGGGGAAGATGGCCTTGTCAGGCATAGGTCTGGGAGAGAAGATCCTTGGTCCTGTGAAGGCTGGATGCCCCAGTGTAGGGGGAATTTGTGGATGGGGAGGTGGGAGTGGGTGGGTGAGGGCACGTCATCATAGAAGCTGGAGGAGGGGGGATGGGATAGGGGGTTTCTGGGTGGGGGGGGGAAATGGGGAAAGAGGATAACATCTGAAATGTAAATAAAATTTCCAATAAAAATTAGTTTCAAAAAATAATAAAAAATAAAAGTCAACCTGGATATTTACATTGTTTATTAAAACTGAATAGTATAGAATAAAAGAGTGTTAAAATTGTCATTCATTCCTCATTTCTCCATCACACTACTCACATTCAAATACCCTGTGGCTACAAGGAGTTGTATTGTGCTGTGCATTTAAAGAACATGTCCATTAGTGCTGGAAGTGTGTTGTACAGCCCTGCTATAAAGTTTACATGATGATTGAGCAAATCCTCTGCTCTGAGTAATTAGGCTTCCTTTGGTCATATTACATTCTAACTAATATAGCACACAGGGATCGGGTAGCATTCTTTGGGTACGTTTATATTTATGGTTACTCTATAAAGGAGATCTACTCCAACTGGATGGCACAGGGTCATTTCAGCTTGGGTTCAGTTCTTGTCATGATTGCTTCCTGATTTTTCCCCTCATAGTCTCTGCTACCTTCACATTGTTATCTGGAGACCTTAGCATCTCATGCTTTAAGTAATACTTCTTAGGCCTATTTTATCTTCATCATCTCTAAGTGTATAAGCAATGGTCCAAACCTCTTCACTCTTCTTCTGGGAATAGCAATGCTGAAACATTCACTTTCCATTTTCTGTATTCACCAGCAATGGGGTATGTTATGCCACAGTAACAAATAACCCTAATTTCTTAGTGTCAGTACAATCAGGTTTCAGTTCTCAGTCATGCTATAGAAATTGTTCCACATTATCCTCCATCCAGGATTCTAGTTGATTGACTAACTGCCATCTAGAAAGCTGCTACAATTGAAGAAGAACCAGCTCCACTGTGCGTGCACTAACTCTTAATATCACCCCTCACAGGCAATATGCAAGTCTTTCCATTCATTTCAATGATTAAAGCAAGTTACATAGTTTTGCCTAAGTCTGAAGGAGGTGGGAAGTACATGCGGCTGGGAGAACAGCCAGAAATATTTGGTACAAAGCGTGGATGGTGTATCTGAAGTTTATTCATCTTTTAATGTTACAAATTTTTTTGCTTAGGCATAATAAAATAAGGATGATGACAGCAATATTTAATATTTACCATGTGTTGAATATTTTGGTGGTATTTTGCATACTTACTTAAGCATCCTGATTACCTTCCTTTTATAAATGAGGCATGGAAAGGTTAACGATCTTACCTAAGGTTGCATAGCAATAAATGTTAGAACTGGGATCGTGATTCTCGAGTCTGAACATTCCAATGTTGTCTCTGCTATTTCACTAGTTCTTAAAGCCGTACTAACAACCCCAGCCCCATACTATTCTTCAAATAGGACAATTCTGTCCAGACATACTATTTGTCCATAAGTAATGCTGCCTTTGTGGTGATTTGAGAGCCACCGGGTGGCTCAGATGGATGAATTAATAGTATATGTGAACACATACCCTGTTCAACTGCAAAAATATCGTTTCCTTGGCATTCTGTGTAGTTTGCTGAATTTACTGCAGAAACAGTGACTTTGTCTCTAGTCCTTTGGGCAGGATCTCTCCAGGTCCAAATATTTGGCCACAGGCTCAGGGCAATGTGTTTGTTAGAAGCAGTTTAGTAAAGAGGAAATATTTTGGCCTGGGAGGCTTTGTACTTGAAGTGGCTGTAATGTTTGCCTCAGAACACCCATCTTTCTTTCTTTTGTTCCTATTCCATTCATTCCCATTTCTTCCACAGGTTGCTTTGCTGCTAGAGCCTGTAGAAAGTCTATACCCCCATCATTCTGAAGTGATTCTAAGCTGAGTAATGCCTCCATCAGTTTTCCAAGGTGAGTCAAATATTAGGAGCATCCTGCTACGTTCTCATCTTCTCCCTGCCAACGTGTCTGTGCGCTCTGCCTGGCCATAGGGAAACGGACTCCATATATAACCACCTTCTATCTGCCCTGCACGTGCCCATGGCCCCTGCCACTGTTTCTCTTACTTCCTGCAATCGTTTGTAAGGAAAGGTAGTTATTTCTTCTCAGTTGTTGCTGAGGCTGGCAGAAACTAGTCACTGTATAGTTCATGTACGATTGGCACCAGTCCCCAGGCCACTGCTGGCGTTTGTACCCGACACCCTCTCTCCATGTCGGTAATTTCAGTTATTATCCTTGAGGAGAGTGGAGACTATGTTTATGTTGTCATCCTTCCTGTGAATCTGGTTTTTATTTTTTCAACTTACACTTTTTTTTTTAACTTAGCAGATGTTAAAAAGTTGCTTAAATTTGCATTTCTTGATTACAAGTTAGCTTGAACATTTTCCCAGACATTTGTTTCCTGTTTGTGTTTTCTCCTGTGTAAATCTTGTTGGTTTGAGACTTGATCACTTAGCTCGGAGAGCCCTAGGGCTAGTTCCTAAAAATACATGTATGCATTTTGAGATGATCAAGGTATTGTTCTTTTCTTTCATTTTTGACACAAATATTTTCTTGTTCAGTTATAATACATGCTCTTTTCATTTTGTGTATATTTTATAGTGGATTTTCAATTACATTATTGTCCCTCAAAATTATTTCCTTTTTAAAAGCTGTTTACTTTCTGGGTAGGTTTTCTGTTCCTGTAGGGCACGGGACCTGGTGGCCCTATTTTCCACTTCATCCCTACTATCTAGAAAGTGTTGGTCACATGGTAGCAGCTCAGTAATACTTATTGTAGAATATGCATGTGATTTGCTTTATATATTTCAAAAGGACCATCCTCTCCTACTAGTCTAAGTGATTAATTAAAGTCTTATATATATTAGCTCGACTAAGCTAAAATATGTGAAGTTCTTTAACTAGAACATATCTCTGATGCTTTTCTTCAAGTTATTATCTTTACCCTATATATTATATAATGCTTCCTCATTCCTTTTAAAATAACCTTTGAATCATATATTAAATTATTATTTTTCAGGGGTTGGCTTTTCTAACTCTGACATATTATCATATGGGTTGTATTATTACTGATAATACAACCTATGCCAGAAGTCTGCCCTATATTTGTACCTATAGTTGTATTATTACTGATAAGTTAAAACAGCTATCATAAGTTTCATTTCCCCTCCTCCCTCTTTTTCCAAGAACTGTCTTAATGAACATGCTCAGATTCCTACGTGTTGCCTTCAGAATCATTTGTGAGTCTCTCCTGATAGTCCCTCATGATTGTTATCATATTATTTTAATATTAATAAGAAGATAGTGGTTAATTCAGTTATGGGTTGGCAGCAGGTTTGTCCGTTTGTCATTTCCTGTGACTACCTTTCCTACCTTAGAGAATACTGAGTAATATTTTCTTATCTTTGAACTTTTGGAGTCTCTTTCATTTTTCACAATTCACAGATCATTAGCAGTAGCTCTGCAATTGTACCAGACAAGGTCTAGAGTATGAGGAATGTGTTTTTTTTTCTTTACTGCTGATTAAAATGAATTAAGCACTTTTAAAACTATGTATTCATCTCATTATCTTTCTTTTGTTTTCTGAGACAGGGCTTTTCTCTACATCTCATTAATGCCTTGAACTCTAGATTGTCCTGCCTCAGCCTCCTGATTGCTGGGATTACAGATGTGTGGTATCATATCCAGTTGCCTTTATTTTTACCCTGTACATGTTGTCTCCATCTACAGTAAAGCTTAACTCATGGTTAAATACTTCTTCTTTAACAGTCACAAGAATTATCAATGCATGAACTTCTAAAGTCCTAAAATGGACCTTCAGGCTTCATAATTTGAATGCTCAGAGTAAGTTGTTGACTTTAAATACCTATTCCTCATCCACCTATTGACTTTAGGACACTCTGGGAAGGCCTCAGCTAGAATTCACATGAATCGAGTAGTTTATTATGGAAGTTACACAGTTGAGAGGTACAAATATAGGGCAGACTTCTGGCATAGGTAAACACAGAGAAAATTAGAAGAAAATATAAGATGTACAAAATGTCACTGCTGGGGAGAAACCAGTTGAATCAGACTTGCTTGAAAGGACCAAAGAAATCTTTATTTTAGCCAATTCCCAAAGAATGGTCAGGTGTAACAAAAGGAGTTACACCCGTTATATCACTGTGGAATCTGAGGTCTTGTACAACTAACATGAATAATATTGGCCCAACCAGAACGTTTTCTATCTGGAGTCAACATAAATCCATCAAAGCAATGTTTGTTGTTGTTGTTGTTGTTTTGAAATAATTAAACATCATTTGTTTCTGGACCCTGTGTTGTGTTGTGAGGCTATCAGAGACAATAGAAAGGTCCAGCAAGTGGCAGTGGAAACCTTAATGAGACATTGAGCTACCAAGGAGCTTATAATAACACATATAGGTAAGCAATGTTGCAGTGAAAGTAAGGGCACAATGCTTTGCAAGTGAACAAAAGGAATATAAAATGTGGATTAGATGTGCTGGAAAAAATCCTCTCAGGAGAGACCAACTTCTAATGAGAAAACTGAGAGCAGAAAAAACAAGACATTAGCTTGTCCACAGTGAGGTGGAGATAAACCTGACCAAAGATACAAAGGCTATGGATGTTATGTAGGATATTAATTACTCTTTATATTGATGCCATAGAATACCACCAGCAGCAGCTCAGGACAGGAGAGGCTTCTTTAGGCTTCATTTCAGAGGGTACCAAGGAGGAACAAGGCACAGAAGCCAGGGATGCTTGGTCCATGGTAGTAGTGTCTTGTGGCAAGACTTGTTCAAATAGGTGAGCGTCAAGAAACAAAGGGTGGGAAGGAAGCAAAGTCAAACCATAATCTTCTCAGCCATCCTCCAGCGACCTCTATGTGCTAGCTAGACTTTGTGTCCCAAAGTTTCTTTAACAGCTCAAAACAATAGTATCAGATGTTTCAACATACAAGCCTGTGAAAACACTTTACATTCAAACCATGCCATGTATCTATGTTACAATAAATAAACAGAAACTTAAATCCATGTAAAATTTATTTTTTAGTCACCATTACACTGGATTTATATTAAACTGTGGATTAGAGCATATTGAATCCAATAGCTTTTGCAAGTGGTTGTCTGGGCACTGGTAATGTTGGCCTTCATGACCTCCATTTTTGTTTGTTTTTGAAATTCTCCAACTTTCCCTCTTCCTCCCTAATTCTAAGACTGATCTAATGTTAAACTATGATTGCAGTAAACTATGCTCCTTCAGAGTCCTGTCGTTGTCTTGGAAACCAGCCTATCTCCACCAAGGCTTTGTATGTACATGCGTTCTGACCCACAGTTCTTACTTTGCATTCTCTCAAAGACAATCTACTTCCTTGTTTCTAGGGATAAACCTTAGTAAAGTTGAGGCTGCTATATTTTGTACTGTTAACATCTTGTTTGCTTTCTTTAACACAGACAGAAGACAGCACACATTTAATGTGGAATAAAATAGACTTTTTGCCTGAAGAATCCTTCAGCATTCATCAGTCATTCTCCATATGACTGAAAATGTTAAAGCATTGTTTGGTAATTACATACCAGACATGATATATGTGTGATTCCAGCAGTTGAGCAGAAGTTAACGATATTGTCCAAAAACCTTTCAAACCTAGGCTATTTCCTACAACTAGTATATAAATCATCAGAGAAAAACACAAGTGTTGATAAAGTCAGGTGACACATAGTGTCATCAATGGAGGTACAAATGTCAAGAACATGGATCTTGGAGGCCATTGATCTTATTGCATGGAAGAGAAAAACCCCACCTTTATGAGACTCCTGGCTCAATAAAACAGAGAAATCAGATTATCTACTCTTTAAAAATTCCTAGATGACCTTTCTGGCTTGTCGGCATTAGCGAAGAGCAAATTTTCAGAGCTATTATTACTTTGTGCAGCACTCTTTTAGAGAAATTGGGGTGCATTATATCAGTCTAAAACCTGAGTTCTCCTCCTCACTTGCTGCCTTAACTTTGGAACACATTTTATTTTTTTTCTCTCTGCTATTTTTTTAAAAATGAAAATGTCATCCTTGAGAGTTTTGGTCGATGATTCAGAGTATGTCAATTTTGCTCGTCACATATGGCCCTGTGTCGTTTATGTCAATATACAAGAGTGATTGACCGGGAAATTTTATTGACTGATAATATTGATCATTCGTACAGAAGTGCTCAGATCTCTCTGTGGTGCTGTCCTCAGAAGGAGATTTTCCTTCATTATCATTTTCCTGAGAAATGACTGACTTCCAAGGGGTTATGTGATCTTTACCTTCTCGGCGTGAGAGACATGAAAAGTGACTTGTCTGTGGATAACCACGGAATGGTTTTTTGGTTGTGAACTCATGTAGACTTGGCTGGCCAATATTTGTATAATACTTACACAGGGGCTCAAACACTGTGGGTGCCTTGAGAGGTATCTGGGAAATGCAATGTACTTTAAATTACCACCAAGTAATTTGATCTGAATAAGGCAACTCCAAAGAGAGCTCATTATGTTTCACCAAAATGCAATTGCAAACTGTAATTGGATTTCCTTTTAAGATGAACAGCAAAGCAAGGGAAGTTGTGCATTTATCACTTTTGTCAATCCTTTTCCAGAACTTGAACACCAGGGATAAGAGTACACAGTATCACCCCCTTGGGTAAGAGTGCTTTTATATTAAATCTTACACTATAGTTAGAGTGAGCAGGTACTGCTGGCTGTCACTCTTCTGTACACAATGGCCATCAGTGGACATTTGAGCAGAGGAGGCATTCGTGAATATTTGTAGAAGGTTATTCTGAGAGGACAATATACTGATTAGGAGTCAGAAAAAAACAGTTCAAGGAAGGTAGATTACGAGATTGACATCCCAGTCCAAACTTATAGTGTGTTGCTGTGGATCCAGGTCAGCAGTAAGTTTGGAAAAGAAGGCGTGAGTATGAAGAACAAGTCAGGGGACCAGTATCCAGAGCACTTAGCAACCAGTCTTGCACATGGGTGAGGATGGGCTGTGGAAATGCCTGGAGTCTAGGCATCTGGAAAGAAGATGCTCCAGGGTTACAGTGATCCTTAGGTTTCTATTTTATAAAATAAGAAATTGAACTAGAATAATCTCTACTTCTTTTTTAATAGCTACCATTATAAGATATAGTGATTTTAAAAGTATTTCAAAATTTCCCTCTGTTTTCTGTGGAGAAGTCTCATGTCAGGAAACAGTGATAGTTTTGTTTGTTGTCTTTCTGACTTCTTACAGACTCATGAGCACTCCAGGTAGATCCTTTGGCATCAAAGTGCTCAGTTTTATAGACACATCATCTTTTCTAATCAGTGTTCAGAGTCAAAGACATCTGTCTTGGATGCATTTATGTTGGTAGATGGTCTTATGGAGTTAGTTGTAATGTGGACTATCCTAAGGCATATCTTACTTTTAAAAAGATATTTGTTTGTTGTATGTATGTATGTATGTATGTATGTATGTATGTATGTATGTATGTTTGTATGTATGTGTGTATGTATGTATATGATTGTGCATATGTGTTCGTGAATGTGCATGCCATTGTGTGCTTGTGAAGGTCAGAGGTCAACCTTGAGTCTTGGTCCTTGCACCCCACCTTCTTGGAAGCAGGGTCTCTTTGCCTTTTGCTTCTATGGAGCATATGCTGGGCTAGCTAGCCATCAGATCTCTGGAGATTCCCCTGCCTCTGCCTCCCGTCTCACTGTCCTAAGCCCATGATTACAGATGCACAATGCTATGCAAAGCTGTTCTAGAGATTTTGAACACAGCCCTCAATGGTAGCAGAACTTTACAAACTAAGCCATCTCCCTAACTCGATGGCATATTTTCTCAAGAATAATATGTTACTTTTGTGCAGTCAGATCAATTTTCAGATATAGGCAGGATTTTAGGGGCACTGTGGGTCCCAGAGACAGAGGCATCAGTTCATCTATAGAGTAACTATAGATGAAGAAGCTGAGCGTGGGGGCAGCGACACAGATCTGTACCAGACCTCAGAACCAGCAAGTAGCAGAGAGACAGTGAAACAGAGTAGTTTTTGATTCCAACACCAATCTACTTTCAACCAACACATCATAACTGTGGAAATTCTAAGTCCCTGTGCAAGAATACTGAAGAAATGCTCCCGAGCTGGGGCCATGGGAAACCATGCAAAAATCACCCTCTGGCCTGTTTTTCTGTTCCCAGGTATAGTCCCCTGCTACCATCTCACTTTGTCCTGGCAATATGCTATTTAGTAATCCATAGCAACGATGATCATAATCACACTTTTTCCTTGACCATCCCGAAGAACATTTAGTGTATTAATGTTGTTAATTAATCTTTGTGACATCTTAGCAAATGAAGCAGACTGCAAGTCGCATGTCCCACTTGGATGACTGGGAAGCTGAGGTAGAAAGCAAGGTTACTGAGTTGCCTCAAGGTGAGAGAATAAGTCAGTAGAGCTGGTGAGCCATGAATAGCCTTTCCACAGCAGAAACATTAAAGTCTGTGGGGAAGAGGCTCTTGCTATTCTACTTCAAAGATTACAGTTCAGCTACCAGAAAAACATTGTCACTTTAAAGCCAACATTTTCTTTCTTTGCTGAGTTATTTTTCTTTTTAAATTTATTTATTTAATTAATTTTTTTACTTAATCACTTTACATCCCACTCACTGCCCTCCTCTTGATCACAGCCTCTCACAATCTTTCCCTCATCACCCCTTCCCCTTTTCTCTGAGCAGGTGGGGGGCCCCATGAATATTCTCACTACCCTGGCACTTCAAGTCTCTGGAAGGCTAAGTGCATCTTCTTCCACTGAGGCCAGACAATGCAGCCCAGTTAGTAGAACATATCCCATGTACAAGCAACCGTTTTTTTTGTGTGTTGTTGTTGTTTGTTTGTTTTTTGTTTTTGGAAAATCCCCATTCCAATTGTTAGGGACCCACATGAAGCCAAGCTGCACATCTGCTATATATAAGCAGGGAGACCTAGGTCCAGCCCCTGTATGTTCTTTGATTGGTGGTTCAGTCTCTGAGAGTCCCCAAGGGTCCAGGTTAATTTACTCTGGTAGTCTTCCTGTGGAGTTTCTATTCCCTTCGGGGCCTGCAATCCTTCCTCCTGTTCTTCCCTAAGAGTCCCCAAGCTCAGTTCACTTTGGCTATGGGTGTCTGTATTTTTCTGAGTTAGCTGCTAGGTAGAGCCTCAACTTAGGAACGGATAAAGAAAGTGTGGGATAATGGAATACTATTAAGCTATTAAAAAATAAAGACATACGACTTTGGGGGCAAATGTATGGGGGAGATGGCTAGATGTCCATGTAAATAAATGGAAACCTGTAACTGATGGGGGTGAGGAGATGGAGGCATTTCCAGGATGAGACAGAGACCCAAGAATCAATAGGGGTGACCTTAGCTGTGATTCACTACATTGGGGATATAGAACCTGATGAGGCCACCTCCTATAGCCAGACAGGAATCCCACTGTAGTGATAGAGATACCAACTCATCCACAAAAACTTTCAACCCCAAATTTAT
The DNA here is from genome assembly GCA_030674055.1 of Rhabdomys pumilio. Classification (NCBI taxonomy): domain Eukaryota; kingdom Metazoa; phylum Chordata; class Mammalia; order Rodentia; family Muridae; genus Rhabdomys; species Rhabdomys pumilio. The sequence goes on from JANHMN010000012.1 coordinate 46,882,388, forward strand.
CCTGTCTACAAGAAAAACAGGGATGAGGGATGGAGCAGAGGCTGAGGGAATGGCCAAGCATTAACTGGCCCAACTAGAGACCCATCCCACGGGCAATCACCAATCCCTAACACTATATTCTATTGCGCTTGCACACAGGAATTATTTTTCAATGCTTTCCAGTTTATTATTTCTCTTACTCTGGGAGTTCCCATTCTTCCAGGACTTGGGTGATTCAATATTTCTTTTGGGAAAGCCTTTACTTCAGATGACAATATCATTTCCCCCGTAGTGTCACATTGCCTTTACCTTCTATGAGACTGGAAGATTCTGGTTTGTAATGGGTCTCACCAATCTGTCCCATTGGGCTTGCTTTTCCTTACTCGGAGATCTAGAATCGAGTCTTGTCTTCTCAAGGTAACATTTCTCCTTGGGGAGAACATTTGTTTCTAATTCTGTATTTCAACACTTGATTTTCATGAGAGCAAAGGCAGTGTGACTTCATTTCCCTGTGTTGAAAATGATGACTGTCTAGACCCGTGCTCCTCCCAAGCTCTCTGTGGTTTCTGTGGTTACTGTAGCACTAGAGGTTGGCCTTGCCTAGCCTTGACTGATTACCCTGAGGCCAAGCCAACAGAAGAGTGGTATTTCTCTGTGGCAAAGTGTCTGGTTACACTGGAGGAGAAGGGAATGGGATTCCTGTAGGCTGACAGGAAGACCTTCGTTATCTGTGGGAAAAGGAATGATTATGTTTCTCTATAGTTGGGTAATGTGGTTGCCTTTAACCTTGAGCCTGACCAGAGAATCCTGCTATCATTTATTTTGACACTGTATTTAAATTCCCACAATAATTAACCGTGTTTCAAACATCTCCAGGAAATGAGTTATTGAAATAATATTCTGATGGTAAGGTAAAGTGTCTTTTAAAGCCTGAGCCACTTACCAATGATAAAAAGACAGAAGAGAGACTATACCAAAACATGTACTGGCTGTCCCTTTAAAAGTGATTCGTTGTGAGCTTTTTGAAGCTTTGTGTGATATAGAGGGATAGAAAGGCATGGAATGAAGCAATGCTACCATTTCACTAGGTATTTGCTTAATAAATGTCTTCCGTGAATTGAGATGAATTAAATGGTAGTGTCAAAGAGTAAAACACTGGCAGAGCTCTAGAACTAGAAAGGATAGAGGAAGATAATGATGACTCTCCATGTTGTTGCCTGAGATCAGTAACTTCCTGGCAGACATTACTAATGGATCTCATCACTTTTCTTTGCTATGCCTATTCTAATCTAACAGTGTTTATCATTATTTCAGCAAACCAAACACAATTCTATTACAGGATTTGGCTCTCCCTTTGCAAATGTTGTAACAATGCTATCTCAGAGCAAGTCGACTGTTTTATCCTCAAGAATACAGCCCAAAGTACTGAAGAGTCACATGTTCGAGTCCCAGTGACATTTCTATAATGTAGGCATTTTCCAGTGAATTCGACCTAACTTCAGTTCTAGACTTGCCTCCAAGTTTAGAACACTTGAGCACACTATACAGTTAAGAAAATAAATGCAATTTAAAATGCCAGTTAAATTATTTTAGCCAAATATTTGATAGTACAAAGTTTTGGGAAGATCTCTGGAAACATTTTCATATGTCTTAGGATAGTACAATTTAAATTAGCACTATGATACAAATATATTTCTATAACTTTTAAAATATATTTAGAATTTCTTAATATTATTGTCACACCTATTTTCTCCTGTCTATCTTCTACCCTGCTCAACACTTAATTTCTCATACAGGTCGCCTTTTCACAGCTGTGTCTTTTTGCTTTGTTTTGTGTCCCACTGAGTGTATCCAGGGCTGTTAGTGTGTCTGTGATTTGGAACTGTCCATTAAAACCTGGTCGGCTTGTCTGGGTACTCAACTAAAGACAATGACGGGTCCCTTTACCAGTAGTCAGTAGTTCAACAAGGAGAGATAGGGTTCCATGAGTCCCTCCTCAAACTAATGACCGGTCCTGTCCAGGCTCTGTATTGTACAGGCTCAGGGTAGGCAACTCCAGTTACTATGGCAACATGATGCAATGGCTGCGCCTTGCACAGAAGATTATTTCCAGCAACTTTCTTCATTTTTAAAATTTTTTATATTAAATAATTAATTAATTTTCTGTTACGTTAGTTTTGCCCTCTCTTTTAATTTTCCCTAAGCCTTAGCGTGCATAGTATATATACATGTCCTATTTAGGGCTAAGCACTGAACTGTTGCTTATTTTGACGACCAATATCAGCTATTAGCTTCTGTATTCACTCTTATTCATTGAAGAGAAGACTCTTTAAGGCTGAGAGCAGTATTGTCTTTGGACATAAGCATAGGTACCACATCATTTTAATTTCCCAGCAGGAACATATTACTCCTTAACACTTAAGACTTCCTTAGCAATGTTTTTTCTTTTTTTTTTTTTTGGTTGGGTTTACAGTATCAGACACTGATTCTATCCTGTATTATAGGCTTCAAATTTAATCAAGGACTTGGTTGGAAGCCTTTATACAGTTGTGCCACTATGGCATTGTGGGGTGCAACTTGCCTGGCAGGTTACCATTATTACGTGTAGAATTTACAATGCTTTTTTTTTTTTTTTTTTTTTTTTTTTAACCAGCAAATTTCATTGCAACTTCGAGGACTATGGAAGCTAGCAAGCATTGTTGAAGCCTCCAGTCAGGTTCCAGCTTGATTTCTCAATGAAAATGTGTGTTGTCTTCAGCAACACCATCTTATCAATTAGTCCTGGAGGGCAGCCAAGTAGAGTACCAAGAAGAGTGTTAAGGGTCTGTATTTGTTTTTGAAGCCTCTGCAGCATCCCTGACCAACACCTCAGAAAGGGGTTCCCCATACCTAGCACTGAGATATTTTTGTTTAATAATACTTAGGTTTTAGAGCTAACCTTTTCTAGTCACATAGGATATCTCTCTTCTTGGTCTTTATTTTTTTTTAATGTATATCTTTTAATTGGATTACAAAGTAGTAGATTTTCATTTAAGATTTTATTAAAACCTTTATTACGGTTAACCTCACCCCCTTCATCCTTCTCTACCTTTAAGTGGGAGCTTAACCCTTTCTGACCCAGTATTCTTCCTCTCTACTTTCATAATTCTGCTGCTTACATTCTAGAGTCTCTCTCCTTAAGGGTTCTACCACCCAATGGGCTTTTTTTCTAGTTTCCTAGATTCTGCAGGAACTCCAAGTTAAATACACAAATCTAAAAATTCAATGTTGGATCCACATTCGAGCACAAACCCAAGGTATTGTCTTTCTGTGCCCGGGTTATCTCATCCCAAGTGTTTTTTTTTTTTTTCCTGTTCCACACATTGATGTGCACATTTCAGTATTCTTTAACTGGATAACATTTTATTTTATGTTATTGTTTGAAAGTTTCAGACATATATACAATGCTTACTGATCATATTCATTTACTACCATTTCCCTCCAACTCTTTTTCGTGCCTCCTACTTTATCTTCCTCTCAGCTTTCTATGCACTTTTAAATCTTTCATTTTTGTTGTTCACGAGCCCCCAAATCTAATCAGTTCTGCCCATATGCATACACGAATATGTCCATCCACTGAGGCATGAGTAACTCACCAGCAAGCCACATCCCAAAGGAAAGGGACTTTCCCTCAGCAGACATCAGTTGCCAGTAACTCTTTCAATAGGGATATAGCCTAGGGGTTTCCTCCCATATATGTGCGAGAATTTTGGCTGTCTTGATCTTGTGTAAGTCTTGTGTGGTTAAGCAGAGCTTCTGCAAGTTGATGCATGATCATCTGGGTCATGTCGGAAAGTTTTCATTTCCTAGCTCTCCTTCTCAACTACTCACTCATACACTATTTTCACCCTCTTCTAGCAGAGTTCCCAAGTCTTGTATTGTGGGAGGCTGAGATAGAAGACCCATCTGTGGTTCAAAACTTGGGAGTTATTTATACAAGCGCTTTGACTGGTTATGAATCTTTGCATTAAGTGCTACTCTGAAAAGTGAACCTTCTTTGTCCATAGTTGAGAGTAGCACAAATCTGTGGCCATAAACATAAATATTTAGAATATAGTTTGGCAGCATGACCACTGAGCAATGCAACAACAGTATGCCACCCTGCCCCATATAATTCCCTAGAACCTATGATTTCCCAGTTTTAGGCTTATTAGTAGTATTATAGTACTAAGCACAGACTCCCTCCAGTGGAAAAGAGCTTATATCCAATCAGCATAGAGTGGTTACCACCTGTCTTAGGGTTTGTATTGCTGAGATGAGACAACATGACTAAGGCAACTCTTATAAGGGACAACATTTAATTGGGCCTGGATTAATGGTTCTTAGATTCAGTTCATTATCATCATGACAGGAAGCATAGCAAAGTCCAGGCAGACATGGTGCTGAAGAAGGAGCCAAGAGTTCTACATATTGATCTGAAAGCAGACAGGAGAAGACTGGCATTCTCAGGCAGCTATGAGAAAGCTGTCATCTATAATGGGTGGAGTCTGAGCATAGAAGGAAACCTCCAAAGACTATGCCCACAGGCTTCCTTCAACAGGGCCACACTTTCTAACAATACTATTCTCTATGAGTCACCCATATTCAAACGACCACCTCACCATAATCTTCATGCTACTACTGAAACCATGAACACACACACACACACACACACACACACACACACACACACATATATATATATACATATATATATATATATATATATATATATATATATATATTTCTATATGTCTTGCATTCAAAATAAATTGTATCTTCAGCAACAGGTTCTGGCAATCTGTATTGCTTTTGGTATCTGGGGCTTTCTCATCAATAATGCATGAGGAGGTATTCATAAGACTTTCTTTTAATAATCCATGTCTTCTGGGGGAAGCATTGTCCACCGATGCATGATACTTCTCTTCAAATTTCTCTTAAAAAATTAGCCTGCATTCTCCTCTTCTCCATAATGCCCCTATCCCCTCTTAAAATCTTTAACCCTAAGTATATTTCTCCTCTCTTTTCATGGCACCTGTGTCTACTGTCTTCTCTAACTGACAATTTCCTACATGTTTCCCTTTTTCAGACAACATTCGTCCTCCCAATGTCTCATTTCCATATCCTCCACTTCAATACTTAAGGTTTTCCACTCACAGTATGAACCCTTTCTACTTTCATTGATCCCATTTTCTACTATGGACTATCACTTAAAGCTTCCACCCCAGGAGACTATCGTTGCCTTGATATTCTGCTCCCATGGCTCATCTTTCCTTTACCTTTACTTCTTCCCTCATTAATTCCTGGTTGCCTTAGGTCTCAGATACCCTTCCCTTACATAGACCACTGCCCTGTCCTCCCAAGGCCAGGATTTACTCTTCTGTGTGTGCTGTACTACTCTTGTGTTTAGAAAAAAATTATGGAACAATCTTGCTTTTATTTCAATGGCTGCTTGTTTTTGTCCCCCCCCCCCCACCCCTAGACTGGTTTTTCTTTCTTTCTTTAATGTCTGGCTTATTTATCATTATGTCCCCAGCACCTTATCCCACGTAATATACTATTAATAAATATTGTTAAATTAATGAATAACCTGGAATTATTTGATAAGTAATCTTTACTAAAATGTTAATGTCTTTTCCTCAGAGAAATTTGTCTTTTATTAGAAAAGGGCAGAAAATTTTAGATTTTTATCATTAATGAGCTGCTGGGAACTCTAGTTTACTAATTTATTATTTTGGCTTACAAGTTATCAAGTGTCTTGTCTGGGTCTCAGGTGTTTCCTGAGACTTGGACAAACTGAAATGGTTGGTCACTCTAAGTTTAGATCAACTACAACATAACGTGCTGTTCTGTTTGCACAAAAATGAAAATATTATCATTTTCTTTTTTCAAAAATTCAGAAAAAATGTATTATTCATTTGCCATGTAGTTGTGATCACATACCTATGAGGAAACAAGTTGAAGACATAAAGGCTCATGTGGCTTACAGTCACCAGGATGCAGTCAATCACCATGGGAGAAATCTAGCTGCAGGAGTGGGAGACATATGATTACAGTGCTTGTGAAGTAAAAAGGCGGAGAGATTAAACAAGAAGTGGAGCTAGGCTATGAAATCTCAAGGCCTACTCTGATCCACATCCTTCACTGAGGTTCTGCCTTCTAAGGATTTAACAACCTTCCCAAATAACTCCACCAACTGAGAACCGACTGCTCAGATGCATGACTCCATGTTGCAAATTTCACATTCACAATCCAATGTTCTGCTCCTGGCGTCCATGAAGCAGTAAAGCAAAATTCATTAATTCCAACCTTAAAAGTCCCAGCGGTCCCCATTATACTGAGACTGTCCTAAAGTCAAAGGACAAAGTCTTCTGAGACTCAAAACAATCTCTTTATTTTTAGTCTCCATAATGTAAAGATTAAGTTGCATAGGTTTAATATTCAATGGAACAAAGTGAACATTCCCATCCCCCCAGAGGGAGAATTGGGGCACAGTAAAAAAAGATTGAACCAAAGCAAGACCAAGATCCAGAAGGGCAAACATGAAATCCTTCAGCTCTCTGGAATTTGTCTGGAACTCATGTTGGAATCTTCTTGTATGTAAAGGACTTTGGTAACAGTATACCTCCAGCACCGTTCCTCCAACTTTGGTACCTGTAGGACATACATCCTTCCTTTAGGGCTAGTGGTTTTCTGTATGTATATCTTTCTTCAGTAGAAATCCCATGGTCCTGGCATCTCTGCTATCCTGGAGTCTCTTTGGCAACGAAGGCTGAACTTTCACAACTTCGTGTAATGGGTTTTCAAGGCCTCTTTTTTGGCTTAAACTCTCCCTACACAATAGGCGGCCTCAACAGCTCTCTGAAATTGTATCACAAGACATCATAACCCCTCAGTGATGCATCAAAACCAGTATTGTATGAAGGATGCTGCTGAGTTCTGTTGCCAGATTTGGATAGAGTCAAGTTCCCTTGGAACAAAGCTATAGAAGCCCGCACATACTTTGGTGGCTGCCTCTGCAAAATTACTTCCCTAGGCAGTTGTTTACAATGTGGAACACTTTTTGTGACATTATCAATTTAGACTCTTTCCTTTCAAATAAATGTGCATTTTAGGAATCTTTGATTGATGGAGTCTTGACCTAAGGGCATGTTTCTCATTGTTCCAGCATATACACAGGAGCGGCTTTCACTTTAATAGGTCTAGTCACTTTAACAATTACAACCTCTTTTCTAGCTTTAAACTCATGCTTTGTTCCCCAGCAAACTGTAGTTCTAAAATGTCTTTCTGCCAGACTTGTAGCTCTCTTTCATTATAGATCTGGATAATGACAGGAAGAAGTACTGTCATATGACCACCTGAATGCTATCCTGCCTTGAAATTTTCTCTGCAAAACACATTGACCTGTTTCTTTCAAGTTCAGCCTCATTCATGTTCCCAGGATAGAAGCAGAATGAAGACAGATTGTCAGAATATCGCCTGAATGGCCTGTAGCCCAGATCCCAATAGGATCGTGTTCCTCTCTGAAACCTCACGAGTTGGGCTTCCATTGCTTGCATTTCTCTCATTCTTCTTGTCTATCAAACTCCCATGAGATAGCCAATTAAGTTCTGTTCATGGCGTTTTAGGGCTTTTCTAGTTCAATGTTCCAAACTTCTGCATTAGTTTTACAGACTAGCTCTAAATGTCTATAAACTACATGGTCAGTTTTATTAAAGCAACAAACCTATTTCTTGGCATCCATTTTCAGTATTAATTACTTTTTTGTTGTTGACCAAATACTTCTGAGAAGCAAGAATTAATTTTGTTTCATTTTGGAAGACAATATGGTTCACAGTGGCAGGGAAGACATTATTGCTTTTGTAGGAGACAGAGGCTCTCACTGCATATGAAGGCAGGAAGTAAGATGGTGAACAGAAAGCGAGGCCAGATTATTCAACCTCAAGGCCCATCTCTAGTTACCCACTTCCTTCAGCAAGACTTCACCCCTAAAGAGTCTACAACCTTCCCAAACAACAGCCTTAGCAGAAGACCAAGTGTTCAGACATCTGTCCCTATGGGAGGGAGACAAATCATATTTAACAATAGCAGAACATTACAATGAAGATGCAATTTTCAATATTCTCACTTTTATTATTAACCAGAGGATGATCACAACTTCACTTATAACACATGTGGTTTGGTTTCACAATACAAAAATATAAGTCATTGATTAAAATTTTATCCTTTTCCACAATGCATGTCAAAAGATGTCAATTGACATGATTGTGATGGTTTGAATATGAAAGACCCCTATAGGGTCTTTATATTTTATGCTTATGTATCTTAATGCTTAGTCAGCAGGGAGTGGTGTTAGAGAAGGATTAGAAGGTGTGACTTTGTAGGTGTGGCCTTGTTACCCATGCCAGCCCTGGTTTCTTTTTTTCTTCTCTGCATGCAGATCAGAATGGAATGTTTAACTACCTCTCCAGCACCATGTCTGCCCATATGCCACTATGTTCCTGCCATGATGATAATGGACTAAGGCTCTGAACCTGTAAGCCAGCCCCTAGTTAAATGATTTCTCTTATAGGAGTTGCCATGGTCTTGGTGTCTCTTCTCAGAAATAGAACAGTGTCTAAGTCAATGAGGAACTTGTATAGGGCTTTATGTAAATACACAGAAGGCATGGGCTAGGATGCTTTCATAGAGATGGGAAGAGTCCTGAACAAATGTTTCTTTCCAATTATGTCTTTTATGCTAAAAGTAGTTATGACAGAGGGATGTCTTTAAGGTTTGTTAGGTATACTCCTCGTTACCACAAAGCATTTATTCTGGCTAAAGTTTGCTCTCTACAAATAGTCCTTGGGGTTTTTCCCAGGGGTGTTTATATATCAGCACTAGAGAAACATGCTCTTAACTTTGTTAAGTCTTCATGCTTCTACCTAAGTCAAACCACTTCCCTGTAGGCTAGGGCCAGTTGAGGTCAATGGGTAGCAAAGCTGCAAAATATAGCTATCTCTTCATCTCAGCAATGTCAGGAAATCATCTTTCTTGGGAGCAGCTGTGATCCATTATGAAACTCCCAAAAGATATCTGAGGTCCAAACCAGATCTTAGTCCCAACTGCTCAACTTCTAGCAGCAGGACATTTCTGCAAATATCAGATTTCATTAAAAAGTGTTCTCTAAGCTGTGGTTTGGTGAACTCTTTACCGTATCCCCCCTTTCTATTCTTTCCTCTGTACCTTATACTCTGGGGAACTTAGAGGCCCAGATGAGCAGAGGCAGCAAGAGAACAAGAATGTAAATTAGCAAAGCCTGGACCATTCATTCAACCAGAAAATACTTGGGGAGCAGAACCACAGCAAGTACCCATGTTGGTGGCATCTCTCATATTTCTTTTCTGGGTGAGGCCCTTGAGGCATCATTGGAAAGAACATTAAGACTATATTTCTAGATAGAAGCAGATTACACAAAGGAATACATTAAAAAAAACTTGTTTGACTTTTGGCTGGGGCAGACACCTAGCTGGTCTGCTCCCATAAAGACACCATATCCTGAGACATCCTAGAGGAGCCACTGCACTCAGAGCAGTGGGTAAAAACTCTGTCTCACCACCCTATGCCCCAGAGTTACAACTGGGACCCTGGGGTGCTCAGGATCCATCAACCACCCAAACCTCACATCTTTGGAATACTACTCCCCTTCCACCCCTGTTTGGTCCTTTTGGCTAGGAAAGACACCTAGCTGGTCTTCTCCTGCGAAGACACTATATCCCAAGACATCCTAGAGGAGCCACTGCACTCAGAGCAGTGGACACCTAGCTGGTTTGCTCTTGTGAAGCCACCATATTATGAGATATTCTAGAGGAACCAATGCATTCAGAGCAGCGGACACCTAGCTAGTCTGCTCCTGTGAAGACACCATATCCTGAGCCATTCTAGAGGAGCCACTACACTCAGAGCAGCAGAATTTCAGGATCCCAGGGGCAGCCTGAGTCCCAGGAGTTCTTCTACCCAGGAGCTGAGGATCACAGAGACATCTGAACTCTGAGGAGTTCTGACACAGCAAGATAACTGGACATAAGGCTCCAGTCAGAGACAGTGAGTACAGGTAGCACTAGAGTTAACCATATGGTGAAAGGCAAGTGCAACAGAAAACAAAGTAACTTGACATCATTAGAAACCAGTTCTCCCACCATAACAAGCCCTGGACACCTCATCACATGGGAAAAGCACAATTCAGAAGTAAAATCACTTCTCATGATGATGATAGAGAACTTTAAGAAGGACATAAATAATTCTTTTAAAGAAGTACAGGAGAACACAGGTAAATAGGTAGAAGCCCTTAAAGAGGAATCACACAATTTCTTAAAGAATTGCAAGAAAACACAACCAAACAGGTGAAGGAATTGAACAAAACCATCCAGGGTCTAAAAATGGAAGTAGAAACAATAAAGAAATCTCAAAGGGAGACTACCCTGGAGATAGAAAACCTAGGAAAGAAGTCAGGAGTCATAGATGAAAGTATCACCAACAGAATACAAGAGATAGAAGAGAGAATCTCATGTGCAGAAGATCCCATGGAAAATATTGACACAACAAAATTATAGAGGAAAATTTCCCTAACCTAAAGAAAGATATGCCCATGAACATCCAAGAAGCCTACAGAACTCCAAATAGACTAGACCAGAAAAGAAATTCCTCCTTTCACATAATAATCAAAACGTCAAATGCACAAAACAAAGATAAAATACTAAAAGCAGTAAGGGAAAAAGGTAAAGTAACATATAAAGGCAGACCTATAAGAACTAGACTTCTCACCAGAGACTATAAAAGCCAGAAGATCCCAGACTGACGAGAACATAAATGCCAGCCCAGACTACTATATCTAGCAAAACTCTACATCAATATAGATGGAGAAACCAAGATGTTCCATGACAAAACCAAATTTACACAATATCTCCACACAAATCCAGCACTTCAAAGGATAATTGATGGAAAACTCCAACACAAGAGGGAAAACTACAACCTAGAAAAAAGCAAGAAAGTAAACCCCCAAAGAAGATAGCTACACAAACATAATTCTACCTCTAATAACAAAAATAACAGAAAGCTATAATCATTTTTCCTTAATATCCCTTAATATCAATGGACTCAGCTCTCCAAGAAAAAGATGTAGACTATCAGACTGGATATATAAACAGGACCCAGAAATTTGCTGCATATAGGAAACGGACCTTAGTGACAAAGACAGATACTACCTTGGAGTAAAAAGATGGAAAACAATTTTCCAAGCAAATGGTCCTAAGAAACAAACTGGAGTAGCCATTCTAATATCAAATAAAATCGACTTTCAACCTAAAGTAATCAAAAAAGATAAGGAAGGACAATTCATACTCATCAAAGGAAAAATTTACCAAGATGAACTCTCAATTCTGAACATCTATTCTCCAAATGCAAGGGCACCCACATACATAAAAGAAACTTTACTAAAGCTCAAAACACACATTGCACCTCACACAAAAATAGTGGGAGACATCAACACCCCACTCTGAGCAATGGACAGATCATGGAAACAGAAACTCAACAGAGACACAGTGAAATTAAGAGAAGTTATGAACCAAATGGATTTAACAGATATCTATAGAACATTTCATCCTGAAACAAAAAAATATACAAGCTTTTTCTAAGTACCTCATGGTACCTTCTCCAAAATAGACCATATAATTGGTTACAAAACAGGCCTCAACAGATACAAAAAGATTGAAATAATTCCTTGCATTCTATCAGATCACCATGAAATAAGACTGGTATTTAATAATGACAAAAACAATAAAAAGCCCATATACACGTGGAAACTGAACAATGCTCTACTCAATCATGACTTGATCAAGGAAGAAATAAAAAAAGAAATTAAAGACTTTTAATTATGTGCATAGCTGCCCACACTGATACATACACATAAATAATAAAAATATATCTTTTATTATGTGCAGGTCTTAGCTGCTATTTATGAATCACAAACTGTCTCACAGTTCAGTGGGAAAGACATCCATTTGAATTTTTTCTTAAATTTTGTTGATTGGGAATTAGAGAAAGGGTTCAAAGCCAAAGCATTTGACATCTGATCCATAATGTCTGGATTCTCCTTTGGGAAAAACTAAAGTCTAGAAGTGACATGTCAGGTGGCTGCTGGAATCACCTGGAAGTATTTTCACTTTGGGGGGATTCATTTCTGTGATTTGCATGTGTTCTATCTCCTCAAAGTTCTTATGATGTTTCCATAATGATAGTGTTAGGGTATGGGAGTTTGGGAAGGCTTTACCTTCATGGTTAAGATTAGTGATTTGTAAAAGCAACCCTAAGTAACTAGTCAGCCCCAACACAACATGAGGAAGGAGGTAGAAGACACTGGGCATGAGGAATGGATCCCCATCAGACATTGAACAAACCAATACCTTAATCTTAGATTTTATAGCCTCCAGAACTATAAGAAACACATTTCTGTTGTCTATTAAATATTCAATTGAAGGCATTTGATCATAGCAGCCAAAAAATTTTAGTAACTAATGCTAGCAATTATAAACCCTATAAACCCTCAGCTAGATGATTGGCTAAGCACCTTTATGCAGCCTTTCTTTGTGATCTTTCTGTATGGGGTAATTTAAGCCTCCTTACAGGTTGATAGCTGGTTTCTACGAGCAAGTGTTAAAGACTGCAGAGTGGAGTGCAGTCATCTTTATGATAAATCCTTAGAAACTACTTCTGTTCTACACTTATGGTTAAGTAAAGAGCATAGGACCAAGTTCACAGCAGAGTAAAGGGAGACTCCACCACCTAATAGAATGAATAATAAGGTATCATCCAACATGACAGGATAAGCAGGAAAGATGGTAGACTAAAGGGACTCTGGCTTACATGGCTCTGCCAGGTCTTGCCCTTTTCCTTAAATCACTCTGCTTTGCAAAAACCTGTTATATGTAATAATGTAAATTATTATGTAAATTCCTAAAGCTAGCCCCTGAGGTCCATTCCCTTATATAACAACTTCCTTTTCCTGAGGCTGACTACTATGGTCCAGCTATCAAAGTGTTGTAGGCCAGCAATCAAAAGTCCTTGTTGACTCATCTAGTTACTGTGGTCAATTAAAATTAAACATTTCATCCTAACAAGGGGTTTCCTACTTTGCCTTTGTAAAATGCCATTTGCCCATGTACCATATCTGTTTCTTCTCTATCCAGAGGTAGTCTTCTGTCCCACTCTGAGACAAATACACCTGCCCCCTTCTCTCTCGGGCTGCTATACTCTTTTGTGCTGAGATTTGGTCTTGGGGTTCCTGAGTCAATACTATTCTCTTACAAAGACTGATGCCACTATTGGAAAAATGCCATTTGCCACTTCTTTCTATATTAAAAGCTTAAGAAGAAATATTAAAAGGTAGGCAAGATGAATCTAAGAGATGGCTCAGTGCATGGATTGCTTGCTGTGTGAGCATGAGAATCTGAGTTTGAATCTCCAGAACGGAAGTAAGAGCTATGTGTGGTGGCACCCAAGAGTATCATTTGAGATTACTAGCCAGGGCATAGACTGTCATCAGTGAGTTTCTGGTTCAATAGGAGACTCTATAGCAGAAAAAAAATAAGCTAAAAACATCAACAATGAAGAGGAATAGAGAAAGAAACCTCTGGCTTTTACATGCTTAAATACCAATGTGCACACATCATAACATGTGCACATACACAGACTGCACCCATCGTGACATGTATATGTATCAGGACATGTGTGCACATCAGAACATGGACATGCACACAGAGTGCTCACACCAGAACATGTACACACACAGAGTAGAGGGTGCATTTGGGCAAGACTAGGAAAGGAGAAGCCTTAATTTTGTTGTTATTTGGAAATATTTCTAAATTTTCAAATATCTTCTGCTAATTAAGCTTCCCTACTCTGAGTTAAACACCGGTGTGAAATTGCTTTTCTATCTTCTCTGGTATTCTTTGACTCCATGGTCTGGTCATTGTTTACTGAAAAAAAAACTTTTGATAATAGAAATCACACAATTTGTTCTGCTCTAAACAACAGCTAATATTTAATGAATATTTTCTGCAAACCAGACAGTTTAAAGTACATACATATTTTAAAGATTATTTCTAAAAAATTATATGGTTAAAGAATATTAACATATTCCTATTTATATTCATGTACAGTAGATTAAAAAGTGGCAACACTGAAGGATTCACTAACTTCACTAAAGACATCCAGAATTTAAGGTCAAGTGAACCTAAGTCTGGTAAGACAGAATCAAGTGGCTCAATTTCTTTAGTCATGGCTGTATATGACTTTCCCAATGGGTTGAGTTCATTTAATTATAACTCTTGCCTTATTGAACCATATTACTTTACCTGCTTGTATCTTCAAGTTTTAATTATTTTTTCTCACTTAATATTTATTTGTTAAATGAATCAGTAACTCACAACAGAGTTGAGACAATATAGCATTGTTTCAACAGAAAGAATTTAAATTAGATGTAGTCCCTTTGAAGAGTATTTAATGTTGTTGGCATTTAAGTTGTTTACAATGTATACCAATACATTTAATACATTTTCATTGGAAAACTATTGATGGTTATTATATACTTAGCAAATTAGAAGTAAAAAGACAAAAAGATATGCATAGAAACAGTGTGGTCAGGTAAGAACGGGCCTGTAGGTAGGGCTGAGAGGATGTAGACAATAAGCAACGTAAAGGAAGAGTAAGAGTACAATTCATCAAAGAGCAGTAGTGACGTTCATTTTTATTTTATAATTGTGTGAACCTAAGGGGGAAATATGAGATGAAGACATCTGTATTGGGTATGGAGTACCAAAGCATACTGGATAGTTTCTGTGTTACTAGTTATAATTAATGAAAACCAGCTGCTTCTCAAAGTATGTTCTCAAAGGAATGAAGAGTCACAGTTTAGTGAAGGAGAGCAAATCAAAGAAGGTAGAAACATACAAAAGTTGTCCAATACCCCTTCCCTGATATAGTTATATGCAGTTGACAACAAGGTTTAATTCAACCTGTGAAGTACATGGCATATAGCAAGACTCTGGTCAATGATAGTTACCAATATTATAGAAAAAGGATGCTAATGGGATCTATACTCTCCTGTTTTTATTAGAATTAAATGCATACAAGGCATAGCATTGCACAGAGTATTCTACTTGTTATCACTCGAGGAAAATAACAAAGTAAAATGTTCATGTAAAATAACAACTCTACTGTTAAATTAAAAATCAAATCATCATTGTGAAAAAAATATCATTTTCATAAAAGATGGGGGTTCCTGTTCTGGGAGAGAAACTGAAGTTTTACTCCTTTAGGCTCTTATAAAGAAACACTCTGAAGTGTGTATTTTATAAACAACAGAAATTGTTCCCAGTTGCTGGGACCAAAAGTTTCCTAATCAAAGTCCCAGAAGACTTGTGTTTGGTGAGGATCTGCTTCTAGCTCAGAGTTATAGGAATTCTTACAGATTATACATATATACAATCACATAAAAACTGGACTAGACTTAGAACATGATATCCAGCTCTGTGTGCACACAGTGCATGCATCCAAGAACACAATGATTCATAGCACTATCCTGAAGCTTCAGTAAGGTGGAGATAAGACACAGTAGGATAAGAATGGGATCTTAAGCAACCTTCCACCCCCACGCATATAACTTCACCGGCTCTGAGAAGTTAAATACACTGGAGACTCGTGAACCCATTCCTGGCCTGTATGTGAACAATTCCCGAGTTTTTCTTTGTCATTTCCTCATTTATTACATGTGGGGTATTTTGCCTGAATGTATGTCAATGTACCACATGAGTGCAGTGTCTACAGAAGCCAGAAGAGGGCATCAGATTCTCCAGGACTAGAGTTAGAGACCATTGGAAGCTTCTACATGGGTACTGAGAATTTACACAGTATCCACAGTATCTTTCCACAAATCCAGCCCTAAAAAGGATAATAGATGGAAAACTCCAACACAAGAAGGGAAATTATACCTAGAAAAAACAAGAATGTATTCTTTTCCAACAACTCCAAAAGCAAATAGCCACACAAACATAATTCCACCTCTAATCACAAAAATAACAGGAAGCAACAATCCCTTTCTTAATACCTCTTAACATCAATGGACTCAATTCCCTAATAAAAAGACATAAACTGGTTACATAAACAGGACCCAGCCTTATCTGCATATAGGAAACACACCTTGGTGACAAAGACAGACACTGCCTCAGAGCAAAAGGATAGAAAACAATTTTCCAAACAAATGGTCCCAAGAAACAAGCTGGTGTAACCATTCTAATATTAAGTAAAATTGACTTTCAACAAAGTTATCAAAAAAGATAAAAAAAAAAAAAAAAAAAAAGAAGTTGTCAAGGGAAAAATCCACCAAGATGAACTCTCAATTCTGGACATCTATGATCCAAATGCAAGGGCACCCACATTCATAAAAGAAACTTTACTAAAGCTCAAAGCACTCATTGCACCTCACACAATAATAGTGGGAGACTGCAACTTATGATCACAGGGGAAAAGTTCCTGAAGAGAACACCAATGACTTTGCTCTAAGATCCACAATTGACAAATGGGACATCATAAAATTGCAAAACTTCTGTAAGGCAAAGGACACTGTCATTAGGACAAAATAACAACCAACAGATTGGGAAAAGATCTTTACCAATCCTACATCCAATAGAGGGCTAATATTCAATATATATGAAGAACTCAAGAAATTAGACTCCAGATAACCAAATAATCCTATTAAAAATGGGCTATGGAGCTAAAGAAAGAATTCTGAACTGAGGACTATTGAATGGCCAAGAAGCACCTAAAGAAATGTTCAACATCCATAGTCATGAGGGAAATGCAAATTAAAACAACCCTGAGATTCCATCTCACACCAGTCAGGATGGCTAAGATCAAAAACTCGGGTGTTAGCAGATGCTGTCGAGGATGTGGAGAAAGAGGAACACTGTTCCACTGTTGGTGAGATTGCAAGATGGCACAACCACTCTGGAAATCAGTCTGGAGGTTCCTCAGAAAATTGGACATAGTATTACCTGAAGACCCAGCTATACCACTCCTGGGCATATACCCAGAAGATGTTCCAACTTATAACAAGGACACAGGCTCTACTATGTTCATAGCAGCCCTATTTATAATTGCCAGGAGCTAGAAAGACCACAGATGTACTTCAATAGAGAAACTGATCCAGAAAATGTGGTACATTTACACAAAGGAGTACTACTACTCAGCTATTAAAAACAATAAATTCATAAAATTCTTGGGCAAATGGATGGAACTAGAAAAATATCATCTTAAGCGAGGTAATCACAATTGTAAACCCAATCACAAAGAACACTTAGGGTACATAATGACCGATAAGTGGATATTAGCCCAAAAGCTCAAAATACTCAAGATATAGCTCTCAGACCACATGAAGCTCAAGAAGAAGGAATACCAAAGTGTGGTTGCTTCAGTCCTTCTTAGAAGGAGTAAGAAAATACTTACAGAGGATATATGGAAAGAAAATGTGGAACAGAGACTGAAGGAGGGGCCATACAGAGACTGCCCCACATTGGGATCCAGTCCATGTGCAATCATCAAATGCAGACACTATTGTGTATGCCAGGAAGTGCATGCTGACAGGAGCCTGATATAACTGTCTCCCGAGTGGCTCTGCCAGAGTCTGACATAAACAGAGGTGGATGCTTGCAACCAACCATTGAACAGATCATGGGGTCCCCAATGGAAGAGTTAGAGAGAGGAAGGAAGGAGCTGAAAGGGTTTGTGGCCCCATAGGGAGAGCAACAATACCAACCAACCAGAGCTCCCAGGGTCCAAACAGCTAGCCTGGGTACTCACATGGAGAGACTCATGGCTCTAGTTCTATATATAGGGGAGGATGACCTTGTCAGGCATTGTTGGGAGAGGAGGCCCTTGGTCCCATAAAGGCTGGATGCCCCAGTATGGTGTGAATTTGAGGGCCAGGAGGCAGGAGTGGGTGATTGAGTGGGGGTACACTCTCATAGAAGCAGGAGGAGGGGGGATGGGATAGTGGGTTTTTTGGGTAAATGGGGACCTGAAATGTAAATAAATAAAATATCCAATTAAAAAAAAGAAATACTGTCAAATCAACCTTTTAATTTGTATACTGGTAGCTAATATACAGCTCATGGTTTACAATTACTTAAAACTGTTCCTATTTTATACACTACTAATTCTCAAATTTGCAATTACTTATGCAAATACAACTCAATTTAAGAGATCATACTGTTCTTTAACTTTATAAGACATTTAAGAGTTCACACTGGAGTGCTTGGACCCATTAGGGCAATGCCACTGCAGATTTGTATACCAGGCAGATTATAAGCCTTACACAGGAACAGTTAGGCAAACAATCTCATTCTTTACATAATCAAAATAGTAATAGCTGGAGACAACAATTTGGTATTTCTAGAGAATGTGCATGTCAAATTGTAAAGACTTGTCCTGAATGTCCTCAGTTTGTACCTGTACCACATTATGGTGTTAGTTGAGGACTCATACCTAATCAATTGTAGTGAATCGATGTTACTCATATTTCTGATTTTGGGCAATTAAAATATGTACATGTGACTACTGACACCATCTCAGGCTTTCTAGTTGCAACTTCTTTAACAGGAGAAGCAACTAAAAATGTAATTAGTTATTGTCTACATTGTTTTTCTATGCTGGCTGTTCCAAATCAGATTAAAACAGATAATGGAACTAGCTATTGCAGTCTAACATTTGAGACTTTCTGTCAACAATTTAATATTACCCATATTTCTGGGATTCCTTATAATCCTCAAGGACAAGGTATTGTAGAAGGAGGCTGTAGAACTTTAAAACATCTTCAGAAAATAAAAAAGGGGAAGGTATATTTCTGTATACCACAAATTTATTTAAGTCATGTTCTTTTTATTTTAAATTTTTAAATATTTGGATGCCAAGGAACTTTTTGCTGAGTATCTATGGCACTTTACAACTAGGCATACTTATGCCTAGGTGAAAAGAAAGAAGCCACTTACTGGCATATGGCATAATCCCAAGCAGGTATCTAATATGAGAAAGAGGGCATGTTTGTGTTTTATCTGCAGGATGCTGAAGGAGCATGGTGGCTGCCAGAGTGCTCAGTGAGACATGCTGATGCTGGGACAAAGAATGATGTTGACCTGTGAGCTTGCTGAGTGCCCTGAAAAGGGTGACTAGGAGGCTGTATTATACATACATTCCTGACCCACCTTTGCTTGCCTATATCCCAGATGGGGTCCATTGTGTTAAAGCTTGTCTTTAACAACATCAGCATGTGGGTGGTCAAAGTTCATAGCTTGAAACTGAAAATGGACCCCCAGACACAGTTATTAATTTAACGACCTGGCAAGCCAAGGATGGGTAAGATTCTGCATAGAGCCTTACCAACCTAAGACAGAAGTGCATTGCTTTTGATAATGCATATTCCACGACAGGTAATGAAGGCATTCTTGTCAGAATGACCTAAGGCAGGCTCATATGCTTATATTTGCTTTATAAATATATATTTATTTTATATATGCTTATAAAATTAAAAAATGGGAGTTGTGGAGAGCTGCTAGGAAAGAATCTGACATTGGCCAAGGACAAGGAAATAGGCTGCTTGTCAGGAATCTGACATTAGCCAAGGACAAGGAAATGGGCTTCAGACAGGAATATGACATTAGGCTAGAACAAAGAAGTAATTTCAGGGAGGAATCTAAATCTTAGGCTAGAACAAAGAAATAGTCTTCAGGCATGAAAATAACTTTGGGCTAGGACAGTGAAATAGGCTCAGATATTTTGGTCATCTTGGTAAACCCTTAGAAACAGTGATCACAGGACTTATTTATTGCCTTGCTTGTTCTTTGACTATTTGTGTTTATTTTCTTGCCTTTTCCTTGACTATTTGCATCTATTGTATTGCTAGGTCCTCAACCTAGAACTGACCTTAATACTTGAATGTAATTAAAATGGTATAAAAGCCAAAAAAAAAAAAGTAAGAAACTTTGGTATTTGTTATCTCTTTTTAGGACAGTCTCTACAAATACATATAATGTCTTTATAAAAGTGAAGCACCTATATGGTTAAAACCCAGGCTGGTAAGATGGTTCAATTTTAATTGCTTGTGTTGCAAGTGTGATGGTGGAATTCTGATTTTCAGCATCTATGTAGATGTTAGAGTGGAAACCTGCTTGGAAGGTGGAGACTACATTCTAGAGCAAGCTGGCTAACAAGACTAGTTATAACTAGTGTTGTTATACTGGGTTTGGAATACTGGGTTGAGAATTCTGGGTTTGGTTGAGAGATTCCCTGTCACTAAAAAAATGGGGAGAAGTTTAGGAAGATTCTTGATATCAACCTAGCATTTATAAGTAACCTACATTCAACTCCTCACATGTTCTCACATGTAAACATTCATATAACACACACAAACACACACACACACACACACACACACACTGAAAGGGGTGAGGAAGTAAAATAAAAAAGGATTTCCATTAGCCTTGGGTACCTTCACTTTCAGCTGCACAAGGTCTGCCTGCATAGTAGGTGTATAATATTACTTCGCTAAGGAATTTAATGAATGCATGAAGTTAATGGGTATATGAGTGGTCCATTTACCTTGCAGGTCTTGGACATATGCCACAGTCAGTGTCAGGAATGTGAGAGGATAGTCATAGATATTCTTTACTGAATCACCTATCCAGAGTGTAGGTAAGATTTATACCATAGTCTGCAGCATAGTCCTTTCAACAACCTTGGATACCAACATCCTTCAGAGGATATAATGAATCAAACCTTAATTAAGACCTGACACTGACACACTAACAAGGAACACTTTCTGGAAATACAGAACTATTTTTTTAAAGGGGCATAAAGAAGTATTGGGACATAAAATTTAAGAATCCTTGTGGAATAAATATGGCTGCAAAGTCTGGGAAGGGTTAAACATGTGACTCAACCTCTCTTCTCCCTGTGGAAGAGAAGTAAAATTTTAAATAGCTCATCTTTCCCAGCTTTGCAGAGCTCTGACTTTGGAAGATATCTCTAATTGCTCAGAAACATAACCTGCTCTCCTTGAGAATCCTGGCAAGTGAATTAGTATTTTAGTTTTTTCTTGCAGCCATCTGTGCCCTCCTTCCCACTCCCCTGACAATCCACATCTGTCTAACCTCAGACACTGGGAGTGTTTTCACTTTTTAAAATTGAAGCTATTTTAAAGTGATTGACAAAGGGATAGTCCAAAGTCTTTTAGCCATTCTTAATTTTTCTTGAAATAGAGTAATGTTATCAGTAGCTGATCACAAAGGAGACAGAGTTAAAGATGCACATGTGGAGCTGGGGAAGTAGCTTAGTTGGTACAGTACTTGCAGCATAAGCATGAAGACCTGAGTTCAATCCCCCAGACTAAAACAACTACAACAACAATAACAACAACAACAACAACAACTACTACTACTACTACTACTACTACTACTACACAGACAACCAACCAACCAACCAACCAAAAAAACTGGGTGTGCCTGTTACCTCAGTCCTAGGGAAGTACAGAAAGAGGGATCCCTGAGACTTGTTGGTATGCCAGTCTAAACAAATCTGAAAACTCAAAGTTTAATGAAAGACCTTGCCTCTAAAACTAAAGCAGGTGGACCACCATCACCACCACATACATACATCCTGTACAGTCATGCACAGACACACAGACATACATATACACATGTGACTGCTTGTATTCTTATGTTAATTTGTGTCCCCCAACACTGTTTGCATGAGAATATCTGCTTGCATGTAGCTTCTGGGAACCAGCCCCCAGTTGGTTTTGATTGGTAAATAAAGAGTCAGACAGCCAATGGCTGGGCAGGGCAGACATAGGCAGAATTTTTAAGATTTCTGGGCTAGAGACATGAATACAGGAGAAGGGATAATCTACCATGCTAGGGGAGAGGGAAGGGAGGAGACACATTGCCTTCGGAGATTCAGGAAAGAGAGTACAACTGCCATGTAGGAGCTGGGGGAGAGCAGTTTAGGAGGACTGCTTGACTGGGTCCAGGGCAGCCAAAATGGAAGATAGGATTTAGTAAGCAATAACTTGGGATTATCAACAGGAGGTCAATTAACTGTGTGGAGGTTAAGAAGTGGCCCAGCCATTGAGCTGATTAAGGCATACAAAAATATAAAGACTGTGTGTGTGTGTGTGTGTGTGTGTGTGTGTGTGTGTGTGTGTGTGTCTTTCATTCAGGAACCCAGAATGCTGAGGTAGGTAGTGAGGAATGTGCTGCTGGGATTTATTTAAATTGTTACTACTATTACTACCACTATCTCTTCTTCTTCTTCTTCTTCTTCTTCTTCTTCTTCTTCTTCTTCTTCCTATTATTATTATTATTATTTCTCTCTCTGTCACATATGTGTGTGTGCATGTGTACACACACAAACACAAACACATACACACAGACATACAGATACACACAGACATAGGCACATTTACATGCACACACATACATATGCACATATGAACACATGCACTCATGCTCACATAAGCCAGTTTTATTTGAGAAGAGTCAATGGTCAAGGTATAAGGAATTATCAAAACTCCAGGGTTGGAAGAACTCAGATGTTTAGTCTCAGATATATCAGAAACATCTAAAATTAGCCCTGGGTTTTACTTCCTCTCAGCATATTTATGTCTCAGTTGGGGTTTCTATGGCTGTAAACAGAACATAATAACCAGGGGTAATCTGGAGAAGAAAGGAGACATTTCAGCATATAATTTTTAGGTTACACCAAAAGGATCTCAAAGTCAAAAACCTGGAGGCAGGAAGCAAGGCAGAAGACATGGAGAAATATTGCTTAAAGTCTTGTTCTCCATGATTTGTTTAGTCTGCCTTCATATATGACCCAAGACCAAGGGTGAGCTATGACCTAGTGAACTGTGACCTCCCACATCAACCATTAATCAAGAAAACACTATACAGACTTACCCAATCTTATGGATGTATTTTCTCCATTGTGGTTCTCTCTTCTCAGATCACTCTAGCATGTGTCAAGTTGGAAAGACAAGACAAAACAAAACAAAACAAAACACACACAAAAAGCCCAACTAGGACATTTAAAAAAGACCATGTATCTCATTTCTCTTCTGTTCACATTTGTGCTACTATTACACACCTTGAACCCACCTTTCTACATCACGAGAAGACTAGAAGACATAAAGATCTTTTCAAGACTGAGGAACCCAATACTCATACAGTAAGATTTTTTACAAAGTGACTCATAACCTGAGAGTCATGTCAGCTGTATGGCTGCATGGGACTAATTTTCACTCCCCACACCTTCCACACCCTGCCTGAGTCCATGGTTCTCAGTAAAGCAACCATACTAAAATCACCAAATCACCCTGAAATGGATACTTTCTCTTATTTCAGCAAGTGGATGATGGAATTCTGTCCTGGGGGCAGCGGGGGTGGGGTGGGGGGAAGGACATCCTTTTTAGGCAACTCTAGGATCTTCAGACCAAGAATGCTAGCATTTAGATTCAGAAGAATATTAATGAATATTCTTGGAGAGGACAGATAGCCTTCAAACATGATCTTTATAGACTAGTGCTATCTTCTAATGAGTCCCGAGCAGACAGGCTTGTCTCAGCCATTTTTGTTCCCGTTCTTTCTTAATTCTTTGAGAAATGATTGATTGGAGATTTATTCACTGAGATGAAAATGACTGACACATTTTTCACTTCCTATTTTATTTTACTTTTCCAGTCCTTTGATTTGCAAGTAGAATTTCAGCTATGTTATATTGGCTGTGACTGTGGCTACTTCATGCTCAATCAAAGATGTGGTTGAAGAGCAGGGGTGCACAACAAAAAATGTAAATTGCTGTACTGTGCTCCTCCACCATCAAGCATCCTTTGTTAACATTCTCATTTTCCATTAAATGAGCTATTGTTGCTACAAGCCAGTGGCTCCACTGCAGAATTTGTAGCACAATAAACAAAGTGCAAAATGTATGTAATGAGGACTGCCTCTAATTTCCCTTAATTGCACATTGAGTTACAGCCAGCACGACCCTGACACCAACGTTACTTCCTCAATACACAGCCTTGATGTACAGCAAATTTTTCTTCCATGACAGGTTTATTTCTTTGTTGAAGAATAGTTTAAGAGATATTTCATTGTGTGTTGCAACGATGTAATTGGGCTCTGGCTGGTTTATTCACTTAATAGGTACGGTAATAATTATATGTCACTTTTTAGTGTATGGGCTCCTCATTCCTTTCCAGGTTGATTGCTTTATCTAGGAGCCATCGAATAAAGCTGCTCTGAAATGACATCTGTGGGAAGATGAGCTGTAGATTTATTTCTCTAGGCTCCAGGCCCGAGCTTGTTTAGAGAAAAATGGTAGCTTCCTATCAAATAAGCTAAAATTAAAAGAAAGGCAGTGACATCTGCAGATAGAAATCATTTCACTTAATATTTAACATGCATTTCTCTTGAAAAGTTTGGTGAGACCACAAGGAGCATCTCTCGAGGTATTAACCACTTACTGACCAATTACCAGACACAAAAGGAATGATGTACACTGGATTATATCCCAGGAAAGGGATGCACAGTGCCTGGTGATTGAATTTATGACAGATCATTTCATTCAAAATTAGTTTTTATTTTATATTTTGTCCCTTCAGCCATGGTACCAATAGATAATTCATTTACAATAATTTTTTATTCTATTTTCCCTGTCTCCCGTTTCTTTCTTAACTCTGTTAAGTCCAAAGTGTCTTCATCATAAAATCCAGAAGTGTTAACATCAGTATTGAGGGTAGGTAAATCCAAGAGTAGAAAAGGTACAGATACTTAGTAGTATAATCTTGGCTACAGGACAGTAAGACTCAAAGAATGTATTCCCAGAAGTGGTCAGATCTGATGGATCATTATCTTGGGAGACAGCAAGCTGGCCTTGGTTAGACCAGCAACATGGCTGACAACTTACCTAACATTCCTAGTGAATGTGGATGGTCCAGACTGTCAGTAGTGGCACCATTAGCAGCAGAGCCTTAATCAGACCAAAGCTTTTATTGTGATCCCTCCAGTGAGAATTGGTGACAAGAGTGGCATGCTTGATGTTGAAGGTCATTGAAGCTATCACTCCAGTAAGCCAGAGAAGATGCAGAAGAAGAAAGCTGAATCACTGTGGCCTCTAATTAAAGCAGGAGGATAAGAGGAAAGCCTACTCTGCACTGTCAGCTGATGAAGCTTTGGGTATAAGGTGGGAGATTATCTTTTAAAAAGAATTTATAGGAGTGATGATATCTATAATTTTTTTTGTTAAAGGCAATTAGCACAGGCAACACAGTTAATACAGACCTTAAAATATATTAAAAATGACTTGATTTTGTTAATATATATACTATAGTATATATTAATAGTTTTATATTATATACTATATACCATTAATATATACTATATAGTATTAATATATTAATATATATTATATGATACATATATATAAAACAGTTCTCTCTTAAGTATGTAGGCTCAAGTACCAGACTATGGTCTATGGTTTGTAAGTACTGATACCATGTTTTGACTGTCTTGCTATGAACACAGCATTTAAAAGACTTTAACAACTGAGCCATTTCTATAGCTGCAGACAGTATCTTTTATGCTATAACTTTATTTCTTCTGCTTAGGGAATAAATTGTGCCCCCTAAGTTCATTTTCTGAAATGCTAACCTCCAGTGTGAC
Organism: Rhabdomys pumilio; assembly: GCA_030674055.1. Lineage (NCBI taxonomy): Eukaryota > Metazoa > Chordata > Mammalia > Rodentia > Muridae > Rhabdomys > Rhabdomys pumilio. The sequence goes on from JANHMN010000012.1 coordinate 46,908,190, forward strand.
TTACTTTCTTAAAGATAGGTTTCTATGGAGGTAATTAAGTTTAAATTAGGACAAAGGGGCCACGTTTTAATATGATAGAAAATGTGACTTTATGAGAACTGGGTAAGAGAATTCTCATCCTTTTTGAGCACACAGAAAAGGGTCAGGTAAGGACAGAGAAAGAGTGTTCCAGCAGAAATAAAACCTCATAGAACCTTGGCATTATATTAATGTTTGAAAACCCAGAGCTCAGAGAGTATAAATTTTGACTGTTTGATTCACTCAGTCTGTGGTATTCTATGATGGCAACCGAAGCAGAGTAATAAATATATCCATACAAGCAAACAATCCAGCAGTGTCTCAGTCTTCTTATAGTTACACTACTTTATTTTCTATAACTTTTTTTCCTGTAACTTTCTACCACACTGGTAGAGAAAACACTTACTCTTGTCAGATCAAAAATTTCCACTTTCTGGTATAAAATGCAGTCTTTCTGTACTGACTCACCATACATTGTGCTTGCCCAAAATGGTAGCTGGGCGAAAGAGGAACTTATAGTTAGAATACATGTGAGGTTATGGGGTTTATCTGGTCTTCTCATCATGGATTACCAATGTAATCACTGCTGAGTCCTCTCTATAGCAGGGGTTTTATTTGCACATTGTATTGGGCCCAGGAAATGTCTCTAGTGGATTTGAGTCTCACTGTGACTATCCCCAAGGTTACTTGTCTTTGAGGATGGCTTTGTCTTTTTCCAATTACATGGTCAGTGGTCACATTTAACCTTCCCAGATAATGAGAAATGAGGCAAAGGATGATGGGGGAGAACATTGTCTCTGGTCCTCCCAGCTGAGACTTTCCATTCTACCACAGTGGCAGCCTATTCTTACTACCATAGTAAGCCATCTCCTCTCTACAGATTGTCAGCTGCCTGCTTTTTTTATCCACATAACCTAACTAGCTATGTTGCTATGTCTTCATTCCTCAAGGCTTACCTTAAGGAGAAAAAAAAAGTTCATTTGCTTGCTCTCCAGGTTGTGCCCACACAAATTCTAGTAACATAATCTTTCAGTTCAGTTCTTGTCCTTTTTCAAGGCAAGAAAACTGGAATTAAAAAAACAACAACAAAGAAACCTAAACACCCATCAAAATAGTCCATAGACATTTGAGTTTAGCCTATGGACCCACAAAATAAGTCTGTGTTTTACAGCTCAAAGCCATGCAATGATTTATTTGATCTAGGATGTTCTCACTTTCCCCTGAAGTATTGAATGTCTCAAGAGTGACAGGAAACAAGCAGTAATTAAGAGTTGGAAAGACATCCATGGATGAACTATTTTCAAAGATACTCTGTTCCCCTCATGCTTAGTAAATCTTCCCTCCCACCCACTCCTCTCAATGTGCCTGTCTGTCTTGATATTCATATTTGCTAGAAAAGGAGATGAGATCTGTCTAGATTCTGTTTGCTCTTCTTTTCATCCTCCATAGAGATCAGTCACAACTGCAGGTAGAGACCCAGCTTGAGTGACTATTATTTTAGTATCTTAGCAAGCCAAAAACTTCCTCAGACTTGGCTGGAAAGAGAGGGAGGGAGGGAAGGAAGGAGGGAGAGAAGGAGGGAGGGAGGGAGAGAGAGATTGGGAAAAAGAGAGAGAGAAGGAGAGGGAGAGAGGGAGAGGGAGAGAGGGAGAGGGAGAGAGGGAGAGGGAGAGGGAGAGGGAGAGGGAGAGGGAGAGGGAGAGGGAGAGGGAGAGGGAGAGGGAGAGGGAGAGGGAGAGAGAAAGGACACACTTGCCATAATTTCAAGCTTTATGGGTTGTATCTCTACTTGTAGATTGTTTTTTCAACCTGAGTTCTGAGGAAAATTATTCTCTCATAATTTCAGACACGTTTCAAGGTATCTTAATATTATACAGTCTTTAACTCTCCCTTCCAGTTCCCCTCAGGATTCCCCCATCATATCTTCCTTTTAACTTTGTGTCTTCTACTTTTATTGTATTTTGTATTTAACCCACTGTGTCCAGTTTAGCATTGCTCACAAGCATGAGTGTGACATCGTCCACTGGGTTACATGAAAGCTAGTGATGACCACACCTTCACAGAAAAGTGACTCATCCTTTCCTATTAGCCATTGACTGCACTGCCATTAACTTATCAGCTAGAAGTGAGGTCCTAGGCACTCCTTCCCCATGTGTTCAGGACAATTTTAAAGTAGTTTGATCTTATTCAGGTCTTGTGGAGGCATGCACAGTTAATGTGAGTTCTTATGTACAAAAGTGCTACTGTGTAGTGTGGCCCAATTTCCTATGGTCCACTACTTCTTCAAGCTTTCTTTTCTCCCTGTGGTATAGCTGCCCGCATACAGTTCTAAGCATCACCTCTTTAACACACACACACTTTCCAAGGGATGATGGAGTCCTTGAGAGACTTAAATGCCAAGAAATGACTTTAGAGTTGCTTCTTGTTATCATATTTTCTGCACCTGGTAATGTGTGCACATCATTTTAGACAGATAAAGATATTGAACCTCCAAGTCTTCAGTTGTGATTAGCCTTAGAATCTCTTTCTCACTGCATGGGATCACCAGAGGGATGGTGCAGAGAAATCCCATTACTGGCTTAATCTCATGTCCAATAGTGCAGAGGACATAGGGAGTGGCAGTGATAAAGGAGGAGGTTTGCATGTGAGTGACAGGTCTCCCCCAGGGTCTCTGCCTTCCAGTGTCACATCAACAATAAAGTAGCGGAATGTTTTCTAGAGTTTCAAAGAAGTCAATAGCATAGCAGGAGGGACTGATGGTGAAGAAGCGTCTTAGTTGGAGCAAAAAAGTCATAGAAATCGAGGACCTTTGGATAAGAGGCATTGGATAGCAACAGGAAACCACAAAGATGGACACAGCTACACAGGATAACCTGTGTTTACTGGGAGCAGCCTTACCAGAGAAGATAAGACAGAAGCCAGTGGCCAAAGGCCAAGCAGATTAAGGTGGCTTGGCTGCAAACCAGAAAGAGTTGGAAGCTAGAAACATGACATGAAATTCCTCTCTCTTGACTTCTTTGTCTCTAGTCCATGGTGAGGCTTAGCTGCAGAAAGGTTAGAGATAAAGAATCCTCTGTAAATAGTGTCTATAGAGGGAAGCTAAGAAAGGCTGAGAGAATAATACTTTAACTTGGTTTTTATAAGAAGCTCTGAAAACAAATGGAATGTACTCCAATGTGATAAAATAATCTTCTGCTATGGGCTGATTAGAAGCTTACACATGAAGATGAATTCACTTACAAAAAATTTAACTATTTAAAAATAAATCTCATTTTTATATGTGTTTAATATTTTAATCAATGCTGTGAAGAACCTAGGTTCAGAGAGTTGAAATAATTTGCCCAAGGTTACAGTTAATAATAAGTGGAACCATAGTTTAAGATATTAATGTATTTGATGATGATGATTAAAGTAGAATTCTAACTACTATGTCCAAGTGTCATTTTACTCTCTGTCTCTGTCTCTGTCTCTGTCTCTGTCTCTCTCTCTCTCTCTCTCTCTCTCTCTCTCTCTCTCTCTCTCTCTGTGTGTGTGTGTGTGTGTGTGTATTATGCATGTTTGTATATGGGGTATACATGAACGTGTGTGCATTCATGGGTAAGGTCAATGTTGATATCAGGAATCTTGCTAGATTACTCTTCAGCTTGTTCATTCATTCTTGATCTTTCAATTGAACCCATAGCATGTTCCCCAACTTACTCCAGGGACACTCTCTCACAGTCTTCTGAGTGTTGGGATTCCAGGATAGCTACTCCACTCACCCAGGATTTATGTGGCTTTTCCTGGCCTAAACTCTTTGTTATATTGATGTGTAACTGCTTTATTTATTGATCCATCTTCCTAACACGTAAATGTTATGTTTATTTTATGAATAGTTTTTCTTCCTCCGTACTGTTTTTTAATTCATAGGAGATGTGGCTTAGAAGAGTTGTAACTGTATCTATTGTAAATGTTATTTTTTTCCTGTTCTGATTCTGCCATTTCTTTGATATTGGTTGCTTTATTTGATTGGTCCCCCATCGTAATCTCTCTTTACCCCTCCACTTCACCCCAGGGCTGATAATTGTTTCTTCTCAGTATTTCCTTTGCCAATAACTAGCTATATGGTCTTTAGGATACAAGTTACATCCTCTTGAACCACCCAACCTAGCATTTTCCCATGCTCAGAAGGATGAGCATAAAGCCAGCATTGTTACTAGATCTGGGAGACTACAAATTAAGAGTTCACTGTGTTTGAGAGGTCCAGAATTGGGCTTAAGATGAATGAATTCATCATCTTCCATGGAAGCAACTTTACTTGGCGAGTTTCCATTAAAATGGATTTTGAAAATGTCAGATGGAACTAAAACATTTAAGACATATGGTGCATTAACTAAATGTTTAAACATTTGCCTTTAGCTGCATGAACATATCATTGATGAGACGAGCTCAGTGAGCTATGCCGAACATCTTTTGCAGAATCACTGTCCAGTAGAGAGCTCTATTCCTCGAATCGTTGTAATATAAACCATCCCCAGATGCTTACAACAGACACCAAATATGTGTTATAATTTCACTGCCGAATGAAAATGCACATAAAAATGAGAGGTGTAAATGAGAAAATGTGTCCATAATCACAGTCATTACCTTTTATTTGAAATAGGCTTTACAGGAGAAGGGTGCAAACAAGAGTATCATGAGGCAGGAAGCACTTATGACATTGAGGTGCCAACACCCTTCCTACTGTTTTTTCAGAAACTCCTTCGTACTTTAATCTGTGATCAGCAAACAAGCAGCAAGTGGAAGTGTTATCCTCACCCTGAGTTCTTTGAAGACATTATTAATCGATTGATTACAACCCTCTTCTTATCCTGCTGAACTTACACTTGGCCTGGAAATTTCTTCTCCACCTAGCACTCCAGGAAACCACTCTGACAGTTGAGTCAACTTGGAACTTTGAAAGAAATCCTAACTACAACTCAAGACATGAAATACTGGTAGAGCAGTGGGAGGTTCCTATAACTGGCTTCTGTAAGAGATGTGATTCTTGTGTGTGCAAGGCCATTTAACATGCCAGTGGGAGTTATTCTCTGGATTACTTTGCACTCTTTAGGTCTGTGAGATGAAGGAGGACTTGAATAAGTCTTTCCTTATGCAATGACTCCCCCTCCTGTCTCTCAGAAAGACAGATTGAGTTCCCCTATACCTCCAATCTTTTGCTTTTGTATCTGAGATTCATAATTTCAATGAGAATTCTGAAGATTTCAGGTCTATTTGAAATGAATCATGAACTACCAGAGCCCTTGTAATGGAGACAACCACTAAGATTACAGAAACAACCAAGAACTTCCTTGAGTAAGGGTATGTGTAGAAACTTGTATTCAGTCAACCTTATGGGCATCTTAGTCCCCAAGTAGTCTGTGAATTATAGCAGCTCTTCTGTACCCGAGAAGGCGCTTAGTACCAATGAGCATGCAATATTCAATCTTCACAAAAATTTCCCTCCTAAATATATTATTCCTATTTAAAGATGATGAAAATGAGGCCTATTGTGTTAGAGAACTTCTCTAACACAAGGACTGGAGTTGTGACAGGAGCATAAAATAAATTATAAAGAATAATTTATTATTAATAATAACATTATTATTATTATTATTTTATTAATTTTCTGGTAAAGAAATGCTTTTATCATGGGTGAAGAAATAGTGACACACACACAAGGCACTCCAACAGAAACACTCTTCAATGCCAATCAGGAAGCCAAATCCTGGTTTACTCTTGGACTGTTAGGTTAAGAGTCTTTGAGGCTTCCTGTTCCCTCTCATTTATGGTAGGTCATTTTGAACAAAAACAGGGAGGCTGATAAGCCCATGACTTTGGGATAAGCATGTCCTGATCTAACCTTGAATTTGTCAGACTTGTGTAGAAGCAGAAGAAAAAGCCTGCTAGATCTTTAGGCCTTTGTTTTGGTCAAGAGTATAAGAAAGAAATTGGAAGTTTGGCATCTTTATTATCTATTTGTGGCCCCTCTTCCTATTTCTCCCAGTAGTCGAAGTAACTGCTGTTAGGCATTCCGGGGTCCATCCCACCCTAACTGCTCATAGCAGGCAAAAAAGTGTCTGGTAGAGGGGAAGTTGTTTGAGTGACTTAGAAAAAGGTTTATAGAAGGAGCCAGGATAAGACTTGACAGATGGCAAAGATCCAGAACACAGGAGAACCATTTCAAGGCAGTCAGTATGCATCCTTGGAGCATGCTGTATGAATGAGGTAGCATCTGTAACACACAGAAAGGGAGACTAGTTAGTATTTCTACTGTCCCTACTGAGTAGTTAAGAAACAGTTATCTAAAATGGTTGAATGAAAGTATGATTTATACAAGTGAGTGCAGAATTAGTGGACCCAATATGGAAAATGCCATATCCTCTATAGTGATCAGAATCCAGTCCTGGACAGTTATAGAAAGCAAATCCTGCAGGGCAGTGGTGGCGCACGCCTTTAATCCCAGCACTTGGGAGGCAGAGGCAGGCAGATTTCTGAGTTCGAGGCCAGCCTGGTCTACAGGGTGAGTTCCAGGACAGTCAGGGCTACACAGAGAAACCCTGTCTCAGAAAAAAAAGAAAAGAAAAGAAAAAAAGAAAAAGAAAAAGAAAGAGAAAAGGAAAAAGAAAAAGAAAAAAAAAGCAAATCCTACCAAGCTACCAAGCAAAAGAAGTCCTGTGATAACAGTCATGGCTTCAGAGAAGGGCAGTTATTTCTGTCCAAATCCATCATGCCTTGGATGCCTGAGGGTGGGTGGATGGGTGGGGGGAGGTATAGGAGAGAGTCTGTGCCTTCTAGTGACTGGGCCACTTCAGAAAGAAAGCAGCCTACAGATGCTGTCCTTCCTTATAGCTCAGCACACACACACACACACACACACACACACACACACACACACACAAATTGCATTTCAGCAGCCAAAGAATGCAATGGCTATGTCAATGCAGCAATAAATATAATGAACCCTTTCTCACAACAGTGTGATTCTTGCCCTTGTGTGGGGTCTAGAAGGTCTGGCTTAAGGTAAGAACCACTGTCTGCTTTCTTTTGAGAGCATTAAATTTAATTAGAGAACTAAACGCATAGAGTATACCATAACAGAAACCAGACCTTTAGTGTGTAAACACTCTGGAAAAGTATCTTTGGTATAATTTCATCCTCCTTTGTGTCCTGTCTTTTTGTATCTCTCCAATGTATTTTCCACACCCAGTACAAAAAGAACCTTTATGATGTCAGAGTTCTTCTGATCCTTCTGCACACCAGTGGTTATACGCACAGAATAAAAAGACATTGGAGAGAATGTTGAGTAAAAGATAGTATATACTTTAACAGTTGTGAAATTTATCTGAAATTTGTTAAGGGACTTGTTTTCTGAACTATGAACAGAGGGCTTAGATTTCATTAAGTGTATGGCCATTGGTAGACACTCACTAACACACTCCAGTGAGTGTCTACACACCGAAGAGTAAATAGGCAGGCACTTTGTGATTTAATGAAGGTCTTTTTTTCTTTTAAAAGTGGACACAAAGTTGGTTGAGTGTGGAATGGAGAGGGTAGATCTGAGAGAAGGCTGGGAGGGGGATGAAATTTAAGAAAATGTACGAAATTCTCAAAAAATTAATAAATATTTTTTAAAAGGTCTTAAGATTATCTGCTGATACCTCTTTTTATTATATGGATTGTGATACTTGCCCAAGCTTTATTAATGTATATGGTATCTGTGCTATGAACAATGGGAGATCTTAAGAGGTCTCTTTACAGTGGGTTTTCTTCCTCTCTTTGCTCAGTTTTCCTGTTCATTCATCCTCAGTTTGCTTCCCAGAATGCTCGTTTTCCCTCCTTTTTCCTATTGCTTCCTCCTGTGTTTTTGTTTCTCTCTCTACTTTTTCTACTTTTTCAAGGATTGAAGAAACATAGTTTATATTCCATGACTACTGATCTCAAATGTAAACTCCTGCAATCAAATCCCCAAGCTACAATTAAAATGGATGTGATCAAATGTAAATTACTGAGTTTTCTCATCATGAATTGAGATGATAAAAGTTCTCCTAAAGGAGAAGTTAACAAGGAAAGTTAACAATGAATCAAAAGGAAGTTTGGCATCACAATTATTGCTCATCTGTCTTCCTTCTTATAACTTTGTCTTTTTCTTTCTATTCTTCCAAAGCTATCATCTTCAAAGACAGAAGGCTCATTCATGGATTAATAAAAAAGATTCAGAGTATGGCGAAGCCAACACCTTCAGTTCTAGGAGAAAGATGCAACAAAGAGGAAGGCAACATTAGGAGTGTGGTGTTGGATATATAGAAATGAAAGCTGGAGGTTCACGTGTGTTTCTTTTGGTGACTGTGAGCTTCCTGTAGGTCAATGTTCCTGTCGTATTCAGTTGAGATGCTATGCCAGCAATAGCCTTTGCAACAGTGGATGCTAATGCAGGGATGTTCTTTTGGACCAGAACTATGAAAACCCATAAACTGACAGAGGAGTTAGATAATTGTTCAATGTTTAATGTTCTCCACAATAGCTCAAAGAGGGAGCTGTGTGAAAAGGGAACTTGTGGATAAATAATGCTGGCACAGAACAGCACACCATCTGCAGACATTGCAGAAACGAGCAAGAGAAGCCAACGAGCTGTGAGTGACAGAGATTAATCTTCAAAGTCACAAAGCCATGTAGGTCTGTTTGGAATTTAGGCAATGCTGGAGAGCTTCAAGATTCTGGGACATTCCTTTGAGGCTAAGAAGACATTTATCAGCCATGATGCTCAGGTGACTGCTGTGTCTGGAATCTTTGATGCTGCAGGAAAAAAAAAAAAAGAACCCAGAAGAAAGACACTTCCTTTTAAATTGAGGAGGAATGTTCAATTCCTTGCTTAAAATAACTGTGGTGCTCTGGGCTACCTTGGCAGCCATATCCTGAGAGTGGGAGAAGAAAGTGAGAGCACTTACCACATCCCTTAACTTGGCTTCTCTAGGTGGTGTGCAAATTCTGTTTGGGGTGAGTGTCCATTAATTATTAGAACAGAGGAGATAGATATAAATTAAGACTACTTTCTGGAATATTTATTAGCTAATATATCTGTGTACTAAACATGTTTATATTTATTAAACATTTCAATTGAAAAATCATTTTCAATATTAGAACTTTTAGCCATAAAAAGACATCTGTTCCTATTAAGCAAAACAAAAACCTTCCTATCAAAACATTTGAAACAACACAAACAGAATAACTCCGCTTAGCATGCTGTGCATACATTCTTCCATTTGGCATCAACATCTATTTTTAATGTGATTTGTCTGCTATCTTCCTGAAAATTGTTTTTTCCAACATAATCTTATTAAATTCTCCTTTCATAGAGTTGTCTAAATTTTTACTCTATGTATGGTTTATTGTTAATAAATATAAAATTATTAGCATGTTTGAATGGCTTATCTACATATAATAGTTCTAATTGAATAAAGTATTTTATTTAGATACTAATGTAACTTGCAAATCCAGAAGAAATATGACACAGACAGGTGGCCTTGATGACCATGTTTAAAACTAGATGTGCAAAGGCCTTACCCTTTCATATGTACTAATGTGGCTACCATTTAGAATACCTTGAAGATATTTTTAAAAATCACATTTTAAATTTATTTTATGTGCATGCATACGTGTACGTGTGTGGCTGCACATGTGCCATGGTATACAAGTGGAGGTCAGAACACAGATTTAGGGAATAGATTCTTTCCTTTCACTATGTAGAGGTGCAGAGACTAAAGTTGGTTAGACATGCTTGGCACCAGGTGCCTTTATACATTGAGATATCTTGCTAGGCCTGAAAAATACTTTATACAAAAATTTTTACAGTGTGGGGTGACAGTTTACATCTAAGCCCCAGCAGGGTGTCATGTTGCGACGATTATCTCATGATTACCGTCACCAGAGGCACCAAGAGTGAGCTTGCTCCAGCCTCTGAAATGCAGTATCATTTAGCTTCCCCCCAAGGGAGCTCATAACTTCGTTGCATTCCAAGTGGGTCAGAAGGAGGAGGAAGCCTACCTTTGGTTGTTTTTCAGATGTAACCATGTGTTAAATTTACAGGTCTGATTACTGTGTTTCCTATAGTCTAAAAGAAACTATGGCAGAGGTTGGAGATATGTGGAAGCCTAATTAACTTGGTGGGTTTTAATTTAACATTAATAACAATACTTTCATAAAAGTGAAAAATCTGAACGTATACAAGACTAGACGGGATGCCAGATACTAGTCTGGAGACGGTTCAAGGCAAACCTGGGTTTCTGATTAGTTTCTTCAGACTACCCTGGATCTAATTTAGCTGATCTAATTCTGTCGGTTAACAGATCCTTTATTTTAGGTGTAAGTCTATCTGTATTACTTGTCTACTGCTGTGGTAAAATGCCACTACCAGAGGCAACACATAGAACAAGGAGTTTATTTGGGCTGTGGCTTCAGAGGAGCAAGAGTCCATCACGACAGAAGTCAGCGTAGCAAGCAGAAAGCATGGGGACAGGAAATGAAGAGATCATATCTTTAGCACAGCTCTTGCAAGAGGGAGATGCAGCACCTGAGGAAAGGGGGTTTGCGAGAGTCAGAGAGACAGAGACACAGAGACATAGAGATGGAGAAACAGAGGGAAAGTGGGATGAGGGCATAGAACTCCCAAAGCAGGCTTCAAGTGACATATTTTCTTCACAAGTCTGCACCTCTTAAATCTGCCCAAACAATACAAACAGCTGGGGACCAAGTACTGAAACTGAAACACTGCAGCCTATGGGGGACATTTCTCATTAAAACCACATACTGTTTTAAATATTTTTATTAATTTATTCTTTCATATATTACATCCCGACTGAACTTTTCCATTCTTCCTTCCACCTCCCCACCTCCTCCATCTTCTTCATCCATGCCCTCTTCATTCCCTTCAGAAAAAGTCAGGCATCCCCAGGAATATGAACCAAACATGGCATGCCACATTATAGTAAGATTAAGCACCTCAAATTTGCTATTTTTAAAAAATGAATAATAAAAAAAGATACATGTCTTTCTTACTAGGATGTTGCAAGAGGAGACTACTGGCGCGTCACCCAAAGCAAAAGATAGGGACACAAAGAAAACCCCTACTATGTGAAACAGCATCATCACCATACTCCTTTAAGAAATGACTTGGTACAAATGCTCTGGGGGATTTGCTGCTCAGCCAATTTTTCTCATGAACGAGATGAAGCAAACTGAAGGAAATGGTTGGAACAAAGAAGGGAGGGAGTGGCTGGTGAAGTGGAGTATCAGTTCTGCTTATTGGTGAGGGGCTCACATTATGTCGTTACTCCAGCACAGAAGAGCTATAGTCGATTGGATGCCGCCTATGGCTTCATCCCTGGAACAGACATTCACTCTTTTTGCATTTTCATTGCTACTTTTCCCCATGGCCACTGTATGGGCAATGTTATTATCATCTTCATTGTCTAGATGAATAAGTGGAGGCTTCACCAGGTTAAAGAGCAATTGGCAACAAGAAGTATGCTCAGAAACAAAACCATGTCCTTTAAATGCCAATCCCTGGCTACACTGTTTCTCAGAAGTTAGCAATGTCCTTTGTTTACCCACATCTGGAGTGTTCAAAGATGATCCTGTCCAGTGCTAGGTAGAATTGCAGAATAAAATATGGTGTCCTGATTAGGAAAGTCAACTCAAACAACTTAGTAACAACTTCAAAAAATTAGAAACCCATAGACACCTATAATGAATAGTTAATCTCTAAATTTGTTTAAACGGTTTCCTGAGAGAAAGTCTATGTTTTACATACTGATAATAGTAATTTTGGCAATATAAATATAAACTGGTTCATACTGCAGTATCAAACCTCAAATTAAGGTGGTTTCTTAAGTCACACTATTTATGTATTATAGATCAGCAAGGGTTGACTTTCCAGAATAGGGATGTGGGGGCTTAGATTTACAATATAGTTAGTTCAGTCAACTTCATGTTACTATAAGGAAATGCCCGAGGCAATCTCAAGTTATAAAGATAAAATGTTTCATCTCATGTAAAATGTCCTAGATTCCAGTAATTGCATTGTGAAAAGAACCCTAACAAACAAGCAAAAAATAAGTAAAGATGAAGCACTGATCTTTGATTACGGTTCTGGAGGTGATGCCCTTCAGTGGAGCAGGACCATTGCTTTGTGCCTCTGGTGTAGATGGCACTGACAGCAGAAGCATGTGGCAGAGCATATTGCTAGCAAGCTGCCACAGGAAGTAGTGAGGGACCCAGTCCCCATGGAACCTCCACAATGTCCTACCTCTGATATCCTCCAGATGACTGATGGACTCTCTCATTATGTCCCATCTCTGAACAGCCATAGCACCACCATGAGTTCTGCCAATATGTGGACCTTTGGAGGTCATTAGAGGTCGTCATTCCTAAAACTTTGTCCATTGCCCCTCAGAGAGCTCATGGCACCTTTAGGGATTTTGCACTGTGACGTGCAGCCTGAGAAAGGACGGATTTATATACTCAGACAAGTCTTTTGGCAGAACAAATTGCTTCATCTTATCTAACTACAGGGGACAAGCACTACAATTCTGCCTGTGTATAAAGTAGCAAAACAAAATATTTGCCAAACAGGAATAATTATTGTGTATACATGTTATTATAAATACTTCATTTTTTTTCATTTTCATTAAATTTCCTATTTCAAGGTTCAGGTGGTTTCCTTGCATAATATACTACATTACCAGGTAGACAAAATCTTGCTCACTTATTTCAACAAAAGTTCTTTGTCTCTAATGGGAGAACATCAGGTTTTAAGAGTCATTTCTGACTTTTCTAAAAAGGTTCCTTAAAAAAAATGACACCAACTCCTAGCTGGGGGGATTCTTTAAGGAAATATGTCATTTTCTTGTCTAGGAGTCAATGAGTTCACAGAAAAATAAGGGCAGGCCTGAAAGGATGTGGAATAAAAGACCCAGTTAATGCCTAAAAGATGCCAAATTGGAAAGTGTTACTTGCCTTGCATCATCCATCACTGCAAATGGCTCAGCAGGCAGGAGACTATCTCAAGCTGGCAGTCTTGCCATGGAAATAGATCATTTCAACAAGAGCAGCAGAGTCTCAGAGCTCAACACGGCTGGGGACATTCCATAGATGAGCTCAGAATCAAAAGGGTGAGAAGTGAGCAAGTAAGAAATGAACATTCCATCAAATCTCAATCAGAGAAACGCTCAATAAATCTGGATGATATGTTGTGTAGGAAGTTTGGGGGTGGATGTTCCTAAATATTAATCAACTATAACTTACTTTTGAGTCATATCTTCAGCCTTTAAAGCAGGATTGGTCTCTCTATACATAGGCATCTTTATGAGTCTTTGACCTGGTTTATGTATAGAAGAGAGAGTATCCTATTGGCTGCCATCTTGGCACAAAATAATGGTGACGGTTATAACATATATCTAAACATATGGATTGAAAGCTTCAGGTAGATTCAGCTTTCAGAGTTATCAATGCCACACTTAGAAAACTTATGATTACATCATTGTTCTGCTCCTATCAAAGAAGATAATTCAGTTAAAGGAATTGTTATTGAGGACCTACTAATATGCCTACAAAGTAATTTTCCTACTTCAAAGGACCATATGAGATGAAAGGTATTGAGGTTCTGCAGTGCATTCAATATTGCAAAAGAAACACAGGTCAATGGGTGCAGGCAATGAACAGCAATGAGACAAAGTGGAGAGATTGAAGTTACTGACATTGCTGTCACTGGCTGATATCTGTACGTAAGTCCAGAAAAGTAGCGGTGAAAGGACAAGGCTTACTTTGATGTCTATGTCAAAGCTTATTTTATGACATAGAGCAAAGAAAATATCTAAGCCTGCTTTTATAAGTATGAAATGCAGACTTCAAAAGCAGTTTAATTGTTTATTATATCAGCTGGATAATCAGGCAAGTTCTTTGTGTGGCCTTAAATAAATGTATTTTTCTATTCTTTGGCAGAAATCATGCCATGGACATGGCTTATAGAAATTTGTAGACATCAGATTTGTGAAGTGACTCATAGTGATATCAGGTACTCTCGAATATGAAATATTAGTGCCAGAAGTGTAAGGTCATTTGTCATAGTACTAAATACAATTTAGAGCCATCAAAATTGTATTATTAATGTAATCAGTTAATGGTACCCCAAACAAAATACACCTCAATATGATTATAGTGTTTGGTTAGAATATCTGGTATGATTAATTGTGCCAGTATTTGGAATATATTCCGTAAGGAAAGGGAGTATTATTATTAATAAAGATACCCATACAGTAGTAATAAAGTATTCCATTTACCAAGAAAATTTAGTAATTCTAAAGCTACAAGCACTCAATAATGTCAAATCAATACAACAAATATTAAAACGACTAAAAAAAAAACCACTATAACTTTGCTATCAAAGTGGGGGTTGAAGATATTTTTCTCAATTGATTGATAAAGTGAATAAGAAATAGCAGTACAAGTGCAGGATATTTTAATGGAGCCTGGTAGACAAAGTTACCAGATAGATTTTGCTTAGATCCAGGTTGTAGAGGAGCCACCCAGAAAATGTGCTGATAATTGCTTCATGTGACAAAGACAGTGTGCGTGTGCGTGTGCGTGTGCGTGTGCGTGTGCGTGTGCGTGTGCGTGTGCGTGTGCGTGTGTGTTTGTTTACGTGTGCGTAGCCAGTAAGTCTCTTTCTCTTTCATACATGTATTAAAAGTTAATTTTTATTTCATGTGTACGAGTGTTTTGCCTGCATGTTTGTCTGTATTAGAAGGCACTTCAGTGGCCAAAGAGGCCATCAGATCCTATAGAACTAGAATTACAGATGGTTATAATCTGCCATTTGGGTACTGGGAATCAAACTCGGTTCACGTGGAACAGAGACCCATGCTCATAACCAATAAGCCATCTCTCCAGCTCCCTATAAACATATTTTTTTTTTCAAAATGAAACATAACAGATCTCTGATGGGTAAGCTTCAAAACTGTCCTCAATATATGTCAAAGAAGGGACCAGCAAAGGCTAGTCCCAGGTGTTCCAATCCTGCTGTCGTTTCCACATCCCTGTTTTTCTTGTCTTCTGGGTAGAGCTAGAAAGATGGGCTTGTGAATGTCATAATCTCTCTCTCTCTCTCTGTCTGTCTGTCTCTCTTCCTCCCTCCCCCCACCCATCCAACTCTATGTAGTTAATTGTTTTATGATACATGGTGGAACATAGTTACCAGAGAGATTTTGCTTAAATCCAGAGTTGTGAGCTGGAGAAGAACCACCCAGAAAATGTGCTGCTAATTACTTAATGAGACAAAACAGCGTGTGTGTGTGTGTGTGTGTGTGTGTGTGTGTGTGTGTGTGCGCGCGCACCCTAAGTGCTTTTGAACTGCATGTAACAAATAGCTGACTGAAACAATGTTCCACAACTGCATTCTCTGACAAAAATTTCAATTAGGTGAAAAACCCCAACTGTCCTAATAATGAGGAAAGTGTTATGTTTGCAGATGTAAAACCCCTTTTAAATAACTCATGGATAAAAGAATAAGTAATGATGAGAATTGGAATGTGTTCTAAACCATGAACAATTAAGATATTAACTGCTAAGATGTAAGTAATCGCTGAAGTGGTAGCTATAGGAAATTACATAGCCTTACATGCTAACATTAGAAAACAATGAGGGCTTGAAGTCACAAACTAGGTGCATCATTTAAGAAACAGAAAAACTTCGTCAGAAAAAAGATCAGAGTAGAAAGATGTGAAAGACACTAACTGTATTCCGGAAGATCTTCAAGCTCTCTGAAATGTGATTGCACACAGAGGCGGCTTGGGAGTTGATACATAGCCCATGCTGGGCTTTGAACTGTTGATTCTGTTCCTGCCTCCTGGGTGTCAAAAGTCGATTTCTTACCTGGGCACAATATTTTCAAACTTTATTCATTTGCAACCCTATATCAGTCCATATTATTTTCCAGGTAATACAGTCAAATAATATTCTCAATGAAGCTACACTGGATTTTTATCAGTGCAATCATTGGTGGATAGTTATTCAAGTTATTAAAACTTTCGTGTTACTAAGATGAGTACATTTTCTGTTCAAGCTTCTGCGCTATGCAGAAAACAAGTCAAGTCATTGCCTTTGTCTAGAGTGTCTACGCTATATACTCTACTTTTGCATGAACTGCTTTGCAGCAGTCTTGGCTATCAGGGTAGCTGTTGCAGTATAATGTGCTAACGTTTACTTATTCATAATCTCAAGCTGTAACAGTAGCAATGATGGTAACCAGGTACAAGCTCCATTTCTTTATTCGTCTTCTATCTAGATGGTCTTTCTAGCATCGAGGGTGGTAAACTGAGTTTTCCATTTTATATTTTATATTATATATTATGTATTTCCATTTTATATTTTCCATTATAATTCTGTCCAGTTTTGCCACATGACTTTTTGGGGATTATATGTAAAATACCTATATGATCAGAATTCCTGTATTTTCTTGATGGATTGACTTCTTTTTATCACTACCGAATGCCTTTGTAGCAATGTTAAACTAAAACAATCTATTTTGTTTGATATTAATATAAATACATTCTTCTGATTGCTGTTTAATGATGTCTTTTCTTTATTTTAAATTTCTTATTCTCTCTCTCTCTCTCTCTCTCTCTCTCTGTGTGTGTGTGTGTGTGTGTGTGTGTGTGTGTGTGTGCATAAAAGAATATGTACGTGGCATGCATGTGAAGGTCAAAGAATAGGTTTTAGACCTCCCGCTCTCTCCTGCCACTGTGAGGTCTTAGGACTGGACTCGGGGTATCAAGCTTGAACAGCAAATGCTTTTACCCTCTGAGACATTTCTTTATGTCTCTTTTCTTACATTTCACTTTCAATTTATTGTCAGTGAATCTAAAGTGTTTCTCTTACTAAAGACATTCTTAAAGAGTAATTTTTAGCTATAAATCTTTTATACTAAAAGAAAATGATTTTGAACTAGTAGCTTATGATGAAGTGATGCACACATATCCAAAGACCCATGCTTTCATGTAGGGAAAAATACCTTGTTTCACCATCTTTGACCTCATTCAAAGCTAATGTGACTACAAAAGTGTAATTGGCTGCAGGAATCTACAAACTCAATCAAACCCAATCTAAGAAACCAGTCCCCAATACGCATAGAACCTCAGTTATTCCAGATACATTATAAATCAGCAAGGAAAAGTAATACTATTGATACCATATGATTTAGACAATTGTTTATTCAGACAGAAAAAAATTAAATATTGGTTCTTGTCTCACACCATAAATCATAACTAGGTCTACGCAAATAAAAATGTAAGAGTATGAAGGGCAGTATTTTCAGACTAGAGAAATTTCTGAAAAGACAATATTATGAACAGAAGAGTTGTCTTATCAGCAAAACAAAATCCACAAATTGCTAGTGATAGTTCTCTGCTTTTAAACTTAAGATGACTATAGAATAAAAAGATCATATAGATGATGAAATAAACTAAGGCCAGCCATCTACTTAAAGAAGGTATTTGCAATTCATAGAAATGATTAATAATTTGTGTCTGCTATAGTTTAAATGTGTCCCCCACTCAGAAAGGTCATGTACTTAAAACTTAATCTCCAAATTTGTATGTTAATGCTACTAGGAGATGGGGCCTTTGGGAGGTAATTTGGATTAATGAGGTCATGAGAGTGGTGCCACTATGTGGGTGTCAATGGCTTTATAAGAGAGAAAAGGAGGCGCAAGTTAGCACACTTGGCTTGTGCTAACTTCACATTCTCGTCATACTGTAGTGCACCAAGGCTGAGCAAGTGCTGTCACCATGCTCTTAGGTATCCCAGCTACCCAAACTATGCACTAAATGAACTTCTTTATAAGTTACCTATCTCAGGCATGTAGTTATAATACATGTGGCTGAAGGCAACAAACAAAACAATGAACAATAAAAGGGAAGCAAGAAAAGCCAAACATATCTTACAGAAGAGAAAGCATAAATGACTAAATACGCACTAAAATGCTTGACTTTGTTATGAATCAGACAGATGCTAATGAAGAGCTCAATAAGACGTCATTTCATGTCTACCAGTAGCTAAGAAAAGAAGTGATCAACCAAGTGTAGTAAGACTATCAAGAACAAAAACTTGCGAGTCTTATGGGTAAGGTGTAGTAGAGATGTTGGTGACCCTTTTCCACAACCATCATTTTGTAGTAGGTATACAATAATAAGGAATCCTCATGCCTGCATAGCAGGAAACACAAGACAGTTGGTGTAACAGTAACAGAATACAGAACAGAACAGGAACACAGCAACAGAAAACAGAAAACAATTAGAATGGTCCACTACAACTTGAGCGGATTCTTATGTTGTTTCAACACTGGTGAGCCTTATATAATGGAGCACAGTACAACCTGTCAGAAAATTTACACAGAAATTTCACTTGCCTTCACAAAAAGCCAACTATTAAGCAAAATACTGTCAACAAAATCTTGTACATACAGGTGGTATGCCATGAAATGGTAGAGAGACAGATGGAGACAAAGAGAAAGACGAAATTCAGTATGGCGATTTTCTTTATAAAGGATAAAAGGAAGTGTGCTTGAAGTGAGGAACAGGGTACTGAGACATGGTACATGCCAATCTCTGGCAGGCATGAGAACTTTATTATTTCTCTCTAAGATTCACATGCATACATATTATTCACTCCTTAATGCACATATTTTTACCATAAAGTACTGGCACTGGACTATATTTTTTCATTCCCCTGAACTGTTTATAGGTAATATAGCTTAAGGATAGATTGTATTCATTCCAGACCTCAGGAATGCCAAAAAGAAAATGAAATCATTGTACCAAACACAGGGTGATTTTTGCACTTGTTTCCTCGCAGCTAAAGAGATGGTGCTTCTGTAAGTTACTTCTGAGAAAATAAAGTCACACTGAACAAGATCATTGGTGAATTATCAGAAATCTTATCATTCCTCAGGGGATTGGGGTTCAGGTAAGATATATAAGGCTGTGTTCCTGTATAAGCCCTTCTACAGGCACAGCGTGCTAAGAAAAAGTTAGTATGAGCATATTGTACTCGGCTTGGTGACCCCACTTTCCAAGTGTGTCCAAATGTCATGGACATATTATAGGTTTGGAGAACGCTTTCGGGAGACAGCCCAGCCTTAGAGACAGAGGAAAGAAACTTGCAATGTTCTGAGCAAATCAAGAATCTGACACTGAAAGAATGAAGTGTCATGAGGAAAGATGGTTTTCTGAAGTGAGTTTTGCAGGATCAGGAAAACCGAGATAACCAGACATTACAAGGAAGTCAGGAAAAAAATCGGAATGAACCACAGTCACTTATATTATTAAATATAAAGTACCTTTGCGTTTCTGCAAACTACTTTCTGTTGAAAATATCTTTACCTGTTTAAAAAAGAGAGAGAGAGAGAGATTTGATAGATCTAAAAAAAAAAGTGACCTATATATGATTTAAGAAATATTAATAAGTTAGTGGACAAGCCAAGTAGAAAAATAAAGGCTGCAACCAGGGTTTAGGATAGGACTAGAGAGGCTTCTCACAAATTACACAATGTAGAAGAATATCTCTGCAAGAGCTCAGGAACAGAGAAGAACTGAGTTAGAATCAGATTCCTAGCCACAGTGTCCCAAATTAAACAAGAAGTGTCTCTACTTCTGCATGGTAAAGCCTCAGGCAAGCCAGTCGATCCCATTGGAGGGTGATTTCAGCAGACATAATGCCAAATGACAGAAAATTTTAGTATCGCATTGCATTAACATTTCAATGTGTATTTTCCCTAGGGTTTGAAGATACAATGTAGACAAATCACACATTTTTTTTTTTTACACACTCAGCATTCTGTATTCTATAGTTTAATGAATCCAATTAACAGCAAAATGAGTGCGCTGGCCTCAAGGACTGTACAAACTAGCTGTGAGTACACTGTTAGAGCAACATTCTGAGATTAAAAATAGGGAGCAGGACGAGACAGTCACATGCTTGATGAGGAACTCGGCTACCTTGCTGGTTTTGGTAAAGAACCAAGTGACTAGTATGTTTATTGCTAGCCTGGGATTCCTGTATTCTCATACATGACCAATTGCCACTGAGTGATTAAAATTATGTGAGAAAAACTGAATGGAAAAATATTTGGACCAGAAGCATTAAAAAGTGAGGTGAAGGGTCGGGCAGTGGTGTTGCATGCCTTTAATCCCAGCACTTGGGAGGCAGAGGCAGGCAGATTTCTGAGTTCAAGGCCAGCCTGGTCTACAGAGTGAGTTCCAGGACAGCCAGGGCTACACAGAGAAAGCCTGTCTCAAAATAAATAAATAAATAAATAAGTGAGGTCAAAGAAGAAGAAGAAAAGGAAGAGGAAGGAGGAGGAGGAGGACAAGAATGAAGAGAAGGAGGAGGGGGAGGGGGAGGGGAAGGGGAAGGGGAGGAGGAGGAGGAGGAAGAGGAAGAGGAAGAGGAAGAGGAAGAAGAAGAAGAAGAAGAAGAAGAAGAAGAAGAAGAAGAAGAAGA
>JANHMN010000012.1:46928788-46987422 GCA_030674055.1 Rhabdomys pumilio
GAAGAAGAAGAAGAAGAAGAAGAAGAAGAAGAAGAAGAAGAAGAAGAAACAGCAGCAACCAATAGTGAGAAAGGAATATATGCTTAAAAAAAAATCAGTTCAGGAGATTGGGGAAATGACTCAGTCGATAAAATGCGTGTAGCACAAGCCTGAGTACCTGAGTTTGTATCCCTAGCACCCACATAAAAGCTAGGTACATTGGCATACATCTGTAATCCTAGTACTGTGAGGAGCGGGTGTGGCGGCCAGCCCAAGATGGCGCCGGGGACGGCTGCCAAGTCTCATGACCAGCGCCTGACCTCCTCATACACCCGGAAAGAGCCACGTCCTCAGTTCGCTACTGCGCAGACTCGCTGCTACGCACTATCAGGCCATAGGAGATGCAACTTGCTGGAGCAATCACAAACGTCCACGTGGCAGGCTCTGAGTGAAATTAGGCACGGGATAAAAGGGCGGAGGGGAAGAGGCTCGGGGGCTTTTTGGAAAATGTTAAGGTCCCTGAATAGACTGCTCTGAGAAGAACTCCGAGTTACCTCGCTCCTTTCTGTGGGTCTGAACGGGAAGCGACATAGTACAAGGACTTAGGGGGAGAGAAGCTGAACCCAGAAACTTGCTGGTCACTTAGACTAGCAAAAATGGTGAACTTTAGGTTCTATGAAAGACTGTCTCGAAAGCAAGATTTGTATGTGGGGTAGGCATGGGGTGGCGAAATGGCCCAGTGAATGGAAAGTTTGCTGAGAAAGCATGAGCACTGGAGTGCAGAACCCTAGAATCCGTATACACGCCTGGCAGGCATGGCTGCTCTCTGTAATCCCTTCATTATGGA
The DNA here is from genome assembly GCA_030674055.1 of Rhabdomys pumilio. Classification (NCBI taxonomy): domain Eukaryota; kingdom Metazoa; phylum Chordata; class Mammalia; order Rodentia; family Muridae; genus Rhabdomys; species Rhabdomys pumilio. The sequence continues at coordinate 46,929,615 of JANHMN010000012.1, forward strand.
GGCAGACCCAGGATCCCTGGAACAAGCTGGAGAACTCTGGGTTCAGTCAAGAGACTGTGCCTCAATGTATAAGGTGAAAACGTGACTGAGGAAGAGAGCCAGCATCAATCTCTGACCTTCACACTTGCACACATGGGTACGTGTACGCCTCCACACATGTGCACACAAACATAGCACACACAAGAAAATAAAAGGAAGGGAGGAAGCCTTTTGCATATGTAGGGAATATAAGCCTTGGTTATCAGGACAGATCGCAGCACAGGCCACCCCATTACCCAGCCAACCTGGATAAATGAGGCATTACTCCATATCACCGACTCAATCATTGTGTGGAACAGGCCATATTTTCTATATTATTACAAAATAAAATTGTAATAAAACATGATTTTTTTTGCAGTAGCATACTTTTTTATAGCAGTTCCTAAGGCAGCAAATGAGTCAAATTGCAAGCATAGCAACGAAAAGACTCTAGATCAAATGGCTTGATAAACAGAAACGCTCAAGTGAAAGGAACTGCATGTTTCATGTAGGTTTTCTGTTTTAATGTTTGAACTTGGAAGTCTTCAATGCTTTGAGATAGTGCACAGCCCATATAATAAAAGGCCATGACAATGAATATCACAACCCGTAAGCATTTGTATTATAAAAGGAAAGCTATACATGTATATTTTAATTCTCACTAATTTTGGAAGCTGTTTACTGTGAAAACAGCACTGATTTTGGGAAAAAAATATAGGAAGATGGAAATAACAGGAACTCAGGTGAAAGTAACGGAATTTTTCTCTTATTGATTATCCCTTTTAAAAACGAAGTTCACCAGTGAAGGAGATCCTAGGAGTCATAAAATCAATCTCACAAATTGAAGTTGAAAAAAAAGCAACCCCTACCCCAGTCTGGATGGTGATAATTAACTCAGGAGCACCTTGGTTACTCTTCCATTAAGCAGTTCCCCCAGGGATCCAAATTATTTTGGATTATTTATTGGATTCATCTTAAGCACTGAAGTTGCTAGTGAAGGATACCATGCCAACTGTTAGCATCATTTAACACGTATTGAACTATAGCAGCCCGTAACTCAGAGAAAACAAAGACTTAATGAAAAAGACAATACTCTATTTCCATTTTATAAAGAGATTAACCAAAGCAGACAGGTAAAGGGCTTCCTGGAGTGAGCCAGAAAAATCTGAGAGAGCAGGACACAGTTAGCCAATCCTAGGAAGATTGTTCTTTCTCTGCTACTCCCCAAACTGAATTTGCTAGAAAAGAGAGTCCCAGGAATCATTAAATTTCATCTAAAAGAAACCACAGAGTTTAGGGCTCTGCAAGGGAATTTAGAGTGTTTAACACTAGCAGTTGCAGAGGGGGAGGGTTGGGGCTCAACACCAGTAACCTAGCCAGCATTCCTTACCCATCATTCCTTGTCAACTGTTTTCAGTGTCCCGTCAGTGAGAAGGAAGGAAGGACAGGAAAAATGGGTCACGAGTGTGTAAATTGATGGATATGATCGTTTATTTTTCTAATATAATTCAAAAATTTGTGCCTAGGTTTTATTAAAAAAAAAGTTAGGTTGTCAATAGACCCAGAACTTGTGGGATTGTTTAAAGCCCCCTTTCCTGAATGGAGTGAACAAGAGGATTCTAGGATTTTAGGCCATTAGAAGAGCTGAGCTCCTTACACACAGAAAGAACTGACTATCATCTCTCCTGGTTCCAGTTATGGGACCTGTGGTGTTTAAATGAGAGATGGCCTCCCCAGGCCCATGTATTTGTATACTTGGTCTCCATTTGGGAAGCTCACGGAACCTTCAGGAGGGATAGTCTCACTGGCAGAAGTTTACAACTGAGAAGGTTTATGGTCTCATCCCTCCTCCTCCTCCTCCTCCTCCTCCTCCTCCTCCTCCTCCTCCTCCTCCTTCTTCTTCTTCTTCTCTCTCTCTCTCTCTCTCTCTCTCTCTCTCTCTCTCTCTCTCTCCTTTTTCTGTGTGTGGATAAAATATCATCAGCCAGATTCCTGCATCCTCCTCTCAGAAATGTAAGCCAAAATAAATCCTCTCTTCCTTGCCTTTGACCATGGTATTTTATCACAACATAAAAGTAATTAATACATATACCTACTGCCCCTTTCTAGGACAATTCCATCAATGTATCTGACTGAAGCAGAATCCACAGAGCCCTGAACTGAGATGGGAGCATATCTTTCTTTCTCCAGGGTGGGTCTACCAGTCACCATGAAGAGGCTGAGTCTAGAAAATCTGCACAAAGAATTTTAACTCTTCTTTGGTGGGTCAACTTTGGCTGGAATTTTATATTCTAGAATTTTCCATCTATGTAAGAAATCTTGGTTTCCTATATCCTATCTCTAACATCTTATACTTGTTTTTATCCCTCTCCCCCAATAAATACATTTCTATCAAAGAAGAAAGGAGAAAGAGAATAAGAAATCATAATAATGGAGGCAGATGATTGTATTAAAAACATCAAAAGATTCTTTTTGACTCTTGGTTTCTGGAAACATGTGATGGCTTCTAATCACAAGGTTCAAAGAGCCAAGAGATGGAAAAAGCTCTTTGTTCTTTTATTGGTCTGTCTTAACTGTATTGTTTTATCAAACAAATAAGTCAGATTTAGGTGCTGATATCTATGGTTTGGTTTCTAAACGGGGGAAAAAAAGAACATTTCTGAGAAATATACAATAGGTCATTATTACTTTGTTTTAGTAGCAACCCTGAATGGATTGGTCCAGAAAAAAATATTCAGCAACAGATTGGAAATTCTACTTGGATCAGTTCCCGAGGCTGATCAGCATATCAGTAATACTTGTGTAGATTCAACTGTGAACAGTTTTACCAAGAGATTGAGACATCAGTACTTCAGAGGTCCAATTGGAGAAGGTTTCATGAAAGAGGCAACTTTTGTCAAAGGCAGAAAGAATGTTGAGGAGGGACTGACTGAGAGATAGGTAGCTCTAAAGAGATGAGTCAGAAGTCAAGAGATCTTTCAAAGAAACACGCTGTCCATTGACTGGAGTGCACACAAAAGAGGAAATGAAAGGCATTGTAGCATTGTAGCCAGAACCTTCTTGTGAGAGGTCTGAAGCACCTGTGTCTGACTTGGAGGGCGACGGTTGAGCTGTCGGAGGTTTTCAAAGCATGCATGTAATAGGGTTGGAGTTTAAGAAAAGCAGAATCTGGACCAAAATGAGAATAGAACAGAAGTAGAATGAGCCACAGGAATATTTTATAGGAGCATAATTAATAATCACTGGAATCAAGAGAGGGTAATGGGGTATTAGTATGCTCAAAGTACATTATAATCATGCATGAAAATGTAATAGTGAAACTCATTATTTGGTACAATGAATATATGCTAATGAAAAGAATAAAAGAGAGCAAGGGGGGAATAAAAGGGCGAGAAGAGAGAAATCGTGAGAACTGGAAGTAAATGAAAAGCCCAGCTTCTCCTGTTTACATCACATGAAGCTGACATATGTAGTGATTACATAAGTTATAGGCCCCAGAGAAAAAGAATGAAAATATATGGAAAATACTGTAGAAAAAATGTCAAATTTGTACATATTCTCAAAATTGTCATTATGGGTCCAGGGGGAATCATCCCTTTGGAACCAGAACTCCTTAGGAATCTATAGACTATAAATTATGTGGCTTGGATTCTTTCTGATTTGATTGACACTTTTTAAATAAATCAACCACTTAAAACAAAAAAAAAAATTGCTTGCTATTTTGGCTTAGTGTAGACCAGAATTTCCTACCGTTTTTCCTTCTCTGCACACTACCTCAGAACTAACATCTGGCATTAAAAACTAGAAGCAGAACTATATGGCGGTCACAGGCAAACTGTGGCTCCTAAGAATTCCTACTTTTAAAATCACATTTTCTAGCATCAAGTTTGAGGTTAAAAATCTGGAAACTGGGTCAGGGAGATAGTAAAGTAACGAAAAACATTTGGTATGCAAGCTTGACAACAGGAGTGTGCTCTCTAGAATGTGCACCGGAAAGAGACATTTAAATCCTGAAAGCTTCCTCCGTATGACCTTGACACGCCCATCATGGGATGTGCATTCTTATGTATCCATATATATACACTCACACACACACATACAAGCAGATGCACATGCACAAACTAAAATAGACATTAAAAAAATGGAAACTGCTCTGTATTTACTATGTTCTGTAAGTCTGCTATCACATGGCATCCTACCCCGGCTGCAGCATCTCCTGAGTGGTGATCAGAGACTGTGTGAAGTCTGCTTTGAGGAACTGCTTAACTGCTCAGCAGTTTCAAAATCCTGAGGTACCAATGGGGCCCAGGAGGAGAGAATGCGAAATCGCTTTCTATCCATCACAGCTTCACTCTACTCTTTTCATTTAAGTTGAGAGTTAGATATTCTTTACTCATTTGTGTTGTGGTAGTGAAAAAAATTACTTATCTGGCGAATCGTTCCTATAAGAAAAGGGTATGGCTGTCTTATTCATCTCCGAAAAAAAAAATCAGTGCTGTAGCTCAGTGGTGTACACAAATAAACATTAAATGAATCATCATGAGATCATGATAAAACATACACAACCCTGTAGTCACCACAAATGTCCTAATTCTGATGGAAAGACTGGGGACAGAGCACGTACCTAATTGCTCAGGTCCTGAGGTTGGTGATCTGTGGACAGATGTTCAAGAACTGCCATTCTTTTATTTTAATTGGATATTTTATTTAATTACATTTCAAATGTTATTCCCTTTCCCAGTTTCCCCTCTGCAAACCCTTCATCCCATCACCCCCTTACTCTACTTCTGTGAGGGTGCTCCTGCCTCACTGTCCTGACATTCCTTTCCACTGGGACATCAAAACTTCACAGAATGAAGAGTTTCACCTCCCATTGATGCTAGATAAGGCCCCTTCAGTTCCTTCAGTCCTTCCCCTAACTCCTCCATTGGTGTCCCTGTGTTCAGTCCAATGGTTAGCTGTGAGCATTTGCATCTGTATTGGTCTGGATCTGGCAGAGCCTCTCAGGAGACAGCTTTATCAGGCTCCTGTCAGCCAGCACTTCCCGGCATTAGCAATAGTGTCCGTGTTTGGTGTCTGCCTGTGGGATGGATCCCCAGGTGGGGAAGTATCTGGATGGCCTTTAATTCAGACTCTGTTCCACTCTTTGTCCCTGTATTTTCTTTAGATTGGAGCAATTCTGCATTACAATTTTGGAGATGGGTGAGTGGTCCCATCCCTCAACTTGGGGCCATGCCTAACCTCTGGATATGGTCTCAACAGGTTCTCCCTCCCCTATGTGGGGTATTTCAGCTAATGTCATCCCTGTGGGGTTCTGGGAGGCTCTTGCTTTCCTGGCATGTGGAACTTTCTGGTTGCTACTCTCAGTTCCCAATCCCCCATTGCTACACATCTCTGTTCAATTTTCTGACCCTATGTACATCTCCTCTATCTCCTCCCATACCTGATTCTTCTCCTCTTTTCTTCTATTACTCCCCAGTCCTTCCCACCCTCTATTTCCCTTGATTGTTTTATTCCCCCTTCTAAGTAGAACTGAAGCATCCACTCTTCGGTCTTCTTTCTTCTTGAGCTTCTTCATGTGATCTGTGAGTTGTATCATGGTTATTCCACATTCTTTGTCTAATGTCCACTTATCAGTGAGTACATACCATGTGGTTCTTTTGTGACTGAGTTACCTCACCCAGGATGATATTTAAATGTCCCTCAACAGAGGAATGGATACAGAAAATGTGGTACATTTATACAATAGAATACTACTCAGCTACTAAAAAAATGACTTCATGAAATTTGGAGGCAAATGGATGGATCTAGAAAAGAACTTCCATTCTTAAAGAATAAATAAATAAATAACAAAAAAGAACTGCCTCCAAGCATTGTGTGATCTGTATAAATTCTTACTCTGCCACTCACATCTTTTCTACCCATGAGACAATCATGCACTGCCTAGGTGTTCTTGGATTATGTCTGTAGTTCTAAATGCGTTACTCTGCACCATGGTCTGCATTTATAAATGACTTTTTTATTTTTAATTAATGTATTTCTTACAAATAATTTATTGAGAAGTAACTCAGTTTCTGGGATTAATCAAATATGCTATATGAGTTTTATATAAAATATAAAGTCTTAAAAATCAGAAATTCTATACAAATAGAAGGATTTATCATTGACACTATTATATAGTAGTTGCAATTTGAAATTCCTTCATGGCCAGTTCTTCAAGGAATGTTGACATGATCATCTATCCCCTGACAGGCCACAAAATGGCTGTAAAATTGAAACTGGAAGATGTGTAGATCATAGGCCCAAAGCAAAATTATTATAGACACATTAATAGACTTAATCTGACCAAAATTTTCTTCAACTCCCACAAGGATGATAAACCAAATGCCACACAAATAATTTTAATGTATCCACTTTTGCTCTTCAGATCATTTTTCTATAGGTGTGTGTGTGTGTGTGTGTGTGTGTGTGTGTGTGTGTGTAGGCCAGTGGACAACTCTGGATTCTTTTTTCTCAGGTTTTGGTATCTACTTTGTACTCATTGGCTTAAAGCTCACCAAAACAGGTTAGGCTACTAACCCATAAGCTCTTGGGATGTGCCCAGTTGTACCTCCTTGGTGTTGAGAGTACAAGATCCTTCCACCATGCTTCTTTTACATGGATTACAGATGCTCTAACTCACTTTCTCAGGCTTTCCATGAATAATAATAACCAAGTTATCACCACTGTCCTGGATAAATGTTTCCTTAAACCACAGTGGACTGTGGTACTATGTGTAAATGTTAACATTTCAAGATGAATGCAGACAACACTAAGACAGAGCTGGTGGCACAACATACCTGAGTACACGACATTTCTTCTAAGGAACACTTCTCTTTATAACAATTAGTGTTCCTGAAGGTGCTGCTCAAACAATGAAAAGATTGCTTCTGTTCAAAATGCACAGGAGTACCGTCTGCAAACTCAATGCCAGGACAACATAGTGACATTGATGAAGTTTGTCTTTTGGGTCCCTTCACTGTGTGTTCAGTTAGTTAATAAATATTTACTCATTGTTGGCATATAAAGCATTAAGGTAGATGCTTCCGGGGATACAAAGATAAATCAGTTCAAATCCTTGCCTGGCATGAAATTTATAACCTAGTATGAGATATAAGATGTGTACATCTCGGGAGAGAGTGTGAGAAGCTGCTGTATTATCAGTTGGGGTCCAATGACAATAAATCTAATTACTAGTTATGAGACCTTGAACAATTTATGTAGCCCCCTTGAGCCCCAGTCTCATAATGGTTGAGAGGTAGAATAATAACCCACAGAATTAACTATGGCTTCATTATGAAAACCTATACAGAATATTTTCCTTACTGCTCAAAAAAATGCTATGCGTGCAGCAAATGTGGCAGTCTTGAAATTGTCACCCTTAAAAGTGAAGAAAATATAAAAGATGACTTTTTAGTGTTTCTAAACGTGTTGAATAATGTTCTAAAAGTTGTACAGTGATTACTTCGTTTGCTCTTCATAACAGTTCCGATGATGTTGATTCTACAGCTCTCTCTCTCCATTTTGTAGAAAGCAGTACTCAGGGTCTCTAAATAATTTTCTCCTGTAGACATCTTAGCTGCTATTTAAATGAATTGTTTTGGCTTCAGGGATTATACCCTTAACCACTGTTTTTAAATAAATGCTCTGAAAGGAATGAACTGTTTTACATGGAGGTGAGAGGCATAAATAAAAGGTTTCTTCCAAAAGCTTAAAATGTGAGCTGGAATTCTGATTTTATGTATTCTTACTTACTCTTCTCAAGTTTGCCCTCAGCTATCAACTTGATTCAGCTTAGAGTCACCTGAAAAAAAGAATCATAATTGAGGTATCAGATCAAGTTGGCTTCTGAGAATGTCTGTAGGGGTTGTCTTGATTGCCAATTGATGCAGGAAGACCTAGTCTCCTGTAGGTGGCGCCATTCTTTGGGCAGATAGCTCTGGGCTTATATGAAAGCTAGCTTAGCATGGGTCTGTCTGTGATCCAGCAAGAAACAATTCATTCATAGTTTTTGCTCAAGTTCCTCTTTACATTCCTGGTGTGACTGCCCTCATTAATGGACACATAAGCCAAAGAAGCCTTTTCCTCCCTAAGTTGCTGTTGGTTAGAATATTGTACCATAAAGGAGGTTAGAACTCTGTTAACACATGGACTTATTTAATATAATTTATCTTGCACATTATTTTGTGCCAGATTGGGGCAGGGCTGACAACACAGCAGTGGATGAGGTGGACACTCTCTGATTGAGTGCCCATGCCTTTAGAGACCTTACAACCCAGAGGGGGCACAGTAATCCAGGATCCCTGAATGAATAATTATGAGAGAGAAATGCAAGTTGTGTGCTTAATGCAGGGACTATGAGTAAAGGGCTGACTCTCTCCCAGATTGTGTTACTGACCATGGACATGAAAAAGACTTAGGAGACATTTCTAGTGTCTTCTGTGTATCTTGTCTCTGTGTGCATTTCTTACTACAGTTGTGGAATCCATTCATTCAAAGTCATCTTTCATTTTTGACAAACAAATTAGCATCATGTTTAGAAAAGTGACCAACTTTTTTCTAACTACAATTTCTCTCTTCCCTCTGTCTCCATTCAGATAGTTAACAAGTGGTACATACATTGCGTAGGGAAATGAATGCTACAAGAAAGACAGTATGATAAGGGGTTAACTCAGTCTCTGAATGTATCACCAAAGGAGGGGAAAAGCCTCAGTGTATCTCCAAACTTACAAGAAACTTGGGGAAAATGAGAGTTCTCTATTTCCATTGGCCAGCCACAGGATTTCTGGTCAGGGAATGCCTCTACCAGTGCTGAGAAACACAAAAGGACTGGGAATAAATTTCCACCACCTCAGCTGTGATGGAAGAATTAAAAATCAAAATCAAATTGTAAAAAAATACAGAAAGTTAGTACCTTTGGCTGGATTGTATTTGTGGTTGAATAGTGGAATCTGTGTTATTGTTTATGACTCATCCCAGATAACTTTGGGTTTCCAAATGCAATTTAATATTATGTTTATTCATATGATAAATATTTATTGAGCATCTAGCCTTGCCAATTAAGTGACAGAGGCTAGTATAGCAATGTCAAGCATGAATAGACTTGTTCCTGTTTACTAATCATTATTTTTCAGGCCGAAAGTCATTAATCAAAGTTGTGTAAATAGATGTAAAATTGCAAGTGTGAAAAGTGTTACTGAGGAAATATGTAAGGGGATCTAGACAGCAAGGGGATCTGACATCATCTGGGAGCCTGGGAATTCTTCCTGAACAGTGATATTAGAATTGACATATGAAAATGAACAAGGGATAGCTAGGGAAAGAAAAGTCCACGTGCTAGGCAGGCTGAACAGAATCTCATTCTCCTTGAGGTGGCACACAGCTATTACAAATACTTTGTGTTGGAAGATGGGAAGAGAGAGCTCTTGGTTGTTTTTCTATTTGTGTATACATGTTTATGCATGTTTTTTTGTGTGGGAGGAATTTGTTTTTGTGTGTGTGTGTGTGTGTGTGCGCGCGCGTGTGTATGTGTGCATGTGTGTGTGATGTATGTGCACATACCACACACACACACACACACACATACACACACACACACACACATACAGGAACACCCCCCCTCAAACACAATCCCCCCTGTGGGGCGGTGGGCTGTGAGAAGTCTCTGGGTGCCTGGTTGAGCATAGGCCTCAAACCCCTGACCTTTATCGAATGGCAGGTGTTTCGCTCTGGTCCCGGGCCCTGGTTCTTTTCATTTAGCTTCTGCCCTCCACAGCCCCTCCCACAGAGAGGTCTATGGCCATCAGTCACTAGGAACAGTGCCTCAGGCTCTCCCACATGTAGATGAGGTATCTCCAAGCTCTCAGACCAAGCCAATAGGCGTTATCTGCTGCTAAACCCTAACTCACCCCGAAACTGTATATAAGGGCTCTCTATTCAGGAGAAGTAAAGGGTGCGAGAATCGTCCGGGTGTCTGCGAGTTTCTGTTGCAAGAGCTCTAACACTTGGAAAGAGATCTGCTCTCTGGGAACTTGCCTGGGACACCAAGCTGCCTCCTTGCCAGCTAGCTGGCTTCTGATCAACCCAGCTCAGGCTGGCTCAGCGTGGAGAGACAGGTGCAGCACCTGGGAGTGACAGTGCATTGACAGCGGAGAAGCGAGCAGAGGCAGCAGTGGAGGCAGGTGATCTCCCCGCCCTGTTCACACTCTGTTCCCTTGGCCTGGACCCCGACACTAGGCCAGGCCGAAGATCATCGTGGGACGCCCTCTTGAACTCGGACCCCCCCCCCCCCCACCACCACCACCACACACAAGTAAATGTAAATTTAAGTAAATTTGCCTGAGGCCAAATTGGGTGCGCTCCTCAATTGCTTCTCACCTTATTTACGGAGGCAGGGTGCCTCATTTGAACCCAGAATTCACGGATACAGCTAGTCCAGATGGTCAGCGTTCTCCGCAGATGTCCTTCCTCCATCTTTTGAACCATAAGAATTACAAGCAGATTTGGAAATTTACACCCATTTACACGAGTTCTAGGGATCTGAACCCTGGTCCTTGTACTTACCTGGCATGTGCTATATCGGCTGAGCCATCTCCCCAGCCCTGGTCACATCAGAAAAGGCAGCTACTGACATAAAGATGTTTTCCACTGCAAAAGTCTGCTCCGTGCACACTGCTTCTTTGTTCCCTGTTATCTTTGCACACGTCTCCCCAAGGGCTCAAGAGCGGTCAAGGCTAAACTCTTCATCTTTATTCAAAAATTTTCCTGTTCCCAAATGTCCTGTTTTGACTGATGTCAACTAAATCTCTGAACCCAGACCCTCAACATCATCCTTTCCTCCTGTTTCCTCCATGTCTGCGTCAGGGCTCTAAGTTTCATCAAATCTGTGGTTACTTTGTTTCACGTCCATTTCACTTCACTCCGTTCCCACAGGTGTCGCTGGTACTCACTCTCAGCTCCCCCACTTGACTGTGTAAGCTGATGCTTCTTACTCGCAGAAGAAGCTGCTACCTTTCCTTTCTCCAGGGTGTTATATGTATCCTTTCCTCTGGCGAGAATCCTTTCTCTCCCTGCTCTCAACTCAGGAAACCTTGCTTTCTCCACAGATTTGTTCTCTTCTGAAAGACCCACTCTGACTGGTAGCTACATTTACAATAATAGTGATATTGTCCTTTTTTCTCTTCTGTATTTACTCCAAATAGCATCGCTCTACACTCATATTCCTGTGTGTGTAGCTGTTTCCTCTATATTTGACTATTTATATTATATGCAGACATATATGCGTATGTTTCTATATATGTCCGCATTTGTGCGTCATATTTTATTCTTATTTGGATAGTGCTGACTAAACAGTGAGGGCAGACATCAGGAGACTCTTGTAACTTACAAGACAAATGAGGTTCATGAAACTCATACACAACTCACAAGGCTATGAGGACCCTCTTTGAGGTTCTATAAGCAGTGAATACTTGCAGATACACAAGGGGCTTTTCATGATATGGCTGCCTACAGATCACATTGGGTGGCTCCCATGGTGCAACTTTCCTCAGTCATTACCAGTGTGGGGATGGGCATTTTGGCCTGAGAGTAGCCATGTTCTGCTCATTCAGCCTAAATAAACTCGTAGGTGCCAAGCCACACTTGAGTTCGATAATATAACTGTTCTCTCTCTCTCTCACTCTCTCTCTCTCTCTCTCTCTCTCTCTCTCTCTCTCTCTCTCTTGGTCCTCTTTACTTGGGGTGAGTAGAAATTTCCTCTCCAAGAAAAGTCATACAACAATCTACTTATCTCTCTGTATAGACCTAGGCAAGTGTACTGTATTGTCCACTAACCATTGTAGTGACCACTGAGCCCTTGTGACGTGACAGGGATGCACTGAAATGAGCTGCATGTATAAAATACCTAGAACTAAAAAATGAAAGCAAGTAATAAAATATCAAACAATACTGTTTGTTTTTGAAATAATAATACTTTAAACAAATCAAAGTCAAGAAACATTATCACATTCAACTTTCTTAAATGTTTTACTTTTTCCGGTGTTGAATATTTAGATACATACATATCTCTGTTTTCACTGTAATCTTATTTGACTGTATTGATTCCTATCCTTAAATAGCTAGGACAAGGGTCAGAAAACCACATCAGTGGACTAAGTCTAGTCAGTCATGTATTTTGTAAATAAAATATTATAGTAGCATAGCCTAGCTCATTGACTTGTGAGTCTATGGGTGTTTTCCTACCATAAAAACAGAATTGTGAGTGGAAATACTGTACAGTCCACAAGCCTAAGTACTTGGACCTGTACAGAAAGGTTGAGTGACTTCCAGATTGACTTTTTGTTTAATTTATTATTGCATCTCAAAATTAATGCATAGAGTACTTGACTTATTGTTACCATACAATTGAATTTTATGAATGAACAAAATTTTGTTAGAATTTTAACTAAATTCTTAAATTAGTTAATGACTGTGGTTATGGTGATCACATGATCAAAACTAAGAAATGAAAACCAATCTGTATATCTGTGTACTTCGGTGAGAGTCATACATGACATCACATGAACAGAGGTATGTGTAAGGAAACTTATATAGATATGCATAAGGGAATTTATTTTGCCACTTAGAATGGAATTATGCCATTTGTAGGAAAAAAGGATAGAAGTAAAGGTAATCATGTGGTTTGAAATAAACCATACTCTAAAAGACAAATATCATGTTTTTCCTCATCTGCAAAATTTAAATGTACACACCACACACACACACACACACACACACACACACACACACACACACACACGACATGAATGTAGAGAGATGACTGGAGTGGAGTTTGAGGAAGATGAGGCCCCAAGAAAATAAGATGAAGGAACAAGAAAGAATAGTAGAAATGGGAGAGAAGATGCCAACATATTGCATGCTTTCCCTCATATGTGAAATCTGAAAACATAAAAAGTAAAACTATTTGAGATGAGGAAGGGAACCAATGGGGTCTAATATAAGCAAGGCACAATAATATATTTGCACATATGTATATATATAGGGCTGTCAGTGAAACCATTTGCTTTATATGTCCACTGTAAACATTAATAGAAAAAGTGAAGCAACAGAATAAGGATTAACATATATCAGAATAAGTATTGATACTAATTTTTTTTTAAGAACCTACACTATGTGTTTCCTAGTGCTGCCATGGTTTCAAGTAGCCAAGATATTTTCATTATACCAGATGCAAGATTTTACCTGGGAGGAAAACTGTCTTATGGTTTGTATATTTGCACAAAGGATTTACATCGTAATCATAATACTCTTCTCTGTCCCATGTGACAGTGACCCTGATAGGATGTCTGTTGTATTGTTACTGGAGGACAGAGTCTGAGATTTGGAGTTTGTGATGGGGACTGAGAGTCACCAAACATTCCTCTTCTGGAAGGAATACTGAGATGGGCTTCTCTCCAGACTCCAGATGTATCCCAGGCCATGGGTTTTATCAGTAACTCCCATTTTAATCTAGAGCTGGAGGACATACATAAGAATTAATTCTTGGTCTTTAAAAATGGAGCTGAGAATGAGTGTTGAAAGAAAATGAAGTTCACACTTGGATCCAAATATACTTCTGCCATTTATTCTCTGCTCCAAGTCTGCAGCTGTTAGAAGACACAGGATCCTTTGCTTTTGCTTCTCCCTGTCAAACTGCTAATGAAAATGATTTCATGAAGTTAAAACAGTCACCGTAAATGAAAGTCATATTTTAGGCCTCAGTTATACAACATTATCTCATGTCATAATTACCAATCACATTAAATCCTAACATTTCTCAGTCTTAAGTTTTCTTTTCTTTCCTAATTAAAAGTGTAAAAACAACCAGAGAGACTTATTTGATCAGGTAGATTCCAAAGGGCTTCTCTAGAGAGAGTTAGAGATTTTCCTCTATTGGAACAGATTTGAGAAGCAAACACGAGAGGCACTAGATTCCTATTCATTCACATGTGTGAGCAACATAGAGAGGATAAATTAATGTGTGAGGATTTTTGTTTTAAAATGGTTCAATATAACAGACCCTATCTCTGTCCAACAACCACGTATTCACTCACCCATGTGTTTAAATGTAACATGTTAGTTACACACTTAGTACCTCTCTGTGTACTAGACATCATAGAAGGGATAAGGAAATCAAAAAACAATTCATAGACTACTGAATGTGAAGACCCTTTTGAGAGCTGATAGTACTACAACTTTCTACTCCTTCAAGGGAGTAATTAGATGATTTGCTTAAAGTAAGATTCAAACAGTGTAGCCTGTCATGCTCCAGTGGATGAAGGGTGGAGAGATCTGGAAATAGGGACAGAAATGGGGGTGAATATGAACAAAATCCACTGCATGCATGCATGAAATTCCCAATGAAGCAATCAAAATATGACAACAAATGTCAGAAGTCATAGGAAACTAACTCAGTGTAAAATCAAAACACTTATTGATAGTTACCGGTTAAGTTAGACAAATCCATCAGGTTTAAATGAACAGGATAGATAGATAGATAGATAGATAGATAGATAGATAGATAGATAGATAGATAGATAGATAGATGGATAGATGATCATTATTTAAGTAAGTGTATTCCAAACAGATCTGGATGAAGAATGGGATATCTAAGATTCTCATCACTGACCATAAGAATTCAAGAGAGATCTAATGTAAGTCTGAAGCATGTATCACAGAAATATAGGCTGGGACCAAAAAATGGTAGAGAGAAGGCATTCCAGGTATGACAGGCATTAAGTGATCAAAGTGGAGGAGAAACCATAACGAAGAGATGTCAAAGAGGGTGAAATTGCTAGAAACTGGTGACCAAAGTGGTGGGAAAAGCCTTAGGGAGGCAGAGGCTTTCTACAGGAGAGGGGCTTTAAAAGTGAGGAGAGGTTACATACGAAGGTCAAGAATGTGCAGAAAATGTTTTTCCCAGTATTAATCAATTAGGTATAAAGCAGATTTTGGAAAGATGTACACACTATGTCTCCCACTCTAGAGAAGGACAAGGATCCCTCAAGGATGTAGCAATAAAAGATATTTTAAGAAGTTAAATACATGCATGGGAGGTACTATACGTTTTATTCTTAAAAACAGTATTTTCCTTATAAAACACAAAAACTATATATATTTAAGATCTTCTCAAAAATTTCCCTTTAGAGGCTTAAAAATTATTCACACCTAAAGATTCATTTGACAGAGAGCTTAACTTGCATTGATTTGGTGTACCAAATGCTGTTATCCATAGTTACATGAAGAATTTGGTATTGGTATGGCTGGAGAGAATGACATTTTGAATTAATTTCTGATTTATCTTAATTATATCTTTATAATTATATTGATTTACTTACATAACCATATGCCAAATGTTTGTGTCTGATTTCATAAGGATGATCTAGAGCTTTGCAATTTTATGAGGTCTCATGTCAATTGTTGATCTTAGAGCCTGAGCCATTGGTGTTCTGTTCAGGAAATTTTTTCCTGTGCCCAGGTGTTCAGGGGTCTTTATCACTTTCTCTTCTATTAGATTCAGCTTATCTGGTTTTATGTGGAGGTCCTTGATCTACTTGGACTTGAGCTTTGTACAAAGAGATAAAAATGAATTAATTTGCATTCTTCTGCATAGTGACTGCCAGTTGAATCAGCGCCATTTGTTGAAAATGCTTTCTCTTTTCCACTAGATGGTTTTGGCTTCTTTGTAAAAGATCAAGTGACCTTGGGTGTGGGTTTATTTCTGAGTCTTCAATTCTATTCCACTGATCTACCTATCTGTCTCTGTACCAATACCATGCAGGTTTTATCAGTATTGTTCAGTAGTACAGCTTGAGGTCTGGGATAGTGATTCCCCCAGAAGTTCTTTTATTAGTTGAAAATAGTTTTCACTATCCTGGGTTTTTTCTTATTTCAGATGAGTTTGATAATTATTTTTTCTGTCTCTGTAAAGAATTGAGTTGAAATTTTGATGGAGATGGCTTTAACTATGTAGATTGGTTTTGGTAAGATGGCCATTTTTACTATTTTAAACCTGCCAATCTATGAACATGGGAGATCTTTCCATCTTCTGAGATTTTTTATTTCTTTCCTCAGAGACTTGAAGTTCTTGTTATTCAGATCTTTTACTTGCTTGGTTACGGTCAGACCAAGATATTTTATACTAATTGTGACTATTGTGAAGAATGTTGTATCCCTAATTTCTTTCTCACCCCTTTTATTCTTTTGTGTAGAGGAAGGCTACAGATTTGAGTTAATTTTATGTCCATCTACTTTGCTGAAGTTGTTTATCAGCTGTAGGAGTACTCTCATGGATTTTTGGGGGTTGCTTATGTATACTATGGTATCATCCAAAAATAGTGATATCTTTGCTTCTTAGTTTCCAATTTGTATTCCTTTAATCTCCTTTTGTTGTGTAATTGCTCTGGATAGAACTTTGAGTAGTATATTGAACAAATAAGGAGAGAATTGGCAGTCTTGTCTAGTCCATGATTTTATTGGAATTGCTTCAAGTTTTTCTCCATTTAGTCTGATGTTGGCTTTTGGTTTGCTGCATGTTGCTTTTATTATGTTTAGGTATTTGCCTTGAATTCCTGAACTTAACAAGACTTTAATATGAAGGCATGGAGTATTACTCAGCTATTAAAAACAATGACTTTGTGAAACTTGCAGGCAAATGGATGAAACTAGAAAATATCATCCTGAGTGAGATAACCCAGGCCCAAAAGGACATTTGTAAGTAGATATTAGCCCCCCAAAACCTCAGAATAGCCATGGTACAATTCATAAACCATATGAAGCTTAACAAGAAGGAAGAGCAAATTGTGGATGCTTCAACCTACTTAAAATGGAGTCAAAGTAATCATGGAAGGTAGAGGGAGGGAGGGGTCTGGGAGGGAGAGAAGAGAGGAAGAGAAAAGGTGGGTCAGAATCAGGTGTGGGAAAAAACAGGAGAGAAGTACAAAAAAATGAAGAAAAATATGTGGCAGTTGGGGGTGGTGAACTGAAGGTAGCCACTAGAAAGTCCCGGATGCCCGGGGAAGTGAGTGGTTCCCAGAACCAACAGGGATAACATTAGCTGAAATACCAAAAAAGGGGAGACAAAACCTGTAGAGACCACCTCCAATAGATAAAGATGACCCCCAGTTGAAGGATAGGGCCACTCATCCATCTTAAAATTTTTAACCCAGGATTTTTCCTGTCTAAAGGAAATGTAGGGACAAAAAATGGAGCAGAGACTGAAGGAAAGGTCATCCAGAGACCACCCCACCTTTGGATCCATTACATCTGCAGAAACCAAACCTCAACACTATTGCCGATGTCAAGATGCGCTTGCTGACAGGAGCTGCCTATAACTGTCCTCTGAGAGGCTTTGTCCTGACTAATACAGGTGGAGATACTCACAGCCAACCACTGAACTGAACCCAGTGATCCCAATGGAACAGTTAGGGAAAGGATTGAAAGAGCTGAAGGGAATTACAATCCCACAAAAAGAACAACAATATCAGCACACTGGACCCCCCAAAGCTCCCAGAGAGTAAACCACCACCCAAAGAGTAAACCACCCATGGATGGGGTCCATGGCTCTTGCTACACACATAGCAAAGAACTGTCTTGTCTGGCAGCAATGGAAGGGGAGGCCCTTGGTCCTGTGGTGGCTCGATGTCCCAGCATAGGGGGATGCTAGAGAGGTGAGGCAGGAGTGGATGGGTGGATGTGGGAACACCCTCTTAGAGGCAAAGGGAAAGGGTCAGGGGATGGGGGGGCTTATGGAGGGGAGACCAGGAAGGGAGACGACATTTGAAATGTAAGTAAATAAAATAGCCAATAAAAAACAAAAACAAGTAAACAAACAGACAAACAAGCAAATGCCCCCAAACCCAAACCAACAATAGTACAATACTATTTATAAGCTATTGACTATGACCAGAGTGTTTCAAGCCTCCAGCCATTACTCCCTTTATCTGCAAAACTAACTCTCATAGTGAAAGAGGATGGGATGAATGGAAAGAGATTGTAAGTACTCACTATGTCCTGCTGTTGAAGGATAAGCAAAGATCTGACCTAGCCATACTTTATCCCCTTAGCTTGGCTTGACTGATTGATTACCTTTACACATCTTTCAAG
This sequence comes from Rhabdomys pumilio, assembly GCA_030674055.1. Lineage (NCBI taxonomy): Eukaryota > Metazoa > Chordata > Mammalia > Rodentia > Muridae > Rhabdomys > Rhabdomys pumilio. Next base: position 46,947,813 of record JANHMN010000012.1, read on the forward strand.
AGTCTTTCCCGTTCTTTTCCAAGGATTTTGTGGTCTATGGAGGAAAATAAATAAGTAAATAAATAAATAGTTAATAAATATATGCTACAGTGAGAAGCGTGCAATGAGGAGCTAGAAGAGGTAGGTCAGACATTTGAGATTTGTTCAGCTTAATTTAGTTTGTGGGGTGCATTCTTCTGATATAAAATAGATAAGATATTCCAGATAGATAGTGCTGTAGATGGCAAGAAGATACTTATGGGTCCATGAGATAGTGGCCTACGGTGTGGGAAGAGGGTACTCACACAGTGCTGCTTGCACACATATTGAGGATAGTGATAAATGCGTTGCAAGCAATTTGGTACTGTGCTCCATGGAGCCTTTATCTGTCATATTCATTACTCTACCTTTAATGCCTGGGATGCAACCTGAAAAAAACTACTAAATGTTCAAATATTTAAAATGTTACATATACTTTTATGTACAAATAATAAGAATTGGTAATCATTAGAAACTTAGTGTTAAGATTTAGCTATAAGATTATACATTATGTTATTACTTATGATACTAAAAACTGGAAATAGCTCATTTAGGTTTACAAATATGGCATTCTGTAAAAACTTTTATACCATTCTTACTATGGATTATTAGGCATCCGTGAATACTGATGTAGCAGAAAAATACATAAAACGTTAGAGAGATACATGAGCATATTTTATGAGTTAGTCATAAATAGTGGATAGATTGTTAAAAGTTGTTAAAATAAGAATTTTAAAAATAACTTCAAACGTGTACCAGAGGCTGAGTGAGACATAAGCAAACTCAGTTCAAATTCAGAACCAGCAGTGGATTTTGCATATGGCTCTTGTGAAAGAGGTGTGGACGCTCTGCTCATTATGTTGCTCAAGAAAGTGAAGCCTATCTGGCCACCAGGCTCTACACAAAAGACTTCTGTGTGCCTTCACACTGGAACTTAAGTACTCTAACAGGGAAAAAAGATGTGTCCCTTTCCATCCCAGCTCAGTGATAAAATCAGTCACGTGTCTTATGCATGCAGTTTGGGTAATGGATTATAATCATCCCATGTAATTGAAAATAAGAGAATTAAAACTATTTTGTATGTAGCATTAGAAACAATATGGAAGCAACTGGAAGTTCTGTCTGGTCAAAGCATAGAACTTCAAGTTTATGATTTCATAATGATAACCAGACAATGTTTTTTGCACATGATTATGGTACTTTTTAAAGTATTTTTTATTATCAAATCATAAATTATAGTACTTTTTAATTATCAAACAAATAGAAAAATAGTTTTCCTCTCATTCTTTCACCTAATACTGAATGGCAGAGCAGTGGTTTACATTTAGAAAGGAATAGATGAGTCTTGTCTACTTTAAAATCATATTGTAAGACTGTCTTGCCCCCTCATGTGTGTTCTTAATTAGATTTCACTGAGATGTTGGGTAGAGATTCTCTAGCTAACTGTCCTCTTTTGCCTTTGACCACCCCTTTTGGTCCAAGGTGTGGGTTTTAAAATACTTTCTCCTACCAGCAGGGGAAACTTCCTAAGCTTCTCGTAGAAGTTCATAAACATGGGGTCTGGGCATGGTGTCAAGTAAGCAAGTAGGTGGTAGAGTGATGTGAGAGAAAGAAGCAAGCAACTAGAAGGGAGAGAGATGAAAGAGAATGTGTTTGTGCGAGATGAAGAGAGGTGGAACCAGAGACACGAAGTAGGCTGCCGTTCCTCCTTTTTTAGAAATGGTGAATTACACTGTCCATCAGTAGAATCATTAAGAAACACAAGTGTCAGTGGGCCTATGACTTCTTCCATTGAGAAAACAGACTACTGTGTAAGCCTCTGTGAGTCCCAGAGCTGCATACTAGCCCAGGAAGAAGACTAGTACCTCTAGACTAGAGATTCACATTTGACTTGTCATGCCCTTCTGCATTTACTTCTCATCCTTGGCCTATTTGCTAATCTCTTTAGTTGGTTGTAGTGGTTGGTTGGTTGTAGAAGATATGTCTCTTCAACCATGAGACTGGACAACTCTGTTGTATTACAGTTTTTCTGTGCTGAGTTTAACTTTGGCTAAGAATTTATTTCCTTTGGAATCTTTGTGTTGGACAAACATTGAACCATTCTATCTTTCAAAAGAAGACATCATTGATGACATGGCTCATTTGAGTGCCACTATGATAAGCAAGTATGTGATGGAGAGATAGAAGAGAAGAAAAGGGGGAGTGGGATTGTGATTACAAAGAAAAGTGGAACTGTACACACAATCTGATATAAGTAGCCTGTGTTGCATTTGAGGCCATGATGTAGTCTTGACCGTGCTGCCATTAAGGGTCATGTCTGGGTCTGTTGTGACCCTGTAGCAGCAGGGGTCTGTGTTGATGCCCAAGATCTATGTTACCACAAAAGGCCATGCCTGAGGCCACATAGATGTCTAAGGACACAGCTGTCCATATCTCCCATCTGAACAGCATGGGATAGCTGGCCCTGCACCTTACCTGGATGGGAGACCTGTGCTTTGCCTCCCCCCCCCCCAACACGCACAAAGGCTGTAACTCTCAGGAGAAGGGTCCTGCTTCTCACCTGGGCAGCACAGTAGAGCTGCCCTTGGTGGAGGGGATGAGGGTGAGCTGGTTCTGAGGTTGTGAAAGTGAGAGAGCTGGTCCAGATATCAAGCAGAAAAGACAGTCCTGAACCTTGCCTCCAACACACAGGACTGCTGTCCCAAACCCTCACATTGGCAAAGGAAGGGAGCCGGCCCTAATGGAATGGGCACAGGAGTACTATTGGGCAGACCAACTCAGCTACCTCTCAGGCCCAGATCCAGGGCTTTGAGTTAGCCTACCCCAATATCCACTCCATGTATGGAGCAGATGACAGGGTCAGTCATGCAGAACTAAAGCTGCAAGGTCTTCATGACACAAGTCAACAACAGGATGTTCAAGAGGAGTCCGTTGATGATCCAGCTTTGAAAGTGTAACACAAAGAGAGGCCTCGAACCAGAACAATGGCTCACTGCAATGAACACTTGCAAGTGAAGCTCTTTGAGCAAAACGGTAGGACACACTGAAGACATCTCAGCTTCTATGGTGAGTTTTCATTTCTACTTTGTTTTCTTTGAGAGGAGTGGTTTCAAAGGTGAAGGGCAGATACGGAGGGACAGAGAGATGAGTGGGATGTGGGGTGCATAATGTGAAATCTACAAAGAATGAATGCAATTTTTAAAAAGTTCACAAACACAACTGTTGGTGTTTTAAAAGTTTCACCATATGAAATTGGCTCAAATTTTTAGGCTCGTTATTTCTTAGGCTACATAACTTTTCAAAAATGTAATCAACTTTGTTTGTTAGCTGATTCTAATCAATATCTTGTGCCGACACACAAACACACACACACACACACACACACACACACACACACACTTTTTTGTTAGACACATGCTTCTCTATTTTATATAACTGTAGGTATCTTAAGATGACTAAAATTTATAGATATAATATGTATTACACATAAATAATATAATACGTTAACATAATAATATATAGTTATATATTAACTGATAAATGTTAAACTCAGTTTAACAATGCTGTGAAACTTTTTTGTCTTTTTGTAAGGAAGCTGTACTGGAATCTGTTATTTTCGTCTTTTGACATTATAGTATAATTGCATAATTTCTTCTTTTTCATTCCTTTCCCCCAAATCCCCAAATATACTTCCTCACTTCATTGCTTTCTTTCAAATTAATGGCTTCTTATTCTATTGATATTTGTTACACACATATGTTCAGATATATGTATGTTTTTTTCCTAACAATAACCTACTGAGTTTGTATAATGTTAAGTGTATGCATGTTTTCAGGGCTTATCATTTGGTACCGGATAACCAATTGGCATGCTCCTCTTTGGGGAAGATTACTCCTCCAGCTTTCAGCATTTCTTATGTGTTTTTAGGTCTGTGTTTAGGGTTGCGGCTTTGTGGGTTCTCCTCATCCACTGGTGTGTCTACTGTTCTTGTCCTTGCTCAAATCATAGTTAGGCCATCATATTGATGAGGCCTTATGGGCATAGCTGATGACAGTCCTAGGAAATAGAGTCCTAGTAAATTCTCTGATCCTCTGGGTCTTACAATTTTTATATAATCAGTATTTTTTACCAAGTGGTGATAAGAACAATTGCTTCTTCCAATTCTTCAAATCCCCAAGCATTTTAGACCTTCTCTGTTTTCTACACTTGCTTGGGATTCTGTCACTTTTATTCTTCACATTGTTTTATTGTAGTACCATTTCCCCTAGAACTATACATGTGCAAGGTAAATGACTTTTATTTTAGGTTTCTACAGGTGATACTCTTACATGCACAGCATACAATTTATGCTTAATACAGATGACTGCACTTTTATCAGCACTAAAGTTTCCTCGCTATTGGCCACCTGACCACTGAGGCAGCACCACATATTTTGTGGCTTTGATACAGTAGTCCAATTTGAGGTATATATTTTGCATTGAAAAAGATGAGGGAAATATAATCTTAAAGTTTTATAGGTTCTTGAAATTTGATTATAATCAAATGATTTCTTCCCAGGCAACTGGACTGCATATTCAAACTCCTTAGAGATTACAGATAAAGGTGACAGTTCAAATTTTAAAATGGAAAGTACACCTAAAAGACTGGACTATTGGTGTTTTGAAATGTAAGTTAAGTGATTCCTGAAAACACTATTTTAATCTTAAGGCTTCCTGATAACCAATTGCTAGTGGATGGCTCTGCCATGTGTAGATGACGTTAAGATTAATTCACCCAGCCTCTAGAATATTAACTTCCCTTCTGATTCCACAGAACTGAACCTTTCATTAGTTGAAGAGTCTCCTTTTAGTCGGGTTTGTCTTATATTTTATATTCTAGGGAGCAGACAGGCAATACGCAATGCTCACAAAGCAATGTGAGTGCTTTTAAAACAGTAACCCTGGGTCATGATATATGGTGAATTTGGGGAGGGGAATGGAAAAAGTTATTTTGGGTCGAAGAGCTATTGAAAGTGGTTGCAAGGTTTGGGACATTTTAGTTGAGACTCAATTGAGGGAAAACGGGAGCAATGTGCTTACTAGGCTGAATAAAGAGTAGGTTGCAAAGGCCCATGCCCTAACAACCTTTAACTCCGTGTGTTAGAGAAACAAACAAACAAACAAAAATACAGGGGGTGGAGTAGGGTAGGAGGGTGGTAGGGAGATAGGAATGTGGTCATTTCATTTCCTTGACAAGGAGCATGTGATATGCAGCTTGCTGGCTATGTCTGAGAATTTGTATTGTATTCTAAACCTAATTGAGCCACTGGAAACTAAAAAAACAAAAAACAAAAAACAAAACAGATCGTGCTTTACAATAGTCTCCTTGGCTGGTTGCTGGACAAGGAGTGAACTCTTATAGGGAGGGATGGCAGCGTACCAGGTGTATTGGTGACTTCAGTTATGAATGGAGAAATGGAATGATAGGAAGTGGCAAGCTCTTGATTATTTCTCTTATTCTGCATATAAGTGTTGGTAACATTTGTGCATAGATTGTACGAGAATGTAAGGAAAAGAAAGAAAATGAAAGTCATTTCTACCTTTTTGGCTTAAGAAGCTTAGTAGTGGTGACATCATTAACAGATAAAGAAGATGGATGTGAGTAAATGGAGAATTTTATTTTGAACATACTAAATTTAATATGTCTGTTAGATAGCTAAGAGGTGATGTCAAGTAGGCAGTTGGATAAATAAATCTAGAGCCCAAGGGAGTGTTAAGAGCTGGAGATAGAAGTTTATGAGTCATTGGTACAAAAATATTATTTTAAGCTCCACAAGAGAATGAGATCACCTAGGAAAGGAATTTAGCACGAACAGAGGGTGGAGGACAAAGCTAAGGGTTAGCAGAGGAGAAGGAGTCTGATATGGAGTGTGAGGAGGAGGATGAGTGGTGAGAACTGTTCAGAAAACCAAGAGGATGCATCGCTGAAGGGGAATGTTCCATGTTTAAAGTCCATTAATTTCCTATTTCATCTTCTGCATTATGTTTCTCCAAAAAACCCCATAATACTGTTCTACTCCTCAGCATTTGATCCCACCATAAAGGAAGTTCAGCACAAGAAGGTGATTATTTGATTTCCTACTTAGTTGGTTATATTAGCTGAATTAAAGGCGTGTGATTAAACAGGAGTATCATCTGTTTGTATGTACTTTAGTACTGGCCTTACCAATCAGAAAGACAGCATGACCACGGGCTTCACCAGTGTGGGAAGGTCATGCAACCTGTCAGAGCCTTCTTTTCCTCATGGCTATTTTGGGATACCAATTCTTCTACATGGTTTATTGTGGGGATTAACTGGTGTGTACAAAACACTGAGCCCAGGGTAAGAGGTTAAGCAGATCACAAGTGGTAGCTTTTACCATCACTTCCCCATCCTCTGATTAGCTGACTCTGAAGTTGTATTGCTATCAAGTAATTCTCAGAAGATGATGCCATAGCTGGGATATGAAGCCTCCCTCCAAACGGCTTATATCCTCAGCAAGTGGTTCTATTTTGGAAAGTTCTGGAAACGTTAGGAAGTGGGTCAATGAAGGTGTGTCTTTAGGGACTGCATCTTGTCACACCCCCTGTGTTGTTTCTCTTTGTGCTTCTTGACTACTATGAAGTGAACAGCCTAGGCCAAATGCACACACTGCCCTAATGTTCTGCCTCACTACAGGCCTGGGATCTATGACGCCAAGGAATATGGGCTGAAACCAGGAAATACACCATCAGTTCCTTAATCCCTTAAGATGCTTTAAAAAAAAAAAAGGTTATGGTCATAGTAATATAAAGGTAACTACATAGATAAGTTGTTTAATCCTTTGGAGGTATGTTGGAGAGAGAACATTCAGATGGAGTTGCCATGAGATGCAAATCAAGGATTCAACATGATGAGCAAACATTCCAATGCTGCCTCTACACAGCCTACCAAATACTTCGTGTTTTAAAAGTTGTGGCTTAAGAGATAAGCACTGGATGCAGTGCTTCTCTGGTGGAGAAATGTCTTTGAGACTGGAGTAGCAGGCTACCAGGGGGCAGATAGGGTGGGAATAGTGACCTCTACAGAGCTGAAGGGTCTTGAACTCTGTTAAAATAAGTAGGTATTTCCCCACCTTGGGGCAGCTCACAGCCTACCTTATCCTCTGAAGCGCAAGAGAATAGGTCAGGGATATAATTGAGCAAGTATGTCAGATTCATTTTGCAGAAAATGAGGCCGTTAGCCTTAGCTGCTCTCTAAAAAGGTTTTGTTAAACATAACAATTCCTTTGAAACTGTTACAGTTACCCTTATGGTTCGTCTGTGCCAACCACTTTCCAACATAGAGGCAGTTTGGTAGCATGGACCACTCTAGAGTGAGCATCAGCCCTTGTTCATGGACGCTTATGAGCCCCTTCCCATGAACCCATGGCCTCCAGGCTCTCTGAAAGTACCCATCAAGATTTGGAAATGACATCTTTCCTACAACCCTCACTCAGTACATGCATCCGTCTCTTAGTTTCAAATGAACCTTTTAAATTCATTTTGCCTTGAGGGGAGCCATTACTTTGGCCTCATTATCAAAAGGTAGTACATCATTTTGGAACTGGACTCTTTTAGTCAGTATCATAATTCCATCGTTGAGGATACCTGTGAAACTGATGAAGCTGGTTCATCTCTCCATCACCCACTTTCATCCATTATAAAATGGAAATCAGTGTTTGACAGCACAATGTGTATTAGTAAACTAACCCACATAAAGGAGGGTTTTCTTGCATTTACAAATGCTGATGTGACATCTTATTGGTTTCCTTTAGCACATGAAACATTTTTAAAAACCATTATCTGGGGCTGGAGAGACGGCTCAGTGGTTAGGAGCACTGACTGCTCTTCCCGGGGTCTTGGAACTCCCAACAACCACATGGTTGGTCACAGCCATCTGTAATGGTCACAGCCATCAGCAGCAGTACATGATTCTGGCCAATTTCTCCCAGGGAAGAATTTATCTGAAAACTGCTAAATAATTTCACAATGATTTTGAATTTCCACTGCATATTGGTTGGGATAACTGGTAAATTCAGAATAAGATCTGTAGATAACACGATTACATGATAAGACAATTATACTCACGTTAATGCTATGATTTTGAAAATTGTGCTGTGATTATGTCAGAGACACTTTTCAGCAAACACACAATGATGCTTTAGGAGAAAGACAGCATGGGTTACATGACTGACTGTGAGGTACAGAGAGACAGACAGAAACACAGAAAGACATGGAGAGAATATGTATAGAGAATATTAACGTTGGAAATCTGACCACATTTGCCTATGCTTATTGCACTAGCTTTTTTAAGCACTGAGTTGGGTAGACATGAGCACATTAATTACATAGATGTACTGCTTGTATTTCACACTGTAGAGATGATGATGGAGATATGCTATGAGTACCTTAAGAACAGATGTGTTGCAAGATAGGTGATGATAATGCAGGCCACAAGTTGGAGGAATACCTCTGTGGTCCATGCTGCCACCTCTACGAGTATATACACTTTTGCCTAGAGAAAGTGGACTTATAAAAAAAAAACATCTACGGAATGACTGTCATTGCTCTTGGTGGTTAATTTTTCTGTGACCACTGTCTGAAGCTGGGACCTCTGGTTCAAGCTTTTCACATTGAACTTGAAGTCAAGAACATAGAGTAGGCTTGGTGAAGGGATATCAGAGGTCTGGGCCTAGGTACAAGAGCAGCTTGTGAATAAGCATCAAGAGTTTCATCCTCTAGAAAAGCAGATCACAACTCCCCACATGGGTCACATATCAGCTATTTATACTATGATTTGTAATAGTAGCAAAATTACAGTTATGAAGTAGCAACAAAATAATTTTATGGTAGAGGGTCACCACGTCATGAGGAACTGGACTAAAGGGTTGCAGGATTAGGGAAATTGAGAACCACTGTTCTAGAAGGACATTCAAGTTCTGCTTTATCGGCACGGTTTTTCCAAGGAGACCTGAGACCTCCAACTACAGGTGAAGAGATCAAATCTTCACAATTTCTAGACACCAGAATCCCATCAGCATTAAGTAAAATGCCAGACTTTTCCAGAGTCCTCTATAAAATTTTCTATGAAAATGACAAATGTCCATCATTGGACATGTTTACAATCCCTCCCTTTGAATGTCAAAACAGACACTTGGAGTTGGTCCACTGAAGGCAAGATTGAAAGAAGATGTGTTTCTCTTAACTTGAAAGAAGTAAACTACATACAGATGTTGGGTCCTGAGTCATAAATACTCCAACTATGGCTAATATGGAAGAAATTAACCTTGATTGGGCTTAACTACCTTCTGACAGTACATGGAAGAGTCCTTTGCTTTTCATTGGATGACTTTATTAATATTCCTTGTTCTGAACATGGATATTACTTGATGTTCTATGTCACTCACTTTTTAATGTTTTCTCATTTTGACTGCCTCTGTCTGTCTCTCTGTCTCTCAGTCTGTCTCTGTCAGTCTCTGTCTCTCTGTCTGCCTCTGTCATTCTCTGTCTCTGTCTCTGTTTCTCGGTTTTTCTCTCCCTCCCTCTTCACTCTTGTAAAGCCATTGAACTGATTCACAGTGTATCAGCAGTTTGTTTTTGAGACTGTTTATTTTCTGTCTCCCAAGAGCAGAATTCTTATTATATAATATAAATACAGTTATGACTATACTACTGAATTTTTAGTCAAGTTGTACAGTGTAAGTGTTGTTTGTGGTTCAGCAGTAAGACGATCTTTTGTGCTGGGATCTCACTCTTACGATCTCATATGTACTCTTGAACATGGGCTATTGTTCTTTTCTCAGGTCTTCTTTTTGATTCTCATGCTTGAATCTATATAAAATTCTTTTCTTAGAAACCCCAATTTTGCCTCAGAAAAAGAAACCCCTTTATGCTTTTGATATTCTACTGTAAAAAGTGTCTCATGCTTCGGCAAAGGAAAAAAGAACAGTTGTATATTTCTTTAGAGCATAATATTTATTATAAATGATCCTCATAAAAATGATTAAAGGAAAGAAACTAGATATTAAAAAGTGTACCTTAAAAGCATTTGACATCTGATTGGAATTGTCACCTTCTTTGATTGTGGAGAATTTATCCAGAGCAGAAAATGGAATTTTAAGATTTCCTTTAAAATTATATTGGTAATGAGCTTATATGGCACTTTGTAGCAAGAGGGATTGGAGAGAGAGAGAGAAATGGGAACTGTAGAAAGTATGAACAGAAGAATCCTAATCTTCAGTCACATTCCACTCTTATTCTCCAAGGGATGATTCAGATGGACAGTCTGAAGTATGAGCTTATATCCCATAAGCAAATATGGTCTGAGAGGTTTACTGTGAAGTGTTAGCTGCAGATGACTTTGAAACCTACTCACCAATTGTAGACAGTACCAGTGCCCTCAAAGGCTTTCCCTTGGGAAACTTGAAGGACACTGTTACTTCTGATTTCTTCTAACCCCCAGCCTTTATAGGTCACTCTTCTTACCTAGAACCTTAGCTATTTTTAACAAACCTGCCCCTGATACTCATGTATCAAGTAGTAAGCAATGTGCACTATGGGCCAATCAAATAAAGTTTGCCCCTGTTAATCCACTGAATAAATCTATGATCTCCAGTTACAGGTAAAAGGATCAAATATGGAATTTCTAGGTATAAAAATTAATTAGTATTGAATAAAACTCCAGATTTTCCAGAAGAATGTTCACTAATTTGAACCAGGAAGATAGAACAGTCTAGCATGATGAAATTTGGAAGTCCAGTGAAATTCTTTCAGGAGGTGGAGGACAGATAATTCAGGTCTTGAGTTGTCTGTAAGCTCCATAAAGGGCTTCAGGAGAGTCCTGAGTCTATGCAAAGTGTAAACTCCTTTTTGTATGTATTTCTATGTGCATTTATTTCATTTTACTATATTGATTTATTGTATGTTTATTTCCTTGTCTCTCTGTCTCTTCTTCCATCTGCTTCTTTGTCTGTCTGTCTGTCTGTCTGCCTCTCTCTCTCTCTCTCTTTCTCTGTATGTGTTTGTGTGTGTATATGTGTGTGTGTGTATGTGTGTGTGTGTGTGTGTGTGTGTATGTGTGTGTGTGTGTGTGTGTGTGTGTGTGTGTGTGTGTAGGTATATGCACTTGCCAGAGTTCACATGAGGGTGTCAGAGGATAATTGAGAGATTTGGCTCCCTCTTTCTATCATGTGCATCCCAGGAAACAAATTCTAGTCATTGTGATTGGGAGCAAGCACCTTACCTGCCAGTGATATTCTGGTTTCTAATGAATGCCTATGTTTTACATTGCTCTCAAAAGACTGAGAATCCAGAGAAAATGGCAGATGTTCTTTTACAGTCTGTTTCACCAATGTCTTAGAATCAAGGATGTCTTTAGTTTTATCCAAAGCCAGGTTAAAACAGAGAACAGAGTCTCTTTCTGCAATGTTCTCTAGAGGAAACCAAAACTCTTATAAGAATGAATTAATAAAATGTTAATTAATTTCACTGGACTTTTCCCATAATTGAAATCAAAAGTTGAAAATTGTTGATGTACTTTTTGAACATTTTTGTAAAATGCTAATAAAGTTGTGGTCAAAGTTCTGTAATGAAATAATCCTTGATTCCTTAAGTATGTAGAAAATATTTGCTTCTTAAATCAGTAATATTAAAATATGTATGTTTTATTTTCTGTATATATATATATATATCCATATATACATATTTGTATATATTTAGTATCAACCCCAGTAATTACAATATTGAAATTTGGATAATACTAAAGATATCCTTGATTCAGAGACATTTGTGATGCACATTGTATTACAGTAAAACCCCTTTTTGGTATCCTCAATCTCTTGAGACCAATGTAAACACAGGCATTCCTTAGAAAACAAAATAATACCACTGTGAGTTATAGTGGTAGAACTGTTCTGAGTATAACCAACCAATCTGATTGGATTTGAATCCTGATCTCCAGGAGAGAATTCATGCCTGGTTTTGTAAACTTGGCCAAGAAATTGGGAGGAACACAATACCACCATTTTGCCAAATTGTCATGCAGGAAAGTTTTCTTTAAAATATTTATAATTATACTCACAGATTATTGCTGCATCCTACCTTAATCAGAGAAGGTTCTTATTGTGGTGAAAGGCAGTTAATTTGAACCACATAATAAGCCAAAGTGCTGACAGTAAGTGATGGTGAAGTGCTTGTCACTAAATGGGACAGCTTGTCCCTTAAAAACTCAAGGAATATCATCAATGAAGAGAAAGAACCTACATAAGAATCAGAAGATGGAGACAGCACATGACAGCCATTGAATTCATAAACTCACACAAGATTGAACCTATCAGTGTTTCATTCTGGCTGGAGGAGGGTCTCCTAAGGCTCCACTCCTCCCTAAAGAGCTCTTGCCAACTAACAGAATGTCTCAGTTTGTTCTGTGGTGCAGCCACCAGTAAATAACTTCCCTCCCACTCTCAGGCAAGAAACTAATTAAACACAGTGAGTCATACAGAAGACATGAGAGTAGGACAGGGACTTGTTAAGAAGGAGCGTTATACTGTAAGAGAGCGGAAGCTGAGAGAAGAGGGTGAGGATGAAGATGACTAAAGTTCATCATACAAATGTAGAAAATTGTCAAACTGAAACTATTAAAAATACTTTTCACGAATAACTTATGAAAGAAGAGAGTCTGGGGAGATGTTCAGTAGGTAATGTGCTTGCCATACACACATGAGAATCTGAGTTCAATCCCCAGAACACTTAAACAAGCCAGGCAAAGGTTTGAATATAGCATGTAATCCCAGGACTGGGCAGCAGAGAGACGTAAGGATCTCTGGAACTTGTAGCTTGCCACTCGAGCCAAATACACAAGCTCAATATTTAGTAAGGGTTTCTTGTCTCAAAAACTTATGGTGAGGAGCTATTGAAGAAGACATTTCACATCAGCTTCTCACCTTGATGTTCACATGCACACAAGCTTATGTTCACTTGCACATAAACACACCCAAACACAAAACGAGAGGACATTCATGTCTCTCCTTATTTGTCCCAACTTCCACTAAACACCCTGATTCACCGGGGAGCTGTTACAGAGTCCTTTATTCATCCTCCCTCCGTATTCTTCATCTCAGCCTAAGCTGCCCGTTTTCTTCTCTGCCCTCATCTTTGCAGTCTGTTCTTAATTATGGAAGTCAGTTAAGTTCTTGGCCATAATCATTCTCTTGTCATGAATTCCTTGGGTTGCCACCTTGTAATCATTTTACAAATTCTACACTCAATGTTTGAATGACAGAGTGGGACAAAAATCCGTTGAAGAAGCATGGAAGGTACAGGCAGGGAGGAAATAAACAACACACACTCCTAAGCCTAGTTACATATGGCACAGAACTGATTATAAGAAAGTGAGTGATTCATTTTATTGTTTAACTTTTAAACTATTTTAATATGCCTTCCAGGTAGTGCCCTGAGTTGGAAAACCACAAAAGAGAATGGAAATGTCTAATGCTTTCCAGAATTCTGATTCTTGATGCAGTGTTCATTAATATAAAGTCGGTTTTATTCCATTTCTACTCAAAAAATGATGGGCTACAAATCACGCTTCTTGAGCCAAATAGCATGCAAGGGACTTGTTAGATGAAGAAAGGAATTTACCAATGCACATACGCATGGTGGGCAATGGGAACTCAATAGGAAGTATCTGTATTTGCCTACTAGAGGAGAACTGTAAGCTAACTTCTGGGAAATAAATAAGCACAAGTCAATGGTGATAATGGACAGAAATGAAATTATGAAAGATTTTATAAACACTTGAAAAGAGGAACAGGATAAAAAAAAAGATTAAGCCAAATATTGCTGACCTGGTATTCTTTAGAACCAGTAATTTTTGTTATGTTTTATGGTACTTGGGAAACTTTGAATGCTCATGGTCACCTTTGCAATGGCTCTCATCATGGAAGGATAACTGACTGGACAGACTCAGAGGTCAGGCTGATGCACTCAGTCCTTTCTCTTCTCCATGCTACTGAAGGTAATACATCTTTTCTCAGAAATGCAGCGAAGACTTAATTGATCCCTATAAAACAGTATCTGGCATAGCTTTTAAGAGTGAAAATTATATTAACTCCTATTTCCATTTCTATCATAGTTTACTTCTCTGTTGCTGTGGAAAAAAAAAACTGACAAAACCCAACTTCTTAGGGAAAGAAGATTTTTTTTTTCTGTTTTATACTTTACAGTACATCATTGAGCAAAGCAAAGAGGTTACTGGAGGTAGTATCCTAGAGACAGGAACTGAAGCAGGGACAACAGAGGAGTGCTGCTTAATGGTTTGCTTCCCATGGCTTGCTCAGCTATGTTTCTTATACAGCCCATGCCAGCCTGACTAACAATCACATTACCCACAGTGGGATGTATCATCCATCCATTAGCAGCTTAGAAATTTTGCAAAGAGATGCATACCAGTCAGTTTAATGGAGACAACTCCTCAATTATGTCACAAGTTGACACAAATGAACTATGGCAATTCTTTTCATACATCCAGAACTAAGTGTTCTACTACATTCCAACAAGATTTATTAGCCTTGGAGGAAAAAAGGTAGATCTCAGACTTCTGTATATTGTAGGATGAGTAGTATCTACTTTCCTTTACTTTACCTTAGTTCACTTATTGGGGAAATCATCATACCCATGGATTCTATGCTACTGATGTAGAGTCGGCTGATGATGAAGCCATTGTCCAGTACTAACATCTTGCTATAAGTAGTCAGAGGTGAGAGTACAACCCCAGGGAAATGAGCCACTAAACTGGCTTGATAAAGGTAGAAAACAGAAAGTGAAATAATAAAAATAAACATTTATGAATAGTAAGTAAGCTATATATTTTAAACCTTGTTTATACTAGAAATACAATATTGTTCATAAAGAGACTTCTTACAGGTCTAGCTATAGTTCTTCTATCTTTAATACATCTAAGATAAGGCCTAGAAGGTATAGGTGAAGACTGATATTAGAACTTGGGTTTGGCCACCCCTCCTCCCACTCAGCTCAGTAATAGTTTATTGAGAAGGGAAGAGAAGTCTAAAACCCACTTTTAGGAGAGAATAACTTTTAGGAGAGCATTTGTTGTATTCATTAAGAAGAGGTTATAGTCACTGATCGTATCATCCATGGGCAGGACTATCAACAGAGAGATAAAAACACCAACCCACCTGCAGAATCTTCCACCCTAAATGTGTCCTCCGTACAAGATGTGTAGGGACAAAGATGGAGTAGAGCAGAGAGAGTGGCCAACCAGTGACTAGCCCAACTTGAGATCCATCCCATGAGTAAGAACCAATTCCTGACACTATTGATGATACTCTGTTATGCTTGAAGACAGGAACCTACATAAATGTCTTCTGAGAGATTCCATCCAGCAGTAATGGAAACAGATGCAGAGACTCACAGTCAAACATTAGATGGAGCTCAGGGAGTCTTGTAGAAGACTTGGGGAAAGGATTGAGGGACTAAAGGGGAATAGGGACTCCATGAGAAGATCTGGACTATCCTGAACCATTGGGGGCTCCCAGAAACTGAACTGCCAACCAAAGAGCAAGCATTGGCTAGACATAGCCCTCCACACACACGCATGTAACAAATGTGCAGCTTGGTCTTCATGAAGGTCCTGCAACTGGAGTGGGTGCTGTCCCTGAATCAGTTGACTGACTGTGGATCCTGCTTTCCTAATAGGATTGCGTTGTCTGGCCTCAGTGAGAGATGATGTGTCTAGTTCTATAGTGACTTAATATGCCAGGGTGGAGTTTTTCATCCAGAGGAGAAGAGATGGGGTAAGAGAGAGAGAGTCTGTGTGAGGAGGGGACTAGGAGTTAGTGAGGAGGCTACAGTTAGGATGTAAAGTCAATAAACAAATAAATTAATCAAAAATGTGCCCCCTAAACTTTTGAGATTGCTAGCACTAGTGAATAAACAAAGCACCCATAAAGTATCTTGTAGAAGGAAAAGAGAAAATGAAGAGGGAACCATGTGGACACACACAAGAATGTATGATTTCAGGAATATAGCTTGAAATTATTTTCTCAGCCGCAGATCAACTTCAGCTACAGCAGTAGACGCTCAATTAATGTGTCCTCTGTGAAGGAGGGAAAGGTTGCCCAGATGAGAACCAGAGACTGTCGTGGGATGGGAAAACGTACTGCAATGTGTCCTGAGGTTGATTGCATGCATTTCCTTTCTTGGCGTGTTTTTAACATGCAGCAACTTGAGAGTTGCTCAGTAATGTAGAAGAAGAAAAAAAGAAATGAATCATTCTTTCAAATCTCAGGGAAAAGGTGCTAACCAGTTAAATAGAAAGAAGCCCAGGGCCAGAATGGGAGAAAATATGCTGAATTGAAGTAATTGAAATCATAGCTTCATCAGTCAATTCTCCTATAAATGTATACACACTGTTCTTCCAGTAGGATCTCAGTGTTTTTTAAATCTTCTTAAGGGGAGCAAGAACTATTATATTCCACATTAAACTATTTTATTACGTGAAAATTTTATACCCGTATACAATATGTTTTGATCATATCCACTCCTGTTCCTAACCTCCTCCTCATCTTATCTCTAACATCACACTGTCCTCCCCACTTCATGTGCTTTCTTTCCTCTCCCCTCTTTCTCAAATATTTTACCCAATTAGTGCTGTCTATATGCACATGGATGTATGGCCATTCATGGGTACACAGCCAGGCTGCTAGGGGAGCATATTCTCACAAACTTTCCCTCCAAAAACACAGTCAAATGCCAATGCCTCATTTCTCCAGGTAGGGTTGAGTTGGGATGCCTTCTGTAAAACAATATTTTCTGGACATGACAGAACCTTGAGCTTCTGTGAGCTCATGAGTTGAACAGCCTGTCATATCCAGAAGGCATTATTTCACAGCAGTCTTTTCCAACCTCTGGCTTTTACAATCTTTCCACTTCATCTTCTGCAATGTCTTCTGAGCTTTAAGGTATTGAATATGGTATAGATACCTATTTTGTGTTCCTTTCCACTACCCCACCTAAGTTCTGGCAATGGGCTGTGCTACCAGCCCCCATCCAGCTTCCTTTGAATCCATGGATAAAAGACATACATACAGCTGTTCTTTTCAACTTGTATTTGGGCACAATTGCAGGGCACTACTATCTCTTCCCCTGGAAAAGAGTGACCTTAACAATACTCATATTTCTGCTCCTCCTATCTGCCCTAAACTTTAGTTGCTAAGATATATCTAGTTCCTGCTAAACATTCCTAACCACCCAGTGTAGGGGAATGCCAGGGCTGGGAAGCAGGAGTGGGTGGGTGGGGGAATACCCTCATAGAAGCAAGGGAGAGGGGATGGAATGGGGGTTCCATGGGGGAAACCAGGAAAGGGATAACATTTGAAATGTAAATAAAGAATGTAAATAAAGAAAATATTCAATAAAAAGGAAAAACAAACAAGCAAAAGAAGTATGCTAAAGAAAGACTTTTTTCCCGAAGTCTTGTAGAGAGAGAAATGCTAATCAAACTTACAAGCATCTTTTTCATACAATTTACTTTGCAGAAAACCTGACTGGTTTTGGTTGGTGGCATGTCTTAAAGATTCTACATACCAGGGAAAGTGCTTTCAAAATGATGTAACATGATGGTGCTGGTGATCCGGCAGCAAGCTGTCATATTGTGCTACAAAAGCTTTCAGTATTTAATTAAAAATTTTGATAGTATAAACTTCAAGGCATGCCATGAATGTTAACTAAAGAGAAACACTACTTATTTATCAACTACAAGGACAAATGCTGTTTCCTAGTGCGTATCAGTGGGAAGATTGTGAAAGAAGGAATCCAGCTTGTATGATAAATACCTGCAGCTACAGCAAGGAGCAGAATTAGTGCCTATTTGTGATGTATTATGATTGTCTGAGCTTTAGGACATGTCTTTTGAAGACTCCAAGCAAAAGGAGGTGAGAGGTAGGGTGGTCTCTGGGGAGTATGCAGAGGATGGCTTCCTAATCTATAGGGATACATAATTTGGCATGGGGATAATATAGAGTTTTAGAATATTAAATAAACTAAACTAGTTCTTTTAGTTTTGTTATGCCATGCCTGGTGCCAGCACTGGGCTCAGGGACAAGTCCACTGACAGGAGATTAATATCAGGGAGAACCACCCAAATCCCAAAATACATAAGTTTCCCTCTGTCTGTTTTTTGGTAGACTGCCATTTGGATAAGACACAGTTACTTAGCGAAGGCATGCCAACAGGGTCAAGTGTGGTCATGGCAAAGGCCGAGTGCTGGGTTATCCTTGCCCGTTGTGTGGTCTGTCACTTATGGCATCTAGGATCGAAAGGTGATTTGTTTTACTAGGCACTGCCTGGTAACCAGGAATGACAGTGAGCTGCCTTTCTATGAGTGAAATTTAGACCAAGTCACACAAGCAAACACCTGACTATCATACCCTGCTCTCTTTCTAGCTGTCATTTTTTTAAATTTTAAGTTATTATTATTGTTTATGTTTGAGAGTGTAGGCATGTGCATGCAACAGCATGCATGTGCAGATTACGTGTATGCAGAATCAGTTCTCTCCTTTCATGGTGGGCACTTGCACTTTTAGCCTCAGAAGCCATTTTGCTTCTCTCTCTCTCTTTCTCTCTCTCTTTGTCTCTTTCTCTCTCTTTTTCCATTATACTCCAAATAATATTAAAAAATTTACAACAATCAGAAATAAAGGATGTGGAAGTATTTCCATTTGTCAAGGTTTTTCACCATGATATAACCACACACAACACATTGCTTTGCATATAAAGAAGATGACCTTATGACCTTAAAAGAGGATCCGATCATGATGCTGGCTCATGAAAAGAATCTAGACTATAAATTTAAACCCTTACAAAGCAGTTGGCAGCATTCATAGCTGAAGAAGCAGGAGGCATTGGGGACTGGTAGCCAAGCAGTGGGAAAGAAGAAAGCTAAGCGAAGTCCACTAGAAGAAACTCTGATCAGGAGCTGTTTGTACCCAGGGAGGATCATCTTAAGAGAGTAGATAGACTGGATCCATGTGCGTCAAAAGTGAAAATGATGCAGAACTGCAAATGCTTAAGTGATACTAAAAGGAGTGATGTTTACAGTCCTTCTAGTAGGTGATCAGATTCGAGAATCAAATATTTCTTTTTCCTGATGTTTATTATCGTGGAGGATCTAGTACTGATTGACTAGAAAGAGGAAAAGAGGTAGGGGTAGGAGAGGCAGTGGAAGTCTCTAATTTTCCCAGATACACTAAAGGCACAGGCACTACTGTGGAGAAGATTTAAGCTGGGTCCAAATATTCTGCTCTGTTTGCACAGGGCTCCTCTAATGTGAAAAGAAAAAGGATCCAATAGAACAGAAATGGAAACATTGTTGTACTTTGTGCTTATCAAGATCTGCTGAAGATTTGGTCTGGAAATAGTTCTGAATTCCTTGGAATAAGCTGACTGATTAAAATCTTTTCATTGTTTGTGGATACTATTAATCAACGAAACACCAGTTCAAACCTTCTCTTAATAGATCAGATCAGTCAGATGGTGCAATGGTGGGAGAATGATTGATAAAGTACCCCATTTCTTCATCTGTGGGTTCAGCACCACCTTCTCTTAGTGAATGAATATCACTACCAGGTTTCACATTTGGAAGCACTGACTCATGGACCATCAACAGAACAATTATTTTTCAAATGAAACAGTAAATTTGTCATCATACGGAAGATAATTGGGCCAAATGGATGCCCTGTAACTTAAATCATGGGGAAATATCTGTTTGTACAGTCCCTGAGATTACAGGTAATGCAAATGGAGACTGATTATTTCAGATTGTTTTGTCACCCTCTAACTTGTCCTTGAACCAGTCACCTAAGTTTTTGGGTCACTTCCCATGTCTGTTAAACACAAATTCTTCTTTGTGAGAAAATATGATTGGATTAGAAAACAAAATTAGGAATGCCGAGGTTGAAGCAAGATGGCGGATGCATGGGAACAAAAATCCGTGTGCCTAGGTGATCCAAAACGGAGCTTTGTCTAGTGCTTGTGACAAATCTACATATTCTTCTCTTCCAGATGACTACAATTGCAAGGCAGAGCTTGGTTAGATATCTGACTGCAAGACAATAGTGTGCTATCACCCTTCAGGGGACATCCCCTATGAACCTATCCCTCAACCAGATCTTCTGCATAATGAGAAAATACAGGAGCAACTGCTAAAAACCAAGTTAGAAGGAAAACACACAAGCAGCTTGAGCAAGGGGTAATGATAGAACAACTCAGCCAGGTGTTCTTCACTACAAAGCATCACTGGTTACCCACACAAAAGGTTTCATAGATGTTGTAAGAAACTCAGTCCTCCCAAACACAGATGACTGCTCTTGATTCTCAGATCATCAAGGAAATTTTGCTTTGTGTCTTATTTGCCAGTTGAAAAAACGTACATGGTGTATTCATTAAGATAGTATGTAGAAGATAATAAAAATATCCTTTCATGTAAAAGAAAGAAAAAAGAAAACAAATTAGACAAAATAAGTGTTCAATAAAATGTTGCTAACATAATTAATATTTAATAAGTTATAGCTCATATTAAATATATGGATTCTTGCTAACATATGGGAATGATGGATGGACACTGAAACTTTTAAAGGCACACACAATATATAGTATAACAGAGGAATATAAAGACAATAGAGACATTAGGAGAGGATAAGACTGAAGAAATACTAGCAAACAATTCTTTGCACACTTTATACATTGTTTAACACCCTAGAATACCAAGTAACCAAAAGTGTAAACGTCATATAGTCTATCTTTTTCCTGTGGCTGGGAGAGAAAAAGAGTTGACTTACTTTTGCTGTGGGCACCAAAAAAGAAACCAATTGCAAATATCACTGAATTCTGAATAGGAATACCACAAGCATGGAGATGAATGGAATGCAAGGGAAACGTGTTTTCTGTCACTAATGGGAGAATACATAAGAATACATAAGAGAATACATAAGCTGCTGCTCTTATCTAGACAGGAGAAGCCACATCACATTTAAAGACACCCACCATCTATGCTCTATCTATATATACTCTTCACCATCCCTGTCCTCTCTCCCCTCTCTCCAGCTAGATTATTACAAGACCACATTATGTATCTTCAGAAATACTCATGCTCTTGTTCCTCGTTTGACAGCAACATCCTTAGGTCCAAGAATGTATCCTGCTAATATCTGTAATGCTTAGTGTAGTTCCAAATCCATAAAGTACTTTCTACAACTACTGTTGAGTGCAATAAAGTGAAAAGTTCCGTGAGGTAGAATAGGCTTGAAGGGGAGAGATGCACGTATGCATGTTTAACACCACCAGACCACTCTTAACTAACTAGCACATTGGATTCATCTATACCACATGACTAAACAGTTTACCAGGAAAATATCATCATTTTGGAATTTGGGGAGAATTTTTATTAGTTTTTTTTTTTTATGATTTTGAAAGGAAATACTTCCCCAGAGCCTTCTGGATGAAAGGCTTGATTGGCAGTTGATGAGGTTTTTGAGAGTGATTAGAACTAGAGACCTCTGACCTAATCAAACAGCCAATCTCTTGATGGCTTGGTATCATAATACACGGAGTGTTGTGGAGGTGGTGGAAAGTAGGAGGGGCCTGATTCAATAAGCAGGCCACTGACAACGACAAGCTATGTCATGTTCCCAGTCCCTTCTATCTACCTTCTAACACTTTACTACCCAGCACATGCTCCTGTGACATTCTGTATCGACAAGGATGAATCTGGAAATAATGGAGCTAGAAGACCAAGGACTAAGACCATGCGCCAATATGAATCTTTCCTTTCTGGAGTTATTTTCCTTACGTACTTTTCAGGGTGGTAAAAGTCATGAATACAAAACGAGATAAGCTGAGATTTACAAATGGTCAGGCATCTGAGTTGAGTTCTCCCATCTAGAGTGTATACAAATTGCTTTCCTCACCAAAGTGTCAGCTTCCACATCTGTGTGATGGAAGTAACATTCCCTCACTGTGCTACTGATTCAGCTGAGCCAGTGCCTGGGAGAACCATCCCTTTGTAAATCGCAAGTATTACTTGAAACATGCTCATTAGCACCCTTGGTGAGCATTGGATTTATAAAAAAAACCCTAATAAACATAATGATACCATGGCACATCATGAAGAAGGAGTCTCCCCACCCTTAAATACCATAGAGCAGTCCAGTCTTTTTTTTTAAACTGGATATTTTATTTACATTTCAGATGTCATCCCCTTTCCCCATTTCCCCTCCCTAGAAAACCCCTATCCCATGACCCCCTTTCCTTTTTGCTTTTATACATTTTTTTAAAAATGTTAATCAAAGGCTTTATAAGTTTGGTAATGCTCAATCAGAAGTGTGAGCCAATACCCAACCTAGATATATCAACTATCTTTGACTGGTGGAGACATGTGAACATCTGCCTCCATGTTCCCCCACCTCTTTCTCTCTCTTTCTCTCTCTCATCACCTAGCTTCTCCTCTCCTTCTTCTGCTCCTCTCCTTACTCCTTCTTTTCCTCTCCATACTCCTCCCACCTTAACTCCTCCTACATATCACTCTTCCTGTTAAAATAAAATTTTTCTCTCAAAATACAATTAGAGCATAATTATACCAATTTGTACCAGTGAGGTACAAGATAGTCCTAATACCCAGTCCATCATTTTGTTGACTAACCAGAATCTCTCTCATCTCTTCTAACTAAAACACTTAGTTCTGAACCTGGCTTTTTTCTTGGCTTTAGAATGAAAACCATCCACTCAAATCTTTTCCTCTCAAAGTAAATAGCCAGGATTGGCTATAAGACTATAAGTTTTCAACCTCATCAGAATTCCAGAATGACTGAGTTAACTGAAATTATGGGAAGCACAAAGCATAGCTTCTAAAACTTAGCCAATTTATAGAGACCGCTGAACACCTGGACAGTCCCTATACTACAAAACGTTGGAGCATCAAATCTTCAGCCTTCTGGCCCAGGATCATCTGACAGACCTTAGTGATGCAGAATTACTAAGGGCTGATTACTCTGTCTAAGGCAGATATATAATCAGTCGACTATTCTGCAAGTGTGTCCTTTTCTGGACAGTAATTTGTCTGTAGATGGAAAGAGGCAATTCTTGCCTGTCTCACCACAACAGGAGTAACTCCAAAGATGCTTAATTTCTTCTTAGAATCCAAGACAGGAAACTGTCAGAAGCAGACAGGTCTCTAATCAAAATGAACATTAATACAGAAATGTTTGTAACATCAATTCTGTGGACTTCTGATGTTTTGAAAACCAACTGTCCATGTAAGATAATCTGGACTGTTGTCTGTTAACTCCTCTCAGCTATTTCTAAATAAAATATAGAAAACACCCTAACAATAAACTCAAAGCCATGAATTTGCTATAGGCCCTTAACTCACAGGCTAACCATCTCAAATCAGTTAAAAAAGTTAAAGAAGGACTGGGTCTAAGCCTTGTATTCCTAGATGTGTTATACAGGCACAATGCCTATGAGAGTAACAATATTCATCTCACTTTTATATCAATAAGAAGCTCGTACCAATGAAAACCTTAAATTTGAAATCAAAGTAAATTTTGTACCATTTAAGAAATTATAACTTCATCTTGATAACAATTATACATATTTCTACCAATAGGTTATGGCTATGAAATAAATCCTAGCTAATCCTCCCTGTTCCAACAAAACCACTACTTTTCCCTAGAAAGACAGCCCAATATTAACAAGCCCAGGGAATAGGGGCGCTGACTCTTTATTAACTTCTTCAAGTTGATTACGAGTGTTGAGATATTAGAAGAGGGGCAGGAGGAAGAGTAAATTGATAAGCCTCTGATGCTGTGTCTTCACTGCATCCAGATGGAATTCCAGGACATCAGAGGTTTGAGCAGGTCTGCTCAGCTTGCTTGATGACTAGATACACCAAGGCTGTGTATTCTGCAATATACAATTCTCAAAACAAAATTTAGTATCAAAATAATTTTTAAGAGGGCTGACATGTAATTAAAGATGTCGGTTCTAACAACTTTTCTTTCCCCTCCTTTTTTTTATTGGATATATTTACATTTCAGATTTTATTCCCTTACCCCATTCCCCCCACCACCCAGGATCCCCTTATCCCATCCCCCTCCTCCTGCTTCTATGAGGGTGTGCCCCCAACTACCCCCCACTGTCACCTACTCACCCTCAGATTCCCTCCCACTCAGTGTTCAGCCTTCATGGGACCAAAGATCTCCTCTCCCACCTATGCCCAACAAGACTATCCTACCCTACATATATAACTGGAGCCATGGGTCCCTCCCTATGTGCTCCCAGGCTGGTGGTTTAGACCCTGGGGAGCTCTGGTTGGTTAGTATTGTTGCTCTCCTCATGGGGCCACCAACCCTTTCAGCTACTTCAGTCTTCTCTCTAACTTCTCCATTGGGAATCCTTGATCAGATCAACGGTTAGCTGTGATTATCTGCCTTTGGGTATGTCAGACTCTGGGGGACCTCTAAGGAGACAGCCATATCAGGCTCCTGTCAGCATGTATTTCCTGTCATCCATATCAGCATCTATCTTTGGTGACTGCACATGGAATGAATACCCAGGTGGAATGGTCTCCAGATAACCTCTTCTTCAGTTTCCGTCCCACACTTTATCTCCATACTGGCTCCCTTGGGTATTTTGTTACTCCTTCTAAGTAAGACCTAGGTATCCACATTTGTTCTTCCTTCTTCATGAGCTTCATATGGTCTGTGACTTGAATCTTTGTTGTTTCAAACTTTTGGGCTAATATCCACTTATCAATGAGTACATACTATGTGTGTTCTTTTGTTATTGGGTTACCTCACTCAGGATGATATTTTTTAGTTCCATCCATTTACCTAAGAATTTCTCAAATTCATTATTTTTAATAGCTGAGTAATATTCCATTGTGTAAATGTACCACATTTTTTGTAACAGTTCCTCTGTTGAAGAACATCTGGGTTCTTTCCAGCTTCTGGCTATTATAAATAAGGCTGCTATGAACATAGTGGAGCATATGTCCTTGTTATGTGTTGGAGCATCTTCTGGGTATATGCCCAGGAGTGGTGTAGCTGGATCCTCAGGTAGTGTTATGTCCAATTTTCTGAGGAACCATCAGACTGATTTCCAGAGTGGTTGTACCAGCTTGCAATCCCACCAACAATAGAGGAGTGTTCCTCTTTCTCCACATCCTCTCCAGCATCTACTATCACTTGAGTTTTTGATCTTAGCCATTCTGACTGGTGTGAGGTGGTATCTCAGGGTTGTTTTGATTTGCATTTCCCTGATGACTAAGGATGCTGAACATTTCTTTAGGTGCTTCTCAGCCATTCGAGTTTCCTCAGTTGAGAATTCTTTGTTTAGCTCTGTACCCCATTTTTAATAGGGTTATTTTGTTGTCTGGAGTCTAATTTCTTGAGTTCTTTGTATATATTCAATATTAGCCCTCTATCGGATGTAGGATTGGTAATGATCTTTTCCCTATCTGTTCGTTGCCGTTTTGTCTTATTGACAGTATCTTTTACCTTACAGAAGCTTTGCAATTTGATGAGGTCCCATTTGTCAATTCTTGATCTTAGAGCATAAGCCATTGGTGTTCTGTTCAGGAACTTTTCCC
Organism: Rhabdomys pumilio; assembly: GCA_030674055.1. Classification (NCBI taxonomy): domain Eukaryota; kingdom Metazoa; phylum Chordata; class Mammalia; order Rodentia; family Muridae; genus Rhabdomys; species Rhabdomys pumilio. The sequence continues at coordinate 46,973,532 of JANHMN010000012.1, forward strand.
CTGTGCCTAGATATTTGAGTGTCTTCCCCAACTTCTCTTCTATTAGTTTCAATGTATCTGGTTTTATGTGAAGGTCTTTTATCCACTTGGACTTGAGCTTTGTACAAGGGGACAGAGATGGATTAATTTGCAATCTTCTACGTACTGACCTCCAGTTGAGCCAGCACCATTTGTTGAAAATGCTGACCTTTTTCCACTGGATGGTCTTAGCTCCTTTGTCAAAGATAAAGTGACCATAGGTATGTGGGCTCATTTCTGGGTCTTCAATTATATTCCACTGATCTTCCTACCTGTCTCTGTACCAATACCATGCAGTTTTTATCACTACTGCTCTGTAGTACAGTTTGAGGTCAGGGATGGTGATTCCCCCAGAAGTTCTTTTATTGTTGAGAATAGTTCTCGCTATCCTGGGTTTTTTGTTATTCCAAATGAATTTGCAAATTACTCTTTCCATCTCTATGAAGAATTGATTTGGAATATTGATGGAGATTGTGTTGAATCTGTATATTGCTTTTGGCAAGATGGCCATTTTTACTAAGTTAATCCTGACAATCCAGGAGCATGGGAGATCTTTCCATCTTCTGAGATCTTCTGCAATTTCTTTCTTCAGAGACTTAAAGTTCTTGTTATACAGATCTTTCACTTGCTTGGTTAGGTTCACTCCAAGATATTTTATATTATTTGTGGCTACTGTGAAGGGTGTCATTTCCCTAATTTCTTTCTCAGCCTGTTTATCCTTTGAGTAGAGAAAGGCTACTGATTTGTTTGAGTTGATTTTCTATCCAGCCACTTTGCTGAAGTTGTTTATCAGGTTTAGGAGGTCTCTGGTGGAGGTTTTAGGGTCACTTAAGTATCATCTGCAAATAGTGAAATTTTGACTTCCTCCTTTCCTATTTGTATTCCTTTTACTTCTTTTTGTTGTCTAATTGCTCTAGCTAGGACTTCCAGTACTATATTGAATAGATAAGGTGAGAGTGAGCAGCCTTGTCTAGTCCCTAATCTTAGTCCCTGTTCTTAGTGGGATTGCTTCCAGTTTCTCTCCACTTAGTTTGATGTTGGCTACTGGCTTGCTGTATATTGCTTTTACTATGTTTAGGTATGGGCCTTGAATTCCTGTTCTTTCAAAGACTTTTAACATGAAGGTATGTTGAATTTTGTCAAATGCTTTCTTAGCATCTAGTGAGATGACCTCTATTTATAAAAAAAAAAAAAACCCTAATAAACACAATGATACCATGACACATCATAAAAAAGGAGTCTCCCCACCCTTAAATACCATAGAGCAATAGAGCAGTCCAGTCTTTTTATTTATTTATTTATTTTATTATTTTTTTTTCAAATTCAGGTTCTCCAGTAAAGGGAATAACACAATACAACAGACATTTTAGCACTCCCTCCTTCTGCATCTGGATCAGGCCTATTGCCAAATTATATGCTAAGTAATAAAAGCACTGGCATTAAATGTGTCACCACGAATCAACAACCTATTGAAGGTAAGATATTATGGCACAGCAGTCCCCAAGAAATGGGCACTTTAAAAAAAAAAAAAAAAACTAAAATATGCTTAGAACTACAAGTGCTTTGTGTGGCTGCTTTGCAAAGTCACTAGCACTGAAGTATTTGTATTTTAATGTTTATCCCTGAACCGGCCTGCTGTTTCCAAATTGCCCAGGAAACAAAATGTTGAAAATGGAAGGAAAGCAGTATAAGTTAGATTTAGAAATGTAATGTTAGAAAAGCAAGCTGTGGGCTTCTGATACCTTAACAGCACCGTAAAATGCTCATAATTAAATAACTATTCTTAACACAACTATTCCTATTTCCCCCCCAGCCACTTATGTAAAAGCATTTAATGTTCATTCTTTCATTACCAACCAGAGACTCTTGTAAAGAGGCAACTGGTCCCAGAAATTGTTTAAAAATGTTTTAATAATGGTGTCTTTTACAAAAGGGAAAATGTACTAAAAAAAAAAAAATCAGCCTTTAGGTCCTTCCTGTGGTTATTTTTATTGGCAGTTGGCCTACAAAAATTATTTATGTGGATGAATGTCGTGCCTTAGAACTTCCACCTGAGCAGCAGAACTAGAAGGAATAACCAAGTGGATTGTGGTCGTGAACAGCCTAGGCACAGAGACAGAGCAGGAGAGTAGCAACACCAGAACAGCAAGGCATGCTGTTCGACAGGACCATGCGCAAAGCCAGGCTTTCAAATGACTGATGAGGAAGGAAAAGAGTGGTAAAAACTAGAGAGGATGCATGGCGCCCTTATGGACCAGCCTAAGTCAGAGGATGCTTTTAAAGCTTCACACAGCTGTGCAATGAGTGAGTGTAACAGGTTCAGCACACAGAAGCAACTCCAAGGCAGGGAGGGATGCCTGCACTGGGAGGGTTAATGGCATACCTCATAGCAGTGTCATTTTCAAGCCCATTTTCTTGATACTATTCAATGACTAACGGTAAAGTGAGTTAAGCTCTCGAGGTTAGAAAGATAAGAGAAAATAGTTTAAGACTGGCACATCCAGGGGAAGAGGAAATGGTACAGAATGGGATTTCTCCAAATATGATGCTGTGATAAATACCTCAGAATTGTCCCCTAAAGCTTGTTCAACGGGAAAGAATCCTGTCTGTGAACTCCAAGCTATAGAATCTAAGGGCTTAGATGAGATTGAGAGTGTAAGCAATTCTTATACGTATTTGTTGGATAAATAGTGTCACATATGGCCTAATACATTTTGTTACCTTTGACTGGTGTCATCATCAGAGATGTCTCTCACCACACTTTTCAGAAATGCTAGTTTGGACTTATGCGACTGCAATCCCTTCTAATACATTTGTTGTGTGTGAACAGAGGGCTTCTATTACCATGAGTTTAACACTACTGTCAATTTCTTTTCTGATATTTAACGATCTGATGGGCATGCACCTGAGGTGTGGGGTCCAAGTGAGTAGTAGTTAATCTGTTTCCATCTCCTTCTCTGATCAGAAAGCTTTTTTTTTTTTTCTGCATAAGAGAGATGTATCAACTATGGCTGCATAACACATCACTGGAAATCTTAGTGGCTTAAAATAAAAGCCAAATGGATAGGAGAGGCTCTGTGTTCAGTGAAAAAGTTAACTTTAAAACATGCTGCATGCAGCCAAGTGGTGGTGGCACACCCCTTTAATCTCAGCACATGAGAGGCAGAGGCAGGTGCATCTCTATGACTTTGAAGTCAGCCTGGTCTATAGAAAGAGTTCTAGAACAGCCAGGGCTATGCAGAGAAACCCTGTGTCAGAAAAAAAAATAGATGGAATACGCTATCATTCAATTCATGTAATGTCCTTGAATTCATAAAAATAGAGATGGAGAAAAAAATGCCTTGTGATCGCATTGGATCATAACTGGATGATAACTGGCATTCTTTTTTTCTTTTCTTTTAAGATTTATTTTATGTATGTGTGCACACTGTCGCTGTCATTAGACACACCAGAAGAGGGCATCAGATCTCATTACAGATGGTTGTGAGCCACCTTGTAGTTGCTGGAAATCGAACTCAGGATCTCTGGAAGAGCAGTCAGTGTTCTTAACTGCTGATCCATCTCTTCAGCCCGATAACTGGTATTTTGATGGAGAGGATCACAAATGGGAAATATGGTAAAAAGCTTCATGGTTGTAGAACAATTGTGTATCTTGAGTAAGACCATATTCCCACAAATTTACATAGCAAGTAAGACGACACAGAACACTATACACATAAGGGCTATGGTTTTGTTCTTAGTTGTGACAATGCATTGCAGTTTTATAAGATACAACAACCAGGAAAAAACTAGAGAAAATGTACATGGGGCTTCTCTACCATTCCTGGAACTGCCTATGTTTTGTGTCTCCTGTGAATCTATAATTATTTTAGAATAAAAAGTAGAAAGAAACCGAGCAAAATCAGTTACAGGGATTGCACCTCTGTTTAAAGGTCACACAAGAGCATTGGTCAGAAGCTCTGGCTGGTCACATCTGAAGTCTCCATTGGAACACAACCTGTGTCTTTTGTCATTCCTGGACGTTCCCAGCATTTCATTGACTGTGAAAAGGACAACCTCAGTACCTGACTTTGTCAGAGTTCTCCCCAGTTGTCACCTGTGCTTCTCCATAATTCAGCTCCCCATCAGGCAGCTGGTTTGTTTTAAAATTAGGAACTGATATCCTAGATTGCAGCTAGATTCTTTTTAGAAGTAAGCTTGGGGCTTATTCTTCATGAGTAAGTGAAAACTCTGAGCTAGCTCTGGAGAGCAAGGGGTTACAGCAGGGCACAAACAAGGCAGGAGCAAGTCGAGTCAGAGAGGAGAAATGCTAATGAAAGTTTAGTTAAATGATGCTGTCCCCCAATGGTAGAGAAGTACTTTATAGCAAACTGTATTGAAAGAGCTGTGGAGTACCGCAGCAGACATACTTTCCAATGTTGCCAGTTGTGAAATCTACTGATCACCCCATTAACAGCCATTATGATCAGTGACACAAAAAATGTGATGTACTGCAGAAACTGCAGTGCCTAAGGAGCTGAAAGATAAGTGTTGTGTTTCCCAGATTGAGTGAATTAGAAATACCAACTGCTGAGATGTTTGTCTCAAAAAAAGAGGTGGCAGGCTTGCCATTTAGCATTGCCACTGGCAAAGAGCTTACAATGTGTTCCTCTGAGGAGGGTGGAGATCTGATTGCTTAGAGTCCCTTCTTGTAAGGATCTATTTGAATCTCCCAGGGGGTGCTAAAGAACACAGAGGAACACAGCACTTAAGTGGAAATTTCACACTGGAAGAAAGAAAGCTTGTGTTCTCTGAGATCTGTTTCTTCCTCCTTTCTATCCATCCTGCACTAAATGCCATTCTCTGACTTTTTCATTTAGTTGGGGACACATGCCATGACATATTTGTGTGTGTGTGTGTGTGTGTGTGTGTGTGTGTGTGTGTGTACGCTTGAAGGCAGGTATCCATGGAGGCCAGAGGTCTCAGATCTCTATGGAGCTGGAGTTACAGATGATTCAAACTCCCTGCCACAGGGTGCTGGTAACTGCTGTGTCTTCTCAACCATTAACCCATGGCTCCAGCGCCCAAACAGTATGTTTTTGATGCATACTTTCCATTAGCCTGTGGCGTGAGTGATAAACCAATAATTAACATGTGAATCCATGGAGATTTGGAGACAGTGGGACAGCAGTTAGTTTTCCCTTACTTATTATAGCTCTTGTTACTTAAGATCAGGTCTAAAATCAAGTTTTCAAAACTGCAGATGGTTTTCGAGAACATTCTTCCTTAAGGAACATGCTCACGGACACTCTCTGTTGTTGCACTGACAAACATGCAATAGCTGAACCTGTGTGAGTGAAAGAGATAATTCACAATTTAAAAGCCTCAGGTGACCTTTCTTTTCATTTGTGTTCACGTGTACGTGCATGTGATAGCACAAATTCTCTTGTTTGAAACATACTTTTTTCCAATTATGTGGTCAAACCAACTCGATCATTATATTGAGTGTGAGAAAGATTGTTTTACACCAAAATGTTCTTTCATAATTTTGTTTATATGAAAAAAAATATAAGGTTGCACAGAATCTAAGATTCAGCAGAGAAGGGATGTTGCTGTCAGAAAAGCCAGGCAGTGCTAAGATAGTGGGCAATGCACGCTGCTATAGGAGTCTTTGGGGAATAGACATAGCAGCCATTTCAACCCTGATGCCATCAAAGATATGTATGCCCACATTCCTTTAGATGGTCAGATGCTGCCCCCTGGCATGCGCTGCTCTGTTTCTTAATTAATTCTTAATTCTACCAGGGAGCTCAGTTCTATAAAAACATTGCCTGCTGTCAGTGCTGATCCACGGAGGATACATACTGTGGGTTTTTCATACTGCCGCTCACTCTATCACTCACACCTTGGAAAAACAAACGGCTCCCAGGGCCCTCCAAAGTAATGGTGTCATATGCTGGGCTCCTGACCAGATAGGTGGAATCATTCTTGCATTCGAATTTCTTGGAGATTTACTCTTTCCCTCTACACTCTGCACCTAAAATTCTGACATCTCTATTGTACTTAATGCAGCTATTACTTTTTTCAATCTACTGGAGGCATCCCAGGAGTGCAGCAAATGTAGTACCTTGACTCATCTCAGGATATTAACTTCTATGCCATGGGAGGTGTTCCATATGAGTAAATCATCCCTTTTCTGGTTTCATAGCTTACCTTTGTTGACAGCACCTTGAGAATCCTTTTCCGGGATTTTCTCAGTATCAAGGTCAAATTTTGCTGCTATCAGTACCTGACTTTTGGCTAGGAGCCTTGTCAAAATTGAGAGTTAAAACTCCTGAACAAGTTTTCTACTTTAGAAAATTAGATCCTGGTCTCAGATTCCAGCACAGTTCTTTCCAATTTCTGAAAATAGGAGTCTTTCTGAATTCCTTCAAAGAAACTTTTGAATATTCACCCCATAAAGACTGTTGACTTTGCCCAAATCTATATGTTTTCTCCTCAACAAGTAGCAGATTATTCTGACACTTCATTCTCTAGGCTTTGTAATTAACACTTTTCAGTTCCTCTCAGAAACCAGACATATTACATAGATGAAAGGGCATATTCTTCTACCCGTACCACCTGCCAGTTCATCCAAGATAAAAGAGGTGGTCATAGATATACATGCATGAGACTCTTGATGACTCATTTATGTCTGGGAAGGAAACTTTCATTAACACCCTGATTTGAAAGCATAACTCCTGGGTAATGTTTTTGTTAAGCTAGGATTCTCATGGAAAGCCATGCAGAATATGGGTACGCTGAATACAGGGAATAATGCTCCGTCCAGATAGAAGCCTAGCTAAAATCTAGCCTACTCCTGTTCTCAAGTGGAGAGCCAGTAACCAAAGAACACGACAGAATCCCTCCATCTTAAGACAGCAGAACAGATTTTTTTGTATTCTTGATTCATCCTGACTCTGAAGCTTGACTATTCTTAGGAACGGGCCATGTACCCTTCCAGACATATACAGGCAAGGCATCTCTTGTCAGTTCAGGGCAGTCTTCCAGAAAAAAGAAAATGATGCAGCCATGTGCCTTTAGAGTTTGACACTTGTAAAAGGTGGAGGATGGGTGACCGGCCTTGTAAAAGGATCTGGGGAAGGTGCCAACAATCCTATTATAAAGACAGAGGTTTCTGCAAGATGAATAGCTTAAGGGAACTTCTGTACATATGAGACCTTTAAGCTCCTTATTTGAGCAGAGTGATTATTATGATCATATTTCTGAATTTTCTGAACCTGTTGATGCATTAATTAGTTCATTTGCTTATGCACTTGTTCAACAAATAGGTGTTGTGTGTTCACAGCAGAGAAGACTGTCTCTCCAGGCACTAAGTCGATAGCAATGAAATAGAAAAATATGGTCCTTGACCTTAAGGGACTTAAAGCATAATGATAAAAATAATTGCTATATGGTTGTAGTGGAGCTTCAATATGATGCATTAGCAATCGCCACTTAGATGATGTGCACACATGTTGAAGTAATTATTTTTAAAAAGTGGCCACTGGTTAAGCCAGCTGGCTAAGCTGCGGCGTCTCTGCCTAGCTCAACTATGTGGCCAGAGACCACGTGCACGCTGCAGCTAGAAATGGCCAGCCCTAAACACTAGCCCTGCCACCCATGAGACATCAGTGTGGGAGATGGCTCTGCCAATCTTCCACGCTGTCTCTGCAAGGCTGGGCATTGCCCAGACCATCCTACCAACCATGCAAGCCCGGTAGAAAAATGAGACTCTAATGCTTAAAGAAAGATCAATCAAAGGTTTATATGTTTGGTAATGACAAATAACAAGATGCCCTTACAATCAGAGGTGTAACCCAATACCCAACCTAGATATACCAACTACCTTCGACTGCTACAGACAAGTGAACATCAGCCTCCATGTCCCCCTCTCTCATTGTCAGTCTCTCCCTTAGCTCCTCCTCTTCCTTTTCCTCCTCCTCTCTTTACTCCTCCTCTTCCTCTCCTTACTCCTCCCACCTTAGCTCCTCCTACACACACAGAGTAATAAAAAACTTAATAACTAAATAGTTATGTGAATACATTCTCCACATGGGTAGGATATATACTATTTTCTCGATAGATGTGTAATATAATCAGATTCTAGTTGCTATATTGAATATGACTCTACTATGATTAAATTTTAAGTTTCTAACTTATTTATTATTTTCATCATGCATTGATTTAGCAGGATATCGCTAAAGAGCACAGAATAGCCTTGAACTCCCTGAGCCCTGAATACACTTGAATTCTCAGTCTCACTTCATCTTTCTCCCAAGTGCTGGCAACAACTACCTCTCTTACCCTTATTTCTGTGTTTGTCTCATTTCAAGTACTGTTTTTGAAAGATTAAAGAATAAAGACTGTGAGTGGCAGGGTACTCACTTATAGAAGCTTCTGAGTAGGTCTGCCAATGCATATTGTTTATTATACTGTGGTGTGTGTGTGTGTGTGTGTGTGTGTGTGTGTGTGTGTGTATGTGTGTATGTGTAAGAATTGAAGTCCTCATAGAACAATGTGAACCTTCAGCAGGCAAACTTATCATACATTTTAGTTTCTTTATACAAATAAGCTTTTTCAGGTTTACTGATTTGTTAATTCTGGGTCCCCGCCTCTGTTTCGTTGGGAGGCAAAAAGGTAAGTCTTTATATTGATTGGTTAAAGGCAGCCTTGAGTTAGCTGATGCACACCAATGGAAGTATTGAGTTGTATTTGTAGCTTGCCTAGAAATGAAAGTCTTTTACTGCATTATTGTGGAGACGGGTAATAGACACAAGCAGTTGTCAAAGCTATTGATGACTTTGCAATTCCAATCACAAACTAGGATATCCAAGGCTGGTTGATTTGCTAGATTTAGCCATAAAGTATGAGTGAGAATTAGCTGGTGAAATGCTTGTTAATAGATCCTCATGATGCATTCTTTCCTATTCTATTGGAGAAAATTTCAGCCTTTGAAAAGAAATCCAAGAAGATCAATATCCTGTTTGAAGCATATTTTTTTTTAAGAAAAAAAAATCTATCAGGGTCAGAGAAACTATGGAGTTACATGACATCTACTGACGGTAGAGAATATCACAATTCAGGCTTCGCTGAGAGATGATTCCTCCTTCCCTATAAATATTTGTAACAAATATCTGCATGTGGAAATATTGTGGTACTAGCCCATCAAACTAGAAACCCAGGGTCTAACGTTCTTTTACTCAGCTCTTTCTCGTGCTAGGGGACTAGATTGGAAATGGTTGTGCCCGGGAGCTACTGCTCGATTTAGCTTCTTTCAGGTTGAAAGATGATGCCAGCATCTAGCCTCCAGTTCTGCCACAGAGCAGCCTACAAGAGATTTGTGGGCTGTATTGTACACAAGAGCAAAACACATCACTGTCTTTGTACCAGAAGGGTGTTGCTTGCTCTCACCAGGCAGAAATCCAGCCTGTCTCAGATAAAGCTTCACTGTATCTAGGCAAAAGAAAAGGAAATACTGATAGGAAAGGGATTAAGAGCCTTGTGGTGTTGGTTATCTATTGTCATGTTAGTGTTGCAGAAAAGCAGCCACAGATCTTCATGTATTAATGAGAGTTTTATTTTGCTCGTGTTTCTATGGGTTTCTATGAGTGAGGTAATATTAATAATCTGATGTTAATAATCTGGGTCAGGTGTGAGTGTTTTATCGGGGCTCAGAATGTATTTGTGATCATCTGGGGGTTGGCTATGATGGTGTCCATGGCCAAAATATCTTGGCTTTGCTTTATGTTGAGTTCTTACTCTCTAATAGATTAATCCAGGATTGTTCTCATGGGAAGGCAGGTTCTAAGAGAGGAAGGGGCAAGAGAAGCACCCAGGTTCATGGATGCTGGAATGTGAAACTAGTAGGCTTATCTACTTTCTCACATTTTCCTGGCCAAGCAAATCATGAAGGCAACCTAGACTCAAGGATATAGAAAAATCTTCAAAACCACTCATAAGCCAATCATGATGGGGTATAGTATAATATCAGTACTGGGACGCAGAGGAAGAAGATAGTGAGTTCAAAGCGTGTTTGGGTCATACAGTGAAGCCATCTTGAATAATAAAAACAAAATATGCACGTAAGGGGCACTGGTTCTAGAATGGGTGAAGGACTAGGGGTGCTTATGCAGTAAATTCATCGTATTTTATTGTACATAGAAGTTTCATGTTTTAACTTCCTGTTAAGTGGTTTATGAGAAGCTATTCAAGACCAAGTCTTTGTCAGAAGAGTTAGTTCTTTCGTAAGTCCGGCCCTAGATGATTTATAGAAAGGCTCTTTTCTCACACAGGAAGGGTTTGGTTTCTGGCTCATCCAGTTTTGATCCATCATTCACTTCTTTCTCACTTTTGCAACCTAATTTCCAGCTGTGTTTAGGAAAAGAGTTTATATCATTTCCTACTCACGTAAGAATAATAAAGGCAAAAAAAATGTATCAAGTCTCATTTTGATTTTTCATGAAGGAAAGCAAAAGAAACATAGTGTCAAGTACTGCAGGTTAATGCTGGTAAAGAAGTGTCTTTCACTTAGAATTTTCTCTCTATGGAACGTTATGGAGGTGTGTGCTGTCATTGGATTAACGCGATCTGGGGAGATGGATCTGAGGGTAAGAGCTTGCCAGAATATGGATTCTACAGAAGCCACTTAAATGATAAATATGCGTGGTGGCTTGCCTGTAATTCCAGCAGAGACAGGAAAGATGAATAGGAAGACTGACTATACTAGTAAGCTCTAGGTTTACCTGAGAGGCTCTGCCTCAATAAATACTGTGAAAGAGTGATGGGAGATGATTCCTGGTATCAGCCTTGGCACTCACATGTGTATACACACACATGCACATATAACTCCTTACACATATGCCCATACACAAAATATGGCGAGTAGAGCAAATAAGAATAGTAGCATATGGTCAGGTGTGTTAGTTTCAGTAGGAATGTCTTACATAGACTAGTTTGTTTGAATGCTTGGTCCGTAGGGAGTGGCATCATGAGGAAGTGTGGCCTTGCTGGAGAAGGTGTGACCTTGTTAGAAAAAGTCTATCAGGAGGGGATGGGATTTGAGATCTTGGAAGCTCAAACAAGTTCACTCCCTACTGCCTGCCAATGCAGACATAGAATTTCCTGCTGCTACCTCTCCAGCACCATGTCTGCCTGCATTCCACCATGTTTCCTACCATGATGACGATGAACTAAGCCTATGAAAATGTAAGCCAGATGAAATGAAGTGTCTGCCTTTATATGAGTACCATGTGCATGGTGTCTCTTCACAGCAGTAAACCTCTCACTAAGACATTAGGGCTCAGTGTAGCTCATTCAATAAGGTAGTGTAATGGTCTCTTCTTTGTTTCGCCTTTTAAAAATAGATTTACATTCATTTCCTGCAAACTTCTATCTTCAATGCAGTGTAAAAAACTGACTATTGTTTTGGTCAAGCATCAGTGACAAGATCAGAGGCATTAGTGTGTATGAGACATCTTGCAGCTGGAAGACAAGGTGTTTACTGAAAATTTAAATATACCCATGGAATAAATGATTCCTAGCAGCAAGAAATTTTCACTGGGGTAGATCTTAAAAGTGACAAAAACTTATTCTTTTGGAATTGAACATCCCATTCCCACTCATTGGCTTTTTCATGACCTTCACAGACAACAGAATTGTCTAGAAAACTTAACACCCAACACTGAGAACTGGCCGAGCCCATTCAACCTCCCAGAAATAGACCTTATATAGATGAAATAAGAGACTTGTTGGATCAACACGAGTTAGTAAAGTAAAACTCCCAACAAGGTCTCTAAAGCCCAGCTTTTTTGTCTTTTCTAAAATGGCTCAGCCGAATCAAGAATACCAGCTTTTCGTTGTTGTTCTGAGTGTCTTTAATGTCTGTTTCACATATACTTATAGATATTTTCAGTGATGGTAAGTATGTAAATTTATATATACAATAAAATAACACTGGCTACAATACCTACAGAAACATGTAGAAATTGGTTCAGCATAACTACTTTTTGTAGTTTGTCCTCTCAGTGCCCTGGCTATGACACTGTAGAATAGTTAGTGAGAATTTTCTTCTTGCGTTGGCGGGTGAGACAGAGGATGTTAGACTCTTTGGTATTACGTTTTAAACTTCCTGTGGATGTGAAATAGTTTCAGAATGAAAAGTTACAAACAGAGATTCACTAGGTTTGATTCTGCATTCCTCTAGCACTGACTTTAAACTACACCACCCTTATCCTACAGTTTGAAGGACAGGAAATTCAATCCTATTTACTCTTATGTCTCCAGGTTTAGGATGTCAGTCAGTAAATGACTTTCAAATTATTTTTTTAATGAACCTTTGAATGGATAAGTCAACAAATCTACTTTTGAATAATGGTAGGCTTGGCTTAATTAATTAACAGCAATTAACTAAAATGCACTAAGGCCCACGTACCTAGTTCATATAGCTGTCTGCCGGTTCACATAGCTGTGATGCCAGTACTTGCTACCCTCTGCTGTACAGGAAAAGACAGTGAGAAGTGAGGCAAAGTATATAATTTGTAATGACTGTGTCCCAAATGGGGTCCACTGTGATTGTTCTCCATAGAACAGCATTTTGTATGAGATTAAAGTGAAACACAGGAAACAAGTTCTGTAACCATTTCTCTTCCAGAATGATCTGTGTTTATCTATGACATCAATACTAGCCAATCAGACGTGGAAGACCAGTATGGAGGAAAATTTTGCTTAGAACCTCCATCAACTGCCATTCTCCATGCAGATTATTTTAATTCTATTTCCCACTTTGCATTCTATTCATAAAGCACTTTCCATCCATTAAATAATTGCTTCTTTGTGGCCCAAGTCCATAGCTGCCTAATCTGCCTTTAAATAGTTACCAAAAGAACTACAAGTCCTTAACTAAAATTGGTTAGGTGAGCCCATGACATCATTAAATGTCAGATAGAATTTACTCTTCTCCTCTAACCAGGATTAGGTTGCTTTAGAAAGCAAAGAACTGACAGGACAAGGAGGCTAAAGGAAGCAGAAAAAAGCTTCCTCACAGTCATTCTTCTTCTAACTTAAGCCTCTTAGATGAGTAACTCAAGGCACTAGAGAGTTCCCTTGGCTCTTAAAGCCTACATGCCTCACAAATGCTCAAGCTTGTAAGGTCCCTGGTCTTTGCCTCTTTCTCTCCTGCAATAGCCCCCGTTGCTCTGCACACTCTGACCTCATTCGTCTTTCTCGTTTTCCTGTTATGCGGCCTTGCTGTTCTGTCTCGCCCCTGGATCCTCCCGAGAATCAATGTTTTTCCTTTTCTTATATTTTCATCACCTTTCCGGATTCCCAGCTGCCAAAATGAGTTTTTCAGGGAAGACTTTTCTGTCTTATCCTGGGTTAGCTAAGGACTCTTTAGGTGACAGTGTCAGACTATTTGATATTTATTTCATAGCTATTTGAAAATATGACAGTGAATCAGGGAATGAACCAGTAAGCTGGTACAATGAGTACCAGCTCATTTCCAGGCTCACACTGCCTTTTAGAGATCCTCACGTGGAGGGTGGAAAGATGGCTCTACAGTTAAAAGAGCTTGTTGCTCTTCCAGAAGACCAAAGTTCAGTTCCCAGCTCCCATATGGTGGCTCATAACTGCCTATAAATCACTTCAGAAGATCAGACACCTTATTGTGGCCTCTGAGACAGCTGTACATGAACCACCCCCCAAACTTACACATACCACCACTACCACCACCACCATACCACCACCACCATACCACCACCACCATCACCATCATCACCATCACCACCACCACCACAACCACCATCAAAACACACACACACACACACACACACACACACACACACACACACACACA
>JANHMN010000012.1:46987432-47000501 GCA_030674055.1 Rhabdomys pumilio
CACACACACACACACACACACACACACACACACACACACACACACACTAAACTCTTAAGAAGTCTCGTTATGCTACTGAGGATCTTTTCTGATCTTTAAAACTATTTGTAAGTGTACTCTATCTGTGTGTATGTGTTTTAATATGTGTGGGCACACTCATGTGTGCACAAGTATATTTGAATGCACATTTGGAGGCTAAGGTTAATGACAAATACCTTCCTCAATCACTGTCCAAGTGGTAAGCTCTCTTTCTGACCTCAGAGCTTGCCCTTTAGGCTGTTACAGCTGGTCAGCTTGTGCTGACAATTGTACATTTCCACTTACTTGTGCTGCCGTTACCAGCAAGCATCTACACCACCCAGCTCCTCAGTGGGTCCTAGGGAGCCCAGATCTATTCCTTATGGTTGTTCACCAAGCCCTTTCCCTGCTGAGCCATTTCCCTATCCTCCGTTCCTGATTTTTAACTCTAAATAATTCATCTTCTTTCCTGTGTCTTAAAAAAACCAGTTTTGCTTCTACAGAGAATTCTGACCAGGGATGAAAGTGAGCTCCTTCTGCTGTTTATGGCAGTTTTTGTCTCCGAATGCCTCCCAACAACTCTAAAAATAAAGAAACATGTAAATAGTATAATGAATGTATAAAAATGCCACAGTGAAACGTATTATTTTATATAATTAATATGCTAAAAAAAAGAACAAAACCCCTGTCCATGTGAAATACTGTGAAAAATAAATTAACATATGTAGAGATCTTAGTCTGCTCAGGTCGCCACAACAAAGTACTATACATTACAGAACTCAGTCAACAGAAATTTATTTTCTCATAGTTCTAGAAAAGTTGAGAATTCACATGGCAAGGTTCTTTGTTCCTGGAAGCCCTCCTCATTGCTATGTCTTGCATGGCTTTTCTTCAGCATGGGAATAATCTCTCTCTTTTCATAAGTTCAACAACTCTAGTACATTAGGGCTTAATTTTTATACCTCATTCAAACTTAATTAAGGGTTTTTTTTCTCAAATTACAGTGATAGCGTATTGGGTCCTCATCATTGGACAGTAATATGCAAAATGGATAATGTATAAGATTCATGACAATCTTCATTACACTATTCATGTGTAAAGACCCTGTATATATTTCAAAATAATCCACATGTAATTGCATTTGGTTAGGATTTGTGTTTATATGTTTTGGATGCCGGACATTGAGAACTAAGAGATACAATGACTTAGCAAGACCACATGACCACCAAGTGACAAAGCTGGGATTTGGACTTGGCTTTCCCGATTCCTGATGCAGAACTTTCCTCCACAGCTTTGATTACCAAATAACATATGACCATCCAGGCACTGGTCTCAGAATGTCAGTGAATACTTTTAAGGGCACATTTAAGGCAATATGTATCCAATATTACAGCTATGGATGTTCTGAAATGAACACTGAAAATCACTAACTAATGAAAACTACACTGAGTCTGTATGAAGAACTATCAAGTCGAACTCTCAGATCTCAAATATCAATTGGGTTGATGTTACTTCCCAGTAGGCGTGATTCCTGGCACTGAGAGGCCTTCTTTTGATCAAAATGATCTTTCCCACACAGTGTGGTCATGTACACCTGGAATCCCAGCACTTTGATGGGTGAAGGAGGAGGATTGGAGATTCAGGGCCAGTCTCAACAGTCTAGTAAATTCCAGGCTGTCCTGAAATAAATGAGACCATGCCTCAAAACCAAAACAAACACCCCAACAAAACCAAAACAAAACAAATTACCTTCACCTCATGAGGTCAAGCTCTTAGAGTGCCATTGGTTAGAAGATTCCACTTTACTCCTGTGTGCACAAAGACCTGTCTACACAATGGTCCTCTGCGTCACTTCTCATCTGGTAACAGAGGACTATGTGTTCTCCCTGAAATGTCATTGCTTTCCTTCATTCTTCTCCCCTTTGACAGAAACCCTGGGTCATTGACTTCCTTCCCCAGGTTAAAGGGTTTCCATGGATGAATCTTACGGTTTCTTTCTAACCCTAATTTTGCCACTTCTCAGTGCTCCAGTAAATATTCTGAGCTTCGCACCTCTTTTCAGGCAGAGACTTCTCAATGGAGCATACTTGGTAACTTCCTTAATTTCTCAACCCCTTAGTTCCCAAGGCATTTCCCCCATTTTCCTAGTTCTACTTCTGCCACAGATGCTGCCTTGAGCTTAAAAAAAAAAAACATGCCTTTTGTCAATTCCATGAACACTGGTTGACTTGACATAGCAAATCCCTTCCCACAGTCAGAATGAGATCACAGCAGAACCTGGTGACCCCAGCAACACTCATCTGATAACTCCTGGCACTGAATTCTCCTCTCTCCACAGGGAGTTATGAGGCTCTATAAATCTAATTTACTAGTTACCAAAAAGTTATTGCATTCAACCATGTCCCAGGTAGTTTGATTTTCACTTGGAATAAAACAAAAGATAAATATGCAGTCCCTGCACTCATACAGCCTATAAGCCTACTAGAAGAGAAAGATATTGGGGACAATTAATTACACTTTATGGACTGATTGGAAACCTGGTGGTCTTCCTATTTGGGTGAATGCCGATGGCACTGTAGCTTCTTCAACTATTTACCAAATGGATAGTGGACAATTGTCTATGCCAGTTACTTGGTCAGCCCATAGTACATAAAGACCTATGTATATGAAGGGCCTTGATTTTAGAGGTGTAGGCTCTTTTGGAAAGCTTGTGTACATATTTGTAACATGTCACAAATAGCATATGAACATGTAAATGACAAAAAAGTTTAATCTAGTGAGAGTAAGAAAACTTATCATGGGAAGATGCTTGCTCCCAAGCCTGTGATCCAAATTCAATCCCTGGTCCCTACTTGGCCAAAGAGGAGAAACACATCTTACAAGTTGTCTTTCTGGCCTCCATATGTACATATATTATGTCAAGAACACATCCAAACATATGTGTGTGAACACATGTTCTATATGTAACATGTGCATATATACATATATACATACATATATATATGCATACTCCCACAAATGTATACTCGAACACACACATAAAACCAATCAGTCAGTCACTTTGTCAGTCAATTAATGTATTACTTTTCAAAAAGTTGGAATCTACAAGTTTAATTATAACTATGACTTAATTTAAGATACATTTCAAATTTGGCACAAGTACGGAATGGTATTTATCTAACATACACCCAAACATAATGGCTAAGATCACAGGTTCTACCAACAGGCTATGTGACTTCCAGGCCTGGCTCTGCTCTTTATAGCTGTGATGTCAGGTATGTAGACTTGATCTGTACAAATAATAAAAATCCAAGCTGGACATATGGCTCAGCCATTAAAGTCTCAGGCTCACAGTATCTTCTAAAGGACAAGGGTTTGGTTTCCAGATAATAAAAATCCACTTCATAGAATTGTGCGAGTTAACAGAGTTCATTTATTTCAAGTGCTTGAAACAATGCCTGGAGATTCTGAGTGAATGGTAGCCATTATTAATAGTATCATATTATCCTCGTCTAAAGTGTCTTATTACTGAAAGTCACTCCCCTGGAGCAGGAAGATGCTAATGCCAAAGGCATTTTTAGAATCATAGTCAGTCTGGGCATTCACTGGGATTTTTTTTCTTTCTCAGTTCCAAAGTCTATAAAATTGGCTAGGATTTTGTACTCATTTGAATATTGGATCATTACAAAAACATCAAGAGCTCTTGATTCTAGTTTTCTCAGCGTCTCCTGCATCTTCAAATTCTTCACCTAACCTCTACCAGTCCTTACCTGCTGCTTCTAGGGGGATGTTAACTAGCTGATCTTCTTGTGAGATCCAGAGGACACTAGGCAGAGAGTATATTTTCTTTTATGGTTGTTTTACAGTATCTACTGGTCTATCTCTATATGTCTCTTTACGAGACAGACACAGATGTGGAGAAACTGCCATGGAGGAGTTATAAGACCCTCCTGTATCTGGAATCAATGCTTTTTTGACCTATTTTAATTTCTTGATCTGGAAATAGCTAAAAGAGACTAAAAAGCTTACTCTCAAATAAAACATTCATGTCTTTGCAAATAATCTATTATGTCCCATGAGTTAAATACTATTAAGAAAGACCATTATATATTTCAGATTAACAAGATAACTGGATCCAAGTAAGATATCAATCCCTCCATCCTAGGTGTTTTGTTCTGGTCCTGGGATCTCTTGATTGTGATTCCTTCCTCTCTGCTCTGTTTGTATAGGACATGTCTTACCTGCTCTTGGACTAACAATTTCCTGGAATTGTCTAGATACAGAATATTCTCCATGCCCTACTCTGAATATCCATTTTCCTTTTGTCCTTTCCCCCATATGCAATTAATGTTTCCTGAGCTTTGTTTCTCTCAGGTCACAGTGTCCCACATGTATTTTCTTGTGTGACTTAAGTTTGCCTGTTGTGCAGATCTTGGTCCCTTTGGCACACCATCTGCTTTTCAAGTTGCTTGGTATAAGGTTATCTCTTCAGTGGCCACTAGTCTTTTATAGTCAAGCAACACATCACAGCTAATCCTGGTTTATTGATTAGACCTCTGCTCACGGAGGGGTTCTGTTTTCATAGGATGGAATTGTTCATTAGAATGGAAAGAATTAGTTTCCTGGAAATTGATCCCCATGACAATTTTTTACTAAAATAAAATGCATACCTTAGCTGTGATACCCAGTAAACCCTTCACAAGACTCTCAGAAAAAGATGACAAGATCCAGGCTGACAAGATGCAACAATGGTGTGGTACCTTACTTACAACATCCTACCCATTCTGTGTGGTTTGCAAACACGTTTCAGACACAGAAGTTTATGAAAATTCAGTTTTTTGTTTTTTTTTCCGGTAGAGAAGCATGCATTTCATTTAAGAGTATACTTGAGAGAAGAGAAATAAATAGAAAATTAGAAAAAGCATCTAAAAGGAAAAATGAACTCTACCATGTAACTCTTGGCTCAGAAATATAATCTCCCAGCTTTGGAGGAAACACTGTATTCTGACTTTATGTATGTTCAAGATGTATATTATCTATATTGGCTTGAGTTTCATGAATGAATACAAATTGAATATAAAATATTGGCATCATTTTTTTTTCTTTAAGGAGAAGGACCTGAAATACAGCCAGGTTAAATAAACACACCCAAATAGGAGAAAGAAGGTGCAGCAAAAGTTCAAATCTAAGCTATCTACCTCCAGCACCTTCTTCTCTACCTCTCTAAAACCTTACCTTGATGTTCTGAAGTTTCTTATATGAATTAGCATGAAAGACTATTGTCACCTTAGCTTTAAACTTAAACCCTCTCTGTTAGTTATGGGCACTTAACTCTGTAGACATCTGATGGTGCATCAGCCACTAAGAGCTTTCTGAGTAGCTGTTCTTGCATAGGCTTGGCAATGGGGCTGCCAGAGCCAGAGAATGCTCTTCTGTTCCTGTCTTGGGATGATGTGTCTTCCACCATGGTGCAGTATCACAAAAACAGACTCCCAGAAACTCAAGGCCTCTGTGTAGTCAATACTAGACATTCCACCCTCAGAGTGACAAATGAAGAGAAAGTGACTATTGGCTCCTCTTTTGGGTCCTGAGGCTGCCAATCCAGTCAAAGGCAGCTGTGGGTGGCTATTTTTGATTGAATGCAAATGTGAATCAGAAGCTGTCAGGCATTTTCTGAGCGTGATTGACATATTTACTGTTGACAACACAAGGTGAATTCTGCAGCCCTCTCAAAGATGTGGCCCTCGGCTTCAAGATAGTTTAGGGTAAAATGGAATGGGGCGTTGTGTTCCAGATACACAGCTGCCTGTTTGAAAAACACTCTTGTGAATTCTCCAGGCTTCTCTCGAATGACAGCTTGCATGGTTTTGCTGTCTAAACATGTAAATCTCTGGCAACTGGCACATGTGTTGTTTTTAGAAAGGATATAAGATCTTGAGTATAATACTCTTTATGGCTGTTGGTTCTTTCTTGTATCATGAATTAATCTGATTTGGATTCTTTGGTGGCCAGTTCATCAATTTTAAGTCACCCTCGTCAAGTAATTCTAACAAAAGGCAGGTCTGAAAAGGGACTTTCCTGTCTTGACTAGACCAAATCTAGAAATTTCTGTTGTCAATCTAGAAATTTCCAAAGTTATATCTTTATTAATCTTGGACTGTAGAAACATCATAGGTTAAAAATAAATCCACCCAAACTTTAAAGGGAAATTAGTCTGGAATATTCTTCTGCCCATGTTGCTTCACTTTATTTCCTGTGATATAAACTTATAAGTAATATAAATATGTGATATAAATGATGGAATAACAATTCTAAAATAAAACACCACACCCAAGATACTTAGATAAATTCTATGACACCACCCCAAGTAATCAGTTGTGAAACATTGTCCGATAACACCTGTTCATATCCGGTACAAAACATGTTTTGGAAAACTATATAGGAAAAATGGTTCCAATGACATGAAACGCATTTTCCCAGTGTGACCCAGGAATAAAGATTGTGAAAGAGGGAAGAGAGATGTGGGGCTTGACTGAAAAAAATACAACTAAAAGCCACACATTTGTTCTGCAAAGTTCAGCTCAGTCTATTCCAGCCACAACATCATGTTGGCTAACACTCATTCCTGAGTGACTTCTCTCTCCTCTAAGTACCATTCACCCACTATTTGGCTGTACTCAGGGGATGTTGTATCCATAATGAGTACATCTTTCAGACAACCTTAAAAGCACAGAACCACATCCCTATATTTCAATTTGTGGAGGACCAGAGTAGATGTTTCAAGTTACTTTCTAAAAAAAAAAAAAAAAAAAAAAAAAAAAAAAAAAAAAAAAAAAAACCAATATGTAATTGTATATTGTTAATGGATGAACAGATGAAATTACTAGGTAATAGGGTATGAATTTGGGTGAGATATTTTTATAGCTTATATAGGTTACCTTCAGGAAACTTTTAATAATGCATATTTGCACAGACTGTGAGAGGTAAGTAAATGAGATGTGCCCTCTCCTGTATTATAGTTAGTGTTGTCCTTAAATTTTTATATGCTCATTATTTCTGAGAACAGAGGAGAAAAAAAAATGGGCACATACTAGAAGCCCTGGTGGAAAGAATCTCTTGTGTTGTGCATTAATCAAACCAGGTGTTTGGTTATTTGACACTTGTAGACAAAACAATTGAATTTCCTCTGCATCGCATGGTAGTTTCCGCTGGTAAATGAAAAGCCCTTAGACATTTAAGGGATTGCACAGGCATTGATATGTCCACAAAGTAACTGAAGCTTAGAAATCAAATAATCTGCAAGAAAGCAGCAGTGTTGGGGGTCGAGCTTCAGTTCTCAGCTCCTGTATTCTACCTCCCAAGGATGTCTGTGAGACATTAAAACCCTCCACACTCATTTAGTGATGTTCAGACACAAAATCTAAACTCACAATACTGTTGAAAATTGGCTCTCAGCTTAGTTAGCTGCCTTCCTGTGGCTGCCATACCTTGATCATGGCCAATGAGACTACAGTGCTGATGTTTGTGTTGTTCTTGTATGTCTCCTTTCCTCCAAGTGCCTTTTATTCTTTCTTCTAGGTCTAGGCTCAGGCCAAATATCTCAATTCCGTATAGACCTCTTTCTCCACCCTTACTTCTGAGTTCACAATAGCTACAAATAAAGGTTGCTGTCTTTCAAACATTTTTAAAGCAGAGGCCATGTCTAACATTTTTCTTTTCTGCAGTATAAGCTCCTTGGAATATATATATATATATTACATATAAGTAATATATATATATATATTACATATACACACACAAACACACACATATATAACACAAATGTTTGTTAATACAGCCAAGTAACATATTTCAGTATATGGAATATTCATAATGTGGATATCTTCATAATTAGTGACAATACAGTTTAATGCTGAACAAACCCAAGATTCCATTCAGGAAGGAGAAAGATTAAGTTGTCTGTTACCTAAGAACTGCCAATCTACTCAGTCAGCACAATTTGAAAAATCAATCAAAACAAGTACTTGGTGGTTTATTGCATTTGTAGACAAGCAACGGAAATGTTGAATTTTCTCTGCCTCATATGGTGCTTTGTGTTGTCATGTAAAAGGTACCTAGACATCTAAGTACTTTCAGGTTGTTAGTTCTTTTAGAGATATGTAATGCTTTCATGGTTTGGTGAAAAGAAAAAGAGAAGGATGAGGACATAGTTATAGGTGATCTACCTCTAATGGTGCCTTACACACTGGTGGGTAAGAGGGTTTAAGCCAGGTTTTCGGTGTAACTGTACTTCTAAAGTTGCACCATAATTTAGTACAGTCCTGCATTGTTTAATGAGGGAGACATCCTCTGAGTAGCATGCCGTTCTGTCATCATTGCATGAACACCACAGAGAATGCTTACTCAAACCACAATGGTGATGACCTCACCAAGACATCTAGATGAACACCTCTACTCCAAAGCTCAGGAACATCTTGGGAGAAAGAACAGAAAGAGTGTAAGAGACAGAGAATGGGGAGGAATGAAAGGAAAGGCTAGCCTTTGAGCATGACATGGCTCTTACATGAACTCACAGCAGTGCCAGTCTGATAAAAAATTCCATCGTGGAGAGAGGAGGGGCTACTCGGCTGAGGAGCTCATGAGAGTTGGTGGTTTCTGAGGGAAAAAGAATCTCTTTCCTTATTGGAGAGTGTCTCTTGGTAGGGTGTCCATGACAGTAGATGAGCCATGCACAGACGGGCAACACTAGTTGGACTCATTGGTTTGTATGATTGTTTGTTTGTTTGTTTGTTTTTAGGATGTGAAGTTGAGAAAGATGTGTTAGAGTGGGGCAAAATGAATTTCACAGATGGAGTGCAGGTAAATATGACCAAAATATAGCATATACATGCACACAACTTTCAATAAATAAAAAATATATGACAGAGGAAAAGAAAGAATTGGGAAAGCTATCCTTTTCGGTAACTCCCTTGTAACTTATTTCAAAAAATAGACTTATTTCTTTTTATTTTATGTGAATGGGACATTAACCTGCATGTATGTCTGTTTAGCATGTATATACTTTGCCAGTGGAAGCCGGAAGGTGCTCTAGTTACAAGCAATTGTGCCTGACAGTATTGGTGCTAAGAATTGAGTCTGAGTCTTCTAGGAAAGTAGCCAGTGCTCTTAACTACTGAGCCATTTCTCCAGCCTCCATCCCCTACTGATGCCATCTGAAAGAACCAGTACCACAGTCTATAGGTTTGGTTTCCTCTAGGACTTTGAAGAACCTTGTTTTAATTAATTTTCTATGAGTGTTAACAAAATGTACTTAAAGAAAGATTTTTTTTTTTTGCTCATGGTTTTACAGAGTTAAGCTGATGCTCAACGGCTTTTACTACTCTTAGGTGTGCAGTGAGGCACAGTAGCAAATCATGGCAGGGATGAGTCATTGAGACCAGTATTGGTTATCTTGGGATAGCCGGAAAGGGAGTCCAAAAAGGTGACTGAAATAAAACAGATATACTTGAACCCACACCTTCCATGACCTACTTCCTCCAAACAGGCCTTAGCTCTGAAAGTTTTCACCCAGAAGTGCCACCAGATAAGAAGCAAATCCATGGAAGTCACATGAATATTTGGGTGACAGACCAGATCCAAACTTGAGTCAAGTCGTTAAATTGTGATGTCACACATCGGAAATCTTGGATGAGAGGATACAGGACGTAATGTTTTCAAACTGTCTGAACCACGAGCCATCTCTCTGGCTTTTCAGAGCCTCTTTGTAAGAGCTGCTTTCAGTGAAACTTCTCATGGCAAACTCCTCATGAGAAGCAGAGGCGCCTGTGAATGATTTCTGTTGCGAAGCCTGAGCGTTGGATTCAGCCTTTGTGTGGCAAGTGCATAAATAATAAAACTCTAGAGTCATCCTTGGTCCTTAGGAGACAGATTTGAAGTATGAGCCAAGAGAAAGCTGGCAAAGAAATCTTGCCTTTGCTTATAAGCCCTGAGAGAAAAGGCAGCGATTAGGATCCGTTTTTGAACTGAATCACAGTTACTGTGGAATTCATTATAATAAAACACGGAGGATTAGAACATAGTAAAGAAAAAGTCGCTTTGTAGCATTTTCATAAGATCAGGACTGAATTCAACCCTTTAATTCCTACCTTTCTAGAAGACAATGTTTAAAACTCACATTCAGTTGCAATTTGACTAGATAGCAGTGGACAGATTTTCATCACTGCTGTTGGCTCAAAGTTGCAGTGGAGGGGGCAGTATGTGTTTATATCTTTGTGTATCTAGATGCCATAGTCAAAGAAGGAGATCGATGGGGTAACTGTGTGTTTGGTCGCTGACAGCTTCCTTTGTGATCACTAGGTAAGAATAGGTAAAATTTGAGTTGCATCCCTTCCATGCCTCAACTGGAAGCTTCCTACTTTTAAATCTCCTCTAAGCAACTGAACTAACTGCTTAAATGGGTCTTTTGAAAATAGGTTCATTTATTGACTTAATGGCTTAGGATTCATTCTTTGCAAATTCAGCCCTGAGGGTCCAATCAGAAGATGAAATATGTCTTCCTTGGCTTTGGCAGGAATTGATTACAGGATGCACTTGCTTGCTTACTTGGCCTTCTGCCTAACAGAATAGGAATTGAAATGCTAGTAAGATGTCCTTAACTTCAAGTGTGTTGGGGTGATTGTTTTTCTTCCTGTTAATGAAAAAGTGGCTAAGGTAATTCACACAGAGAACCTCAGTCTAACGATGAATAAACAAACACAAGCTTTTCAAAAAATAAATATGGCTTTGAAACATATTTAGCTGTTTCTAGTGTGCCAACTTCCCAGGGCATGAAATGAATGAAGATTGTATGGTACAGAGATGATTTTGCTTGGGAAAACTTGTGTATATGGATCAGTGTCATTTTTTTCTGGATGTTGTATCAAATTGGAGCAGGACTGGCCACAAAAACCATGATGGAACCTGCAGGAACCATTCTCCTTCTCTTTGGGGTTCCCATTTGGACAGAGAAAAGACTGGAGCATGTCTTTTTCTAAAACAAGATTCTCAAAAAGCTATCTCTCCTTCCACTTCCATCTCCATCTCTCCCAAGATTATGCTCTCTGAATATTCAGCTTCTCAATGCAATGCAACCCACAGTGTTTGAGTGGTCCCAAGAACAGGGACACTAAGCCAGAGGAGGCAGTTACAACTTCGAGAAGCCTTATTTAAACTGATGTCAGAAGAATCAGGACAAGAGTAGGAAGGAGAAGGAACTTGCTATCACATGAGGCTTAATTATGTGAGTTTCCTCTGTATCCAGGCACTAAAGTGTCTTCGACAGCCACGTCTTTTGGCTGGAGTCCTTTGTCTTTGGATATGGTTTAGATATGAAGTATATCTTCATCTGCTCTTTCACTGAGTGACACTATTTGGGGAGGGCCTGGAAACTTTAGGGCATGGTTCTTATTGTTTGAGGAAACAGGAAACCATGGGTAGGCTTTTGAGGGTTATTATTTGGTTTTCAAGTTCTTCCTCACCCTATGATTCTGGTCTGTCATGAAGTGAGCAGCTCTTACTACATGTCACTATCACCATGGTGTTAAGTATCACAATGGCTCTAGCTAACATGAGATGACTCATCAGAACATAAGAGTGAAAACAGTTCCTTCTTTGAAGCTGATTTTTCTCTTGTTTTGGTCACTTCAGTGTAACAATGCTCTTTCTATAAGAGCAAGTCAAATGGCCATCTGGAACTCAAGTTCGTTATTCCGTCAGCTCAGCAACCCCAGTGGAAAAAAAACGGTGTTTCTTTCCAGTGAAACTTCTAAATTAACTTACTGTACTTCAAACAAATGGGAGGATATCACAGCAGTAAGGCAAGGGAGGCCTCAGATTTCTTCAGGCAGTAAGTACTTCGCCGAAATAAATGGTTGTGTTGGTTACTGGGTTTGGGTAACTACCGAACACCCAAGCCTGGAGTGTCTCTTTTTATCATCCAGAACAGCAGGTATTTTAGAAGTCAGGGCTCCCTCATGTCCTGTAATTTGCTTAGAAATAGTATTTTATCTTTGCATCCCCATGATGAGGCTAGAACTACATGGCTCATTTGTAGAATCTTGTCCAACTAGGGTAATGATGACAGTAAATACTCACCATAAAACATTGCATGCATTCTCTCTTGCAGTCTCTCCTACAGCTCAGAGCATGTGTATTCCTCTCTAACCCCGATTTAAAGAGAATAAACCAAGAAAAAGAAAGTTAGAAAATATGGCTATAGTCTCAGGCTGGAATTGTTGGAATGGTGCTTATTAAGAAAACTTGAGGACTGAAGAGTTGGCTCAGTGGTTAAGAGAGCACTGACTACTCTTCCAGAGGTCCTGAGTTCAATTCCCAGCAACCACATGGTGGCTCACAACCATCTGTAATGAGATCTGATGCCCTCTTCTGGTGTGTCTGAAGACAGCTACAGTATACTCACATAAAATAAATCTAAGAAAGAAAGAAAGAAAGAAAGAAAGAAAGAAAGAAAGAAAGAAAGAAAAAACCTTGGGGTTATTGCTTCATTCTCAAAGCTGAGGGATAAGGTAACCAAGAGAGCAGAGCGTTCAAGGAACAGAAATCACTCTGTCTAAACACCAACCTCACAAATACGTATTTTATTCACGGAATAGCTATGGTTTAGAAACGTGCTTGGAAGCCTCCATTGTACAACCAGTTTCTCTTTTCATTTTGCAGTCATTGATAACACACTCAATGAATGGACTCTCTTAGTACATTTGGATTTTTTTCTTTTTTGAGTGGATGATGACTTAGAATAATTGGGCAAGGGTTGAGACAGAGTTCTTTCTCAGGAGATGGCAGGTTTGTTCTGATAGGTGTTTGCTAAAAGTGGTCATTACCTGGGAGCTCTCTAGTGAGTCAGAACAGGGAAGCTGACCTCATCTTTTGTTAACAACTGTGCTCGTGTTTATAGAGAAATGGCCACCTCTAATCTACTAAAGAAGAAAAAAAGTATTGCTTTGCAGTGTGTGTGTGTGTGTGTGTGTGTGTGTGTGTGTGTGTGTGTGTGTGT
>JANHMN010000012.1:47000511-47063616 GCA_030674055.1 Rhabdomys pumilio
TGTGTGTGTGTGTGTGTGTGTGTGTGTGTGTGTGTGTGTGTGTGTGTTAAAATCACTTCTCGTAGCTAGAAAAAATACCAGTTGCTTCCTAGTCTACTTCCGAGTCCTTTTACCATGGTGACCTTGAACTCAAGATGATAAATATAATGTTGTCCCCAACTAGGTTTTGTGAATAAGGTGACATTATCTTATCTTTAAAGTAGCCAACTACTGAGCTGCTCCCCCATTGGCAATGAGAACTTGAGAAGAAAGTGGTTAGAGAACCATTGGGAGTGACCTACTCTTTGAAATAATGCTTCCAGCAACTGATTTTCATATGGCTGTTGACACAGCAGGATGTTCTGATGTGCAATGTAAATGTTAACCCAAATGGCCCCCATAAAGGGCATTAAAAGAAGTTCAAACCTCTGGAGGCTTCCAGAGGAAACAGCCAAAGGGGTTTGGGAAGGACTTGGATTTACCAATTGGATAAGAAAGTGGAAGGTGTGTTTCCTTTTCCCTTAATACAGTGGATGTTTCTCCGAGTTCTGGAAACAGAAGACAAAATGCCCTTGACTACCAGGTCATCAATTTCAGAGGCTGCTGTTTTTCTGGGTAGTTAGAGTCCAAGATTTGTTATTACTGATGGTCATTTGTAGCTTCCTTCTGCACGGAATAGATTTTGAGATCGCAAACCACAAGGCAAGCATCAAAGTGAATGTGAAAATCAATGACCCATCATAGCTACAAGTATGTAGATGGCTACGCCATGCTGCACAGACCACTGCAGGGAAGGATCTGCTTCACAAAGAACAGACAAGGGCAGCCTTATTTACTCACTTTCTCTGCCTTCTGCCTGCCACCTGATCTGCCGCTGAAACGTATCAGTGAACTTAAATCAAGTAATAATCTGTGACTAATCTATATTAGGCTTCTAAGCCATTGATCTCCTTCAATTTAGCAGAGACTTCTGTGTTCACAAGCTCTGCCTCCTTGTCTGGCTATCCTTTGCAATAAAACATGCTTTTTGCAAGTTCCCGAAATGCTGAATCTACTGGGTGTTTCTCTGGATGCCAGAAGCTGTAGAACAGGGGAATTCAAACTTCTATTCTTATTTGTAACATCAATAATATCACAGGTCAGCTGGGGTCCTTTTGCTCTACATGATGTAAATCACAGCAGAAAAGTAGAGTCTCTCCTACTGTTGGTCTTGGGAGCGTTTTGTTTCTTCATTGTTTGACACCAGAGAGTGGTATCAACAGGCTGCCATGAGTAGCAGCAAGTGGAGCCCTTTGGTGCCACAACTCTTATGCAAATTCTTATCTCTACACTCCATCAGTGACAGAAATCTTTGGTCACTCTACAAAGTTAGGATACCCTGGGCTGTGAGAATGGTCAGTGTTACAACTCCTGGGCCTAGGGGTGGCCGAGACCTTTGGCAGTAAACACTTGATAACTGTTTGTCATTTTTCCAATGACAAGGCCAGAGGCTCCTTCACCTGCATCTTTACAGCTTTGTCTTCTTGGGTCTTTGACCTTTCTTTCTTTTATTTCCACAGTTCCTCTTGTTCCTGTCCTTCTTGATAACTCGCTTGAGCTATTCAACTGAATTCTGGAGCAATAGTCACTGCCAAGACTGCTGGGGTGGCAGCTACCGCTGCTGCTTCTCTTACAGCTGGGTTTGCTTCTGCTGCCATGCTGCTAAGTCTGTGGCTCTGAGACCTGGGTGGCTTTCAAAGTGACCTCTTGCTCTCTAGCCTTGCTGCTTCTGTAGCTTCCTGTCACTTGACAAGCGCTGCTGTCCCCTCCACCATCTCTCCATGTTACCAAGTCACCCCACGCTGCTTGTGGCAGAGAGCAAAAGCAGGCAGAGACTATAAACAAGTCGTTTGTTGGGCCTAATGTAAACAAGGGGACACCACCAGAGGGTGTTTCCAGGCTGGCTCACCAAGTGAGTCAAACAGCCTCCTAAGACAGTCAGAAAAGGTTGTTTGAATCTCAAAAGAACTGAATCACAGGATTCATGGCATTGTGACAGTAATCCCTCTGCTGGGTCACCAAAGGGAGTGCTCCACCCTCTGGTCTGAGTGAAAACAGTTGGAAGAAAACTCTGGGGCAAGCTGGTTGAAATGGTCATGACAGAGACTTTCCTCTCTACAGGAGACCTAACATCTGTGATTGTTGCAGGAGTTTCCTCAACATCTTTGTGTGGATTCGGAATAACAGTTACTGGTGCAGGATGCTTCAGCTTAATTAACAGCCACAAGCTAGCAGATGAGCAAGGAAGAGATGAGCAGATGTCTTTTGGGGATAAGGCCTGTCTCTGTCCTATCGACTTTATTTATAAATAAAAAAATTCAGATTAAAGGAATGATTGCAGTAAGAATCTATCACTAGCAGTGATAATGATTTTAAGAGTGTACAATAATACTTTTTTTCCCTAAATTGAGGACTGAATTAACAATGCATAACACCTGCCCAAGCTCTAAGGAGAACTGGGCCCTTTTCATTTGTTTGAGCCATTATTTATATAAACACGCCCTATTATTATACTCTGTGGAATATTTTTGAACTTTATCTCAAAGCGCCTTTGGAGATAACCACAAAGTAGACATCCTTACTTCGATTTTGTAAGAATGAAGAGAGTCACAGAAAATAGCTTACCTACATGATTCAAAACTGGCTATGAACTTTTTTTTAAAGTTTTAATTTGAAAACTGTATGAGTATTCATGCCCTGCCCACTTGGATGTCTGTGTACCATATGCATGGCTAGTGCCTGCAGAGGTCAGAAGATAGAGTCAAATGCCCGGATCTAGAGCAATGGGACAGTTGTGAGCTGACATGTGGCACTAGAAACTAAACCTGACTTCTATTCAAGAGCAGCAAGGGCTCTTAGCCATTGCTGAGCCATCGCTCCAGTCCTCACCCAAATATATATTCTTAACCACAGCATGAACATTAAACCAGAGACTGTCAATTTTCACCCAGAATTCAATGCCCCTCACAGAACAAGTTTTAAAATACCTCTAACACAATCTGCTCTTTGGTTTGCTTTTTAAATATTTTTCAAATTACTCAAATATTTTTCACTTTAAAGAAGCCCCAAGTTTGTACCTGTATACATTTTTGACATCTTATATATGATAACCTTTCACAGCTCACCAGTTGCCGAATTATTATTCACCAAATTTTCATAATGGATCTCCATTTATTGTTGATGTTGCTGTCTGTGTGTGTGTATGTGTGAATTGGGGGAGCATTCATGTGTGTGGAAGGTTGACCTTGGGTTTCATTTCCCAATACTGTCTTACACGCTTGAGTTCTGAGCCGCTCACTGGGATTTGAGACTCACTGGATAATTCTAGGCTAACTGGCCACTGAGCCTCGGGAATCTGCATGTCTCTGCCTCCTCCAAATGGACTCACAAGTGAGTGTCACTCCATCCAACTTTTCCTGTCAATGCTGGTTCTAAAGATTGATCCTCAAATGCTTATGCTTACACAGCTAGCCTTACAAACTAAGTTATCTCCCCAGCCTCTGATTATATTTATTTATGTCACAGGATCCACTGTGGTGTAGTACCTTTCACTGACGTATTCTATTTTCTTAGGCTTCCCGCCAGAGTGACAATTTCTCAGACTTTCCTTGGTTTTAATGACCTTAATAGTTTTGAGGAGGACTAACCCACTGTTTTGTAAAATGTCAGTTGATCCTGTCATTTGATCTCAGCTTGCCTCGGTGGTTTTCTCAGGTATCGGTTTTGACTCCTAAGCTAACACATGTCCGGCTGGAGAAATGACCTGGCAGTTAAGAGTCCTTATTGCTCTTGCAAAAGATTCAGGTTCAGTTCCCAGCAGCCATGTCAGACAGCTTAAAGACACCTGTTACTCCAGCTTCCATGCGATCCAATGCTTTTGAAGCCTTGAACACCTGCACACATGTACATGATGTATCTGTACACACATACACACACACACACACACACACACACACACACACACACACACACACTTTAAAAAAGTAAACAAATAAATAATAAGATTAATGAAGAAAATTTCTTGCATAAGCTTTCCATTGTCCCAGCTTCTGTGCACAGAAGGGGAAAGGAATCCTTTGCTACTCCAAGGTCATTATTATGGAAGCCACTTAGAGAAAGTAAATGTGGTGTATGAAGAATTCTTTGGGATGGCTGAATAGGATACATCTGCCAAGATATTCTTAATCTTAAAAATATCACTCTCCTGCAAAATAAAACCTTAGTTATTTATAAGAAAGAGAAAATAATATGGTAGGTAGAGCTATGATTTCAGTTAATGACAAAATTGTCATTGCAAATAGCACGTTTGTGGCCAACAAAAACAGATGTCCGTGTAACAATTTGGAATCATCCAATGCATAAAGCAATTTGTAGATAATCTCCTAACCAAATATAGTATCAAAATCTATTCATTGTCAATTAGACATACATCTAGGCTAGATGTCTAATTGAGCAGCTAATGCCTAGGCTGTCTAGGGAGCTACTACACATGGTTTAAAATGGAGCCCTTGGTACTATACCTCAGAGAGACCTGATGCTGATAAACAAAAGACCACATTTCCCTGCTCTTTTAAAGAAGTGAGGCATTCTTTCCACGGAGTCAGGTGCCTCATCAAGCTGTTGTTGACTCAAGCAAAATTGTTAATGTAATGGTGGACAATTTATCACCTCCATTTAGGTTGTTTCCAGTGGAAAGTGTGATAAAGAAACACAAGTTTTACCAAGATGTGGGATTCAATACATGCACACAAGACTAAATAAATATCCAGCTACAGCAGAGAAAGATACCCTTAACAGTGTAAACTGTTTATGATAGATGTCGTATAAAATACAAGTGATTACTGGCTTCTTTACTGGGTTAAAATGTCTTTGCTTAGTTTTCTCCACAAAATGTATACCAAAAATTAAAAAAAAAAAATCACCTCTCAATAGCATCAATGAACCATACATATCAACTCTTACGTTGATAACTACAGGTAAGAACTGTCTCAATGTCTTTGTCCATGAGGAAAGTTTTCTCAATAGAAGAGACAGACCTGATTCATTCCAGGAGGAATGTGGTACAATGAAGCTAAACTCAAGGTGAGTTTTCTAAGTATATTACTAGTCATGGGCATCTTCTTGCATTTCTGTACCTCTGCTGCCCAGTTGCCTTCCCTTCCAACTATATTTGCAATCCAGGAACTTAGCCAGAGAGAGGGATTTAGAAAAAGTGAGGAAGTTTCTGATGTATGGGTAACAGAAGAGCTTTATCTTCGACTAAGGGCTCTAAATTTTCTTTATGGGACTTGGAATTTGAAGGCCCTTATCACCCAGAAGGCTGAGCTCCATCAGGAGTTGTGGGCACTGTGTTATGGATTGCAGCTGCGTCCTTGTCTGGCAGAGAAAGACAGGTATAGAATGTAAACAGAGTTCCAGTTGGCAAACATACATTCCAGGTGTACAGCAATTGGGAAAGGTGCCTGGAAGCAAAGTTATTAGCCATGGAGACGCAACTACAGTCCTGGGATAGATGCATGCCTTTTATTTTGTAAGAAGCCTCTGTCAGAGATGATGGAATCTAAATGCATCTCCCTTGTTTACCCGAGAACACAGATTTTTAGCGTGTGTAAATTCAATCTGTTGCTATATATGTGTGCATGTATCATGAGCCTTTACCAAGCTTCAATGAGGCTTTTGTAGAGCTGAACTGGGACTAGACAGTGGTGTTTGGGAAATAACTTGAGTTTATTAACCACTCACAGATTCTCTAAAATACTTCTGCTATGATAATCTGCTTTTTTGTTGAGACCAAGTTTGATGTGCATGTGCGTGTGCATGTGTGTGTGTGTGTTTCTTTGTGTGTGTAGGGGGGTGATTGAAAAGTTTATCTATTCCATAAACACTAACTTCTAACTCACCAAGCCCAACACTGTAGAGTTTTGTTGTAAGAAAACAGTGACTCTTGAGGTTAAAATGTGTTTTTATTTTATTAAAGTGTCCCGATAGGAAGCCTGTTTGTTGGATCCTGGGTGAGTATGAAGAAGACCAAGAGGACTTAGGATTTAATGAGGGCAACTGGAGAGGTGTGTGTTTCGAGGTTCCTGAGATGCCACTAAAATGCCAGAAGAGAAGCTGCATAGCAGGTCCATCCTCACAGGAGCACCCCAGAAGAGGCAACACAAAGGCAACAACACACAAACCACAGCATCAACGGATGTCTAGAAGATGATCGCACAAACAGGAAGCAAAATAAGTGCCTGAGGTTCGGGAACCACAGATGAGATACTGAGGACAGAGGCAGGGAATTCATAGATGTTTTTTGATGCATTTGAATTCTGAGGTCCTCATCTTCATCCTGGTCGTCATGGTTTTAAAGTTCTTTTCTTTACTTAACCGATGCATTCAAAGGAAAGAACTGATTTGTCATGTTTCACTACATGCAGAACAGCACATGCTTCAAGTCAGGGTCAATGGATATCTCAAACACATACTTCTTAATGATGGGATATTCAGGATACTTTCTTCTGGCTCTTACGAAATGCACTATATGTAGTTGCTTTTTATGGTGATATCACTGCATAATAGCACAGCCTAATAACTGTAAATGTACTACCTGTTAGTCAGTCTTTTTTTTCTTTTTTTAATTATTTTTTTACTTTTTTTATTGGATATTATATTTACATTTTAGATTTTATCCCCTTACCCCATTCCCCCCACCACTCAGGAACACCTTATCCCATCCCCCCTCCTCCTGCTTCTATGAGGGTGTGCCCCCATCTAACCCCCACTTCTACCTCCCTACCATTGAATCCCCCCCCCCAACTCAGTGTTCAGCCTTCATGGGACCAAGGATCTCCTCTCTTACCTATGCCGGACAAGGCCATCCTCCCCTACATATACAGCTGGAGCCATGGGTCCCTCCCTATGTGCTCCCAGACTGGTGGTTTAGACCCTGAGAAGCTCTGGTTGGTTGGTATTGTTGCTCTCCTCATGGGGCCACCAACCCTTTCAGCTCCTTCAGTCTTCTCTCTAACTTCTCCATTGGGAACCCTTGATCAGATCAATGGTTAGTTGTGAGCATCTTCGTCTGGGTATGTCAGACTCTGGCAGACCTCTACAGAGACCTAGGACCTAGGCATCCACACTTGTTCTTCCTTCTTCATGAGCTTTATGTGGTCTGTGAGTTGAATCTTGGCTATTTCAAGCTTTTGGGCTAATATCCACTTATCAGTAGTAAATACCATGTGTGTTCTTTTGTGATTGGGTTACCTCACTCAGGATGATATTTTCTAGTTCCATCCATTTACCTAAGAATTTCTCAAATTCATTGCTTTTAATAGCTGAGTAATACTCCAATGTGTAAGTGTACCACATTTTTGGATCCATTCCTCTGTTGAAGGACATCAGGATTCTTTCCAGCTTCTGGCTGTTATAAATAAGGCTGCTATGAACATAGTGGAACATATGTCCTTGTTATATGTTGGAGCGTCTTCTGGGTATATGCCCAGGAGTGGTATAGCTGGGTCCTCAGGTAATGCTATGTCCAATTTTCTGAGGAACCACCAGACTTATTTCCAGAGTGGTTGCACCAGCTTGCAATCCCACCAACAACGAAGGAGTGTTCATCTTCTCCACATCCTCGCCAGCATCTGCTATCACCTGTTAGTCAGTCTTATCCATGTTTCCACGTCTGCTCACTCCACCCTGTAAATGCCATTCTGCCCTTAACTTCATACATGAAGTTAATGAAGTTTTGGGCTATTTGTTTGTCTGTGCCTGGCTTTTACCTGACTTCCAGTACTATATCAACAACATCATCTGGTCCTTTCTATTGCTGAATAGTATTCTGCTGTGTATATGTGTCTGCCACATTTTCATTACTCATTCAGAAGAATTTTTGATGTTGTTTCCCACCTACCCCCTCTCTTGCACACACACATGCATATGCACAAACACACACAAACAGAAAGAAAGAGACGAACACCATAACCATACCACACATGAATACGAATGAAATATTATTCTATATAGAAATTTAACCACGAAGTCCTGACTCTTACAAAACTGAATGACAGAAGTGGGCCAAAGCTGCTAAAGATGAGGCTGAGAATGAGGTCTCTAAGGCATGGCCCTTCACTCCCCTGTATCTCCATAGGCAAGTGTTTAATCATAAGGAATTGGTACTCATTAATAAAGAGGTTGAACAGCTCTATCCAAAAGACTTAGAGATGAGGTTATGCAGAAGCTTAACACAACGCTCAATTGCCTGTGGTGATAATTTGCCAGTCCACAAGTCCCATCAATACACACAAATTAAATGTTTAATTTCTCATCCAAGTATCTCCTGACATTTGGAGAAAATCTTTTCCATAAATGACTGATCCAAAAATAATAAACAGAAAAAAAAAAGGAGCAAGGATGAGCCTGTAGGGAAAAAAGCAAAAACCTATGAATAGTCTTTCTCCTCTTCCCTCCCCTCCTCTCCCTCCCCTTCCTCTCTTTCCCCTCCCCATATCTCTCATTCCACCCCTTTCTTCCCCTCCTTTTCTCTCTTCTCCCCTTTCAGTGCCTCCCATTACCATGTCATCTCCTTTACTGCTCTCCCCACTTCTCAGGAAGAATATATATATATACTGCATTCCTGCATCAGAAACAGGAAAAATAAAAATATAAGTAGGAATATATACTCATTCTTAGACTTAGAGAACATGTGGTCAAACCTCAAATTCCATTCAGAGTTTTGAAAGTAAATTAGAGGGAACATTCTGGAAGAAAAAAAAGGCAGTGAAAATTGTAGCCAAATTCAAGGAAAAAACACAAGATAACTGCTTTTTCTCAATCAACCATTCTGAAATTCCAGAAGGGGAATAAAACAGTAACTGAGAGGTCAAATTATCAAAGAAATAGTCCAAAAAATTGTCAACAAGTGAATTGCACAGGTTCCTACATTGAAATGGCTCCTGGAACAGTTGACAGGGAAGACGAAGGAAATCTCACAGCAGACATATTATGATGAAATTTCACATGCTGGCAGTACAGGGAAGATCCTAAAATAAGAACCAAATTCAGCTTCTCTAGAGAAACACTAGATTCAGCCAAGAGGATAAAAGGAGACCATGTCCATGATGAGAAAAAAGATTTTTAACTCTGAATTCCGAACCCTGCCTAACTTGATTTTCAGATACTCAAGGAGTGAAAAAGCTTACTTTCTTGGTCTTATTACTCAGAAGAGTAATAAAAGACAATTGCTTCCTAAGGAGGTAGAAAAAAAAAAAAAAAGGAACCAAGATATAACTTCAAGAAATAGGCTGTGAAGCACAAAGATATATTGAAGGCATGCCTTGGAACTAGAAGAGATCTCAGCTAGAAAGCAGGTTCTAGGATAGTGGTTCTCAACCTTCCTAATGCTGTCACCCTTGAATATATCTCCTCATCTTGTGGTGAGCCCCAACTGTCAAATTATTTCATTGCTACTTCATAACCGTCACTTGCCTCTGTTATGAATTGTAAATGTAAGTATCTGATATGCAGGATATCTGATGTGTGGCCCTTCTGAAAGGGTTGTTCAGCTTGAAAAAGGTTGCAACCCCCAGGTTGAGTGCCACTGCTCCAGGAAGAAGCTGGAGCTGATTGCTAGATGCATTTTCTTTTGTGGGTGGCAGGAATGGTCAGACTGTATCATGCTGAACTAGCAGCGTTAACGGGAGACTTGGAAACAAAAGACAAGATAATGAAAATTCCAAAAAAAAAAGGGCTTTAGATGAAATATTACATATAGCCATAAAATGCAAGCCTGCAACATGAATTAATCTAAACACATGGACAGAAATGCATTCTGTATTTGAAGGACAGGCATGTATGTCAGAGTTTGTGAAGAAAGGAGTTGAGTTTATTTAACAAAATATAAACTTTCAAAGTGTCACGTGAAGAAATAAAAGAGTATATTATTTACAAAATTCTGTGGCTACTGTAGGACAAACAATTGAAGATCAAAAGAGGTTGAAATTGAGATATGAATGTTACTTTATAGAGTGTACCTTTTTACTGCTGTTTGGATTTTTAATGTTGTTTATAAATTGCCTTGATAAGAGTCGAATTTAATTTAAAAACAACAGGCTCACCTCCACTTTGTCCTTTGAGTTTAGCGCTGTAACCAACCTTCGTGAGAAATACTTCTTCCTGATATGGATTGGGGTTAAGAGAGAAAGACATAGCTGGCAAAATGCCAAGAGTAAATCCTGGAGGAGGGTGTGGCCCCAGTTGGGATGGCTAAATCAGCCCCTCCAAGGTGCAGGGAACACTGAGGAAGAGGAGCAACAAGAATGTAAGAGGCATACAATGAAGTAAAAAGATGTTTCCTAGATTTGATGTGGCCGTCACACTCATGAACTCACTCGTGGGCAGCTAAAATTATCTGGGTAACCTTGGACCTGTCAATATTTCATCACAAACAAGGGCTCCACCCTTCTTTGAGGGTCAATTGGCAGTAAACAGCTTTGTCAGAGGGTGAGTTGTTTTTTTTCACTGGTGTAGCCCTACTAAGTGGCCCTTGGTCCAGTAAAGAAAGAAGGTAATTAACTCATCGGAACACACAACATACCCATCCATGTCTAGACATGAATGCTATAAAAGTAGGAGGGAGACTCGAGGAGAATCTATCCAGCAGGATAGGGAACGGGAAGAGACGAATGGGATGCAGGTGAAACAAAAATCATTGTATGAACAAATAAAACTATCAATTAAAAAGAAGGTGAAATAATAAGCATTGATAATATCTTTGAACGTGTTCAGAAGATCAACACTAATGGTTGGTTTTTATCCTGAAAATAAAAGTCTTAGAAAAAAAAATTTAAAGTAGACTGTATCGTATTAAAAAGATAATAGCAAAAGTTTTGTTGGAAAGGCCAGGGGAGAC
This sequence comes from Rhabdomys pumilio, assembly GCA_030674055.1. Classification (NCBI taxonomy): domain Eukaryota; kingdom Metazoa; phylum Chordata; class Mammalia; order Rodentia; family Muridae; genus Rhabdomys; species Rhabdomys pumilio. Next base: position 47,011,427 of record JANHMN010000012.1, read on the forward strand.
GGCTCCATGGATAAAGTACAATAATGCATAACTGTGAGGGACTGAGTTTGGGTCCGGAGTACCCACACAAAATCTGGGCATAGAAGCATGGACTCTAATTGCTTCTGATGGGGTGAAGGAAGAGTGTCTCAGAGACAGATTCTGGGAATTGCTGGTCAGATGATCTAGCCGAATTGGTGATCTTCAGTTTCCGGTGAGAAACCCTGCCTCAAAAGATAGGATTGAGAGAAATTAAAGGAAGATACTCAAAGTTGACCTCTGTGTACACACACACACACACACACACACACACACACACACACACACCATAAGCCTGCATACATAAACATAATTGTTAAATTTTTTTGAATGTTCAATTATATTATTATTATTTACCTTCAGGAGAAAACTGTTATCATGCTCTTTTTACACTGGGAATTCTTGAAGTTCTTTGGCTACCCATCTCTGTCAATCTCTAAGATTTGTTAGGCTAAAGTTAAATGACGAAAGCAAACACATTTTAGATTTCTGGTGTCAGGAATAGTTTCTCACCGGGCTGAGACTGTCTCTAGGATTCCTTCAGAGATGTTTCCCTTGGACAGTTTATATCTTTCCTGATATCAGCCTCACTGAAGAACACAGGGATAAGACACGGAAATTTCAGGAACTGGGAGCTACTTCTGTTTCTTGGTTTCTAAGAAGAATAGCTAGAGCAGGGTATAGGGTGAGAGTTAAGGGAAGAGACGACCTTGACCCACGTCTGACATTGATAGTGCCTCCAAGAAGCATAGGTGCTGCTCTGTTAAGCAGGGAGTGTACTAAAAGTACCAAAGAGATGGTTAGAAGCAAGAACTCTCAGCATGCCTTGGAAACTGCTGAATTAAGAAACTGGAAAAAAGAACCCAAACCCACTTTTTAAAGGGATAAAGTGAAAAACAATCATGCCCTACTCAACACAGTTAAGGTGAATTTATGTGACTTTTTAGATTGTTCTGACCCTTGTTGTAAAAGTACTGTTGCTCACTGAGCTGCCTTCATTGATGGGAAAGCAGCAACATGCACGGAATTTTGAGTAGAGATAAATGGCAAGTCACTCTTCAGGCTCAAAAGGGAAAACTTAGGAACACAAAATTCCCCTCTCCCCCTTTCTTTTCAATAGATGGTGACATATGGCCCTTTTACAGCAACCTGAGCCTGAAATTTGTCCCCCATGGCCATTATAACACAACAGGGCTGGTCTGATAACAATCCTGACTGTAGGTTGCCTTTGGTCCATTTTTGCTAGTTTCCAGAAAGTCACCTCCTCCACTCTCAGTGCTCTCTTTCCTAATGAGTACTCATAGCCACACTCCCACCCGGAGGTGAAGCTAGACACATATAGCACCCTGGGAAAAGGACAAGGAAATCAAGCAGCAATCTTTTGCTGACATTCTCAAAAAACACAGGCTCTTCCATCTCTGAGGCATGCCACCAGGGAGAGAAAATGCCAGCACAACAGGATGGAGGTCGGCAGTCGTCTCTTGTTTGCAGATTTATGCAGGGTTGGTGAAGAACAGCTGCTGGCCCTGTCAGAGCTGAGATGACACACGAGCCTCTTGCAGCAGCTGAGCCTTCTCTTCTTGCAGGAGACCTAGCAAAGCTTCTCTGCCTCTCTCTCTCCTTGTGAACCTGGTTGGTCACGCACCTCCACTGGCTCATTCCTGAGATCCTGACAAGATACTTAGCTCAGCAGCTCAGGTGACTTCAGATGTTGCGTCTCTCTCTCTTGTGTCTGATGATTCTACTTCATGGGGGATTCTTATAAAGGCTAAAATCATTGTTAATCAAATATAAGATAATTAGAAATGTCTATGGTGCAATGAGTGTTCATTATCACTGACTACTGTAGGCATGGTAGTATTTAAAATGCAACAAAGGTTTGAGAGATAAATTCACATGTTATCCAAGAAGGCTGCTGGGTAAAGGAACTGCTTTTTATTATATGCTTGGTGTAGAGCTGAAGCTCTGATGGGATGTCATCTGGTTCTGCAGAAAGAGGGTGGATGTGCATGAGTCCTGCAGATAAAATATGTCCAGAAAGGCCCCCAGACATTGAGCCTATATGGGGTTCGAGACCAACTGACAAACTATAGACTGGAAGAGAATAAATGCTGCATATTGATTTATTCACAAGAACTTTTGAGCCTTTGGCCTTCTTTGCAGTTGAGAAATGTGAGGGGTTGAGAGGTTATACAAACTTGTCAGCAGAGGAGCTCTTAGTGGGAGGTCCTTAAGAATGCTTCTGTCCATCACGCTACCTCAAGTCATCCTACTGAAAAAAGAGACCAAAAAGAATAAAATGAAACAAGAACAAACAAAAAGAGCTAGACTCAGCCTTGTACACCAGCAATCCCACTGCCTGTGGGGTGGAGACCAGAGAATCAGAAGTTTAAAGTCAACCTCAGTTACAGAACAAGTTCAAGGGCAAGCTGAGGTTCATGAGACTCTGGGGCAAACCTGACAGCAAAACATTCAGCCTCAGTGACAGAACAAGTTCAAGGGCAAGCTGAGGTTCATGAGACTGGGGTAAACCCAACAGAAAAACAATAACAAAAATCATCGCAACAATCACAAAACAGAACAGAAAGCCCACTCTTGTCGAGCTGCAGTCAGTTTTAAGCCCTGGCTTCCATGCATATAAGCAAAGGGTCGGAAGACTAGAGATTTGCAGAGTGTCAGCGCATAGCCTGGAATCTGTGGGGCTTTTTGGTCTCTTTTTTCAGAGACCTCCTCCTAACTAACATTTAGGCAGTCAGCCTGTTGACCATCTAGGGCTCTGGTTCCAATTACTGCTTTGGCATGGATTCTCAAGCCAGTTCCTCAAACTCTCTCACTCAATGTCATTACATTATGAAGATGAACTCTATAAGGGCAAGCATAATTCCTGCCAATCTCTTATGAAATAGATAGATCCAGGAAGAGGCAGGAGAGTGCCAGGAGAACAGGAAGAAGAAAGGTGTATTAGTTAGATTTTCCTTCCATTGCCATGACCAAATTACTGACAAAAAACTTAAGTAAACTTATTTCGATTCACAGCTTCAGAGGGCTCAGTTCCTTGTTGTTCTGGTCCTAGAGATTTGGACAGAGCATCAGTGCCAACGAAAACATGTGGCATTATGGGTTCTTATTTTATAGAAGACAGGGTGGGGAGAGGACCACGGAGTCGAGGTAACTTCAGGACTCATCCTCAGTGATATACTTTCTTTAATTAGGTTCTACCTTCTAAAGTTTCCGGAACCTGCTCACGTTCCAGCTCCAGTTGTGAACCATTCTCTTAAGACAGGAGCCTTTGGTGAACATTTCATATTCAAAGCACGGCAGAAAGGGAAGATAATAAAAGAAAGTGGCAAAAAGAGAGCCATTGAGGATTTGAGGGGGGCATAACCACAGTGTAAAAGGTATGAACAGGCTGGAGATGCTGGGGTGGATAGTCAGGCTCAGGAATCCAGCCCCTGTAATGCCCTGACCTCTAGAGAGCTTTCACCATCTCGGAGAGGAGGGCGCTACTCCACCTCACATTACTCCCCAAGTACTTGGCCATGTTGTCACAGGGAGAGTCCCTGTTTGACTATTGACTATTGTCGCTACGCTAGTTAGTCACACAGAAGAGCAACAGAGTGTTTCAGGGAAGCCTTCTTTTTTTCTGAACTGCCTTCTCCCAGGCCACAGAAAGTCTAAGTTTAAAATTGGATTGAGAAGTGAAGACCAAAAAGGAAAAATTTGAAATAAGATGAGTGGTTGGACACATACCATGGATGAGTCAGTTGTATGCAAATCAACTTTTATTATGAACATCCAACACTTGAGAAACTCAAGAACCTCTTCTCAGGTCGGGGAGGAGCCACGTTGTCTTCACTGGGAGTTGCCAACGAATCTGGTTAGTCGCTTGTTTTTCAAGTGCCAGAAAACATTGAGCAAATCGAAATTTGGGGGTGAAACAAAGTACTCCATAAAGACAAATTTCTATCAGATAGAAGAAAAAGCAAAGCTGGAACTGAGGAATTGAGCTAACTGGCTGGAGATGCTGGAGTGGAGAGTCAGGCTCAGGAATCCAGCCCCTGTAATGCCCTGACCTCTAGAGAGCTTTCACCATCTCAGAGTAGAAGGTGCTACTCCACCTCACTGTCTAAGAGCCTGTGTTCTAGGACAGAAAGGCAGTTTAAATGTTGCCCCATCTGTGTGAACTTAAAGCAGATTGCTTATCTCTTGGGGGGCTCAGTTTCATACCAGACTAAGTGATTGACAGAAGAATAACTGGATCAGGCTAACATCTTTCCAAGGACAAAGACAAAGGGGTCAGTGAGATCCCATAATGGACTGCGTCTAGTTGCTTTCTTTTGCTTACCGTGGCTATGGCTGTGTGCTAACACCATAGGACAATAAAACATCTGAACAAAGGTTTTAAGGGAAAGACTAGAAACTTGCTGGCTGTGTAAGCCCGAGGATTGTCAATTTTGGCTCTGATTCTTTTGGTTCTGTTTCTCAAAGGGTGACAGGAGGCTGTGTTGTGTTTGTTGAAGGCATGATGACAAGAGTGTCCAGGCAAAAATACACTAGAAAAAAAAAATGAATGTCACAGTTACCAAGTTTTGGGGTGACCCCAAACCTTCCTTAGAAAATGGTAGTGGAACATTTCTCTCCTACTGAAAGAGGCTGTTTCCGCCAGCTGACTTCACTCTGACAGCTCTCAAATGTTAAATTGATCTTTCCTGCCTCAGAGTCCAATTTGAATCTCCTGTTTTTATTAAGAGTCTGTTATGTGGTCTGTAATTTAGTTTAAAATATCTCTCCAAAGACTATGATAAAAATAAGAGCTGTTAGTTGCCCTAATTTGTTTACACGATCCAGGGGGTGGTTCACTGGCATTTAATCAAAAGGCAAAAAGGACAGCAATGGCTACTACAAACACCCAGTTATCTTTATCTCCAGGGACACCGGAGGTTCAGATGGTAACGTGTTTTCATAAATAGGCTTAAACTGATGAAACTGCTGGTATTCGAAACATTCAGATTAGCTATGAGTAATATAGATATTCAGGTTAGTTATGCTTATTATAAATATTGTGGAGACACTCCCGCTCTTACATGGAGTGTAATCATCCAGCAAAGTCAGAAGTTCAAACTCTTAGCAGTGGTACCTGAAGCTTGATTACAATGCCTGCTGTAGTGGTGGTTGCTTTGTGTAGCAAGCAACTCTGAGGTGGCCTAGGTTCTTCCCTCTCATTAACTGACTGTCCTCCTGTCACTGTCACTTTGGGTTTATGCAGAATTGAAACCAGAATAAGGAACAGGGCCAAGTCTTAGATTCTACACACATAGAGTAGATTGTATGGTTGCTTTGTTCCTTTCTTTACACTTCCCATATAAGGGGTGAACTTCCACGTAACTCTTGTTTCTCATAGCACTAGGCACAGAATGTTGGGAACAGAAATTTACAGCTTTGCTACTCATAGGACAGAGCTGGCATGGGGTGCCAGCTAAGGGTGTATTAGCAGACAGAACCAGGCCAACTAGGACCTATTGAAACAGTCTATGTTTTATCCAGTTCTCAGGAGATTCATGGCCAAATTCAAGTTTGATGAGTTCTGTTGTAGACCTGGTCTTGATATCAGGAAGAATTTAATAGTTACAAAGTAGGAGATTGGCTTGCGCCAGATTGTAACAAGCACAAATTTCCAGGATCTCTATGGACTGGGAAGGTTACAAAATGTTTCAGTTTCTTGTCGTGTGATAAAATTCTTTGGCAATAGGTCTTAAAGAACAGATTATTTTAGCTTACACTTCAAGATACAATTCAGCCTGGTGGGGAAGTCAAGACAGCAGAAGCTTGCAGCAGTAGTTCATGTCTCAACCACAATTAAGAACACAGAGAGATGAACGCATGGTGCTGCCGACTTCCTGGTCTCCATTTTTACCATTGAGGATCAGTCAGGGGATGGTGCCAACCCACCATGGACAGGTCTTCTAACTGCAATGACTGTAAGCAAGACAACTCAGTATAGGCACGCCTAGAGGCCTGCTTCCCAAGTAATAACGCAACAATAAATATTCACCATACTTCTTTCTAGAAGAGAGAGAAGGAAATGAGGCTTTGCAGAAGTTCAACTTGGAACTCATAGGGAGAAGGCAAAGTAGACCACAAAGTAGAAGTGGTCCAAACTAGTGCCCTATAGAAATTCATGCCTCTTTACAAACACTTGTTGATACACTGCTCCAAACTACTGGCCCAAAGATGGGTGACCAGCAATGTCAAAACTTCTCACTTTTATCTAAAAGCCCAAAATATACATTGGAATGGAAAATTCCATGGTTTTTAATTCAACAAGGACCAGTTGACCTGACCCAATCTAATTCCACCAGTTAAGCACAGCTGAGCTAACTTACTCACCAGCTTCTCCAAAAGGCATCTAGCAAGCCGCTTCCCTCTGCATTTCTATTTGTGTATTGCTTTTGTGGGTTATTAATAGGAGACATGCCATTTCCCAGATCCATTCGAAAAATAACGATGTACTTAGAAGACCTGAGCCACAGGCTTTGAGAGAGCATCACTGATTTCAGCTGGAGAAGCTATCCTGGGAAGCTGACAACCTGCAGCCTTGCAGTGCAGCTGATGGAGAATCCAAGGATTCAGAAATCGGGCCACATAACCATGTTCTGCTATTGGGACAGGTGGATGCCGTAGACTGTTCAGCTTGCCAATAATGATGATATACAACTGAGATGAGAGCTGGGATACTATGTTCATGGTTTTAGGTCCTAGTTCGTGTGCACATGTGTGTGTGTGTGTGTGTGTGTGTGTGTGTGTGTGAGCATGTGCTTAAGAGAGAGAAGGAGAGAGAGAGGCAGAGAGAGAGGCAGAGAGAGAGAGAGAGAGAGAGAGAGAGAGAGAGAGAGAGAGAGAGCACAAGAGCATCTTGATTCTGTCCTTCTACTATGTGGGTCTAAGGGATTGAACTCAGGTCAAGAGACTTTCAATGTATACTTTTACCTGATGAGTCACTTCAGCTGCCTTCTTAGCGGATTTCCTAAAAACCAATTGCATAGTAATTGGAGGATAGTTTTGATATGAGAAATCCTAACTCCAAAACTTCTAGGTGTCATTTTATAAGACTGAAATAGTGAGAGCAAGTGACAGAGGGCATGAAAGTAAATGTGATAGAACAACAGGAAGAGGGAGAGGAGAGAGCAAGAGAGAGAGAGAGAGAGAGAGAGAGAGAGAGAGAGAGTGTGTGTATGTTTCTGGAGATTAAACCTAGGTCTTAATTTTGTCACCTCTGAAGTAAACCTCAGCTCTAAAAGAACATTTTAATAGATAGCTTAATTACTCTTTGTGAGGTTACACTGTAGAGTTATAGAATTTCAGGGAGATTTTGAAGTGGTATCATTTGTGCGTTTTGACCAGGGATAGAGTAAACAGAAATCAACAATCCATTGCATGAAGAATTCGTATGTTGAAATATCAGTGGATTTGGATATTTTTGTAAAGTTACTGTTACTTAAAAGAGGTTACCTGCATATGCTAGTTCTCTGGGAACACAACACTGATCTATGGCATTTTCCTATCTCGATGTTGTTAGTTTTAAAACTGCAGTGACTGACACATGCTGCTAACAGGGCACCTCTGAAAGAAGATCTAGGAAGACCATAAAGAATCAGCTTCTGAAAGGCTGTGCCAGATGATAGAGCTCATCACAGGGAGCCCCTCATAAAGCAGTCTTAGAAGAAGTGTAGACACAGGGCTATGGCAGCACTGCATATAAAGGAATTCTATATAAAGGATTATATACCAAATATGTACTAACCAGAAGTTTATACAAAAGCTATAACCCCAACCCCCAAAATCTAAAATACATGTTTAGCCCCGCTGTGGTGGCACAAGTCTTTAATTCTAGCACTTGGAAGGCAGAGTCAGGTAGATCTCTGAAAGTTCGAGGATAGCCTGGTCTACAGAGTGAATTCCAATGCTACACAGAGAAACCTTATCTCGAAAAACCAAACTAAATCAACCAAACCAAACCAAACCAACCAAACAAACAAACAAACAAACAAACAGCAGAGGATAGTGGTCTAGATAGGTTGGACCAGAGACTTGATAGAAAACTGTCTTATGTAAATGAAGTAAGTTTGCAAACTTCCAGTTCAGCACACTCTAGGGTATGGCCTGAGAGTCAATGATGCTAATATACTTCCTGTGGGGCTCAGGATGTTGGTCTGTGGGCCATATTCTCATTAATGTCTGACTACACTCAAAATGAGCTGACCCCATTTTTTGAACCCACGCCAAAGCCACAGCATTTAACAATATAAGAAACCATGAAGCTGGACACTAGCAAGCATAAGAAGAGGTGGAGACAGCATCAGACTTTGAAAGAGTGTTCTTCATCCATCTGACCAACTCAACAATGTTCTGCTGAGATTGGGTGAGGAAAGTCCTAGTGGTCTGGGGAAGTTCTTTTTTGCCTAGAAGCAAAAACTAAACACAAAAACAAGCAGTCAACCTGCAGATTATGTCCGTGTGGTGGTTTGAGTATGCTTGGCCCATGGAAGTGGCACTATTAGGAGGTGTGGCCTTGGTGGAGTAGGTGTGGCCTTGGTGGAGTAGGTGTGACCTTTGTGGAGGAAGTATGCCACTGTAGCTTTTGTAGTTTTGAGGTTTCCTTCTGTGTTCAAGCTCCACTCAGTGTGGGAGAGAGTTTCTTCCTGACTGCCTTCAGGTCAGGATGTAGAACTCTCAGCTCCTTCTCTAGCGCCATATCTGCCTGCATGCTGCCATGCTTCCCACCATGATAATAACAGACTGGACTTCTGAAACTGTAAGCCAGCCCCAATTAAATGTTGATCCTTATAAGAGTTCCCTTGGTCATGGTGTCTCTTCACAACAATGGAAACCCTAAGATAGTGGTTAACTATAGAGCAGAAAATTCTCCCTAGGAAATATGCTTTATTACAGATGATTATATACATCATAAATCAATTGTCCAGCATGGACGTCATCAATTTATCATACATAAAAGCAATACCAGTTGGAAGCACAGTCACTGAAACCAGGGCTTCTGTATGCTTTGATTATTTTAGAAGTACCATGTAAGGATTCAGGAAACATCCTTGAAAGGTTAGGTCTGGCTCCTGGGAATTATGAAAGCCAACGAGGATGATGATGACAAATTTCCCCTTGTTTACAAAACCATAGATAGCACTGGTATTAAAGTTGTAGTCTAGGGCAATTAGAGGAAGAGTTGCCTGCTTTTCCTCAGTGGACAGAGGTTTTTATTATTTAATTTTATACATTTATTTATTTTATATGTGGGGAATGGTGTGAAGCGTGTGGGTATTGACAGGCATGATGATCAGAGGAAAGATTGTGGCAAATCTCTTTTCACTATGTGGCTCTAGGGATCAAATGCAGCTCGTGGCTAGAGCCTGAAACTACAGAGCCATCTTGTCTACTAGGTATATGCCTTTAAAAGTATTTTTAAATATGGTTAAGGATTGTGATAAATTTCTCAACTTATTTTTTTACTCTGAATCCTGTGTACATTGCCCTTTATTGCCTTTATTATCAAACAAACAAACAAACAAACAAACAAACAAAAAGACAAGTCTTAGTGAGATTATATAATGTACGCAAGGTCAAGGTGCAGATAAACTGAAGAATAGAAATGCTTGTCGCTTGTGATTCTCCTGTCTATAAACTGAGAGTGAGCTTAGACTTCTCTCTTCTCCATTCTATCACTGACTGTCTAGATAGGTAGGTGCATGTGTTTTGTGCATGTGCACAAGAGGAATTGATAATTCGGTATATGAACATAAATGGCTTAAATCCACATTTTTGTACATTTATATGTAAATATGAATCAATATGTTTCAAGTAAATTCAGACAGCATCCAGTAATTTATGAGATATAATTTTCTATAAGTAACTGATAGACTCCATTAACATAATACACAGGAAAATATGTATGTAGTCTGAAATGAGAATACATCTGGGTCACTCAAAGAGATACCAAGAAACAGAAGAGAAGAATGGAGTCAAAGACATTTTATGTCACAGTGGGCACAGGCCTGAAGTACTGAAAGGCTACATGGGTGACTACACTCAAGAAAAAGACTAGTCAGGCTAAGTCTATGTTCATCTTAGATACTTATTCCTCTTCCTACCAAAGAGTATGGAGTCAGACCAGAAAGGCCAGGATGCTTCTCTGTTTCCACAGGAAAAACTACCTAGGTGACTCAGAGACCTCACACTCAACCAGTCCTTAGGAAAAGAATCAGTTCCCAGATCCATGGGGTGACTCCTCAGCTCCTTTAAGAACAAAGTATTAAAGTTAAAAACTTTTGGTTACAGCTAACACACAAAGGGCTACCCCACCTCTTCTTTATTGGTCTTGAACTAGAAACGCCTGCTTTATGATACAAGACTTAGTCCTGTCAAACTCTAACTTTGGAGCATACACTGGGCCTCACTGTCATTGATCTGACTAGTTTTTGTTTTGTTTTGTTTTGTTTTGTTTTGTTTTGTTTTGTTCTGTTCTGTTCTGTTCTGTTTTCTGTCATTTGCTCCATTCTTTCTTTCCTTCTTGGGAGGACAATCTCCAACAACAATGGCTGAAACATCCATGTAGCCACATCCCCATGAATTTTGGTGTCTGTCAAATTAGACAAAATATATTCTATACTTTATTGGTCTAATATCAAAGTTTATCTCTTTGGTGGACCTGGATAAAAATTTCTTTTTTAATAAAAAGAGAAACTGCAGTAAAAGAAAATCTTCTCTCTTTTGCCTTCCCTTTAGTTCTAGTGTATAAACAAATGATATCTGACATTGCTGCAGCCCTCATGGCACATGAGACTAGAAGCCTGTAGACAAAGAGCCAGCATGCTATGGAGACACAAGCGGAAGAAAGAGTAGAGCTAAGACCCTTGATATAAATATTATTATTAAGCTCTTGACATAACTCTGGGACCTAGAATTCTAGAATCCTCATTGGAAGAGTAACAGAAGTGATTTTCCCCCCTACTGTTAGGTACCCTTACATCTTATAGGTAGCCTTATCTTTTATTGATATACAAGTTACTAAGCCTGTTTGAACCTAAACTTTCTCATCTAATAATTGAGGATAATACCACCCAGGAATGTGAGGAGTAATTTATGACCTATACAGTTCACTGGTTATGATGCTGTCCACCCATTTGGCTTACAGTTACTGTTAGGAGACAGTTTCCTGAATCCAGCCATCTCAGGAACAAGTTTTACCTTGTTGACAGGGTCAAACCTGAGTTCATGTTTCCAGGTCCCAGAACTCAACTTCTATCCTGCTTCTTCAGATGTGTCATGTTTGTCTCTTAACCAGTAAAGGATGTAAAGTGGGAAATCGCTGTTATTTTGTTACCTAAATTACAAGCACACAAGTTATAAATGTGTTGCCTATCTTGACTTAATTGACTACGTGCGGCTTGCCCATTCCTTTGTTCCTATATCATTCTAATTTGCAGGTCAGAGTCCAGGAGGGGACCTGACTGCAAAAGCTGACTCAAGGAACCTGAAACCAGGTGACCTGGATAAGTTCCAGTCACCAACTTTAACTTCCTTGCTTAACCCCTTGTGTCAAAATATGATTGGTCAATGCAACAGCCCACTCTGCTTCCCCTTGCTTTGTGTTCCCATCCTATAAAAATGTTATACAATCTCCCTTTGGGGATTCGGTTCAGATCCCAAACCAGCATCCTCTTGCATGTGCAGAAAATAAAGTTTTCATTTTTAAGCTTCTGTCTCTGAAGTGAGTTTCTCAGCTTCTACCCCCAAACCCAACAGTTACACCACGTGTAGACATCTGCCTTGGGGTAGCATGAAGATTGTTAGATGGTTGATGATTTACTGAACAGTCTATTAGAGAAAATGAACATTTAGCATGGTGCCTAGTTTAACTGAGACTGCTGTGAATTATCACTTTACACGTATGTGTCAATGAGTATATGTCCATTCATATCTTTTTGTTCCGACCATACTTTCCTGACTTTCTAAGGAAGTATTCCCTTCCTATCTGGGGAGACAGGTTTTTAGAGCATCGTTCAATGACTCAGAAAGCATCCTTCTTATATCCACTAACTACATACACTTAGTGTTTCTAAAGAGCATAAACACGGGTTTGGGCTTAAGTTTCATTATCCTCTTTTCCTACCTAGATTCCTCAAGTTCTTGTAAGCTTCATCGGCCACAAAGGTTGCCAGACCCTTGGGAAGGTGTGCATTGATCTAATATGAAAGCATTGTGAATCTCATTGTCCCCCCAGATGAGGGACAGATTACTGGTAAAACTGCCACCATTTTATTTCCCTTAATTTGTCCTTTCAGAAGTGGCTGCTCTCACCGTTACAGGGAGTTGTTGAAATCGTCTTTATTTTTCCTGCAGCTTCGAAAGCAATCAACTTGTCTATGAAAATCATCCTCCATTGTCAAGACAACAATAGCCCTGGCAAACTCCTCTCTGTCTTCAAGTAGGATTCAAAAGGCATCATCTCTTCCAATTCCACAGAAAAAGGAAGTGCCTAAGACTCTGCTTCTGAAGTGCTAGGTAAAATACTTTCATGTCTCTCTCCCTTTTCCACAAGGTGTAGAACTGGCCATTCCTCTTTTGGAAATTCTCAAGGGGGTAGAATTGACAACTTAACTCGAATTAATCTGACTGCCTTTCTCTTTAGAGTACAGTACACTTCAAGATTTGAGAACTCCTTCTTTAGTAAAAATTGGCCACAGAGAATGACACGCTGTGATTGTGACATCTCACTAAATTGAGGACCAAAATGTTGCTTGAAAAATAGTTTTCATGAGTATAATGCTAACTGATTGAGGCAGAGGCTCCATATTTTTCTTTCTAGATAATTCTGTTTTGTACCTAGTCATCTAGGGGCACTCCTTCAAGAGTAAACTGCACTCTTTGTGTATAAAAGTTTTATAGTAACAATGACATGAATGTGAATCTCTCTTCTGTAATTTGTCACTAAATGTTCAAAGGGCAAGTTATTTGACTCATTTGTAAAATGAGGGTTTTGATAAAACCTACTTCATAATAGTATCTTGTTAATGAGGTAAGTTAAAGACTATATAAACACACATGATACAGAAGTCAATGTATGATGCAAATATATTGTGAATCTCACGTAACCTTCTCTTAGGCACTCTGTCAATAAATCCTCATTCAGTGCTGGCGATACTCAGAAAATATTCCTTCCTGCTGGTGTTCAGACTGCTTCCTACACCTTGGAATTTGCATGTATGGCTTGTACACCAACACCAGTCACCCATAAAGTACGGTGCTGAGTGTGCCCACTGAAAGACCCACCCTTCCTTCTAAAGCAATTTCTTTTTTTCCTGCAACCACAACCTCTGCTGCCAGGCCCATCAAACGTGGTTTGTGAGAACATTGCAAACTCTGCTGGTCCCCACAAATTTCTATCTATCAAGCACTGCATGGTGAAGTGCTTCACTCTCAAAGTTTTGCTTTCATTTGGTCGATATGTTTGGATGCCCTCATGGTGAAATGTCTGGTGTTTTTTGAGCAAAGCTGTTGTTAAGGGTGAAGAAAATAGAAAGGAAGAAAGCACAAAGGCTCTGTGCAGGAAATATGAAGGAGGTTGATGCTAGCTCTCTTTTGAGATGGCGATGCCCCGCTCTGTGATCTGGTCAAAAAGTCCTTTTCACAAAAGAATTCAACTCTTCTATCAAATGATTTCAAGGTAGTATTTGTTAACTTTAATTCAGCTTATGAGAAAATCCATTTCTCAAATGAAAACACATCTTCTCTCTGATAAATCGCCGTATGAAATGTCTCTTCTCTCTCTCTCTCTCTCTCTCTCTCTCTCTCTCTCTCTCTCTCTCTCTCTCTCAGTCCTTTTCAACATTTCAGAAAAAGAAAGCTTGATAAAATGTAATGCAAGAATTCAACACAGCAAACAATGTTTGTGCTTGTTCTTGGAAGCAAGGTAAGTGAAGCCATGTAACTGGTATGCTGTCAGAGATGGGGTGCTTATAATGTGATGTGAGTAGGCTCACCAAGCATTTATCATGAACCAGGCCTGTGTCTATACAACACTCCAGTGGTTTGATTCATTCATTGTTTTAGGAAACTTGACCAGTGGATGCTTGGAAAGGCTCAATCAAGGTCTGAAGAATCTGTCTTCTCGCTGTTGAGATTTTTTTTTTGACACACACTTTAAACTATTTCTTAATGCTTTTATTCATGTTTTTAATCTCCTGGTTGGCATACTGGTTGAAATGGACTTTTAAAGCTAGACTGAGGAAGATGTAAACCTGTTTGGCTACTTTTTAAGCTGTGTAGTCTAAGGCAAGTGGTTTAACTTGTGTGGACTTGTTTTTCCGTGTAGTGAGAGCAACACTGTACTTCTGTTTCAGGGATTTGTACAGATTCAATGTTTGCCTTCTGTTATAGCATCTCATCTGCGTTAGAATTTCTCTTGATATCATAGCACAGCGACTTCTTCCGAGACTGTAGTTTAGGGGTTGGGGAAAGTGTCAGCCCAGGGACATAAATTGGAATCAAAAGCTTCAACACCCATCCTTGAATGCCTTCATGCTTACAGTACCTCCTACAGTGCAAGCAGGCACCACTTCAGGAATAGAGGCATCTCAGGAGACAGCTTCTGAGAGAAAGGCTGGACAGAAAGTTCAGTGAAGAAGTGATACTGTGGAGAATAGCATCCCTTGTGGCCAAGGAAGGAGCAGGGTAGAAAGGAGAGGCTGGACACTAGAAGGAACCTACTGAGTGATGGAGAAAAGGAAAAGCTATGTCCTGAAGTGGGAACAGGACAGTTCTCTTTGTCTACTACAGGTAGAAATAAAGGGCCCTGGTAAGCCTTGACTCAGGGCAGAGATGAATAATACAGAAAAATTATCTCAAAGCAGGTATATGTATGTATGTATGTAAATGAATCCTTTATTCTTCTTGTCTAATTAGTATCTAGTCTTAGACTTGCAATCAGTTACTACTGTACCTAGGTAGGTAAGTACTTAGACACATAAATGGGCCCTGCACGCATGACCAATTAATAGATATCTAGTGAACACATACTTCAGTAATTATATGTGACATGAGAGCAGAAAAGAAAAGGCGTATTGAGCTAGGATCTGTATGCCCAACTTGTGAACTTCAGACACGAAGGGCAAAGCTGGAGGCCAGCCTGGGTAACTTAGTGTGACAGGTCTCAAAATAAAATTGATAGGTGGATAAAGGCATGGCTCAGTGGTAGAATACTTGCTCAGCTAGTACAAGGCATTGATTGGGTTTAACTCCCAGCAATGAAATGAAAAGGAAGAAAGAAAGGGAGGAAAGAAATAATGCACCTATAAGTGTTTGTGTGTGTTTGTGTGTGTGTGTGTGTGTAAACACACACACAAAAGGAAGTTATGCCACTGGGGCTGACACTGGGCCCCCCACAAGAACTGTAGTCTAACAAAACCCTTACTATCAAGCACCAGAAATCTTTTTTAGAATGGTTGTACAAGCCAGAAAGATTGTACAAGCCAGAATATCAGGAAGTCTACTGTGAAGCACTCTCTCCTAGAAATGGCTGCACAATGTTCACCAGATCTGAAGAATGGCAGTATCAGATCCCCTGCTAATGTGGAAGTCTTGTGGGGTCTCACCCCTTGACACGGAACTATAGGCAGCTGATAACTCGTGAGAGGGGGAAAGATGGCCGCTCCCAGTGATGAGCCCTCCAATTGGTTATCCAATATAGAATAGCCAGGCCTAATAACAGTATACACACCAACAAAAATGGATTTAGCAAACTGTTTTATGTATTTGTGCATATGTATACGTAACAATAATCCTTGAGGAAGAAGCAGCTATCGGTTTGAGAGTGAGGGAAGGACATGAAAGGAGTTGGGGGAAGGGTACTTCAGAGGGGCTAGAAGGAAGGGGGGATGTAATGGAGATGGATTTTAACTAAATATTAAAAAAACAAAACCATAAATTTCTTAATATAAAATTATTTTTACTTCAACATATTATTGCCTTTTACAAAATGATTTCTTTTTCGTGCTTAAGTACCACATGCATGCCAGATGCCTGTGGAGACCAGAGGTAGTATCAGATCCCCTGGGACTGCAGTGACAGATAGTTGGGAGCCATCATGTGGGTGATGGCTCTTAAACACTGAGACCTCTCTCTGGCCCCCAGCGTATTATATCCTGAACCACATGTGACTTTAAACAACAACAACAAGAAGAAAAACTGCTTGAGGCAATGGATACAAAAGTAAAAGATGATCTTCTAAATGAGGACTTGGACGCCACTATTAATTGAATATTGGTGAGGGTGTTTGCAGTGCACTAGGTGAGGAAAAGGGGGGTGTTAACCCTAATTTCACAGAGCTTCACATCTGTCTGGGGATAAAAGACATGCAAAAGTTGAGCCTAGAATCCATAACAGAGGGGTGTGAATATTGTCTATCCTTGGAGTTCAGAGGAATCCTTACGAAATGATCTCAAAGGGAAGCAGATGGATTTAAACCTTCAGGGTTTCTCAACCTGTGGGTCACGACCCCTCTCTGCTCTCGGTTGAAGGACTCTTTCACGGGGGGGGGGGGGGGGGGGGGGGGGGGGGGGGGGGCAGGGGGCCACCTACAAACATCAGAAAACACAGAGATTTACATTACCATTCATAACAGTAGCAAAATTACAGCCACAAAGTAGCAACAAAAATAATTTTGTGGTTGGGAGTCACCATAGCATGAGGAACTGTATTAAAGGGTGTAAACATTAGGAAGGTTGAAAAACACTGTTTTTTTTTTTTTTTTTTTTTTTAAAAGGGAGGGGCCAGGGCAGCAGGCTGCGGAAAAGGTAACAACCAAGGCTGCAGATGGCTCTGAGTGTGAAGAAGCTGGTGCAACTTGAGGAAAGGAATCAAGTGTTTGAGATAAGAGGAAAATAAATGAAGATGGACGTACATTTTTAAAAGACCAGTCATTTTTTTTATCCATTTTATATTTCAGATGTACAGGTTTCACTCTGTAGAGACATTGTACCAAACTCTTATCTTGTTTGGCATTTCCTGCTGGGTATATTCCTTCACAACTGATAGAGAGGAAAACATCAGGCCAAATAAACAGTTCTAAGTCCGGCTTGCTGAATGGAGGGACTTACTGGAGATATTTACAGAAGGCTAGATGACTCCAGCAACTGCATCACCAAAACCCCCATCTCAGCCTGGATGAGGATGTAGGATACTTCCATCATGAGAGTCTTCTGACAACCTGCAGGTAGCTGCATCCTCAGAGTCTTTTGTCCCCTAGCATCTTACTGTCTCTACAGCCTTGAGCAGGGGCCTGGAAAGCATTCTCAGTTTCCTGGCCTTATGTGCCTCCTCCTTTCTTGTCTCATGAGCCTAGCTAGAGGCGACTCCTCACCAACTCTGCTGGGTCTCCCAGGAGGGAAAGTTTAAGTCTTGAGGAAATAGATACACTACACCATGTGTAATTGTGTCCTTTCAAGAGATGGAATTGATGAGTAATTTACTGGCAAAATTTTTCATGTTTAGTTCTTGTTAATGTAAGATTTCTTCGAAATTTGGGGAGCAGGGAAATGACAAGATTCTATTTGTCCCTTGAAGAGTAACAGGCTGAAAAACTTCCTCCAGAGACCAGGTACTAATCAAAATGGGGATTGGCTGACTCTTGAGAGCTCTGTTACCAGAGAGGGTTGTTGAGAACCGCACTATCCCATGTTTGGGGACCAAAATGTCTCAGACTGCTCTGTCAATGTTGGAACCTGCACTGCCAAAAGCCTTGGGGGCTAAACTGTTAGAGCCCACACTTCCCCAAGCTCCTTCAGTCCCAGTCCACAGGTCAGGTTTCAGCAAGAGAGAGAGGAGACCAGACAGAGTATGATTCAATCCTGTTTATTCTTCAGTCTCTCTTCTTCTCTCCAAGTTCCTTGTTCTAAGTCCCTAGTTCCTAGTACCAAGTCTCAAGTCCTAATCCTAGTTCCAAGTTGCTAGTCTCTTTCCCAGTTCCAAGTTCTAGTCCAAGTGTTCTCCAAGTCTCAAGTCTCAAGTACTAGTGCCTTTCCAAGTGCCTTTTCCAAGTGTCTAATAATTTCTTCTGTCTGCCTCTCGCTTTTTATATGTCTCACTTCTAAGTCACACCTTTAAGTCACAACTTTAAGTCTTATCTCTAAATTACACCTTTAAGTCACGACTTTAAGTCTTGTCTCTAAATCACACCTTTAAGTCTCACACACCCAAGGGAAAATTCTGGATATCTAAAACAAGACGTTATCAGAGTGTGCTCAGCTGTTGTAGGCTGTTGTAAACAAGTCTCTTGTCAGGGTACATGGCTCAAGATGGCTGCAAGGATGATAGCTGCCTTCTGTTGGCTCCCCACAGAGGGTGAGACCTCTGAGGTAAGGGAGCATTGCTTTCATGACCTGCAAAGGAACATCCCCAAATGTCTTAAATATAAGCAAGTGTTATAAATGAGTAAAGAAATACAATGATTTCACAGGTAAAGGTCTTTGCTGCGACAACTTGACAACCTGATGTAGATTTCTAGATCACAAAGTAGAAGGAGAGAGCCAACTCCCCAAAGTTGTCCTCTGATCTCTATACACAACTGCATGTACACACACACACACACACACACACACAAGAACACACAATAATAATAATAAAAAAAAAAAAAAAATAATAATAATAATAATAATAATAATAATAATAATAATAATAAAATTTAAACAAAATAGCCCAATATTTGAACAAGATACTTACTATTAAATCTTTTAAAGCTCCAGGGAGGAAAATAAAACAAAAGCTAGTTTCTCCAGGAAACACCATGAATTCTTTGACCTCACTAGACCACAGAACAACCTTGCATGGGTGGATGAGGCCAAATCTCATGTGGGAATCCTTCACCAGGAACACCATGAGAGAACAAGCTTGGACTACTTAATTCACGATCTGCCGCAGAAACCACATTATGCTTTAGTTCTTCCTCACCTGGACTATTGTTGGTGTCTTGGCAGGCTCTCTATTCATCTGTCATACTTTTACTGTCTATTCAAAACACAGAGACATTTAATGTTTTTTTATCCTACCAGCTGTAACTCTCAAACCACCCTTTATGTAGGCAATTATATCAGCTTTCTGTTTCATCGGAGAATTCAATTTAAGATTTTAGTGCCAGTGGTTAAAATACTTACTTCATACATAACTTGAAGTTTGTATGGTTTTAATTCACATTTATGTTTCTGTTCACACTCTGCATTCTTTAATTGATTTATTTGTTAGCTATGCCATCTGCAGATTTTAGCTACTGTGCTTTCACAAATGACTACCCCACCTCCCCACCGCCCCCCCTGTCCCCGCCCCATTCTTAAAGCTATTTTGAAAACTATTTCCCCACCTTACAACAATTAAAGCTGTATTGCTTCTTCATCTTCCAGAATTGAACATCACTATAGCACTGTCTTTTTGCATCTTTGTCTGCTTATATCATTACAGTTTGGGGCATATACAGCCATAACTTTTTAACTATGGAGATGTTTTGTAAAATATGAGCGGAAGACCCTGAATTTAACCTTTGCTATAAGCACCATAGAAAATTTTAATTTTAGTAGAATAAAGTCAGTCCATTAAGCTTTTGTTTTGTTTTGAGAGAGGTTGAATATCAAATTCATCAAAGTGAAACCCAAGGGCCATTCTGGAGTCCATATAGATGAGTGTTTCTCTCTAACTTGCCTTCTAGAACTTTGTAATTCTCATCTGGGAACACACATTCCTTGTTTACTACCTAGAGTCTGTGATGAATGGTGGTTAGAAAGTAAATTAGGAATCCAGGTTAATTACCATGTCAGTGTAGAACAAGCTGTGGCCATGTTCAGCTTGGAACTGGGAACAAAGAGAAATGTGGTCTTTCTTTTGACTCCACTTGATCTGCATAATGTCTTCAAAGTGTAAAGACTTCATAGTAGGGGAGGAGCCTGCAACAGTCAGCTCTTTGCTTTTGCAAAAAAACCGTTGCTTTACAAAAGGATGGACTGGGTATTAAGACTATCTTGTACCTCACTGGTACAAATAGGAATAATTATGCTCTAATTGTATTTTGAGAGAAAAGTTTTATTTTAACAGGAAGGGTAATATGTAGGAGGAGCTAAGGGGAAAGGAGCACCGAGAGGAAAAGATGGAGTAAGGAGAGGAGAAGATGAAGTAGATGAGAAGCTAGGTAATGAGAGAAAGAAAGAGAGGGGGGCATGGAGGCAGAAGTTCATGTGTCTCCACCAGTCAAAGATAGTTTACATATCTAGGTTGGGTATTGGGCTACACTTCTGATTGAGCATCACCATACTTATAAAGCCTTTGATTAACATTTAAAAAAATTGTATAAAAGCAAAATGGAAAAGGGGGCACAGGATAGGGGTTTTCTAGGGAGGGGAAATGGGGAAAGGGGATGGCATCTGAAATGTAAATAAAATATCCAATAAAAAAAAGTTGCTTGTAGTATGGAGTCATCTGTTTCTATCAATGATGGAAGTATGGATGGCAAGAGTATCTTTAACTAATTGTGTAGCTGGATAGGTGGCTCAGCAGCTAAGAGCATGATCCCTGGAACCCCTATGGTAGCTAACAACTGCTTGGAACTCCATTCCCAGGAGATCCTATGTCCTCTTCTGGCCTCTGCAGGACACTCAGCACAGACATCCATGGTACACAGATACACATAAAACTAATAAAAGCCAAAAATAAAACCTCCAACTCCAAAAGATTTGTATGCATAAGAGAGTTTCAGATTTCTGGTCTCTCACAGATCTCTGCTCCAAACACTACCCAGTCCCTCCTCAAGATTCTTTCCATGTCTATAAACCTAAACTCAGCAATGACTCTTACTACGGTTTCACATGGAGATCACCAGAGGCACTGTAAAGCCCACTGAAATTTGGATCCCACTCAGAATTCTGATTTAATTGGTCTGAGATGTGGCTTTGGTATAGAGAATTTTAACATCTCCCCAGTGGGTTCTCATGTGTAGTTGAGGTGGAGTAGTGCTGTTCGAATATTAAATACTCAAAGCCATAACTCTGAATATGGTTTCATTTATTTTATGCCACTACTACTGTTTTTGAAGCTTCTCCTACTAAAAGACTTGGAACATTTTTCAGCAAACTGCTTAGAATGTTTTTCAGTCCCAGTAGCAGATCACCTGGAAAACTTGTTAAAGATGCAGATTTTTCTTTTTTTTTTTTTTAGTTCACTTTAGTTTCTGATTCAGTGCATTTGTAATAAATCCAGAATACACATATGAAAAGGTATAGCCCCAGTGACTCATGTGTGCTTGTATACTGCTTCAGAAACACGTCTAAGGAGAACAAGAAAAACAGGTTCACGTAGGTCTAAGGGCAAACTACTCTATGGTTTTGTGTTCCAATCATAAAAAATTAGTATACTTTAGACTATAAAAAAACAAAACAAAAACAACAACAACAACAACAAAAAAAACACAAACCAAAAAAAAAAAAAAACCCAAGCAAAGACAGGTTTATTCTATTTTTTGATAGTTTCCTAGTAATGATTTGAATACATAATACATCTTGGAGAAAGTGAGACTTTGTGGGAAAAGAAAGTAGTGAATCTAGGCAATGCCAATCTGTACAAAAATATAATTAACAAAATACTCAATAAACTGAACAAAGCTAATGCTTTAGTTTTTAAAAGTGACAAGAAATTCAGCACTTTTGTCTTTAAAACAATTTTCATTAAGAACGTTTTTGTCTGAAAAAAAAAAATAACCCTTGACACTTTCTGCTTCAGAGGATTAGAGAAAAATTTAAAGCATCCAATATGTTAAAACAATTTCAGGATGCTTAGGGGAACTTAACACTTTCAGCCTTTAGGATAAGCACACATTTTAGTTTAAGGCTAAAAATCCCCTCTGTCTAGCATATGCCGCAGTGGGAATTTAGGGAAAGAAAATGAATCACTCAAGCTGGAACTACATCAAAATGTCAAATTAACACATTTCGGCTTGTAACAGTGCCATGGGATGTAATGTCTGAATGATCAAGGCCGGAGGTTGCCAAGTGATTTACAGATAATGTCCTTACTGGTAGGCTGTAACTTTCAGGTTTTCTTAACTCTATCCTATCTGTCTGTGCTTTAACCCACCTGACAAGTTTGAACGGTAATAAACTGAAACAGCTGCAAAGAAAACAGCTGCAGCACAAACGTCAGTCCACAAGTCTGCCAAAAAAAAAAGCTAAGACGCTTCCCCATGGTGGTGAGGAATGCATTTGGCGTTCTGTTAATGTTGGGGGGTGGGGGTTGGAAGGTTAAATAACTTCCATTATTGTGTCTGAGAGGGTATTAGAATGATCGCAGAATATCACTACTTGGTGTTAGCAGTTTCCTTTTCTGCAAAATATCTGTTTGGTCCTCTGTTCTTCTGCAACCCTTGTTCCCTAAGGAGTGTGTTTTTCTATGACATCTAAACTCATGTCCCAGCTACAGATGGATTTATACGATGGGTTAGTTCAATTGTAGTACCCATATACATATGCAATCCATGTGTTGATTTTATTACTCAAGCGTTTTGAGTCTACCGTGAGGATGTTCAACTTAGCAGTGAATAAGTGCCTCAGCTTCTATCGTCAGAATACAGAGACGACCATATCCAGACCAGAGAGGAGCATCTTGCCCATCTGGAGGATCCCTGTCCTTACTGAAAGAGAATGGAGCAGACCTACATAGGAATCTCAGAGATCTTGGAGGCATCTGCTCTGGGCTGTACCACTGGTGCGTTAGCTATTGCAGCTTTTGTGTTCATGTTGATATTGTTGTTCCAATGGGCTCTTCTCTCACATCCTTTGTCACTGTAGTAACTAGTCAATCTGTTTTGTAGGCTTAACCGGAGTCTCTAAACTTTGCCAGCAAGTCTAACGAGCATATAACATCAACCAATCAGTTCACAGGTGAGAGAACAGCTATCCTGCCCAGGGACACATATTACAGTAAAGACACTTTTCTTTGCACTTTAATCTATTAGTGTGTTCTCTCCAGAAAAGGGGTAACTGGACGGCTGGTGAGATCTGCATTTATGATAGCCACCAGTCACACACAGGCACTTGAGAGTGAGTAGCCCCAGTTTTGAGAGGGAGAACGCGCAGCTGCCCAAAACTTGGGGCTATAGCTCAACAGCAATGTATCCACACTCATTTTTGCTCAATTAGTGATATTCTCTCTATATTTGAGGCCCAAAGCCTTTCTGAGAAGGGTTTTGTGGCACTGTGGATGATCAAAGGGGCTGAGTGAGATACTTAAAATACCCAAACCCTAGGTTACAACTTTTTACTACCATAATGGTTGTCAGGAATAAATCTCTACACTAGCAAGAGCCATTATTACCAGTGGTCAATATGGGCCATGTATTTCTTGGTTCTTGGCATCTCATTCAAGAATGAAATAAAAATCTGACAAAGACTGGAAAGGAGCACGGAAAGTTTATTCAAAGGTTAGTAACAGAATTCACCAGAATACACTGTGAGTGAAGACACTCAAGGGCCCTGAGTATTCGACTGCTGAGGCCTTTTTATTCTAAGCCAGATCTATCTGCTTCTACCTTCTTGGTATAACTGAAAAGTCTAAGTAAGATGGCCATTAGAGGGATGAGAAATGCCCTCCATTATTCAGAGAGTAGTGTGCAGCTTAATGTATAGGGATCCTATGTTGTTAAGAGGTTGCTATGCGAATTGTTTAGAGGGAATATGTACAAGTGTGATTTCAGACAGCCAAGTGTTTTGTTTGAAGAGAGGTGTGTGTTTAGTCCAGGTCAGGTAGAGCTCTGGTTAATACTCTTCTCTATGCATGCATGCCTCATTATCAACAGTTGTGTAATAGTGCACTAAAGTCACAACGGGAGATGCCATACAGTCTATGCTGTATATGAACACCTACAGAAATCCTGCGTATCTTAACAAACTGTACTATCCATAGATCCTGTGGAGTACCAGCCTATGCTAGGCCTTTGCACTACATTCTCCTCTGTCACAGGTCCACACAGTTGCTTTTGAGCTATTGCAGCTATGCAGAGCTTTCACTTTGGTTCTCACCAACAGCAGGCTTGCTCAGAACTGTATCAGCAAAGGTAAACTTACGTCTTCTTGGCCTCTGCCACCTGCTACCGCTGGCCATCTGCATAGCTCAGCACGAACCGCACGGTTTTGATCAGGTCATATCTGCACAGGTTAGAAAATTCAGAAGGTGCAGAAGTGGAGACGATGAAAGGTCAGCACACTCTGAACTCTGACCTGGACCAACCCTGTCCCCTTTTCCAGAGGAAGCTGGTCAGTTTCTTATGTAATCTTTTGGAGAAACTTAATCCAGAAGCAAGAGCTAAACAGCAGGATTTTTAGTCAAGTCAGGCCAGGTAGGCATTTGTGACTCAGGCTGGAAAGTGTACCACAGACAGATCTGTAGACTGAAAAAGTACTGTCCTAAAAAGCAATTGTTAACCTGTGTGTTGAGCCCCCTTTGGGGGTTGAATGACCCTTTCACAGGGGTCCCTTAAGACTATTTGCATATTAGCTAACTGCATTACAATTCGTAACAGTAGCAAAATTATAGTTATGAAGTAGCAACGACAATAATTTTATAGTTGGGGGTCGCCACAATCTGAGGAACTGCATTAAGAGGTCACAACATTAGGAAGGTTGAGAACCACTGTCCTAAAAAATAGTCTAGATTAGAATTCTTAAAAATGCACTGTTTATAAACATACTCAGGATGCAGATGCCTCTGATAGTCAAGGCGCCTGCTCTTGGCCCCAAGGCAGGGTGCAGCTAAGCATTATCTGCAACCAATTTGTACCTTCAAATCGTCTCTCTCATTTCAATTCAGAAAAACATTTTAAGAACATGATAAAAGTAATTTTAGAATAACAAACTGTTTTCCTATTTTAACTGGTTTGAAAGTAAAACTGAATTTAAAAAAAAATGAGCCAATATATTTTTTATTTTAAATAATTTCTTTCAGAGAAAATTTTTGTTTGGTATTTTTAAGGTATTAAAATATTTATACTTTACTTGCCTTTGAAAAGGGTAACTGAAACAAGCAAGCTGGTTATGTTTAAATTTTTATTTGTATTTTTTTAATTTATTCAATTTATGAAGATTAACCAAAACTCATACCCTATCAAAGGTATTACAATAATCTTTCATAAAATCCACAGTATTAAAAAAAAAGCTAGTAAATACTTTAAAGTGAAAACAGAAACTTTAGAGCTAGCTGTTAAAATAAAGACATAAATAATCTTTTTTAAAGGGAGGAATACCCAAGAGGGTAAAAAAACCAATCATATCACATGAGTAGAGCAGGAGATTTAAATATCAGTTTAGTTCCTCATTGCCAACATGGCATTTATGTCCCAGATGAGATTCCGTAATTGATCCATAATCTGCTTCAGCTGTTGATTCTTCTGTTTGAGTTTCTGTGAAAACAAAAGGATTTATCAACAATGTGATGTGAAATATATAGACCATGACGTTAGAAGACAAAAGTATAGCAAGTTAGGACCCTAATGATCCAGGCAGAAGCTAACCCAAATGTTCTGTAAAACAAAAGGTCTCCGTCTTAGTTACTTCTGTATTGCTGTGATAAGACACCATGACTAAGGCAACTTATAGGCGTTTACACGGGGCTAACAGCTCCAGGGGGTTAGAATCCGTGCTGTCATGGTGGGGAGCATGGCAGCAGGGAGGCAGACATGTTGCTGTAGCTATAGCTGACTGCTCACTTCCTGAACAGCCACTACCAGGCAGAGAGAAAGAGGGAGGGGGAAGAGGGGCAGGGAGGGAGGGAGGGTAGACTCAGGGAAGAAGGGAAGGAGGGAGGGAAGAGAGACAGAGAGACACTGAAAGTGCCATGAGTCTTTTGAAACCTCAAGGCCCATCCTTAGTGTCACGACTCTTCCAACAAGGCCAACTGCCCACACAGTTTTACCAACTAGTGTCCAAGTACTGACATTCATGAGCCTATGGGAACCATTCTCATTCAAAGCATCAGTTTCTACCCTGTATTAATCTCAGTCTGACAGATACTCTGCTTTCTAACTCAAACCCACAGAGGCCTCTGCCACCTGTTCCCATTCCTTTATAAAATGTGTGACATGTGGGGGAAGTGGACCGTGCCACCAGGCAAAAGAACTGGTAAGGCTGAAGCACGTTCAAAACCCTGAGGAACCTCAGAATTGACAACAGAAAGGTAAGCATGGAACCAGCTCTCTGCCAAGCTCTACCTGTCTTGGAACATGTAACCAGGACACCCCACTGAGAGAGGACCAGTCACACAGAATAAAAACCTGGAGTTCTCCAGGCTGATGTATGTAGATAGGCCCTGAGTGTTTAGCCAAAGAGCTTCCCTTCCTGGGCATTCCTTTCTGAAAGATGTGTTTAATCCCCGGGTCACCCTGAGTAAGACGTAAGCATTCACATTCACCATCAGTCTGTACCTCCCTCATCAAGGATCGCTATAGGAGAAGGCCATCCTCCTAAAGAGATGTGCATGCATCTCCCAGAGAAGGCCTTCTCTCAGACCCTCAGTATTCTCAACACTCAGAACCAGACCAGATTGTGCCCCATCCTGGGCTCTGCCATTCCCTTCCTGCCTGGCGTGTAGGGGAAAGGCAGACCTGTGGCCTCCATTCTCAACCCCTTAGGTCCCCAATGGGAACATGGTCTGGGTACACAGGAGACTGAGAACCACAGCATCCATCCCAGATCGTGCTGTTTCTCCTATCAGACTGTGCTCTGCCTCCCATGTGTGACTTGCTTGCACCCCAGTAGTGAGGCAGACACGCAGCCTGACGGTAACACATTAGTTTTAATAAACCTAGTATTTAGATGCTGTAAGGGCGTGGAACATAGTGGCTAACTCTATACTGTCTATCTAGACACTATGGGTGCTCAGAGGCTCGGCTCTTTATCAATTACAAATGGAGGACACTGGCCAAATTGTTTCACCTCCTACCCAAAGGATGCAGGTCATCACTGAGTCTACTCACAAGAGTTCATGGCAGAACCAAATGGTTTCCTTTGCCTACAATATTTCAGTTGCCTGACACCAAAGTAAGCATTTGACACATGTTCATGATAGGCACAGAATGTAAGCTATCAACATAAAAAACATGAAGTATGATAAAAATGCAATGGCTAATGCAAACTTAGTCTTCCAGAAATGTAGCAAGATTTCCCATCTTAAGATGAGGCACAGCCTATTCCTATCTCTAGAGAGGAAAGGCAAGTGGCCTAGTGACAAGGAAGGCTCCCTAGGCTAAGATTGATGCACACTTCCCACACGCTCCTGCCTCTCTATTACTGGGCACGACTAGCGTACCATTCACAGGTATCTCAGAAATCCTTTCTTCAAGTTCTATGTGATAAATATCAGCTTAGGTAACACGTGATACAAAGAGATTCTGGTTAGCTCTCTCATCAATTATAATAATTATTCAGTAACACTGGGGAAACGTTAAATTGAAAGATACAATACCTTAATTAGATTATTTTTAAAGTACTCTATTTAATTGCCTCTATTTAATTTCAGGTAAACTATTACATGTATACTAGGAAAAGGACTAAAGACTCGTTACTTCATTAAAAAGCAGGCGGAGATTAAGGGAACTGCTTTTATTACTTGTATCTAGATTCTGAAGTCACCAACAGGAAGAAGATCACTAAAGGGAACATGAAACACTTTCACTAGAAACAGAAGCAATTACAGACACTTTAATGATACTAGCAATACTGATTAAATTCATGTTTGAAAATAGGTTAGCACAAGACTCAGCGAAACATCCGGCTACACAGCATCCAGTCTTGACTCTGAGGACTTCAAAGGATCTCTGGGAGGGAGGATTGATATATCGAGTGTCTTGAACCAGGTTTTCAGATGACCCATCTCACTGAGACTATGAAGTAGTTAGTTAGGAGAGTGACATGTATACTATCTAATAAAATCAACCACATTCTGGGACAGAGGAAAATGTATTCTTACCACAAAGATCAAGACAGGGACACACCACCTGGATGGACACCGAGCATGTGTTAGGCTGGTAGGCTTGCAATCTCTGCTGAAGTCTTTAGCTCTGCAGCCTGTAATGTGATCCCACACTAACCTGTTCCCTCATTTTCCTCACATATGAATGGAGTAGAGACTTAAGGTCCTCTATTAAATTAAGCCACACATAAAGTACAGCCACATATAAAGCGGTAGTCAGCCTCACAGACTTGGGACTGAAAAGTACTGAGTTGGGAGTTAGTAACCTAACACATGGCTACACAATGCTTCCAAGGTGGCTGTTCTTTATAGTCATTCAAGAGTATGGAACATCACTGAATCATCACTTCTAGCTGTGAAATACTTTGGCTACCATGGTTTCCTTTTTAATTCCAACTTTTCAGGAGCTATGTAAGGAAGAGCTATTGAGAAAGAATACAAGATGAACAGGAATATGAGTTGATATTTTAAAAAAATATCTAATTTTGAAAATGGACCATAGTAGCTCACATCTGCATGCCAGACATCTGAGATGCTGAAGCAGGGTGACTGCTGCAAGTCTGAGGCCAGCTTCAGGTACATACTGAGTTCAACACAGCCAGCGTTGCATTATGGGACCCTTCCTCAAAATAATAATGGATATGATAATTAATAATAATAATAATAATAATAATAATAATAATAATAATAATTTGAACTAATAAGTCATAACATTATCTTGAATGTGATCCCTTTGAGAAGTTCAGGACCTCAGCATCAAGTATGAGGAAGACACAGGCAGACTATATCCAGTAAGGCTGGTAGAGAATAAGGCCATTCAAAAGGCAGAGCCAGCCTCTGACAGAAAAGGTCAGCAAACGAAAGTATCTGCCTGGGATCTCCAAAAGCAGGTGGTGAGCAGAGTGAAAGAACTTGGCTGGGCTGATGGATAATGAAGACCGTTCAGTCTTGAAGGGCAAAACATACAATGCCAATGAAATGCAGGGCTGCTGCACGTGGGATGCTCAAAGCGGGCAGGAGCATGGACCTGAGTTTCAGAAACATCCAAGAACCATCTAAGTCTGACGATCAAGACCAGATGTCACATTGTCAATAAAGACTAAGGAGCAACTGTAGGAAATAATCATGTTCTTGGGTAGTTAAAAACAGAATTTATAACAACCAGTATCCAGAAAGCATTTGTAGAGGGCTCCTCGATGGCACCATCACTGGGCAAACAAGAAACCTCCCACTAAGACTATTTCAATAATACTCATTTGTAAATGAGTTTTGATATGCTGGTCACAGTAACTCCTAAAATTAAGGTGTACCAAAGAAGTAAAGGTATTTCTCAGCTAACACTAGAATCTGGCCAATGTTTTCTTTTTTTATTAAGTGAAATACAAAGTATTTGGATAGTTTTACTAAAAAATGACCAAGCTGTAATTAAATACACAAGTAAAATATCTGGAGTCAAAACATGCCATGAGACTGTCACCAGTGAAACTGACAGTAAGCTTATTAGTGGTTAAACTGTAAATACATTTTCATGACATGATATAAGATTTAATATATACAGCCTTGCCACTGATTGATTTTAACAGAGGCTGACAGCTGCTATTTTCAAAATCCATCAGCTGTGCATAATTTGTTCCATTAACAGGTGAGCATGTAAGCAGTATAAATTCTTACAAAGTATGTTTATGCTAAGTCATACCATGTAATTTAATATTCACATAAAGGCTGTGACACTTGATAAAAACTGCTTTAATTTCCAAGT
This sequence comes from Rhabdomys pumilio, assembly GCA_030674055.1. NCBI lineage: Eukaryota > Metazoa > Chordata > Mammalia > Rodentia > Muridae > Rhabdomys > Rhabdomys pumilio. The sequence continues at coordinate 47,041,260 of JANHMN010000012.1, forward strand.
GCTTGGACTCGATTACATGTCAATCTTTTGATACTTCCCAGTACCTCTTTCAATTTCATTTCCCATCAACAGAGCACTTTTAAGCAAAATGAAAATTCTGATGTTCCCAAAACAGATAGTCTCAAATAAGAATTCCTCCTTTGCTTTGGAAACAGGACTTAAGGATCTTAAAAACAAGATGCAAACAGTGAAATATTAAATAAAACTGTAAGAAGTAAGTAATAAAATGAAAGCTAACCATTAGAAGGCCGTATAAACTAGGCCATCTCCCTTACTGATGATCTCCATGAAATCCTGAGGACCAAGGGCATGGCTCAAGGTGTCCTAGCAGGATGATGGGACTGGCAGCAGATGCCATAGCAACCAGACTCACCGAAGTCAGCCTGCTGCTCTGCAGCCTCTGCTACGTAACGCAGCATCTGAAGATAAGCAGCCAGAGTAAGCCACAAGTTGAAGACTACTATTCTGTTTACATAGAACAAAGACCATGTGGTATAATGATGCTCTGGATATATTTTTAACATGTTGTCACTGATTATACAGATCTATGAAGTATTATTTAATTTAAATGCCAATGTAGTAAAATATGGCACAATATTCTTTCTTTAAATATTCCCCTAACCATGCCAGGGGCATGGAAAGGCCTGCTACTTCTTTTAGAGTCTTACTTTCCCATCTACGTATCTGCCATGCACAGGAGGGCACACCAAACACTGGATTACTGCATGGCAGGCCTTTCATAGTCAGCAGCACTTGGCATACAGTAAGTGTACAGATACTTGAATATTAAAAGTTAAAAATATACTCAAGAGAAAACTTAAAAAACAAAACAACAACAACAACAACAACAAAAAACCCAGAGACAGAAACAGAACTAAAACTCCTTGGCACTCATTTCAAACCCTGTCTTTCTGTTTTGCTGCTGCCATTCTTTAATGCTGCCTTTCTGCATTAAGACCAGACATGGCTGTTATTTTAGAGTACTCATTTTCATGTCCTAACAGGTAATAAATACTCTGCATGTTCTAGTGTTACAAGCTGCTACAGTTCAGGTAAGTACCTGCCAGAACCTTGTGTGTTGAAGACATGGTCCAAGAACCTGAATTTGATCCCTGGCCCACATGGTGGAGAGAACCCATACCTCCAAACTGTCCTCTGACCTGGACATCTTTCCAGTCTACTTGCTTTTTAGCAATGAATTTTTTTCTCATCTTTCTGGTTCGAAATTTAAGCGAATCAAGCCTTAGTCCCCTTTTAGTTTTGCCTCTGGTCAGCTCATTCTCTAGTGCTGAAACAATAGGTCAGGGGCTGGGGACACTGCATAGCGGGTAAATTGCCTGCTATGCGAGTATGAAGAGCTGCACTTGGGTCCCAGCACCCACGGAAGTCAGGAGTGTCCACGTACATCTCTAAACCTAGTATGGAGGTGTAGGCCCCATGGGCTTGCTGAACCACTGTTCCAGCCAAAATGTCAAGCTGTGGGTTAAGGTGGAAGCCATGCATGGCAGCACACACCTTTAATCCCAGTATTTGGGAAGCAGAGGCAGGCAGACCTCTCAGTTCAAGTCCATAATAGTCTACAAAGAGAGTTCCAGGACAGACAGGACTACATTGAAGAAATGCTGTGTTGAAAAACCAACCAACCAACCAACCAACCAACCAACCAACAAATGAACCATAAATTAAAGTGGCCAGTGATAGGGTAAGATACCCACAATCTCTGGCTGTATATGCACATATATAAACATGCACACAAAAGGAAAAAAAATGCAGGACAAAGAACTTCTAAGAAATACAGAAAAGCTGGAGGTCACTAGATGGGTGCTGTCTCCAGCCTGTCAAGAGAAGAGACACACTCCCTCCCCAACCCCACATTCCTTTTTAAAAATTAACTTCCATAAAATACAGTTTGATCTTAAATAGAGAATTTAAGATATCTAAATCGTTCCCTCTTTGTAAGAACCTGCAATTCAATTATGTAACTATAGTACACAGAATCTGAGTTAAGTCACCAGAAGACAGACATGGAGACAGGCTTTTACTGCAAAATAGACAAACTTTTGGGAATCTGTATATCTACCTATTTGCTGAACTGTAAAGAATACTTGTCACTAGAAAATACTGTGGTAAAAGGATGCATGGTTATCTTTTCTTCTTTCTCACAGCAATAAAACAGTTATAAACCCACATAGAGAAACGCGATCAGAGCTGAGATAGGAGCTTGCTTGTCCCTCCCTGCCTCCCTCCATCCCTCCCTGCTCTCCTTCTTTCTGTGCTTGGTAGATATGTGCCCTACCTCTCACCTACATACATCTTTAGCCTGACAATTCTTGATGCATGAACATAGTTTCAAGACCTAAAGTCCATTTCTCAGGCCCTTCCTTCCTCATTCCAACCAATCTCATGCTATGAGTTTTTTGTCATGATGGTGACTAATTACTTCTACTTTTGTTGGAAGCAGTCTGTTTATTCATCGCTCATTCACCTTTAATAAGAGGTTGTGAGGTTCTGTGAGCTATCCTGTCCTGGTGACCTGCCTATGAGAATGCTCTCTGCTAAAGCACTGACATGAATGCTAGGGTGTAACCACCAGCTTCTGACTGGATGGAGGCTGTTCTGTGAGACAGAGATCATACCAAGACTGTTAACGAGGCCCAGAATCTGAGACTAACATGTCATGGGCCAGGAGAAAACCTACTATTATTATTCTGCTTAATGAACACAGCAATAAAACTCTTAATGATATATTGTTATAGTCACAGATAGTGCATCTTCAACCCTCATCCTGGAAGCTTCCTCTTAGAGTGGATGGTAATGAATACAGAGCCTCACAGCTGGACAACGTGGAGAGAGACTTTGGATGACTCTGTCCTAAAATGAATGTCTTTATCACACTCTTCTCAAGTCTCAGAGTGAGATCTAAGTGAGAAAGTGGCAGACACATTCTAAGAGCAGTGTTAGTGTACTGTAAGAAACAGCTTGTTCCAGACACAACAGGGCGGATGCACATACCATCTCATAGAGATTAGGAAAGCACCGACAAGACCTATAAATGCTCTCACAAGACAAAGCCCAGCACAAAGGATGGGAAGTGGGCACAAGTCTCAGCTCTGGCCAAGAATCTTTTGCAAGCAACAGCCTCTAGGAGAGGAAAAATAATTTTCTCCAATGGGTGGACACTTGAGTGTATCAGTCACACTACAGGGCAAGTCCCATGCTAATGACGAGTTGGCAACAGAAATCAGACTCAACCGTTTTAGTGGCTTCTTCGTTTTGTTTTTAAGAAAGAGAAAGAATCTGAAGTAGAGAGGGTTGGAGAGCAGGTCTGGGAAGATTTGGGGGCAAAGGAAAAGAAAATGGTGACAATACACAATACACTACATGAAATTCTCAAAAACACATTTTTAAGTTACAATATTTAAATCTATCTCCTGTTTTTCTTTCTCCAAGATTTTTGAGACATTTTTTCTTATTATTTTTCCAATTTTTTTGAACATAATTCTTAATGCTGAAATTTATTTTCATATACAGTAGTGTGCAAGTTATTTAATTCTCCTAATTTTCTACTCCTAAAGATTAATTTTCCACATAATCTGTTTCCTGTCAGATTAGATTCTCATATTCATCAGAAAAGCTGTTTTTCTGAATATTATTTTACTAATCTGTTTATTCCTGAGCCAGTATTACATGCTTATTATACCTTTATAAGATGTTTCATATTACTTTTGATTTTTGAAGCAAGCAATCCTACATCATTAATCTTACTTATCAGATGTTGAAGTATATTTTTGTACGTTTTCAGAAGAAAGTCTCATTTTGGTTTTACTTGGTTTTCACCTAGTATGGTACTAAAAGCCTCCTTATTTTATTTTTTTTCTTTTGTTCACACTTTTAAATTAAATCTTATTAGGATTTGGATTATTCGGCACAAAATTATAAAGTAATTAAGATTGGTATTTTATAATATTTATTGCTCCTCCGAGAGCTTTATATGTTCTCTTTAATCATTTAAAAATTACTTTATGTATTTTGACAAGCCCAGTCACTGTTATAATCCCTATCCACTCAGGTCTCGCTGCACCTGTGAACAGAGCTTGGCGCAGTTACAGCGGCTTGCAGCGTTGTCCCTGCACGGTTTCAGTCTGATACTCATCCCTTCTTTTACAGAACTTTTTATACACGCCACTTGTTTATCAGGCAAGTTTTTCTTAACAAGCTTGTAAAGAACTCCCGTTTTTGAGGACTTGTCTTTTTGAAATGATTATAACTTCTACAATAGTATTAAACACGCCGCTAGATTTCGTTATATGTTTTAAACAGGAATATTTTTATACTCTACTTATATAAAAACTATGGCCACTTATGAAACATAAAAAGGCGAAAGGAAACTGTTCTTGTTTGAAGCACTAAGCCACAGTAGTGTACTGGAGTATTTCAAATGCCTTTAGCCACCTGGGAAGAAACCCTTTCCAAGGTAAGTGACAGCCTCTATTAGGTACGTGAACTGAGTTACCTGCGTACAGCTCAGAAGGCTCTTCCTTACTATGGTGGATTGTTAACACGCTGGTACATTCTAGGAAGCAGAACTCAAGGTGCTAGTTTATTAGATAGCCTTTGGTGGGCAAGGACACATCTCCATCACAGAATGAACCCTCAGCTCTCTCGAATGTTCTGGTTAATAAATGTTTCTCAGTGAGATGCTTCTGGGGTGGAGGTAGGAAAATGCTGTTGGAACACCTGTAATTTAGTTACAGGCTAAGGCAGTCCTGTTTCCTGCTGGAAGGTTTGCATCATTTGCTGTCATGCAGAAGGGCAGAGTTCAGCTCGGGGCAGTGAACGGGCTGTGAATGAGTGCCCCGTAGGCTCTGTGAGAGCTTTGCTGAGTGAAATCCATGACCTTTCCCGATTTCACACGACAGTCCTGCTAATGTCGCACTTCTTGCCTTGCTCTAAATAGGGTCACTCTGCCACAAAAACAACACCACACAATTCAAAAATTCAAACTGAGTTTTACAGTTATGCTAGGTCCCCGACTAATTTTTATCAAGAACTCTGAAATATAAAATATACACACTAATAACTTGCCTTATTTACTTCCGCAATTTCTCGTCTTTCTTCACTAGCAAAACGAGGTGGCCCAGCCCGGTCGTCATTCTTTGAGCCATCTTCATCCACATATGGAATCAGTTGCTAGAAGTGACAGGGAGAAGTATGAAGTGGGAGCCAAGTATCTGAATTAAACTGCTACAGAGACTGCATCTGCTTAGAACTCATTGTTTCACAGCTTTTTAATGCTTTAAAAATAGACTCTTTTCAGGCAAAGGCCTGAAACCACAGCTTTAAAAGCATATCATTTCGGTGTATTCTGTGAAGCAGATTTCAGCTTAAGCATATAGAAAAACAATTGAAGAAAGAGGCCAGAGGTCATGGATTTAAGAAGAAGCAAGGTAGGAGTGGGGGCAGGGTGGGGTATATGGGAAGGACTGGAGGAAGAAAAGGGGACGATGACGGAATTATATTTTAACTTCAACAATTAAAATAGGTTAAAAGGATTAACCACCCAAAGACCTTAGTTTCCCAATAAAATTTACTATGTTTGAAAACAACAATAATAACGAGACTCATCCTCCCTCAAAAATCTACTGGCTGTCACATATTCAGCAACCCTCTATGCATCCGGTCTGCAAATATGCAATTGCTAGATGCTGGCTGGAAAATGGAGAGACTAATGTCAAGTAAGACGTAGCTCCTGTTCTGACAGACTCAGTCTACTCAAAGTAAGTCAGGCTTTCCTCTACTCTAGAAGGAAGGACTTCCAAAGACTTGTGTGATGATGCGAATGTCTTCAACGTCACTCACAGTTTCAGGGGCTGCACAACTTATTTGTTTTAATCTCTTTTAGTAGTGAAAAAAAAAACCATATACAATAAAGATTTTTATAGAGCAATGACACCTTGAACAGAAATATACTTAATTATGTATGGCCTATGATGGAGCCTCCTAGAGGCAACTCCTTGTAAATGTGGCCGACATTAGGAATTTTTCTACCTTCATATATTGTCATAAAGAAACAGTCACTGTACGGTTCACCTAGCAAATGGCTTTGTATTCTTGACACACATATAACTGACCCAGATGGACAAGCAGCCCCTCGTCTGTCCTCCCTTACTACAGAGCTCTCTGAAGACAGCTTCCAGCCTCGCACCAACTCCTCTGCCTATGTAGCCCTCCAACCTCTCCATATATCTTTCCTCCTTTACCATTTGTATGTGTTCTGGTCTCTTGCAGAAGACATGTCTCAACCCTTCTTCATCTCCCCTCCCAGTCACTGCTTTCCTTTCACTAATAATATGTATTTCCTCCAAGACAGATCTCCAACTGCGGGCCTCGGCTCGGCTCGTCACTCCCTGTTTTGTCTTTAATCAACTTCTGATTTTTAGATGTTACCATTTAGAGGAAATTCTACTCAAATACAGCTTGTCTCAGCAATGGCTAAAAAGTTGCCAATAAGAAGTATTTCTTCTAAGAATAATAAAATAAATCACTGTCATTAAAATCACAAAAAAAAATTCATAAGCAAACACAAAAATATCACAAAAGCAAATCTGGAAAACAAATGCTACAAAAATCATTAATGAAAAAAATATACAACTATATCTCTTCCCCGAAGTAAAACCCATAATATTAAAAGCGAGTACTATTGCTAAAGGAGATGTGTTGACCATACTTCAGTGCTGACATGCATGCTCCTACCATAGAAACAAACTCACCTCAACAGGAATGGGGTCCATCCCGCCGCAGTTCTCATTACATTTGTCATAGACCAGTCGTAGCTTCCTGAAGAGAATAGAAAGTTGCCGGAGATGGTCCTGCAGCTTTCCTAACCGGTCTTGGTAAGTTCCAGTATGGTAAGTGACACCATTTGGCAGCTTGGTGGGCAAAAGAAAACAACAAAAATATTGAAGTTTTAACAACAAGCCACATCAATTTATTAGCAACTTAGCTCAACGTTACACTGCAATAAAAGAGCCTTAGAAAAGGATTTGTAAAAAGACTGACTGGTCACAGCTGAAATGCCTCAGTCCATTAATGTCAATAAATATACAATCTTAGTACTGAGCTTGCCCAGGAACTATATCTATTTATATATATAAACACACACACACACACACACACACACACACTTATATATATCACATATATTTATCTAAAAACTTAGCATTTTGTGTTGCATAAATAGAATAATATGCTCTCTTATTTCCAGAAGTATTTTCAAAATATCTTAACTGTGACAACAGAGAGTAAAAATGTACAAAGTACAAACTAAAACATAAACTACCAAAGTTCATTGAAAAAAATAATTAACAGAAGATAGGGCTACAAACCAACATACACTAGAATAATATATATAATCAGCACAAATAACTACTATGATCATATCTATTCCAAGTCATCAAACTTTCTTAATTCAAAAACCGGCCAGGCCTGGTAGCATATGTCTGTAAGGTCTCTCAGGAGGATCACACGTTCAGGGCCAGCCTGCTACACTTTATGTATAAAGTGAATTCAAGGCCTTCTTAGGGAAATTTGAGGTCGTGTTTGAAAACAAGAAGTGAAAGGCAGGCAGGTAATACAACGCTGGCAAAGCATTTGCTGCACATACAGAGGCCCCAGGTACAAGTGCCAGGGTAATAACTACTGAAGCTAATTAATTAATGACATAATTTTCCCAAAGAAGCCAGAAGTAGTCATTGAAATAATTACAAAGTCACATACAAATGGAATTTGAATAGGCTTGAATGATCTCTTTCTCATTCCCACGGTCCCTTTTGTAAATATTACAGCTTCTCAGTTCAGGAGACAGAGCTTCTGAAATTTGTGAATTACTTCTAGTTTCAGGGATCCTCAGCACTGATATACTTTACAGTGCCTCAATGAAGTGGGATAAAATACCAAGGGCTCTTTTGTTGACAGCATTTTAAAATAAGATGGTACTGGAAGGGTTCATGCTTCTATACAGATGTTAGCAGGCACTGACAAGACAGGACCCCGCTTTCCCGTCTGAATGAGAAGGGGTGTGATGATTACGCTCACCAGGCTCTGGCAGCAGGCAGCAGGACTTCTCACTAGGCTTGCCGCTTTGCCCGTATGCTCTACCTAGAAAAACTGGAACTCCTCTTTGGAGCACATTTAGCACGAGGTTTGGTGCGTAGTCTGAATAATTCTAATGAGCATTTCACCCCTAGGTCTATGCTTATGTGTTCACAAGAAGTCTACGTCAGGGACAAAAAGATTGATGAGTCCTATTATGAAGAAAAGCAATCTTGTTGAAATGCAACGAAATTACGCACCTGAAATCTGCCCACGTAGGAAGTTTGGATATTGGTTTTTCTACAACATCAGCTTACCACTCACCTTGCGTGTGTCAAGCATTGCTCTGGTCGCAAGAGTGGCAGCGACCATGAGTGATGAGGCCTCCGCACTCTCCAGAACTTATGGTAATAGCACCTACCATCCCTCCTGCATGCCTTGGTGCAGTTACTCAGGGAAAACTCATCAATAACCATCTCCCTCATGAATATGGATGAAACCTCATAAATATATCACATGCCCAGATACTAAAAAGGCATTCAACTAAATTCATCATCTATTCTTATAGTAAAATTCCCCCAGATATGAAAAACATATTTACGTTATAATGTCAGCATCATGATTGATGGGCAGATATTGGAGGAATTCTCACTAAGGTCTGGGACAGAAAAGACATATACTAAGACCAGTGTTACTGTTGATGCACTCTGCTGCAGAGGAGCTCGCCAGGGTGACCATAGAAAAAAGGCTGAAACCCTAAAAATGAAGTAATAGAGTGATGACTGCTTACAAATGACATCCTAAAAAGCCACAATAATAAAAGAATCTCATAAGAAGGTAAGTATAAAATTAAGAAAATTTTAATAGCTTTGCTTTCAAAAGAAAATGGAAAAGCAAGGACCTATTACAACAACAATAAAAAAAATCTAGAATAAACTTAGAAAAAATAAAAAAAATAAAAATTTAAAATACAAAACAAGCAAAGGACATTCCACGTTCTCGGTCACTATGACAGTGTAAGGTTTTCTAAGCTGAAGAACCAATAACATCACTAACAGGTTTTTCTTGTTTTTCTAGATCTAAGATATATGTGGAGAAGTAAACAAAGAACACTTATTCTGAAATGGAAATATAAACACACCAAAGAAACTCGGAGAATCTTTGAGAATAAGGCATCAGAGCATCAGAGACAGCAACTATGGGGGAAAGAAGCAACAGTCCCGGGCAGACACATCTGTCAGAAGCTGTAACTGGACCAGCAGAGGGGCGAAGTGAGCTTTCCTTCTTCTCTTTTTCTCTTTACTCTTTTCTCATACGACACATTCACACAGTCTAACAAGTTACAATAAGACTAGGCACAAACCTTCGTATCAATCCCGAACAAGTCAGAGACATCCCACGCCCATTTTTAGACTTACAAACATCCCAAGCTTAACAACCACAACATGTATGCAGAGGACCTAGCAAAGACCCACGGTTGCTGCTTCATTCTCTGTGAGCCCCTGTGAGCCTGCTCAGTTAAATTAGCTACTTCTAAAACCTCCTCACCAGGTGCAGTTGCTCCTCTGCGTGAGATACTATCATTTGTTCCAGCATAAGAGTGAGAACTTTAAAGCAGCATTAAGACTCTGACTCCTTGCAGTGGAATAATGCAAAGGTACAGAAAGAAAGAAAGAAAGAAAGAAAGAAAGAAAGAAAGAAAGAAAGAAAGAAAGAGGGAAGGGGGAGGGAGGGAGGGAGAGAGAGAGGGAGGGAAAGAAGGAAAAGGAAAGAAAGGGTGTACTTTCTATAATCATAGGAACAAATTCCAAAGTCTACCAAATGAAAAAGACAAGTACAAAGGAGTGTGCACAATATACTGTTATCTGTGCAAAAAGGAGAGATGAGACAAAATATAGCCAGATTTGATTAAATATGCAAAGGGAATTCGAAAGAGAACTACAAACAACAGCAAGAATCATTAACAACCATTTCTTACAGAGAGGGATTAGGTCCTAGCAGACAGGGAATAGGAAGAAAAATGCTCATTGCAGCTTGTTATTTTTTCTAAATTATGAATATATTATGTAGTCAAAACATGAAATAAAAGATTAAAAGGATAACCAACAGAGTCAAGGCAATGCCATTTTCCACAGGGAATCTTAATCTGGTATTCAGGGATATCTGGGGAGATGCTTCTTAACACCATGAACACTTTTCTTTCTAAATGTTTGCTAAATTTTTTTTCCTAAGAAAAGTCTACAGTTTCCGGAATCTTGAGCAGCTAAAGGACAGCTAATACACAAAGAATCGCTTTTCACAAAGAAATGCTTAGAAGTAAGTGTACCAGTGTGTAACTATGCATTTTCATGGACTAATGATTTGAAATCTGGGTATTTTCAATAGCATGGGTAGGGTATTCCCTCCTGCTGGGAGCTGGGTAAGATCTCCACTTGCCCAGAGGATGCCAGAAACTGTGGTATGATGTCCCTGTTCATAGGGTTTGCTCCTGTGTATACATACAAGATTAATAAAAGAGGAAGCAGAACAATGTTAACAGTGTGCTGTAATGAAAGCTCTGTACAAGCAAAAGCTAAGAGCAAGCCGCATTCTTCCTTAAAATATCCACTTAAACATCCATATGAACCATGCATAATAGAAATTGGATAAGCAGCCTATGGTTAAATGAACGCTCATGTTGTTCACAGATCATGTTTGTATCATTGCTTCTGACTTTTTGGCACTCAAAGGCCACTCTGTCATTGCCTTTTATAGGACCACTGTAATGTCCCCCAGAGTTGGAGATGAGTTTGAGTACACACTGAAAGGTAGACAGGTAACTTGCAGCCTTTACAAGCCAGTTAGAAAAACAGAGTTACCTGGAGCCTGCTTATGGGCCAGGGCTTTCAGAAAGTCTCTTTCTGGCAGGTGACGGAGTTGAAGTCTATCTCCGCTACTAATAGAGATGGCTCAACAACAACCAACAATGTAAGTGATGTAACAACAGGTTATTAGAGTTATCTATGATGGTGGGTGGTCCATTTATTCTCTCTTTGATCCTCAGTTTCCTTATCTGCAAAATGGGAATAAAAAATACCTCTTGAAATTGTTCATACAATTATGTACCTGGCCAAGAAGAGTAGTTGGCAGGTGATTAGTGATCTGTGACCATACCTGTTTCTACACACTCTAATCCAGATGCTGGCACAGGACAGGCTAAATGTAAGAAACACAGTGCCCGCTGAATTCAGACATCATACAATCCACACTCCAGTCATTTCGTTATGAATCTATTCACTTGAAACCCCCAAAGAATTTCAAACTTCTCCTTTGAGTCCACTTATCATGATACTAGCTTTGTATAACATTTCACAGAGTCACTGACAGAGTACTAAGAGATTCCCACAGAACAGAATCACTTTTATAAAAACCAGAGATGAAAATCTCAATGATCTTTTCTTAAAGCAAACAAACAAAAGCCATAAAATACTCTTTAGGGCACCCACAGAAGTAAAAAAATTATTAACAGTCTCAAGACATGGCATCAATGATAGTATGCTGAGTAGCTTTGGAGCAGTCAGTTTACCTCTCTGATCGTGGTGAGTAGAACTGCACTTCGTAGTGTTAGGATAAGCAAGCACTAAGAATGACAAACTGTACCGTAACAATCTGAAGCCAAAAGATGAACTTAGACCCGAACTGACTGCCATAATCATCCCTTCAGAATGTAGCCAGGTTATAAAAAGATTCAAAGAGCAAAACATCCACAGGAGACTTCCACTGCTTTTTCAATTTTAAGTTTGATACCAGAAGCAAGAACTGTGAATAAGTCACAAGTGGGATGCCCTCAAAATTATAAACCCTCTGCTCCTCAGAGGATGTTCTGAAGAAAAGGATGTGCTGGCAAAGAGATACAACAGTAACAAATGATGATAAAGAAAGAAACCGGAACCTTCAGAGACTGCTTTCTGATGGGAGATTCAAATAGATCGCACATTAAACACACACACACACACACACACACACACACACACACACACACACACCCCACGATTCAGTAATTCCACTCTGAAATCAACTGAAACACATTCCCGTACAAAACCCCATTAAAATTTTTTTTTTTTTGGTCATGATTTGTAAGGGTAGCACTATTTATAAGAGGTCCAAAATATTAAAACCCCAAACATGGCCCCACAGATGAACAAAGGGAAAGGCCGCCACGTACTCACTCAACAAAATAGTAAGAGAAAAAAATAACATATATGATGAAAGAACCTAGCCCAACAGAGACCACACGCTGTGTGATTATCACATACAACTAGAAAACACAAACTAACAGTAGCTCCGTGGGGATGCAGGCAAACGTGTCACAGGGGTGTAAGGAAAACTACTTGGAAAATGTCTGCTTTCACTATTGTGACTATGATGAGGTCACAAGTATATTGCTAAATATGTCAAAACTTTACATTAGCACAGCTTAATGGGGGTAAACTATCGTCTGAATTCTTCAGCTTCTGGGCATCTCTTCCAGAAGGAACTCTGCTCTAAAAAAAAATTTTTTTTTTTTTTCGAGACAGGGTTTCTCTGTGTAGCCCTGGCTGTCCTGGAACTCACTCTGTAGACCAGGCTGGCCTAGAACTCAGAAATCTGCCTGCCTCTGCCTCCCAAGTGCTGGGATTAAAGGCGTGCGCCACCACTGCCCTGTTGCTCTAAAAAAAATGCCTCCCAAGTGCTGGGATTAAAGGTGTGTGTCACCACCGCCCCGCTGTTCTAAAAAATTTAAAGTAATTTTAAAACGCACGTATAATGTGATCCATTTGAACTTTGAAAAACACGATGTTTATAAAAACTTGATCCAATCTAGAAAAAGTGACTTCAATGCCACAAACTAAGCCCAAGATCTTTAGGGATGGGCACCTACGGACTGGGGCTGGTGGTAAAGGGGATCGCACCTGATGACTCCCTGAAGTAGGGGGACAGACACTTCTGAGGGTAATGAGCATAGCCAGTACAAGGGTCGTCTGGGTTGTCGGAGAGATGAGATGCATGGTGGGGTACAGTTCTGGGGAAAATAGGGGTGGCCATGTCTGGAATAGCTCATGTCAGGAGGCAGACTCATACTGGGGACATTGGGTATAATGGGGTGTCCACCTGAGGTATCTCTGAGCAGGGGATAGATGCATGCTGGGGACTTTGGGTGTAAGGGGGTGTGTCCACGCCTGAAGGTTTTCCAGGGCGCGAGACAGACACGTGCTGGCAACCAAGGGTGTAAAGCAGGATGGCTAGCCTAAGGTCTTCCAGGTCTGGGGTAAGGAGGAGGTGGGATCTCCACACCAGCGGTCTCTCAGGGCAAGGGCAGACACATGCTGAGGTCCTGGGGTGTAGAGGCGACACGGCCACCCTGAGGTCACCCGCGGAGGCCCGCTTTCACCAGCCCTGTCACCCCAGGCGCCCACCTGCATGTTCCTGAGCAGCTGGAAGATCTCCATGGTGCGGTACACGATGTCCTGCACGGTCTCCTGCCCGATGCGGCACAACGTGGCCGTGTTGACCTCGCGTGCCGCCTGCTGCGCCTGCGGGCCGCCGAAGGGCCCGGACGCCATGCCCGTGGGCGCCAGCGGAGGGGTGGACATGGCAACCCCAGCGGCTCGGGTCCGGCGGGATCCCACCTTGTCGATTTCAAACAAGCGGCGCCACTTCCGCCCGCCGTGACGTAAGCGCTGTACCGGAAGATCCAGGGGTCTGGAGTCACGCGGAGCCTGACGCGATTGGTTACGCGCTTGGGAAAGGCAAGACGGACAGGAAAGGAACCAATCAGAAGTAGAGTTCTGTTCAGAAGGCGGTACCAGTGATAGATGGGGTGGGCTTTCCCAAGTCTGTGTGTAGTTTGCCCTAAATTGTGTGTGTCTAGGTGGTTCTCTGCTTGTGTTGTGTTCTTGCAGATCACTCTTTCTCAAAACAAACCCACGAGGCATGTCTAATTACTGTCTTTTTACAGATAGGATGCAGACTCAGAGGGCTTGAATTAGCCCGTTCAAAGGCAGAAAACATGATTTCTGTTCTTGAATGCTTCAGGGTAACAAGAAACCCACTGCCGGGATTGCTTTTGTTCCCTGCTTGAGTATTTTCAAAGTTCCTCTAAGTAACACACCTGTAGACATGCACTACTTTCTGACTGAAACTACAGTAATAATCCCTCCTAAGGAGGACCCCAATGTAAGTCCGAAATTGCAGAGTATCCAACCCCAGAAACTTCTCTGCATTTCCTATACGTGTCTACAAAAACATTAATATGTAAATTAGACGCCGTAAGACATTAATAGTCGTGTAAGTATAGCAATATATTACAGTTATTTCAAATTTCACAATTATTTCTAGAAATTTTAACTTAACAGTTTCGAACCATAGTTGACTTATGCTACATAAAGTCAATGTAAAATGTCAAACGCCAAGTAAAGGAGGGTTGCTGTACTGCCTAACAATGTGGTTCTGTTTACTTTCTGATTTCCCCTTACTCTATGAACATGCTAAGATGCAATTTCACTAAAAACAAACTTGCTTTATTTTACTCACTTCCTAATGATCTTAGGATTTAATGACTGACTGGCACATTGAAATGGCTCAAAAAGTAATTACCAAATAATTTTCAAATAATATGAGGAATGCAAAAACAATTATAAAATAAAAAGAAAAGGGGAGGGGAACCTTTCTCTTACAGCTTATGAAAGACCCCCGAGGGGACCCTACCTCAAGTCTGGACCTCCTTGATGCATTTGCATAAGGTAGTTTAATAGCAAGGGCCCTTGGGTTGAAACCGGTCCCACGCAGGAGACAAGGGATTTCTACCACAAACCCCAGAGGCGTGGGCTATTTATGGGTAGGGGTAGGGAAAGGCGGGAAAGTTTGGCGCGGTTACACATGATTGATTATTTCAAATATCAACAACTTGCAGAGGTGGCAGGATGGCTAGTAATTCCGGACCTCCCAGAAAGGAAGGGAGAGAGAAGTAAACAATGGATGGCCCATTATTCACTTGGGCTAGTTTGGACTTGTCTGGGACATGTCTTTTTATTTTTCTTTTGGTCACTTTGCCCCTGGAGGGGGCATGTCTGTTTTAAGCTGTTTTCAAATTTTATTTTCACACTTACTGTATATTTTAAAGGCAAAAAAACAAACAAACAAAAAATACCAACAAGAATGTGAAAATTGGTAATGGTCAAAATGATTACATCTTGAGAAGTATGTGATACAGACTTCTCAGAAAACAGCTACTAGAAATGTCAGGGAAAACACTGTAGAGATTTCAAGCATGTTAATTTTCTGCTTAAGTGGTCATGTATCAGCAGATGTGCATTTACTAAGCACCTACCTATGTTGTCCCCTAGGATAGAAATAGCATAGTGAAAAATTCAGTGGAACCTGCCCTCATAGAGAATAAACATTAATTACCGTGATGGCTGTATTAGGCTGAAAACCCAAGGTCCTGACTTTTTAGTGGACCTGGTACAAGATGAAAGGAATAATCTTGGTCTTAAAGGCAGATGAAAATGGAGCGCGAATTACACCCAGATTGTAGCTTTGGAGACCCTGAAGCTATCACCAGCACTTGAGGGAATGCTTTTATTATGATGAATCGGGAAATATGATGCAAGACAGGCAAACAATGGAGGATCTGAAACCTTGGAAGGCTCTGACTGAGCGACAAAGCAAGTCATAGAAGTATTTCAAGGAGAAAGATCTAAACGTGAAATCTTCAGGGCAGAAGACTGACCCTTGCTGTTCAGTGGAGAGTGGCTGGTGGGTAAATGTGGCTTCCCTCTGATGCAGGTGATCTGAATTAGTGAAGGACACAGTGGATGATTTAGTAGTGAAACTCTACAGAACCCGGTGTTGTTGTAGATGGGTTCATCTGGAGAAGAAGGAATAAAGAAAGCACCTACATTGAAGACTCCCAAATTCGGGAGACCCTTACTCAAGTCTTGGGAAGTCTCGAACACCCACAAACTCCAAGACACCGTACCTGGATGCAATTAGCAGAGGTTTATTAGGGAAGAGAGCTGGCAGCCAGCGTTCAAACTGCATACTCGTGCAAGAGTACAGTTTGACCCCGCGTGGTAGGCTAAGGAACCTTTTATAGTAGGGGGTAGGGAAAGGAAGGAATTTTCGCGCGGTTACACATGATTGGTTATTTCAAATATCAGCAGCTTGCAGAGGCAGCAGGATGGCTAGTTAGGACTTGTCTGGGCATGCCTTTTTATTTTTCTTTGTGGCCAGGAATGTGTCTTCCTGCTTTGGGCCTACCCCACCCACAGGTGGATTTTCTTCCCTGAGGCTTGAGGAATGTATCCGGGCAGTGAAGGCCCGAAATCCTACATTCAGTTCCGCCTTCCTGGAACTAATGAGCCTGTATATATTTTATAAAATGGTCTTTATAATTTTTCACTCTACAACATCTGACCTGAGTAAATGCATGGAGCTTCTGCCATTTCCAAAAATAGGGAAGAAAAATCAGATTTCAAAGAAGCTGTCCATTCTGTTGTTTTCCTAATGCCTCAATAAAGCATTACCCCAAACTAACATTTTTAGAACTCAGATCCCCAAACCAACTTCAAGGTGGTGGCAGGACTGTGTTCTTTTCTAAACTATCAGGGACTTTCCAATTTTTTTTTCTTCTAAGGCTTCTAAAGGGTGCATGCATTCTGGGTCTTGTGGTTTCTACCTAGCTCAAAACTTAACTTCTACCATATTTGAGGACACCATACATTCTTACAAAAAGAGGAATTAGTCTTTGACCAACATGCATGAGAAGAGAAAAAATAGATGGAAAACATTCCCCACTCAAGGTTCTCTTAGAGTTCCACCTCTGCTTCTGTTCTGCTTCTCTCTTCTCCAGTCAAGGATCTTAACGTTTGCATTGGAATGACTGGAATAATTCAGCATACCTTTTGATTTTAAGGTTAAATGTTATCCTGCAACTTCAGTTTTATTTACTACTTTAACCTCCAGCCTTTTTGTCATGTGATACACGTTCACAGCTTCAGAGGACTGGAAAGTCCTCTGATTTGGGGGAAAGTGGCTGTGGTGGTTTGAATATGCTTGGCCCATGGGAAGTGACACCATTAGGTGTGGCCTTGTTAAAGAAAGCAAGTCACTGTGTAGGTAGACTTTCCTCCTGTCTACCTGTAAGAGACAGTCTTCTTCTAGCTGCCTTTGGATCAAGATGTAAAACTCTCAGCTCCTTCTCCAGCACTATGTCTGCCTAGATGCTGCCATGCTTCCTGCTATGATGACAATAAACCTCTGACACTGTAAGACAGACCCAACTAAATGCTTTCCTTTATAAGAATTGACTTTGTCATGGTGTTCCTTCACAGCAATAAAATCCTAACTGTGACAGTACTTATTCTATTTACTACCTGCCACCATTCCAAACTAATGGTTTCAGAGGGATAAAAGCAGGAAGGGATGGTGGCTGGAGCAGCAAGCTGAGAGCTCACATCCAACAAGAAACACACACACACACACACACACACACACACACACACACACACACACACAGAGAGAGAGAGAGAGAGAGAGAGAGAGAGAGAGAGAGAGAGAGAGAAACCATCAGATCCTCTCAGTGACAGGGGGCAGTGTCAGGGGATGAGAAAAGTAGGTAAGATAAAAGACAGAGAATATAAAAGCTAGAGTCAAGAAGTCTTCACGAGCTATGCCTTATGGCTAACAAGTCTGGTAATAAGTACAGCCAACACCTTATCCAGGGAAGAAATGGGACAAAGGCAGCAAAAACTGTCTTGCACTGGGAATAAGTCAAGCAGCAGGAGGCTAAAGCAAACCATGTTGTACAAGAGGAACACAGCTCTCTTAAGTACATCAGAGACCCAGTGCACAGTGGCCTTGATACTATTGAACCCATAACTGCAGCCTCTAAGGTAGGAAAAGTTGATTTCTCAGAAACTGAAGCTGCAGCTCCCCCAAGGCCCTGTTCCCAGGCCATCAAAAGCTCTGCCAAGCCTATTCCTGGTTTTAAGAAGGAGCTATGTTCCATATCCATACATCAGAATCAAGGAAAGTCTCAGTTGATCAGTCCAGCCTGAGAGAGAGAGAGAGAGAGAGAGAGAGAGAGAGAGAGAGAGAGAGAGAACTGGAATTGGCATAGGTCAAACTCTCAAAGCCCACCTCTAATGACACACTTCCTACAATAAGACCACACCCCCCAAGTGTCCCCCAAACAAATGCTACTACTGTCCAAATCCCCAAATATGGGAATACTCTTACTCAAACCACCCAGCAATGGATCAGCATTCAGTGGCTTCGAGCTGCAGAGACGTTTCAGTGGGTTCGAAGCTCAGCACAGGTTCTACCAGCCATGTAGAACTGCTGGCAATGTCATGCTGCTTCTCCCAAGTCCTGGAGAATGTTTCTGCTCGCTTCACTAGAAACCCAGTGCCTTGTGTTTATAGGATGGCCAATATCCACGTTTTCTCACTGGTCATGTAGGAACAACGGCTGTCCCAGAGAGCGGGACTCTTTCCCGTCCCTTTGAGCACCAAACACCTCTTCCCGCCAAAGAGAGGGCCACCAATAGATTCAAAGAGTGAGCTTCACCAATGAGAGATAACCAACTCATGTTATTACTCTAGAAATATATAAAAGGTGCCTGCTTTTGTTCTTGGGGGTCACCGTTGCTCCAATTGCAGGATGGCCTCCAGCGCGCTGGATCTAGATCAATAAACCTCTTGCTTTTGCATCAACCCCCGCCCCCCATGAGTGTTTCTGTGAGAGCGTGTCTTCCCAGTTTGGATCTCAGGGTCCAACAGTCATAAGCAAAACTTGCTTGGAAAATGCTGTCTTATTATCCTGTGGCCCATCCCTCAGCTTGCAAAGATAGGCCCGGCCATGGTGGCTCTCATTTATCAAATGCCTCCTGCTTCATTCGTTGTCATAGTCACCCAGTCTCTGACGGTTCACGGCCCCAGTGACTAAACTGGGGCTGGGCAAATTGCTTTTAGGTAATCTTAGCATGTCAGGTTCCTTAAACTTAATCCTATCTATAAAATCCCCATTTCCATAGGCTTCATTAAGATGTTCACAGTCTCCAAGGATTTGTAATGGGCACCTTTGAAAGATTACTCATTTTACCTGGCGCACAGTCTTCTACTTCTCTCTACCTAATTCTTTTTATGTTCAGTTCGTTTGCTTATCACAATCCGATTCTAATTTGTTTTACAGTTCATATCCCCAAAGAGACAGTCAATTTGATGAAGTCAGCGATTTCTCCTTTCGTTTACTTTATAAATTCAGCACTACAATAGGTACTGACCATGGTGAAGCTCAACAACCAGTCAAAGAATTCTAAGTTTACTGGGAAGCTTGAGTTTAAATTTTTTGGGGCAGGTGTGTGTGTGTGTGTGTGTGTGTGTGTGTGTGTGTGTGTGTGAACAAAACGACATGATCTTCCATGTAAAATACAGGAATAAGAACAGTTCCTACCTGTGAGGTTGGTAATAGGATTTAATGAGCTACTGTGTGGAAAGAACTTATAGTTTCCTGCCTATAATCTATATAAATAAATTTGTGCTGTATTTTCCTTCCCTACAGTTCACAGTAAGGTGAAGAAGATATTTTCCCAGGACAGAACCTTAGGATCACTAAGATGAAGAACAGCAATAACAACAAAAGTTGGGACCAGATGGAGAGATCCAAGGGAAAGCATGACAGTTGACAGTATCACGCCACGAAGGGCAAACTACTCTAAAAAGTATCTAATGCTGGAGAGGGCCATAAAATAATGAAGATTAAGACACAGCAAAAGTATGAGGATTAATGCTAACTGTCAATTTGCCAGGGTTTAGAATCTCCAGGGAGATGAGCTTTCAGGCATGCCTGTTGGGGGATATCTTTAAGATATTTGGTGTGGGAAGACCCAGCTGATCGTGTGATGTAGTGACCCACAAACATTGTATTTACTGGCCATGAAAAAGTGTGTCCCTGGGTTCTCAATTGTTAATTGAGCTGGCACCAGGCTAATAGGATATGTGAATGTTGCTTCCTCACCTGCCCCCAAAAGAAAGGCAAGCTGCCCTACTGAAGGTCCTGTGGCCTCCAAGGACAGTGTCAAGAGTGTGGTTTTGCATGTTAAAGGGTTGGTTGGCCATGTGGAACCGGAGTAGAGAGACATGGCAGAGAGACACAGAAGGGAGACAGGAACAGAGCAGGGAGATAGGCAGGGAGAACCTTGTAGAAAGACACAATGACCGAGAAGTCTGGTTAAATTAGATGGGCTAGCTGAGAGACTGCCCCAGCAAACAGGCCAACAGCTTTAAACTAGATGGGTGTCTCTGTGTCTTTATTATTACTAAACCTCAACCACCACTCCGAAAGTTGTTGGCATTTTGTCTAGGCTCCGCCCTACAGTTACCTGGCAACAGCTAGGTGTACCTGACTCACTATAAAAGGGGCTTCTCACCCCCCTTCTCTCTTTCTTCTTGTTCTTCTTACTCTCTTCCATCTCTGTCACAGCTCTCCTTTCTCCCTTCTCCCTGTCCCTCTCCATGTGCTCATGGCCGGTCTCCTCCCTCCCTCCCTTTTTCCCTCCCTTTCTCCTCTCTGCCTCCTCCTCCTCCTCCTCCTCCTCCTCCTTCTCCTCCTCCTCCTCCTCCTCCTCCTCCTCCTCCTCCTCCTTCTCCTCCTCCTCCTTCTCTTCTTTTCTTCTCTCTCTCTTTTCATGTGCCCCTCCTTTCTTTCTCCCCAACCACTTCCCCTTTCCCCATGGCAACTTTCCTGGCCTCCATCCATCTGAGAGGAGCTTCCCAATAAGCCTATCTTTAATCTAATCTGGTTTAAATTGGCTCATTTCATCAGTGGCAGAAATATGAACTATCAGATGTGACCTGCTGTTTGACGCTCATTCTACTGCCTTGACTTCTCTGCCATGATGGACTAGACCCTTGAACTGTGAGCCACAATAAGCCACTTTTCTCTTAAGCTGTTTTTAACAGGGTTGTTTGTGTGTTTGTTTGTTTTGTTTTGTTTTTTTCACAAACACTGGGAAATAAGCCAAGACAATAAAATATTATCTTCATTTAGAAAGGGTAGGTTTTCAGCAGGAAATTCTTGCCAGAAGTCCCAAAGATAGTGAGAGAATAAAACAGAGCATATAGCATCCATCTGCGTATGAGAGAGACAGAGACACAGAGAGAGACAGAGAGACAGAGGGAGACAGAGAGAAACAGAGAGAGAGAAGAGGAGAGGAGAGGAGAGGAGAGGAGAGGAGAGGAGAGGAGAAGAGAAGAGGAGACATGGGTTTTATTAGGATATCTGGAGTGAAGGTCAGATGTCTCAGGCTTCCTTGCTTGCATCTTTTTCAAGCTATTTCACTAAGGTCTCCCAAGAGAGTTATGAGTGACAGGTGACTATTGGCAGTTTTCCTTAATGAAAAGAAATTCTGTTTCTTCTTATTACATATAAGAAATACATCATGAATGTATCTCAAGTAAATCCTGGTTTTGTGGTTTTATACTACTTGCATCTAAGTTTAATATTTACTGCTGAAGCCAGCAGTTTGGTCACAGTTGCCCTAAATACCACATGTTTGTGTCTGAAACTAACACAACTTCCCCCAACACAGTGATTCACTGCTATTACCAAAGTTACCCGAAAGGCAAATTATTATTTCTTTTGGCTTTGCCTATTCCCCATAGCAATGCCCCTAGCTCTTACATAATTTTAGGTTAAAGTCAGCAGTGCACATATTCTCATGGGAAATGCTGGCCTTTGCATTTATTAGTACTTAGGAAATATGTGAACAATTCTGAGATGGTTTTGTAGAGACAGGACACTATGACGGGTGATTTAAAAGGCCACAGGCCACCATTGGTTTAAACCCAAGAAGCAGCACTTGAAAGTAGATTGAGTGGAAAGTACCAGACTTTAGGGATAGGACAGGAAGTTATAAAATGGAGAAAGATCTAAAAAACAATATGTATGGAAGGTACCCCAGAGGTGCCCATGGTGGGCTCTAGATTTGGTTTGCCATTGTATTACTTACTTCTCTATTTCGATGCTAAGATGTTATGACCAAGGCGACTAATAAAGAGAAGCGTTTGGTTTGGGGCTCTTTGTTTTAAAGGGTAGTGGAATCTATAACTATCAAGGTAGGGAACTGAGAACTTATATCTGATCCATAACCATGAGGCAGACAGAAGGAGGGTCAGAGAATGAGAGGAAGGGAGAAAAGAGAGAGAGAGAGAGAGAGAGAGAGAGAGAGAGAGAGAGAGAGAGA
>JANHMN010000012.1:47063626-47113460 GCA_030674055.1 Rhabdomys pumilio
GAGAGAGAGAGAGAGAGAGAGAGAGAGAGAGAGAGAGAGAGAGAGAGGCTAACTGAGAATGCCATGGGCATTTGAAACCTTAAAGCTCACCCACCTCCAGTGACACCTCCTCTTATCGTCTAATAAGACCACACTTCCTAATCCTTTCCAAAGAATTCTATCCAAATACACGGGCCTGTAAATCTATTATCATTCAAACTACCAGTCATTAAATGGCTTGTTGTCCTGGACT
Source organism: Rhabdomys pumilio (assembly GCA_030674055.1). Classification (NCBI taxonomy): domain Eukaryota; kingdom Metazoa; phylum Chordata; class Mammalia; order Rodentia; family Muridae; genus Rhabdomys; species Rhabdomys pumilio. The sequence continues at coordinate 47,063,859 of JANHMN010000012.1, forward strand.
GACTAATAACCCAAGTCTTTCACGTTAAGCTTGATTTTCTTGGTTAGATGGCATAATTCACAAACACATAAACACATACTCTTCAAAAATGATCTGTTTTCACTAAGATACATCATTTAAAGGGCTTAGCAAAAGAAGCAAATGAGACCGAGTCATTACTGTACTGTTGTGACCTTCGTCCTCTAGTAGTTGTGAACAAATACTCCACTTTCTGTCAAATTTATTCATGACTAATAGCCTATCTTTTTTTTTTTTTTTTCAATTCAGCCACTCACAGACTATCCCTTCTGGACACAGAATTATTGAATTTTAACAAACACTTATTGGGCAGCTATAATTGGTCAAACTAACAAGCACTTAGGTTGATTTAAACTATTGCCTAGACCTAATTAGCATTCCAATTTAACAAACTGTGCTAACTGGTCCCTGAGGGATCATGAGTGAAGGTTTCCTTTGCTTCCCAAGTGCTCACTTAGAATCCCATACTTAAAGTCATGCAAGATTTAAATCACAACGTCACATTCTCGAACAGTTCCTCTTGCAAGTTCAGTGCCTTTAAAGCTTTCCTCAACTGTTTTGGATAATTTAGATGCCTAACATCTTTCCATTAATGTCGTGGTTATTACCAACTGAAGTCCAGTATTTAGAAACACTTAGCTGGGATCAAAAGATATTTGGAAACACCATTAACGAGGGCATCTGATTTAATTAAATAAACATGGTTTCGGATGAAAGGAGACTTGCTGCATGGGAATTAGCCTATTGCTTGTGGTGGATTCATTCTGTAACCACACATCCCAGTGTATGATGGGGAGAAGCTCTTTGTTCTGTTAGAAGTCAGTTCCCCATCCTTTATGTAAAGTTCTAGAGATATCAAAAGAACTAGTAAAAAACACATTAAGCTCTTGTGATTGCTAGTATTTTAAGAGGAATAGTTATGAGGCAGTGCAAAGCAAACAGTCAATGTGTCAAGAGTTTCTGCTGTGTTCTCTCATACTCCTTCCTTCCCAAAGATCCCTCTTCTCACGATTTTCCATGGAGTCCTTTATGAAATGTACTTGCCATATTGTTAATGGCTTACAGAGTAGTCTTACGATTCTTTTCTTCATATTTCTCTTTATTTTATTTATTTTATGTATTTATTTATTTATTTATTACCCAATCTGCTTTTATACCATTTTAATTACATGCAAGTATTAAGGTCAGTTCTAGGTTGAGGAACTAACAACACAAAATCTTATGATTTTCTAATGCAAACAAATTGTGCATTTTTTTCAAAAGTACCATTGTTGCCCACATTTCCCTTGTTCTAAGCCAGACAAACTCTACAGTATTCTCTGCAGAATGCAAGAGATGAGATTTGTTATAAACCTAATGGGTTCTTTAAAAGCTGAGGCAATTATTTCAGAGGATATTGCTTTGATGATTTTATTTACATTGGATAGTGATGTTAGGTAAATTTTTTCTGTGTTATAATGTATTTTTATATTCTGAGGGATTAAAAGTCAGGGATTTTCTCTCAGGAGGACCTTAAAGAAAGAATGAGATTTGGCCATATTTTTTTTTCCTCCTCATCTTTGACAAAGGTTTCTTACAGGGTACTGCTGGCTTTCAGCTCAATGTGTGATTCTGTATCAGCGTCCCCTTTGCTAAGGTGAGAGGTATATGTTCTCACATTTGGCTTAAACAAACTTTTGAAAGAGGAGTTGCTGATAATGATGAAGAGGATATATCTTGTGTGTTGGCAGTGGAGGCAGCTGTCAAATCAAGTGTGGGAGGTCACAGGTATCTAAGACATGAGGTGGTATATATGTGACACATGCCAAGTTGCCAAGTTGTTAGGAATGAGTTGTCCAGGACAACAGCTCCTGTTCCTCACTTCCCCCAGTGTCACTGAGGTGACTTTATGATGAAGCTGAGGGTCCCAGAAGTGGGCTACAGGAGCAGCCCCCTTTCTTGTTATTCCTTACTTATCAGGAGCCATTGTCCTAATGACCAAGAATGGGAAGTATACAGATGCAGAGCTCTGAAGTGAACACTGGGGACCTGTTAAAGTCCATTTTCAACCACAGTTCTAATATCTTCTACAATTAAAGCTCGAAACAGGCTCTAGGAAACATGTTGTGCCTTGAATACTAATAATATGATTCACTGCTTGCTTATGTATGAAAGAACTCATAAAAGGCAAGTAGGCTTTGCTTATGCATACAGAGTTACAACTACAATTTTGTTACATCTAATCTTCCAAATTCAAAATTATTTTCTCTGCATCTACTTTCTAGAATTACTTCGCCTTAGTGATTGACCATTTTATTTTTACCACATCCCATATATAGATTATGAAATTCTTTGTCATAGCTGCCATATATTCTCATTTTAAAACAATTAGTGCTTACTATTTGATAGTTTAAATCTACTGAAATAAAGCTGATAGGTAATAAAACTACAAATATAAAGTATATAGTTTAAGAAGTTTTAGCTTTCTGTTAAGACAGGGTTTTGAAACACAGCCTAATTTGGGCTTATCTCAGCCTTCTTATTGATGGAACTGTAGACGTGTGCCAAACACTGTGCTGAACTTGGACACAATTTTTATAGCCAAACCTACAAGCACAATCAAGATGCCCTACATGTCTACCATTTCTAAAAGTTTCTATGTGCATTTGTACTTCATACCAGGTAACCATTGATCTGTCCTGTCACTGTAGTTACATTTACAATCTCTAGGTTTTGACAAAAAATGAGAACATATAGTGGACTCTCTTTCTTGGCCAGTATTCTTTTATCTCATGTTAAAGTGATCTGTGTTGAATGTGTACTAGAGACGAGCACGTCTTGGCTATTGGTTATAGTTGTGTTATATAATTTGAACTCTTTTGTTAATCTAGTCACTACTGGTTGACATTTAGGTGTGATTGACATTTAGGTCACAGAAAAGATGCTTTGAACACTTTTGCAGGGCCTTTATGTGGATGTATTTTCAGCTTAGCCTCTGCTAGGCTGTTTCGCCCCTTATACTCCTAATAGCAGTTTATTAAGGCACATTAACCTCAACACTGGCCATTTTTTAGTTGATTAGTTTTTATTATTCTAAAAGGTGTTTAAAGGTAAGTTCTTTTCATTTCTCTCTAATGACAAAGTTGAACTTCCCATATATGTCTATAGATGTTAAAGTACGTTATTTTAATAGTTATATTTCATATCTTAGGATATGAATCTCAAAAAGGTTAACACTTGTTGTAATCTCACATAGTGTAAGGCAATGAATTTGCAGACATAAATCTGTTATTTTCCCCAAATTTTATTTTACTTTTTGTGTTGTGCACATGTGTGTGTTGGGGGCAGGGTATAGAGGGAGGGCATGTACACATGATGAGTTCCGGTGCTTACAGAGTTACGAGACATCAGCTCTCCCTGAAGTTGGGGTTACAGGCTGTTGTGAATCACATCACTTGGATGCTAGGGACCCAACTCAGGTCCTTCGCAAAAAATATCACTTGTTCTTACCACTGAGTCACTTTTCTAGTCCCTGTGAATGTGAATGTGTTCCTTTTGTCATCAAAGCACTGCCTTTGGCTTGCTTCATCAACCTACCTCTCAGGCTCCCACTGTAGAATAGCATCTCTCCATATTATTAGATATGATGTTATTTAATTTTGATGATGTAGGGAACGAGGAACTTCCCAAAGGGATACCCATTCATGTAATATATTTTATAATGTCATAAACATTGGAGACTTACTCCCTAGATCTCTTTTTTATCAAAATGTAAATTCTAAAAAAAAAATTATCCATACAATCTTGAATAGATAGGTGCTTGGTGAATTGAGTCCTTGGGAAAGTATTAGTGAGTTCAAGTGACTCACTGAATGAACTATGCCTGTTCAGAGTTTTACGGAGCTTACATCTACAAGTTCCTTCACCTGTACCTTAACACGAACACTGTAATGATTCAGAACTCATGAGGTGCTTGTTTTCTCTCTCTGATGATCAATGATCGGCCTTCACTTATACGATTTTTGGTTTTTGGCTATTTCACACAAGAGAAGAAGACTAATGGATAAACACATCAAAACTAGGACGTTTTGTGCAGCCTTAAAATAATTACTGTTTTGTAGTGTTCAGTTTTGAGTTTTTTGTGTTTTTTTTAATCACCACTGAGAATATTATGAATTTTCTTATATTATTAACAAGAGACTTGTTAACATATATTTCTGTTTATAATTTTTAATTACAATAATTTCTTATAATTACCCATAGGATTATTAGCATAATACTATATTTCTGTTTGTGTCTGTAAAATTGACTAACCCCAAACGGCTTGTTCTTCCTACCTTCTTTCATTCTTCCTTTCTTTGACTCATTACTGTGTTCATTTACTAAACATTTATTTAGAATCTAAAATGCAGCACACAATATTCTTGGCCCTGGGTCTAAAGCAGTGAAGAAAATGAAAATCATTGCAACCCATGTGAATTGAAGCAATAGACAATAAATGATTAGCTACATACAATAATAACCAAAAGAGTAAAATATATATTGTTCCAGTGGTGATGAGGGATATGGGAAAAATACTTCATAAAAATGACCCTGTCATTAAAATAAGGTAGTTTAAGAAGAGTTTATATACATAGCATAATAGCATGTAGGTTTTGAGCAAAAGAGCTAAAAGATATGAGGTCAGATTCTGGAGTATTTGGTAAAAGCACATCCCAGAGTACTATAAAGGCACTGGCAATTTCCCATTTGCCTTATATAACCAATGAATTGAAGAAGCAATATGATCTTGGGTAGAGAATTTTAGTGGGAAGATAAGTGGGGGTAGTATAGAACAGGGAAGGGAGCTAGAAGACAAAGAGATTCTGGGTAAGACACAAAGGTGGATTAAGCAGAGAAAAGAAAAGGTCTAACTCTTGTTTAGTAGGATTGCTTGGGACATAAAAGATTGCAGGAAACTGAGCTCAGAGGGGAAAAGTAGGTAAGGCTATTGAAACCTTTGAAACAAGACATCTTGAAAACTTGGGCCAAGATGATGACAGGGGGGAAGATGAACAGTGTTCACACAATGATACATTTTGAAAAGAGGGCTGAAGGGACTTGCTGAATAGATTAGGAGATAACAGGAGAAGTCAAAGATGAATCTAAAATTGTGGCCAGTGAAGCAGCCACCACTGCACTAGCAAGAGTGTGGCTGCAATTGATGAAGACAGGAAAGGCTGTGGTAGAATCATGCTGGGAAGAAAATATTAAGAATATAGTTTTTATATATGAAGTCTTGGGTCTTCAAATACCCAAGTAGAAGTAATGATTTGGAAGCTAGGTACAAAAATCCAGAATTAAAAGTTGATGACTAGGGTGGAGATGTGACCTGGGAGTTTTCTGAATATAGATGCCATTTAATACCACAAGTATGGTTAGGTGTTGTAGTGGTTTGGATGAAGATAGAGTACTTTGTTCTCAGTTGGTAGAATGATGTAGGAAAAATTACAAGGTATATCTTTGTTGGAAGAGGTATGTCTCTGGAAGCAGATATTGAGGTTTCAAATGGCCCATGCCATGCCAATTTACTCTTTTTCTGCTTCATGGTTGTTGTCTCAACATGAAAGCTTTCAACTACTCCTCCAGTGCCATGCTTACCTACTGCTAATGTGGGGCCAGCCCCAGAGGTTCATTATTATTGTTCAGTTCTTCTTGAGGCAGTGAAGGGGGAAGAGTGATGGCAAAGGTAAGACTTGGTACTACAAGATATTTAGGGTTGCTGTACAATAATGAAACATTTACCTATCTAAGTGTAAGTTACTTTGCTAATATAGCTGACCTGCCTGAGTTCCTTTGAGGCTAGAAACTGCAGTCTCTGGCATTTAGCACATCATCATAAAACAGTAGGATATTAAGTAAAAAATTAATTGTTAGAACCTTTTCCCTTTTTCCCAGGTGTACCTTGATTGCAGACTAGGGAGAAGTTTGGAATAGTAAACTTCTAGTGATCCAGGAGAAGAGAATCACATTTGGAGAAGGAAAAACGTTTACATAAGCAAATAAGCATAAACTCACATAAATGCATATACAGATTCTCTCATGCATATTTCTACATTTTCATGCAAACCAGTTGGGTCTAACTTATAAACATTCTCATAATTATATACTTAAATACACAATCCATACTTATATATGCATTTGGAGAAAAAGACCAAGCACCAGTACAGAAAGAACTCACTCATTCTGGATGAAAAATGAGCTCCAATCTTTATTGCATAGAGAAAGGAAAAGCTTTTACCACTTTATTGCTAAATGAATTAAACTCAAGTCTGTAAGAAGAAAGCTTTGTTCTCTTTAATAAGACTAAGCCTGCCTTGCTATTAAGAAAAGATCTGTTCTGTCCCATGGTAAGGAGAAGCCTGCCTGCTCCTTCTGATCTCTCTGCAGCTTCTTCTTTATTCCTCTTACTGTTAGCATTCTGCATATTGCTCTCTTAGTTTTAAAAGTTGCCATATATTTTCTAAGTTATTCTACTCTGCATTCTACTTCTAAACTTGCTCTCTCCTCCTGCTCTCATACCACAATAATGCCCTTAGTCTCAATACCATTACTCCCAATGCTATGCCCTTACTTCTAAGTTCTTCTTGAGTTTAGTTCTGTCTAAAAAGTTCTTTTTTGTCCTGTCTAAAAAATATCCTCAGTTCAGTTCTATCTAAAAGGTGTTCTGTCCGAAAAAAGTGTCCTCACCTCAGTTAGTTTCCTCTCTTGGTCCTCAGCACTTATAAATCTTTCAGAATACATAACCACATGGTAAAAAGTTCACCACAAGTTTACACATAAATCCAAATCATAACTCAAATAAGAAGCTTACAACAGAGAAAGTTTACATGCATATCCATTAAGAGTAATTATCTGGCTAAACATTCATCATCAGTCCCAAGCTCAACAGGTTCATGGAGAGTTAAAAAACATTACTTTTTCTGACTAAGTATTAGTGAAGTTTTGTATAGATAAATCCAGTCAATATTTTATCTTTTTTTTTTTTTTTAGCACCTATAGTAAATCCTTAGTTCCCTTTTTGTGGCCTTTCATTAATGGTTTTACAACCTCTTGGAATGTGCTCTGAGTAGTAGATGTCTTCTTGCTATCTTAGAAGCAACTAACTCATGAGACTAAAGACTTACAGAATTCTCAATGCAGTTTTGATTATCAGAGAAAACCTAATAATAGTCCCCTGATAAAAGAGCTTAATAATTACTAATATAATTTTAGGAATTCTTATAGTATCATCATTAAAGATTAAGAAATCATCTATTTGCCTATATAGCATCACTACCAGACAGTACATCTTCATTGTTCTACAGAGATCTGCTCAAAGGGGTTGGCTAATATTTAGTGATTGTTATATACATTTAATAATATGAGGAAAGCATTAACAGGAATTTTTTCTAAAATGGATTTCTTCTGGGCCTTGCCTACAAGAGGAAATCTGTTCTAGATTTTAATCCACTGTGGATCCATCTTAGAAAGATCACCTGCTAATTATTAGCTCTACTTATCAGCTTCTGGCATGCTGTCATGATTCCCACCATGATAATTATGTATCTAACCCTCTAGAATCATGAGCCCAGACAAATGTTTTCTTCAGTAATTTGCCTTGGTCATGGTATCTCTTTGTCCCAATACAAAAATAACTAACACATGTATCCTGACAGCAAGATGCTGTACCAATAGGTCCCTGAGATGAGGAGCTTCAATGAGAGATGCTCTGAGGAGGTATGGCCTGTGAGCTGTGAGAAACAAAAGATGACATGATCATGTTATAAAACAAAATTTAGAAGAGACCTCAAGTGTTAGTAATCAATGTACTGGTGATTATAATACATCATATAATCCAGGAAACACCAATTGTGAAAGGAATTGGATGTTATGGTCATGTGAAGTCAGTCCAATCAGAGTAGAAGGTTCAAAGTTTGGTTGCAAACTCAGAGACAACTGAAGGAAGGAGATTGCAGATGACAAACTTAGATAATACTTTTTTTTTTTCAAAAAGTGAGAAAGAACAATGCAAGGTAGCTGAAGATGGATGGAGACTCAAAACAGTTTTTCTTATTTAATAAGACAGGAGAAGGCACAGCATGTTTGAGTGCTTCTTAAATTTATCCAATAACAGAGGAAAGTGATTCTGGAGAGATGGAGTATGCTGGCTGAGTATGGGAGTGAGCAGAAGTAGTGTCTGGTGCGTAATGGAAGGGTTCAGATCACAATAAAGAGGTAGATGTATTTAGAGGAGTGACAAATGAGGCAGAATATTTTGACAGAGAATATTAAATTTCCTCCCAGTTACCAAAAGTCTTTGTAAAAGAAAAAAATTAAATGTAAAGTGTTTTTGGCATATAATACAAATACATAATAAATATTATAGAGTTTATTGAAAAACAGAAAGCTAGAGATAAATTCTTTCACTTGTCAAAGTGAGGGAATTGAGGCTAAGAACTTATCAGCTAGCTGCTGCAAGAATTAATGGCAGAATATGTGGTTTCCTTCTCTTAACTTTGTGTTTTAGGATAACTACTTTTAATTTGCTTTTCCAATAATTTGTTCTTCCAACAGGCAAACATATTATGAATAGTAAAAGGTTTTTTATAACAGTATGTATGCATGGGAGTATGTGTACAGGTATGCACACATGATGACTGATGCCTATGAAGGCCAGAAGAGAGAGTATTGAATCCCTTCTACATTCTCGGTCCTGGTATATCTCAGTACTGACTTCATATTGGCCTTTCTCTCTCTCTCTCTCTCTCTCTCTCTCTCTCTCTCTCTCTCTATATATATATATATATATATGTATATGTATATGTATATGTATATGTATATGTATATGTATATGTATATGTATATGTATATGTATATGTATATGTATATGTATATGTATATGTATATCCAGGCAATGCCATAGATGGGAATTGTTGTCCTAATGCCTATTTACTATTTATCTTCTGAGTCTCTTATTTTGGTACAAGACTAGGTGTCATAATGTAGATAAACATCCAGTCACTGATAAATCTTTAAATCAGAAAATAGTTTTTAAATGTTTTTCTATATGCCAAACCTTGTGCTATATTCTAAGTAAATATAATAGAGATTTATTTTCCTTACAGAAACACTACTTGTATGTTTATATTTGTTCACACAAATCTAACTACTAAATTTCAATAAGGTTGTTTAATCTAAAGATTGAGAATATGCGTAGGTATTCTGCAGGCGTTGATAGAGAATGCAAGGAACCAAGAATATTACAATCATATTTCTCTCTTTTTAAAACTTTTTATTGATTCTCTGTGGGTTTCACATCATGTACCCCAATCCCAGTCATCTCCCTATCCCTCCATATCTCCTCTGCCATGGCAACTTCCCTCCCAAAACAAAACCAACCAACCAACCAACCAACCAACCAATCATTTAAACATGGAAGCTGTGGTGTGTCCAGTAAACATAGTATACTGTTTGCCCAAACATCTTGTCTTGTAAACATTCATTATAATGAGTCCCTGGTCTGGTCTGAGGCCTTTGCCTTGGACCATATCATCAATACTGAATACTCACTGGATTCCTCTTGGAGATCTTGTGGCTTTGGTTCTAGGGGACTTGCTTCTTCACTCCAGTAGTTTGTAAATGGGGTAGATATTGAGTTGGGCTATGGACATCAACACAGACACCTGCTGCTGCAGGGCCATGGACCAAGACATGAGCCTTGGTGGCAGCACAGACCAAGATCTCACCGTGGTGTCAGGTGGCACCCTAGGCTACTCACATAAGGCTGTTCTTCATTACCCTTGATTCTTCAGTTCTGCTTCTCTCTCTTTGTTGTGCGAACACCGTTCTGCTTCTCTTTATCTTTCATCTTTCCACCATTTCCTTGTTTAACATGGTAGGGCCTGGACCTTTGGTTGTATTCCACCACATGGCACCAGATACGAGTCATTTCTGGTGTATTCCCACAGTCACATTTCTATAAGGCACTAATCAAATTGGAATTAAAGAAAAGGTACAGGAAGACAAGTATGTGATGTAAAGCTATTATATTAATTTTCAGGTGTTTCTAATAAGGGAAGGTATAAACACTCAAGCTATTTCATACAGCTGGAAACTGCAGAGACTGATTGAGTTTACCCCTTACTGGTACCCAGTGCTTCTCCCATCCTGCCTCCCTCACAAAAAAACTGCTATTGTGGTTTGGAGGTGTTGCTTTTCATGTTTGTGCCAAAAAAAGAAAAGCACTCTGTTTGCTTTTTTTTTTTTTTATTCTTTAAGAAGTTCTATGTCTGCTGACAACAGAAAAAAAAAAAAAAACCAGCTCCTCTTATTTAAGATAAAAGCTGTGAAAAAAAAGGAACAATTTGGGAAAAGGAAGAGAAGGAGGAGGATGAGGAGAAGGTAGAAGAGGAGGAGAAAGAGGATGGAGTGGGGGAGAGGAGGAAAAGGAGGAGGAGAGGGGAAGAAGGGAAGGGGGAAGAGGAGATGGGGGAAGAGGAGAAAGGAAAAGAGGAGGAGGGGAAAAGAGGAAAGGAACCAATGGCCAATGCAGGTGATTATGGTCAAAGTACACTATATACATCTGTGAAAATGTGATGAAACCCATAATTTTGTACAGTAACTTACAATAATAACCCAATCCTAAGTATTTTCACTCTTCTTTCCCCTAACTGTGGTCATTGTAAAAGCCACTGTTGGTTTGTGATAATGATTTCATGGACTCAATAGGTTGCTAGGTTGCTTTTATACCTTTTAAAAAATTTAACATTGTTGGCTTAAGCTGCATGGCTAAAATGGACAAACTAACTTGAAGTTGATGGTATATACTTAACTCTCTATGTGATTGTGTGTGTGTGTGTGTGTGTGTGTGTGTGTGTGTGTGTGTGTGTGTATACACATGTCTGTGAATATGTTTAAATATGTGCTCATATGGAGGCCATAGGTTGATGTTGGGTATCTTCCTTAATCAGCATCCACCTGTGATTTTAGACAGTGTCTCTCACTGAACCTGATGATCACTGATTTGGCTAGGCTGGTGGCCAGGGTTCCCAGGGGTCCTCCTGTTCTTCCCTCTTCAGTGCTAGGGTTATAGGCCACTTCCTGTGCCTGACTCTTTACATAGGTGTTAGAAATCGAAACTCGCTTCCAGCACTTTACCAAATAGCCACCTCTCAAGTGTGTATAAATTTAAGCTAAATGTGTGATGTGTGAGATCATTGCACAATACAGAAAGATCTTGGAGTCATGTCCCTGGTGAGTGGGAGAAAAAACAGGGAGGACCATACTTGGAAACAGAACAAACTAACTTACTAACTAAACAGCTGTAGACATGAATATGTATATGTTAAAGAGCAGATTAATGAGGGGGAAATGTCTTAAATATTTTACTCTTAAGACATACACACAACATTAAAACATCAGCACCACTTGGGTAAATAACAATTTAATTTTTAAAAGTCCTCTAATCATAGCACTGTGCAATTACAGTTCTAATAAGTGACTACAAACTTTAATTAACTATGCAGTGAAATGCAAACTGGCCTAGGCTACACCAGCATTATGTGCTAAATGGAACTAGCCATGTTAATTCCAGTAATCAAGTGACTACTTATAAGATTCATTGAGTATTGTCTTTTAAGACATTTTATTAACAGTTTATGTGAAACTCACTAGTACAAAGTGTGGACTCCCTTCCAAATTATGGGCTACAGTTCTAATTGAATCAAGAAGAAACAAATGCCAATGCCAATAGAGAGTAAACTCTGGGAAAGAAATCAGTATCTATGACTCCAACATGGTGAAATAGAGCTGCTTGGCATGTATATTAGTTGTTCATGTTTCTTATTCTTCATCCTCATCTTGATTTCTATGTTTATTTTGAAAGTTCAGAATTATTTCTGGAGACAGTGTGCTTAGAATGGTACAATTGAACTCACTGATAAGTCAAAACATTTTATTTTCCTTTATAATATAATTTATGTTAGTCTTTTAGTATAACTCATTATGACACTACAGTCAGGGCGTTGCCAGGAATACAGCAAGCATTTAATAAATATTCATATAACTAAATTCAGTCCTGCATGTCTCCATCCAAAACTCTGAATCTCCCTCCCCTTCCCTGTCTCTGGACTCAAGCCTGTCCATATTGCACTACTATGTGCTATAAAATCCTTAAAACTCAGTGTATCTAAAAAGAAAGCCATTCTTTCCTTCCTTTATCTGATTCACACCAACAACATCTGCTTAGTTGTGTATGCCAGAAATCTTTAAAGTCGATTCTTTGTTGTTTATCACTTTCAATTCTGCTCTATATGCCCCCACTTTTCCGTTTTCACAGCCTCTGACTTAGCTCAGAGCAGATGTCCATCAGATTGGAATATGATACTAGACCTTTTTTTCTTTTTAAGTCAGTTTTTCCTGCACTCTGTTAACTGGGCATTGTTTTTCTAAGATAAGATAAGATTTTCAGTATTTCCTTATTGATTCCTTCTGCACACATACATGATGGACCTTAAGTTCTTCAGTGTAATAGAAAAGAAACTCCCTTTCTCTAACACCCCTGAAGCTCACTGAAATTCCAGAGACCCCAAATTGTGCCAGAAACATCTATACACCGGTTTCTCTCATTTCACAATCTTTTCCAGGCATGAGTGAATTTTTATTGTTTTTTTCTTCAAATTTTAGTTCAAATGCCACTTTCACTAAATTTTTTCTTCTTTGGCAGAGGGATAAATATTTTGCTTGAAAAATATTACTTTGCATTCTATTTTGATATTTGTTTAGATAACCTGAATCTCCTACTAGGAGTCACTGTGGCTTTTGGATGACTTCCAGCAATGGTCACTTCTAGAGAGCCATGCCTAGGTAAAACTCCTATCCTGGAGTTTGGGCAGAAGAAATAGGATCCATGTGAATGTGTTGTTTATAAGGAAAGTCTTTGGTTTCTGTTGTGCTTTGAGGAAGAATGGTCCTTGTAGGCTCATATATTTAAATGCTTTGTTGACAGAGAATGGAACTGTTTGGAAGGATTAGAAGGTGTGGCCTTGTTGGAGTAGATGTGGTCTTATTGGAGGAGATTTATCACAGAGATGGAGAGGAGAGGTAGGAGGTGCAGACTTTGAGGTTTCAAAAGCTCAAGACAGGCATTGTTTCTCTCTCTCTCTCTCTCTCTCTCTCTCTCTCTCTCTCTCTCTCTCTGGCTGCCTGTTACCTATGAATACAATTGTAAAGATCTCAACTACTTCTCCAGCACCATGCCTACATACCTGCCCCATGTCCTTTCTCTATGATGATAATATACAAAGCCTCTGAAACTGTAAGCAATTCTCCAATTAAATGCTTTTAATTTTAAGAGTTGCAGTGGTCATGGTGTCTCTTTATAGCAATAGAACAATTGCTAAGAGAATTTATCTCTTGAGTGTATACTGCTTTCTCTTGGTTTCAGTTTCTGAGAAGAGACAGCTGCTGTGCTGTGTGTTGTGCAATGCAACCTATGCCTCAAGAAACTGAAGGAAGCCTCAGGCTGAAGGAAGGTAGGTAGGCAGTGAAGTCTGTGAACAGCCTGTGAAGAACTCAATCCTATCCACAATCCCCTGAAAGAGCTTACAAGAAACTCTTTACCAGTAATAGATAACCCCTGTCTCCTTGATACCAAAGAATTTACTGTGTAATATAATTATTGTGTTCGTTTGTTTAAAATAGGGTCCCATGTATCCCAGACTATCCTTGAACTTGATATGTAGCCAAGCACTTTATTTATTTATTTTAACTAATTAATTTATTTATTTTTATTCTTCTGTCACTCAATATATCCTGACCACAGCCTCCCTTTCTTCCCCTCCTCTCAGTCTTCTCCCCCAACATCCCATTCCTCAAATCCGTTGCTCCTCCATTGCTGGTTATGACAGCCTAGGACTTTAAATTCTTGATCATCAAGCCCTCACCTCCCAAATTCTATGATTTCAAGCCTATACCACTGCACCTGACTTATGACTCTTTGCTTAAAGTTTCATCTCAATTCTTCTACCATGTGATAATCAGGCACTAAATTAGGGAAGAAGTTCAGTAGTAAAAGGGAGGTCTTTGTTGTTCTCTGATTGTTTTTCTTTACAAAGTTATTTCCTGTCTGTCTATAAGCATGGTCAGATTTTCACTGTCTTGTACAAACCACAATGAGACACCAAAAACACTTCTCTCAATTGGTATTTTTCTCAAGCTCTAATCATTTTTGGTTTCAGCACAAGAGGGTTCTTAAGATAGAACAAAATATTCCCAGTGTGGCTTGGACAGAGTCAAAAAGAAAAGAATATAGGAGACAGAACTGGAGAAGGCACAAAAAACAGGGCCTGTGGAATATTTTAGGCCAGCATAGGAACCTTGGTTTTCTACCAAGCATAGCATCATTAGTGGTAACATAACAGCTGTTTTATCCGTTAGGCATTATGGGTACAGGGTCTAGATGAGTCTACCACTTTGTCAATGGAATTTTTAAAATGTGGAAAAACATACACTGACTTCCAACTCAGGAAAAAAAAAAACTAAAAATTGAAAGCAACACAAGTATAACTGAATATCCACAGTGTAATATTACATAAAGTGTATTTTAGTTCATCTGTGCTGAAATAGGAACATTATAAATGTCAACCACAAAAATAAAATAAACATATACCTTCAAGAAAACTCATATTTAAAATTTATGAAAAAGTCTAAAATTATAGAGAAATTATATTTAAATCTGATGTGAGTTTTATGTTTGAAGCTACATAGATTAGAAGAGTTTAAACCATAACATTGGTGGACTAAAAAGTCTCAAAATTGACATAAATATGCTTATCAATACTCAAAGGGAGCAAAATTCTCTCAGGGGACAAGAATGAATTACTAAATAAGTAATCCTTGTGTATGTAACTATCAGCAAAATAATGTCCTGCAGTTCTCTGGGATAGTGAAATGTGTATATATGTGATATTGGCTATTAAATAGTCAATATTATATAGTTTCCAGGAAGCTATGTTTTTCTTCTGCTTCTACATAAGTAGTATAGAATCCAGACTCCAGCTGTAGTATATATGTCATTGGTGTACAGTTATGTCCCCTGAGTAAGGATCAAGTTTATTTTCGTGTCATAACAAGCTGTGTCTGGCAGTTCTTAAAACTAGATTCAATAAATATTTACTTGATATTTCCCTTGACAAGTGTCTGAGAATTTATTTCCTTAGCAGACTAGCAGGCTGGTTTACTTTTTCTCCTTGTTAATTTTTATACCATATTGACTAGAAACATATAAAACATGCACACTTATGTGCACAAACACATACCAACATATATATGTACATATATATATATGTATATATTTTACAGATATCAGGCATCTCACATCTCTCAAAAAAATTAAAATAAGATACTTTTTCTTTTGCTTTATGATTCCTATATAACCTGGACCTTTGCCAGCTCCACCAGAATTGGATACCATCTGCGAAATTAATTTGAAATTCACTACTGTTAATTTGCCTGCCTCTAAATCTGCCATGGCATCCCTCCAAATTTATTTTTCCAACTTTAGACTTTAATTTCATTCCAAGATCCTTCTCCTGAGAATATTTTGGTCACATACACTAGAGAACTGTCCATTATAATCATTAACCACTCATATTTCCCATCTCTCCAATGTTTCAGCCAGTCATTTGCATCTCATATTTCTTCTGTATAGGTAAGGGAGAAGAATGCCTTTCAGTTTGACAAAAGCTGAGGGCCAAATTTCCTCAGTCATTTATAAAAAACATTGGTTACTATCCTTAAAAATATGTAGATTTTAAGTTTAGAATTTTAAAGTTTTACAGTTTCTAGAACTTTGTATCCTGGAAGGTAGCACTGCGTGTTCAGAGTGGTGAATGATGAGGAGGAATTTGTAGAGGATTTCTGAGATTTCATCCCTAGATGGAGCCTTGAGGTAATTTTTAGGGATCTCTGCACAAACTTCCCACTTCAACAGCTCTATGTGCACCAGTGGAATCTGTTATTTGCAAATAAAATGGTTCAATAATAACTTCGGTGTTCCTATGACTACAGAGTTAGCTCAGTAAAACAGTTTATTTGATCTACTTATGACACACACTTTGGGACAGTCCCCTTTAATGTACTCTAAAACCAGTCAATAGGAAGGTCAGAGGGATTACTAGTTTTTCTTCTTGATCTTGCTTGAACATCATCCAAATAGACTTGACAATTTTACCACAAATTTGATAAGTTTTTATTAAATGTAGCAGACAACATTTACAAGAGTAACCTTATCTATGCTCTAAAAAGAAAAAAAGAAAACAACAACAACAAAAAAAAACCTTTCTCAAATAAAAATAAAAGAACCAGGGAGCTAGTTTAATTTATTTTAATATTTTAAACCATATGACAAGAATAAGAAATATCTGTTAAATAACTGACATGTAAAAAATGGGATTGAATTTTATTAAATTAGATTTATCATTTTCCCTCATTTAAAATAGTTCTTTGAGAATTTTATGCAATATATTTTTATCATATTTATCCCTCCTCTAACTTCTCGAGATCCACCCCCATTCCCTGCTCAATTGTCTTTGTGTCCTTTAAAATAAAGATGAAGCTCAATTTGTGTTTCCCATGTATTCTTTTCTGTGTGGCCTACCAATGAAGTACATTCATCCTACCAGGGCCCACACATTTGGCAGCTGTGGGTCTCTGTACTATTAGATGCCACAGAATGAAAAAGAAAGATTCTCTGAAAAGGTATGAAAGATGTACTAATCTATGAGTTTAGTAAGAATCTCTTAGGAGTCAGTTTAACGCTGTATCTATTTACTAGAGTAATAATAGTAGTAGGTCCTCCACTAAGACCAATGATCTTATTAACCATGGGTTCATAGCCAAGTATGGGTTTAATTTTGTGGAGCAGGCTTTAAATCCAATGGTCAGTTACTTCTATGACAGTAGTGCCACTATTCCACTTACAGGCTTGTCGTCCCATGCTGTTCATTATTGTAGCTTTCTACTTTCATAGGTTGTTAACAGTAACAACTACTTTCCCCTCTGGTATAGAACATTGTGGCTCTTAACATTATTAAAGCTATCCAATAAGGATGAACCTTCTAGGTGAGTACCTAATTTATTTCTCCATGTTCTAGGATTTAAATATATTGTGCCTTCAGCAACTGGATCTTACTATCAGGTTCTGAAGGGTAAACCAACAACACTGGCAATAGTCTGTCATGCTGGCCATCTGAACATATATGTACCAAACATAAAAAACATCTTATTTTAAGAAATGTTATTATATCTGAAATGTTAGATAAACAAGATCATAAATATTTAGCTAACCTAACAAAATTAAAGTGTGAGAAGAGGAAAATGAAGTTGGAGATTAGAAATAAACTATTATAGTAGATATAAGTAAGACTCAATGGATCATTAAGAGGCTACTTGAAAAAAATCTGGAAAAAGTAGAATTTGATAAATTCTCAGACTTCATGACCTACAAAATCAAATCAGGAGGGTGTAAACAACTTACACAAATATGTAGCAAGAAATTAAACTGAAGCACTGATAAAAAAAATTCTCTGAACAAAGAAAAGGCTAGAAATGGAAGGATTCACCGAATAATTCTATCTCATTTTTGAAGAACAGCAAATGTTCTTCAACATGTTCTATGAAATAGGAAAGACAAGAATATAAACAACTCATTCTATGGACTTATGATTACTTAGAAACTAAAACTAGACAACAACATAATAACACAAAATCAGAAAATGTCAGATCAATTTTCCCAATGAGTAAAAATGCAGTAATTATTGATGGAAAAACTTAATAAGATAATTTTAACAGTACATTAAAAATATCATATATCATGCTCAATCCAGAGCAAAAGGAATGCAAGGATGGTTCAACTTTCTCAAATCAGTATGAGTTATATAGCATGCAGGTAAACTCAAGAGCAGAAATACCATTATTATCTCAGTAGTTCTAGAAAAGGCCTTTGACAAAGTTTATTAGTGATCTTTTCCAAAATCCTTGAAAAATTAAGAAGAGAAGGAACATATCTTAATATAATAAAGGCTAATATTTGGCAAGCTGACAGTATATACTAAAGGAGCATTTCCTCTAAAATCAGGATTGAGCTACAATGTCCATTCTTTCACTGTTATTCAATAGAGAGCTTGCTATCTTTGCTAGAGCAAAAAAAGATGAGTAAAGGACTAAAAGGGATACACATGGGAAAGAAAGAAAATTATGCCTTTTGAAGATTCTATAGTCTAAAATATCAAGGGACTCTACTAAAAAACTCATAGTTCTGATTAAACAGTTAAGCAAAGTAGCACCATATAAAACTAAATCTCCAAATCAGTATGTTTTTCTACATATCAGTAATCAGCAATGAACTTTCTAAGAAAGAAATCAAGAAAAAATACCCACAGTATTTAATAAAGCAACTTTTTAGTAAAAAATATACTCACAGTAGTTTAATAATGCCAAAGTATAACCAGAATCAAAAGGTGACAGATATCTATATAGAAAACATTGAAAGACTGAGTAAATAAATCAAAAAGGATGCTGAAAGATGAGGCTTCCCATCCTCATGGATTGAAATTAATACCACAAAGGTGGCTATACTTTAAAAATATATATACAGTTCCATTGTAAATTCCATATAAATGCTAATGACATTTTCAAAGAAATAGAAAAACAAAAACTAAAAGAAAAAAAAAATCAGATACCAGTGACATATCGACCACACTCTTGGACAGACCACATGAATACTTTGGTAACAGAAAATAGGCTCCATTGTTTTTGTGTGCTTTTTTTTGTTTTTGTTTTGCTTGTTTTTGTTTGTTTGTTTGTTTGTTTTGTTTTTGTGTGCCTGCCTGTGTGTGTATGTGTGTTTGTGTGTGTGTGTAAAAGACCCGAGCTGCCCCACCTTAGGGGCCAAACTGTAGCATCCCGCTCTGTTCCGCAAGTCAGGGTCCAGCAAGAGAGAGAGTCGGGGAAAGAAGGGAAAGAGACTTGAAGAATAGAGACAAGCCAGAGGATCTGTAGTAAAGTCTTCTTTACTGTCTCCACCATACACACACCATTACACCTACTACTACCACACCCCCCAACTACAAGGAAATCCTGGATATTTATAGGCTTTTGCCATGTGCCTTGTAGGCACGTGGATACCACATGCCTTGCAGGTGTGGATATGACGTAAGCTTCACAGGCGTGGACAGCACGTGCGCCTTACAGGCATGTATGGCGTGGATAGCACATGGATAACACGTGCACCACATGCTTTGTAGGCGTGGATACCGCGTGCTCCTTGCAGCTGGGGGCACTAAACAGCAAAACAAGCTATGTGGGATATCAGAGTGTGCTTCAACTGTTGTAGGCTGTTGAAAACCAAGTCTCATGTTAGCGTATATGGCTCAAGATGGCTGCAAAGCTGATAGCTGCTTTCTAGCCGCTTTCTGCTTAAAGTCAGCTCCCAACGTGTGTGTGTGTGTGTGTGTGTGTGTGTGTGTGTGTGTGTGTTGTTTCTTCCCCCCCCCCCACCCCGAGAGAAACATCATGAAGTAGAGTGGATATGAAGGTTAAGTATCTGGGGAAAATTGGAAAAAGAACAAGAATATAAATTGTACAAAAAAATTGAAGAATAAAGATGATTTTTAAAAAGAGCCCCAAATAGGGAATAAAATTAGGTAGGAAGAGCCGTGCTGAAATATCACAAATCCTAATCTCACTGTCTAGTGCAGGAGCACAATAAAACATTGACAGTACTGTTACAACATAGACAGAATGGAAAGAACAGCTAGACTAGGATAAAATGGAACGGACTAGAAAAGAAGGCATAAACATAAGCTCACATGACTGAATGTTGACACAGTTGCCAAAAAGATACATTGAAAAAGAGACAACCTCTTTAACAAATAGTGATTAAGAAACTGGATATAGAATAATGAAACTGGAATCCTGCCTCTCATGCTTTACAAACATCATTTCTGTTTTAGTTAGGGTTTTGCTGCTGTGATCAGACACCATGACCAAGGCAACTCTTATAAGGAAAACATTTAGTTGTGGCTGACTTACAGGTTCAGTGGCTCAGTCCATTATCATCAAGGCAAGAACATGGCAGTGTCCAGGTAGGCATGGTGCAGGAGAAGCTGAGCATTCTATGTCTTCACCTGAAGGTTGTTAGTGTAAGAGTGACTTTCAGGCAGCTAAGAGGAGGGTCTTAAAGCTCACACTTACAGTGACACACTTTCTCCAACAGGGACACACCTTCTAATAATGCTACTCCCTGGGCCGAGCATATGCAAACCATCACAATTTAAAATGAATCAAAGGCCTTAATAAAAAAAACCCTGAAAATATGTACCTTCTCAAGGAAAAATCCCTTTATATGCTTAAGCCAGGCTTTCCTTCAAAGGCCTGCAACAGCTCAGGAACTAATTGGAAAATCATAGAGAAATGGAGATGTCTGAAATTTAACATCCCAGAAGAGCAAAGAACAAGTAGGAGAATGAAGAAACCACCGAAGATTTGAAAAATCACAAACCATACATCTGACAGAAGAACAATATCTATAAAGAAGTAATATATATATATATATATATATATAATCACCAGAATAAAAGTATTTGCCCAGTCAATTAACTATCAATTTAATAGACAACTCTCAGGAGAATTGCTTGAAATTCAAAACTCGATTTCATTCAAATCAGAATGACTACTTTTAGTACACAAGACAACAAAATCTGACAAGGATGGTAGGATGGAAATGGGACCCCTGTAGACTGCACATGGGAATGTAAACTCTTATAACCATGGTAGAACCATGTATTCAGTCTGAACAGTCCACATACCAAACAAAATAAAACTCAAAGTGAAATTACTGTATAATTTGTCTATGCCTTATTTAGTATGTGTGGTGGTTTTGAATAAAAATGACCCCAATGAGTTCATATATTTGAATACTTTGTCATCAGGCAGTGACACTACTTGATAACGAATGGGAGCTATGCCCTTGTTGGAACAGGTATGCCCTTGTTGAAGATAGTGTATCACAGGGAGTAGATATTGAGGTTTCAAAAACCAGAGCGAGGCCCAGTGGCTCTCCCTTCCTGCTGCCTGTCGATCTGGATATAGATCTCCCATTTACTTCAGCAGCATTATGTCGGCCTGTGTGCCGCCATGTTCTGCACCATGATGATAATGGACTAAACATCGGGAACTGTAAGACAGACACACCTAAATGATTTCTCTTATAAGATATGTTTAAATCATAGTATCTCTTCACATAAATAGAACATTAAGACAGCATGCATCCAAGGGAATTTATTCAGCATACTGCATAGAAGCTTGCTCATCCATGTTCAGTGATTCACAATTTACTAAAGCCAAGGTATACAATCAATCAATCATTCAATCAATCAATCAATCAAGATGTCTATCAATAGATGAGTATACAAAGAAATGGAGACATATATTGTTTATCTATCATCTGTTTATCTATCTGTCTGTCTGTCTGCCTATCTATAGATAGATATAAACATAATAGCGCTTCATTCAGTGATATAGAAGAATGACATATCATGTGCAGAAAATTGAGTTTAATTGGAGACCATCATGTTAAGCAAATAAGCAAGACTCAGAAAGACACCTACTTAATATGTTTTCATTTCACATTGTATTCAGTCTCTGTCATTTATAATTTATATACATGTCTATCTATCTATCTATCTATCTATCTATCTATCTATCTATCATCTATAACTTTTATACCTAAGATTGTTTGAAAAATGGGATTTTCTTAGTGATAGGATAGGAAGCTTAGGCTTCAGTCCCTGTTACCCACCACAAGAATCATTTCAGCCCTTCATCAACAACCCATCAAAGTAGATATGCGGCTTTGAATTGAAGAAAGGATAATACATAACTTTCTTGAATCTGTTTGTATGTAAGATCTGTATTGACATGGATATTTCATAATGTAAAGCATCTTTATGTTATAGAGGAGTATAATGGTGGTGGGTAATACATCTTTGCCAGTTATGACTGTTGACCCACTAGATCTAACGGTTGCCCCAGGTCTTAAGTGTATCATTGAGAATGACATAGTATTTTGATGTTTATGACTGAGACTGACATGTGGTAATTTTTATATTGCATCTTGGTATTATGGCAAAATAACCATTGTGTTGATTAAGTTGAAGTTTCTCTTTATGCTTTGGCCATAATCATAAATAAAACAAGATATTATACCTGGGTGGCAGATGCTGAAGATATAATTTGTTAAATCTAAAGAATTCTATGGTGATGGCCTCAGACATATTCCAGTTTCATTCCATTCTACGCATAGAAAAATGACATGGATCTTAGGAAATAACTATGGATTCCACAGGTCAGTCACACTAGTAGTGATCATAACTACTGCACATGGCATTGTTTTGTTGCTGGAAAAGATGGATGTGGATTAGTTAAACAGTACAGGTCCATTGTTATAGTGAATATGTGTTTGTTTCCCTTTTAGCCAAGAAGAATGATGGTTAGAAACAATTCCCTTTCAAAAACAAACAAACAAACAAACAAACAAACAAAACCCACCCCCACCACCAACAAAAAAAACCCCAAAAGACAAAAACAAAAACCAGACACCCATTTTACCTATTATTTTTGCCTCAAGACAGAATTTCAGTCCCTGTCGTGGTAAAGTCAGCAGTACTCTAGATCATGTGACCTTCAAGACCCTGGCCAGTCATTTACATGATGGAGTGTTGATGGGTAGGCTGGGTGAGCAAAAACGAGGTAGCATTTAGAGACCTTGGAAGGTTACTCTGCCCTCTAGGAGAGGAGAGATATGCCATTTGAAGACTTAAGTACCCACCATACTTTAAAGATCTTTGGCACCAGGGTGGAGGATACAGTGGGTCATTCACTTTCAAGTAAGCTGCTGCAGCTAAACTTCACCTTCTATCAGAGTACGCATAATGTTCGGTCAGCCTGAAATCAATACATTCTAGTTCTAGAAATACACTGCATTTATAATTAATTAATTTAATTAATAAAGAATGTCTGTCTTTCTGTCTTTGTTTTGGGGAGAGTGCCTGTGCTTGCCTGCGTACATTTGTACGTGCGCACATGCATTTACGTAAGCATCTGTAATCTCATCATGTGCCAAAGTGCAAGTACAAAGTGCAAAGTTTTCAGATTAGGAAAAGGGTGTGTAGGAGGCTCAGATTGCAGGAACTTGGGTAGCATATGATCCAGTGGGCCATTGCGCAACCTAGCATGTGGAATAAGGAGACAAGGAAGAAAATAGAGGCAGAATGATGACTTTGGGTGCTCACCTAAAAATATATTTATGTTTTTATGGGCTATCTCCATAGCCATCAATTTCATTTAAAAGTAGGGTAGCAAGAGAATATAGCATGGACACTATAATAAGGTCACATGGGTTGGAAAGAATCAGGGGTCTGGAAGATGAGTTAACTGTTTACATTTCCTCATTCTGCTTCCTTCCTACATTTTGGAGAAGAGGATGGGTACCAGGCTGTGTTTATTTTGTTACTGTTGGTTTAGAGCTGACCCTGATCTCCTGCCCTTCAACCCATACTAACTTTGCTACGAAGTAACTAGTTTACTTCCTCCTATGGGAGACTAGAAAGTGGAGTCTGCCAATACCTTCGTACTTACACAGATCCAGACCCCCTTGCATTTCTTGAGAAACTCTTCACAACTGTCTGGTGTCCGTGTTGTCTGTAAAAGAGCCGTGAGTTCCTTGGAGACCTCTATTATTTACTTATGTTTGGCAGATCTTGTAGAACCTTTTAGAAGTATTTAATCACAAGGTACTAAAATATTTTCTAATAAGAAAAGTGATGAAATTATTTTTAGGCCTGCCTTGGAAATTCACATAGACAGAAATAATACTTTTAAATGGAATTACCACAACAAAACAAAACAGGCCTTTCTAAAACAAAATCTGCTTTTACCCTCAGGATACCCGAGTTAATTCTTTGGTCCTTTCAATAGCAAGCATTTGTGGAATTGATAGAGTGACTGTTTAGTTCACTTTAGTAAATAGAAATAGTTTGCCATTTAAACCTTAGCAGATGAAAAATATTGCACTATCCTCTGTAACATGTAAACATGTCCAGGGGCAGCTTTGTGTGTTGGTGATACCTGTATTTTTCTTAAGCATGGTAACCAAAGTCAAGAATTTCAGTGTGTTCTCAGACGGAGGCTGGTTTAGCTCTTAAGTAAGAGCTCCCTCCACTGGAGTCTGAATTTGACACTCTGTTCCCACTTTTCTTCCGGATCTCTCCCTCGACTGTAACCCAGTGCTGGCAGTGAAAGCAGCAGAACTCTGAGTAATGTCCTTCAGGAAGGGTACGGGGAAGCCCGTTTGTCAATCCAAGGAGGTTGAAACTGGAGAGAAAAAGAAAAACCCACACAGCTCTCCCTGTCATTCCTGAAGCCGTCAGTGATGTGGGATATGTTCTTGGAAGCTCAGAGCACAAACCAACTGTAATCACATGCCTCCAAGGTCTCTGCCCAGTTTTTTCATCAAATGCACATTTTGATGAATTATTGCTTTCAAGGGAAAGTTGGAAATTTACACCTCAAAAAAAAAAATTAAGGTTGCTCTGCTTTCCAAAAGTCACTTACAAATTTGGGCTGTATTTCTAAACTATGAAGACTAGGGTATTCAATACTGTTTTAGGGCATTTATGTTAATCAACTATCCTGGCTAGTCCTGAGTGTCCCCTTTTATTATACTTAGATTGCATATTTTCAAAGAGTTGGAATAAAATAGGGCTGGAAAATTAACACAAACAGTGTAGGTCACGTTCAGATATTCTTATGAGGTCTAGAGTTCACTGTTATGAATATGCATTATTGGCTGCACAACCTTTGTTAAGTTACATAAGCATTTTGAAAATGTTTATTAATCTAAAAATGGGCCCCATTAATGCTTTACCTATCTCTAACACTTACTTCAGAGACTACATGAAATAATGGATATAAAAGTGCTTTTGAATCATAGAAAGAAATGGTGAAAATTGCCTGTGAAGTGGAGAGATACTCGTAGGATGACTGGCTGTCTGTATCACATATGCAGTTGACTTTATCATTTTGGAGATATGTTTCATACCAAAGACTGTGGAAGTACTGGTTGACAGAGGTGGCCACAAAAATGACACTGGAGCCATTAGAGACAGAAGCCCTTGTCTCTTGATAAAATGGAAAGCGCAAAAAGGAATTTTTAAAAAAGCTACTTTTCTTCCAAATTCATTCTTTCACATTTATTAATAGGAAGAAGGGAAGAAAGAAATTAAGAAATGTAAATTTTCATTTTTGGAGGATTACTGTAGATTTCTTATTTGAATGAGTTAAACCCCTCAAAATTATAATAGGTGGATAGAGTCAGTGAAATTTGGATATATTTTAAGAGGCACCATCAAAGTTGATATATGCCAATTAATGGATACCTCCTTCTAAAACTATTCAGTTATTATCACAGCACTTTGCAAATGCACACAGACCACTGCGACCATCCTGCCAATCATTTGACTCCATGCAACATTTTGTCTTTAATCGCAATAAATCCAATCAAATTAGTGGAAACTCAGTAAATCGTGGAAACTTGGATGAAGGTACTCATGATACTTTCATATGGTAGAAACATTAATCTCCAGAAAACAAATTTAGATATTGTTAATTTTTTTCCAAGCACAGGACAAAACCAGGGACATAGTACACATATGCTACCAAAGTATATTTCAGAATTTCTACTGAATACTTACTCCTTATGAACTGAGAATTATTCTAATTTTTTCAATAAATGTTTGTTGATGATTATATTTCGGAACTTATGTTGTTTCCTGAGATCAATGTGGATGAGAAATAAGCACTCCTTGAAGGTCGGGTTTCACTCTGGTTCACCACCCCCTAGGTTCTTTTTTCCGTCTAGTAGATGTATGTGCTGCTTTCTCTGTGTTCAAATAATCCTTTGTATATTCTAGTTCACATTTCATTTTTCTTACCTCTTTTTCAAGAAGACTATGAACTCCTTGGAGATGTAATTTACATCGTTTATATCTATCCCAGTGCCCAGTGTCACCAACATAAACTCTAAATATATTGTTGTAAAATGGGAGAATAAAAAAGGAAAAGTACCTTGGTTTTTTTCTCCACTTTGTTCAGATCCTTGACACGCTACAACATCATAGCCTCAGGAAATATTCATAAGCACACGAACTACCTTTCAATTTAACAATTTGCCTATAAACTCTAAGAAAACTCCTGAACTTCCCAGAGGATAAAAGTAAATGATAATTTGGGGGAGGTTTTTTGTTTGTTGTTG
Source organism: Rhabdomys pumilio (assembly GCA_030674055.1). Lineage (NCBI taxonomy): Eukaryota > Metazoa > Chordata > Mammalia > Rodentia > Muridae > Rhabdomys > Rhabdomys pumilio. The sequence continues at coordinate 47,090,248 of JANHMN010000012.1, forward strand.
TTTAGGGCTGGAACATTTGAAGTGAGCATCTGGGACTACATCCTCCTTGCACTTTGTTCATACATAAGAAGAGATGAAAAATTCCGGAAAGACATCTGTATTGTAAATCAAAATACATTGCTGAAATCAATGTTGAGTTGACATTCTGCTTGCAAATATTCTTTTGAGATTGGTTCTTGTAAATCTCTTTCCCATCTGGTTTTTATGTCTGTTCTGGGACTTGCATGCACAGAGTTGTCTAGTACCTGCTCAGAATGTTGAAATAAAGTGTGTGCTTTTTAATAAAAGGTTGGATGGGGCCGAGGAAGATATTCTTCCACTCATATTTAAACAGCTTGTTTATATTGTAGCGTAGGTAAACTTTTAGAAACTTTGGGAATTGTTTTCTTAGAATAACACAGCTTATTTGAAGCAGTAAGATAATCCTATCATGCCACCTATATTTTTGTAAAAAAACATTTGCTGGAAGGATTTTTTTTTATTTTTAATCATAGGGAAAGTGAGCAGCAGAGAAGCATTTGTGATTGCAATTTCTTTGCTTTCCATAACTGCACCATTCCCATTAAATTAATGATGGAGAGAGAAACCATTGTTTGTAGAAAGGGGCTTTCTTTATTGGAAGCTAGCCAATTTGGGAATGTTAATTTCTCCTTAAGTGGCAAGCTCAGTGGAGGAAAAGAAAAACTCTCTATCTGAAACATGTCATGATAAATGAGCCCTGTATTTTGACTTAGCATCTGGAATTGATATCCATCCTTGAGCTTTATGAGGGAATGGTCGTGTGAGTGGGAATATAATCACCACCCCTATCACAGCACAGTTACTCAGCTCTCATCTTTAATCACGGGCCATCTGCTAATTGCTATGCAGGAATCTAGTATGGATTCATATAAGAAGAGCCATCATCTTATTCCTTGGAAGCATGAAATTGGTCCTTCTTACCATATGTAAACCTGTGTGTGTGTGTGTGTGTGTGTGTGTGTACCTCAGTGGCAGATGTGAAGAAAAGGGAGTCTGAAAGCTGCTGGACATGACCATGAATATCTTACCTTTTTGAAAACAAGTGTAAGTAGGCCATCTACAGTTGGAAACTTCCCTGTGAAAGATGGAGATAAATACCTGACCTTGGTCAGTTGTTTATCTGTTCTTTTTTACTCATGCAAGACAGAATAAAGAAACACGGAAAGAGTAAGATTATCTAAACTCTTACTCCTTACTATTTTTTTTCAGGGACCACTATTGTTTCAGGGTCTCCCACAGTGGACTTGTCTAATTCTTGCAATTATTGCCCTATCTTCTTCATCTAAGACCTCATAGGATCGAGCAAATCGATCAGTGTACTATTTCAATTTCATGTCTAAGTTTTAAAAGATTTTATTTTCAAACAGAATAGGGCAAGTCATTAGCAAAGTGGAACATTGAAAATACTCTCCATCGGTCCCTCATTAACCATTAGGGATTTTATGGTTATGTTTTAAAACTGGATGGTTTTCAGGGATTGGCATCTGAATTTAGAATTCCTTTTTCTTTCTTTAGTGTACATCAGTCGTTTTCAAAAGCTTTGTAATCCACAACAAAGAGCTTTTTGTCAAAGGTAATTGTTTATAAACATCCTTTTATATTTTTAGTGAAAAGAGACTCTTTCCTTGGCTTAATCTACAACTCCTTTGAACATGCTCCCTCGGGCCTTGACCTGGCACAGAGTTTGTCAGAACGTTCATTCTGTGTACGTCTTAATGAGAGACTGCTGATTATCCATCCACCATGTGAAATCATGGGTCCTGCATATCTGCACTCTTCACTCACATTCTTCCCAAATGTGTATGATCAATGTTAGTTTCTCTCAAGCTTTGTGGAAGCACAGAATTGGGTGTACACTCCATTCTCGAAGCTGAAGACAAGGATTTCATCATATACATTATATCCCTTACAACCGTATGTTGTCTGACAAAACTTTTCCTGGGGAGTTGTAAGATGCAAGTCTACTCACCCCAGGTAAGGATCCCATTACAAAGTAAGAGTACCATCAAAGCCCAATTTAGTGAACCAATGGGTTTTATTGGCACTTTGTACAGGAATATGGGCAAGAGGTTGACTATAGGAGCAGAAATGCTCAGTGGCAGACAATTGTATTACTAAGGCTAATCCTAGCATTGGTACCCATTTACAAAGATGAGAACCTGTAACACAGTGCTCATTTTTGCTTCTTTTGGCCAGTTGGTTTATCTGAGAGTCCTCTTTGTAGCTTGACTCTGCTAGTCTAGAAGGTACTTTCAGCTTTCATTTCTTACTCAGAAAGGGAGAGGCCTGGTGAATCTGGTCAGTTTCAGGCACTTCCTGAAGCTATTTTGACTTGTTTGCCTTCCTGCCTAAGGCAATTCTCTGAAGATGAAATATTTCAATCGCAGAAGAATGTGTTGCACAACACTTGGCTATACAATGTCACTTAAAATTATTCCCTATAAAGCATACATGTAACTTGCAAATGTTTTCAATTAAGATTCTACAACATCACGGAAGATCAAACATAGTAGCTAATGATTGACTATTCCTTCTGATTCCTAACCGCTTCTGTTTTAGATGTCTTTGCTAAGACCGAACCTTGTTGTGGTGGTGCATTCTAATTCTTCCTTATCAGTTTGTCAGGCTGCTGGCAACTCTGTAGAATACTCTATATGGTTCTCCTCCCATGCTTCATCCACCATGTCACTTGGAGATGTCTTTAATTTTCTATTAACCATTATGAGGAATCATCTGTTTCTCGCTCAATATTCTGTAACTGAATCGAATGACATTTGAAAGGAAATATAGTTGATTCTCCTTAGTTATATCCTTATCAGTTTATATAAAATCAGAATACTCATGAGTTTTAGCTGTAATGACTTAGTATTTGGCTTTTTATGTATGTGTGTACATGCCCATATGTATAGAGGGTTTTGTTAGTATGTGTCTATAAGGTTATTAGTGATACTCTAAGGCAGATTCCATGCCTGGCTATCTCAGGAGTTGTTTGCTATAAAATTTGCACAAACAAGTCATTTTAATGCCAACTACCTTCTCTATTACACTGAGGCATTGCCCTATTAAGATGGCTGTAAAGACAATAAAAGCTAACTTAGCATAGATCATGTCACTTCTGAAGTTGTCTCTGAGATAATAGGAGCCTCTCTGGCCTATAGAGAGGAACCATCATGCAATAGAAAATGGGGCCAGCAGCTTACCTCTCTTGAGAAACTGATTTATTTATTTATTTTTAAATTATACAGCAGAGGCATATCCTGAAACAAAGCAGGGTAAAGACTTGTTTATAAAGTAGATCCATTTCAGAACTTTGCCCACATGAGTAAATAAATAGATATTTTAGTCAACTGAACCTTAAGAACCCAGGAAAATGGGCAAATTGGCATGAGTTAAAAGGTAAACAATTAGTGGATCGTTTTTCTAAATAGTTTTAAAAGTCAGAGATTGCTATCTATGAAGCCAGCTGCTACCGTATTTGCTGTTGAGTCTGAGTAATGACATATAACAGGAAATTAATGGGTGACTCATTAGACAATTAGGCCAACATTAAAACTAACAACATAAATGCAGGTAAGATTTTCATAATGTTTGTTTTAGTTGATATTGCTGCCTTTATCAAGATCCTGTGGTAAAGATACAAACGGTACTCCTCCCACTGGACTGATCTGTATATTAGAAAATGGAGAACACAGACCATCTCTGTAATAACTTTTGGAGGACTCATTCCTCTCTCAATGTGAAACATAGTTTCTGTGAACAAAGAAGTAATAAGAAGAGGAAAATAAAGAGGAGCAGAAAGTCTTTAATATTCTCTCCTTCATCAAGGCCTAATGTAGTACTTAGAAATAGAAATGCCTTCGCTTATGAGGGTTTTTGACTCTGTTCAAGCAAACATTCAAAGTTAAAAATAAAGACTGATGCTTAAACTCAAAAAGTTCTAGTATGGTTGATTTGTGGGTTGTATGTATGTGTTCATATATGCATACAAATGATCGTGCATGCTCATGCGATGACTCTTCTGTGGATTTAAAAATACTTAAGATTAAAGGTGACCAGGTAGATTGCCCGCACAGCCTTTTTTTCCTCTGTTGCCCCAGATCTAAAACGCCAGTCTCATTCCCAGCTCTGTAGAACACCTGCAGCAGATCAACCTTCCTTGTCCCCTGATTCCATCTCCTGGTGGATGCCACAGGTCACCTGCTAACCTCCCTGGGCCTACTCATTTCTCAGTCTCATCTTGAAACCCCCATGAATACGTCCTGTTAATTCAAGGACTGCTCCAGTTTGGGCAACAAATAGGCTGAAAGCAGATCCACACTTCTTCTTTCCCCACCAAGACGCAATTTCCAGTCTCATCCCCGTAGCAGAAAACTTGCTGTGGTCTCCCCTTACTCTCTGACCCCATGTCCCCTTGGATCACAAATATCTTTTCCTTCAACCTTCTTTCTCCCAATTCATTCCAGTTTCCCAGCCTCCAACGCTAGGAGACAATTGCTGGGAACACACCACCTGAGGTGGGGGGCAGGGCAGGCAAAAAGATAAGCCCACTGAAGACCTCAATTGTCGCTACCCAAGTCCGACCAGCGGAATAAGGCAGCGGCAACCGTGTTCTTCTTCAAACGGTTTATTCAGCTATCCCTGTACAGCCATCTTCCTCTTCTCCTTTTTCTCCTCCGCTCCCGCAGCCCCTTGTAAGCATTGCCTTAAACCTATCAGCAGCTGCCACGATGTCACTATTAATTGGTCACACTCAATGATTCGAGGTAAGGCGATCGGGTAGCCACACCTCTCAGCGCGGGCATGCCATATATGGTCTCAAGCAATGCCTATGCCAAGTGTCATCTGTAATGGCAGCGAGAGCGGAGTCATAATGGCGAGAGCGGAGCCGCTTTCCACACTTAATCTCTTACTCCCTACTTCCTTCCAAATCTAGTCCCACAGTCTCATCCCCAGGGCTGCAGAAGACTACACTTGGCAGGCTTTTTTGGCTCCCTGTTCCTATCTCCTGTGGATCCCACAGATCTTTCTCTTCTAACCTCACCCCACAATATCTCAGCTCCCAACCCCAGCAGGCATCCCCTACTACCCCACAGGCCATGCTGTCAGAAAACCAGGTAGGCTACCTACAGACCTTCTCTTCTCCCTCTGTTCCCTGATACAATACCCCAGGCTCATTCTCAGCTCTTCAACAGAACACTGGCTGCAGCCTTCTTCCCCCTTCTGCCCATATCTGCTGCAGATCCCATAGACTTTCCCTAGCCTAGCTTCCCTTGTCCCATTTTTTTTTCTCTTTATCTCTGCCCAATTCCAGTAGGTAATCCTCATTAACCCACAGACTGGAGAAATGCTGCAAATTAAGTCAGACTCTACCATGACTGGATAGCTCTTCGGAGTGCAACACAAAATGGAGGACATTCTTTTCCAGCAGGGTTTCCCTTTCTCTGAATTTGTCTGACTCCTCACACCCTCTATCTGGGTAAGGTTGAGTAGACCTTGCATTCTTATAAATGTTTTCCCCCTCCTCCCAATAAGAGCTGGTTCAGCAAGTACCTGGAATTCCTGGAACGCCTCTCCATACAAATGAGGCAATTACAGAACTTTAAACTCTACCTAATGATTTTAATTTACCTTGAAAACTCCTTTCCACTCTCCAACGTCCATATATTCCTCTGGTTTACCCCCGAATAAAGTGTATGCATACAAGCTCACCCCCAATAAAGGCACCACTTGCTAAGTGCCGGGGATTATGTGTGTGTGCCACCATACTATTTAGATGTGAAATAGGTCTCAATTGTTAGGTAGACAAGTGAAAAAAGTCACTTCTTTATTTCAAAACTACAGTGTGTTTTTATGTAGAATGGTTGCAAGAAGCTAAATCTTGGGAGGTTGTTTGTGGATGATGGTTCCTTGAACTTGGGTGGTAAGAGTGGAGGTACCGAGGTGTGGTTAAGAGGTAAAACTGAAAAAAGCATCTATGGACTAGAGCAAGTGTGAAATTAAGAAATGAAAAGATGCCACGATCTAGGTTCCTGGAATGAACATTAGACGGAAAATATTTAACAGTGGAGGAGAATATTTGTTGTGAGGCAGGTGACTGTGTAAGAAAAAAAAAATTTTTTTATCTTAGAACACATTACAGTTGAGATAACTGCAGGATGTCCAAGAGGGTGGTGGGGATAATTAATGAGGACAAAAACAGAACCAGAGTAGAAGTGGAAGAAAGGAGGATGACTGAGAGAGACAGAAGGAGGAGAGAGAGGGAGAGAGAGAGAGAGAGAGAGAGAGAGAGAGAGAGAGAGAGAGCGCTAAGACCAAACTTTAAACAACCTCAAATTTTAAGATAGATTTTGTATGAAGTTTCCAGTTGAGTCTGTTTGTAACCGCAGTTGGAGACCGTGTAATTGGAAAAGCCAGGTGTTTATCAGGCTCAGAACCCAGTGACATCACATCTAGGAGACTCCCCACATCGTTGCCAAGGCAACTGCCATACATTCCCAGAATCCACCTGGCTACCTCCCACCTTTATCTGACAGAGGCTACGTCACCGCCCATATAAATAGTCAGAGGCCCCTGACCTCTCTCTCTTCTTCCTCTTCTTCTCCCATCTTCTTGCTCCCACCCTTGCCCTGTCTCCTGAATAAACCTCACTTGGAACCGTTTGTTCTGGTGTGGTCTGTCCCAAACCGCACTCAAAAAACATCGCTAGGAGAGTATTCTCAGTAGGAAATGTTGATAAAGAAGCACCTACAAGGTTTGCAAAATGTACAAGGGATTTAGCAATCTGGATGGGAAGCAGGTGTTTATAGCCTTAGCAAGGGCAGATTTAGTTGAGCCATGGGAAGAGAAGCCAGAATACAGCCGCACGACCTTCACTTGATTTCTATCGATGAGAGTCGAGGGCTTGAGAACTGAGAGGTGATCAGAAGGTCAGTGAAAACAATTAGATGCCAAGAATGAGTGTGAAGTTAAATAACGGGAAGACGGCAGGCTCTGGGTTTCTAGAATAAAAATTAGAAGAATAATCTGAAGTGTATTTGTGATGCAGGTGGGTTCGACACAGAAATGAACACTACGTGGAAATACACCCTGAGAATAAAAGTTGGTATTACAGCAAAAGAGACAGGTCGGGATCTTATGAGGCAACTGGGGTGGGTGGGGAGGGCTGCTGCTGTAACACTGAGTTTTTAAAACGGGGAGGCAAGCCATTTTAAATATATGTAAAGAGTGTCAAGGGAAAGTGATATTTTGAAGATATTACCACTTTGTGGAGAAAACCCAGAAATAGTTGGCAGGAAGACAGATGCCAGAAGGAGAGCAGCAAAAACTACGTGTACGTGTGCCAGGACAGAGGTGCAGACACCAGAAAGACAGCAAAACTGATGTGAGATGTACCCATGGCCAGCACACAGATGCCTGAGTAACAACAACAGAGCCCAGATGTGCCAGAAGGTGCTAACTAATTATTTTATTGACTAAGTTATGTCTTTACTTTATATCCTGATGGCAGCTTCCTCCCCCTCCTTTCCTCCCAGTCCCTACCTTTGACCTACCTCTCCCATCTACCTCTCCTCCCCTTCTCCTCAGGAAATGGCCAGCTTCCCATGGATATCACCTAGCCTTGGCATCTTAAGGCTCATCTGCTCATCTAGTTAGGGGAAAGGGACCCAATGGCAGGCAACAGAGTCAGAAATAGACCACGCTCTCAGTTTAGGAGTCCAACATGAAGACCCAGCTGCACAGCTGTCACATATATGCAGAAGGCCTACCTACATCCCATGCATGCTCTCTAGTTGGCATTTCCGTCTCTGTGAGCCCCTATGGGCCTAGGTAAATTACTTCTGTAGGTTATCTTGCAGTGTCCTTGACCCTTCTGGCTCCTTTAACCCTTCCTTTCTTTCTTTCACAGGACATTCCCAAGCTGCATTCAGTGTTTTACAGTTAGTCCCTGCATTAGGTTTCATCAGTTGCCATGTGAAGCCTCTCAGCTAATGGTCATGTTAGGCTCCTCTTTGCATATACTGCATAATAATATTAATAGTGTCAGAGGTGGGCTCCTTATCATGACATGGGTCTCAAGTTGGGCCAGTGGTAGGTTGACCCTTCCCTCAAATTCTGCTACATCTTTTACCCCTGTACATCTTGTAGTCAGGATAAATTGTGGGTCTATGGTTTTGTAGTGGGGTTGGCATCCCTATTTCTCCTTTGGAAGTCTTGCCTGGTAACAAGAGATGGCTAGTTAAGGCTCCATATCCCTCATTACTTAAAGTCTTAACTGTGATCAGCCTTATAGATTTGTGGTAATTTTCATTGTTCCAGGTTTCTAGCTCATTCCAGAGGTAACCTCCCTTATCATCAAGTTGTTTCTCCTAGTACTCTCGCCCTCCCCCCAATTTATCCCCACTGTTCCCATCTCTACTATGCCCCACAACCAATATGCTCATTCCATCAAGCCTAATATCTAATCATCTACTCATTCTTAATGATATTCAAGCGTCCCTCCTTGGGACCCCCTTGTTTTTTAGTTTCTTTGGGTCTGTGGATTGTAGCATAGTTGTCCTGTACTTTATGGTGAATATTCACTTATAAGTGAGTACATGCCATATTTGCCTTTCTGGGTCTGAACTGTTCCACCTTGAATGATCTTGCATACAAATTTTATGATGTCATTCTTTTTAGAGGCTGGGTAATACTCCACTGTGTAAGTGTATCACATTTTTTTTTAACCCATTCTTCAGATGAGGAACATCTAGGTTGTTTTCAGTTTTTGGCTATTATGAATATAATTGAGCAGTCTCTTTAAATGCTGATAAAGACTTTGACAAAATCCAACACTCCTTCATCATAAAAGTCTTGGAAAGATCAGGATACAAGACACATACCTAAATACCATAAAGGCAATATATATAGCAAGGCTATAGGCAAAATCAAATTAAATGAAGAGAAACTTAAAGCAATTCCACTAAAATCAAGATATAGATGTCTACTCTCTCTGTATCTATTCAATATAGTACTTGAAGTTCTAGCTAGAGCAGTAAGACAGTGAGAGGAGATCAAGGGGGATGCAAACAGGAAAAGAAGAAGTCAAAGTATCTCTATTCACAGGTAATATGGTAATATACAAAAGTGACATCAAAAATTCTTCCCAGGAACTCCTACAGCTGCTACACACCTTCAGAAAAGTGGATGGAGACAAAATTAACTAGAAAGAAATCAGTAGTCCTCCTATATACAAATGATAGATGGGTTCAGAAAGAAATTGGAGGTAACAACACCCTTCACAATAGTCACAAATAATATAAATACCAGGCAAATAAATACCTGTATGAGAAGAACTTCAAGCCTCTACAAAAAGAAATTGAAGGAGATATCTTCAGAATACACTAAACCTGATAGAAAAGAAACTGTTAAATACTCTTGAATGCATTGGGACAGGAGACAACTTCTTGGCCAGAATACCAACAGCTCAGACACTAAGATCAACAATTAATAAATGGTACCTCACGGAACAGAAAATTTTCAGTAAGGCAAAGAATATCACCAAAATGACAAAACAGCACCCTATAAAATCAGAAAAGATTTTTGCCAACCATCAGACAGAGGGCTGACATCCAAAAATATATGAAAAACTCAAGAAGTTAGATACCAACAACAAAATTACCCAATTTAAAAAGTGGGTACAGAGTTAAACAGAAAATTTTCAACAGACGAATTTCTTTTTTTTTTTCAATTTGGAAAAATCATTCACGTTTTACCATCAGCTACTGCAATCTGATGAGCAACCATAAATGTTGAGTCTAAATAATAGAAGGATGCAAACTGTAACAAGAACAAATACGTTATGAACCTAAACAGTCTAAGGTAATTACTGACTCATTTTATTTCACCAAGCCCTCCTTATTCAGGAACTGAATTGTTTTTTTCTGGTTGGTTTTGTCATTTGTTAATTTTGTTTTGTTTTGTTTTCCTTTTTATTGAATATTTTATTTATTTACATTTTAAATGTCATCCTTTTCACTCATTTCCCTTCCCTAGAAACCCTCTATCCCATCCCCTCTCCTCCTTTTTTGCTTGTATACCGTTTTCAATTCATGCAAGTATTAAGGTTAATTCTGGGTTGAGGAACTAGCAATACAATAGGTGCAAATAGTCAAGGAACAAGCAAGACAATAAATACAAATAGTCAAAGAACAAGGAAATTCTAATAGCCGAGGAACACTTAAAGAAATGTTCAACATCTGTAGTCATTAGGAAAATGCAAATCAAAACAACTCTGAAATCCTATCATACATCTATTAGAACAACAAAGATCAAAAACTCAATCGACAGCTCATGCTGGCGAAGATGTGGAGCAAAGGGAACACTCCTCCATTGCTGCTGGGAGTGCAAACTTGTACTAGCATTTTGGAAACCATTCTAGCTGTATCTCAGAAAATGGGCAATACATCTACCTCAAAACTCAACTATACAACTTTTGGGAGTATACACAAAAGAGACTCCGCCATATCCCAAGAACACTTGCTAACTATTTTTGTTTTAAATGTCAATCATTTTAGCTGATATAACACATGAGAAGGGAGGCTCCATGGAGGCTCTTGTATGTTTTGTACTTATTTTGTATCCCCAGTGCCTGGCTACAGCAGTGCCTTCTGCATAGAAAGGCTTCAAAAATATGTGGTAAACAGAAAAATAAAGTAGGTTTGTCTATTGCAAGTTTATCGGTGTCTGAACTGAGAATTAATGAGGCTGGGCAATTTCCCAATCATGAAGGCAATGAATAAGAACATCCATATTCTTCGGTGTTCAAGATTCTTGATTAACATGCCAAGCTGCCTCTCCTTTGGAATCGTATTGGATGATGAAACATTTTTAAGGAATTTTATGTTCACATCCTATATTCATGATGTTAAGAATTCTGAAACTTCAACTTCCAGTTTCCCAAAAGTTTTAAAGGGTGCCCATTCCTGCCCATTGTCACTTTGATTATCATTGATGGAAAGTTGTTGCCAAACTATCCAGACCTAAATAAAGTTCAAAAACAACCAACTAACATTGGCCCCGGTTTCTTTTCCTCTCCAAACGGTTCAGCACCTCTTTCAGCATACGTGTGCTCATGTTCTGAGCTTGGGATGCAACTCTTTTTCTAGTCTAAGCCATCAAGATAGCTCTGCTGAGCTTCTCTAACTCGTGTCTGTAACGATCATTACCCTCTTTCCCTCACATCATCTTATTTCTACCTCCTAATCCAAGTGATTAAATCCAACTTCATTTTTCAGCTTTTTAGAGAAGCTGGTATCTCCTGAAGTTGTAAAGACTGGGGATCTTCGGACAGCCAGAGATTGTGCCATCCTGAGACTTTCTAAGCACTCTACATTTCAAACCTGAGTGTGGAGCAAAAATTGTTCTTGGTGAATGAAAATGATCAACTCTGGCATACCAAGAAATCAAAGGAAACAGTTCTAAATTCAAAGAATCAAACCTATGAAGAGCAAGAGATCCTAGCAAAACAAGAAGAAAAGCGCTCTCTTTAGCTACACTGGCTTTGTTCCAATGGGGAAGTCAGAATTAGAAACACTGGTTTTAGCACGTTGGTCAAATTCTAGAGTAAAGGGTATGCACACCCATTCTCATATATGAATTTTACTCTCATGTGATCTTTACTCATCTCAAGAAAGGTACGCTAGAGAGCTGTTCCAGGTATTGTCTAGAGTTTTTAGCAGGGTCAATCCAACTGGCTTTTGATGCTAGGACACTTACAGTGAGACCAAGGAGGGTTATAATGAGCACAGTTACAAAATTGGGCATGACAAGTTTCATCTCTATTCAGAAGTGTTTGAATGTATTTGGGGGCTATTTTAGACTGTTTCGATTCTCTGTCTTTGAGGTGAGTGAGAATGGGCTCATACTTCCAGCTTCACTCTCAGAAGCTTGTAGGAAAGTAGCTATGCCTGCCAATCTCATATTGTTGTTGTTATATTCTTCCAATACATTTGTAACATGATAGGAGTTAGAATTTTTATAAGATAGAGAAAAAAGGCTACTTCTGAAAAATACCTTGCATTTTCCTAGTCAGCAGCTAAGAATTTACATATTTTATACTTTGTGTGTTCCTGTACTTTAATCCTCAGGCACCAAGTTATCCAAGAAAAAAAATAAATAAATGACAATCCTTGTTCTCCCTAATCAGAATTTTAGAGCTAGTTAAATGTGCAGAATTTTTTGGCCTCTGTACTCTTTTCTGGTACATTCCAATGGCAGTTCTTCCTCGAAGTAGAAATGGTCTCATGGGGTCCTCAAGAGGAATTCCGAGTTCAATATCAACTCTTCTACATGTCCTTATGTGTGTTAACTTCCTCAGCCTGTGCTTCCGCATTGTAAAGTGGTTTCTAGTAAATGAAATGTATTTATTCAAATATTTTTTTTTTATTTCTTGTAGTCTTTAAGCATTTATTTTGACCCAAGATACAATACTGAACAAGATAGATTATGCTACTGTCTTTATGCACCATACTATATGGTAGGTGAGAGAGATAACTAACACTCATATATTAAAAGCTGAAATTAATATTAGTGTGAACATTCTCCTAAATCTCATGCTGTTGACCTTACCAGTTTTTACATTTCCTGACAATTATTTGAATTTCTTCAAATCATAGTTAGTAATACTCAATGTTCTATTGCCTCTATGACCTTAAATATACTTCCACTTCTTAGGACACTACCTTGTTGATATCTACTTAATCTTCAAGATCCAGACTGAGTATTCCCATCCAGGGAGATCTCTGAAACTATTAGTTTTATACTACAGGCCTCCTTAGTATCTCTGGTGCCCAACTGCATCTTGCAATCATAATATCCTGATTCTATAGGTTTGCCAATGCCACTGTTAAGCATTGAGCTCAGGAGGTGCAAGAATCTCAACTTTTGTTTTTTATTCCCTGAAAGCAGAGTTATGTTTGCTAACTGTTCTATAAATTGGATGATCATGGGAACAACCTCTTAATTCAGTCCCTTCTATATGTCAGGTGATGTTAAGAAATTTCTTTTATAGGCTGTTAAAGATTTCACAGTCCACCTTGTATTGTGTTTGTATAATTACCAACTCCCTTTAGAGATAGAGAAACCAAGGCTCTCATGGGCTTGGTAATTTTCTCAAAGAAATACAGATAGAAAGATAAAACCTGAGCTTGAAGATGATTTTGCACAGGTTTCTTCTTTTTTTTTTTATTCTATACTACATTGAAGAATGCAGGTTTTACTGTATAATATTTGTACATGGGTTCTAGTGTTTGTAAAAGTGATACCTCCTCTAGGAAGTGCAAGGCTGATATTATACAATGATTTCCTAAGGAAACTGTTTTAGTTACCTAAGGAAATAGAATAGGACTAGAAATTTTCTATTGCTATAATGAGGCACCATGACCGAAAAGCATGTTTGGGAGAAAAGGGTTTATTTGGCTTACACGTCTACATTTTGAAAATGAACCTTATGCATTATTCTCATTTTAGTGAATTATGACAAAGCTTGGTCCGGATTACTTTAAAATGTTATTTTAAAGTATTATTACTTTAAAATGTAATTTTCACTGAGAAACAATACATGAATGTCAACATTATTTCTGTGCATATGGACGTCTTTCCCTAGTCATACATATAGTAAAATGTACATCAAAGAAAAAAAAGAAAGAAAGAAAGAAAGAAAGAAAGAAAGAAAGAAAGAAAGAGAGAGAGAGAGAAAGAAAAGCCTGGCTATTTTTCAGGAAGAGATCATGGATAAACAATGATAGTTTAGTCAGTATAAAGCTTTATTTACCGTTTCCAGGATCTCTGTCCGATTAATCTGCAGTGGTGTTCTAGAACTTATGCATTAGGAGAATTCTCATTGATGAAAGTGCTCACTGCACAAGCCGGAGGACTACAGTTTGGATTCACAGCATTGACATAAAAAAGTCATGTGACGTAAATCTTTAACCCCAGTGCTGTAGGTGAGGGAGCTATAAAGCACACTGACTGATCAACTTAGCTGAATAGATGAGCTCTGTGTAAGGTGGACTGAATGACAGAGGATGACAGAGGAGGTACTTGGCATTGACCTCTGGCTTCCAGATGCACATTGTGCAAATGCATTTTCTCACATGCACAAACATATGAGAGAGAGAGAGAGAGAGAGAGAGAGAGAGAGAGAGAGAGAGAGACAGAGAGAGAGAGACAGAGAGACAGAGAGACAGAGAGACAGAGAGACAGAGAGACACAGAGAGAGGGAGACAGAGTCACATACACACACACACAGAGAGAGAGAGAGAGAGAGAGAGAGAGAGAGAGAGAGAGACTCAGTCAATAAGACATTGTAGATAGACCAACAGCATAAGAAATTCAAGTATTTTTTTTAAGATGCAGTAAAGAAAAAGATCAAATGACCTTGATAACACTAATGACTAGTTTCTACTGTGTTAGTAGACCCTTTTTGCATACTCAAATCATTGATTTTAATTTCTATTCTCCATTAAATATGTCTTCCTCTCTTCTCTTTTACCTTCTTTCTCCCTTACTTTACTTTCTTTTTCCATCTTTCTACTCTTCCACTAATATTTTATTCTTTATTCATTGCATAGATTTGTCGTAGACTAAAAAAGTTGGAGGTCCTAAGGATGAAATGATAAAGAAAACCAGAGTTTGGGGTGTGTGCAGAAGGAGGTGATAACATAAAATTAACCCTATAAATCAATGGGTGGTTGGCTTTACCAAGGAGAAGTGTTTCCTCGAGGAAATGACCTCAGCAGAATGAGAGGGATTCAAAGAATAAAGCAAAGGGCTAGAGGCCTTGCCAATGAAGATGCTTGCTTTTGAGAAGACCCTGCCATCCAGTTGCCCAACATACTTTTGAGGTAGGGGAAGACTACTCTATGATAGAAAGATAGCACTCAGTGGGGTTCTGAAGACTGGGGGTTTTGAAAACTGGCTCGCCATGGTTGGGATGAAGACTCACACTTCTAACCCCAGACAAACAGTAGTTAATGAAATATACTAAGCCAGGACTTCAAAGGTGTTGCTGAATTGGCATTTTGCACATGTATCTGTAACCACAATATAGTAGCCTCAATATGTGCATTTTATATTTGTTGCAATTTACATCCTTAATAGAATATCCCTACGAGGAAAAGGCAGCCCTAATGTTTGTGTTCTTAATGTTATGTTGTTGGTAGAAGGAAGGCCCCAAGAAGAAACCATACTTTGTTTCAGTAAGTTTGTCTTGTTACCCACTTTCCTTGCATGAGAAATTGCACCCTGTGAAATCACATCATAGCTGCAAAACAAAGCCTACAGATAAAATAATTTGACATTTCTTTGAGCATAAGTCCCTCATGTTGCCTACTCTCAATCTGGCAACAGCTTCTAGTTCATTTATAAGTTACTTCTGTTTCAGTTACATTGAAGATATTTCCAGGTTTTTCTGCCTCATTAAACGCACAAATCTCTAAGATGTATCATCAAAATGAAAACTTTGAGAGGAGAGATCACTGGAATTGGTAAAAGGATAAAAGGAAAAGGAATTACAATTTTGGCAATAGACTATCTACCTGAGGCCACATGGACTCTTTCCCTTGGCAACTATTCCCAGTCCTAAAGATTTTTTCTGAATAATTTAAATCTCCCAGTTTTCATGCTTTATAAGTCCTCTAAGGTAGCAACAGCACAGTTTGTTTCTTTATGTAGGAGTTTTTGGTCAAGCTGGTGATACTCCCTCCTGCTCTTCTTTTGCCTAAGTCGTGGAAGCATTTATATATATGTGAGACTGTGGAGTGTTCAATCCTAAGTGGAATCCTGCAATACCATCACAAAGAGAAGGTAGGAAGACTGTAAGAACTGGAGGATCAGGAGGAATAGTATGGCACAGTGCCATCCAGACATGGTATGGCAGCTGCAGTCATGAATGTACAACAGCTGTGCTTGCTTACCCAGAGCCTACACAATGTTGAGCCCTTCAACATTTCATCATGGGTAAGGATAGAGCCCATGAACTCCTGTTCTTTCCTAAGGAGCAATTGGAAATCCAGGTATACTAGGGAGGGTTATCCTTTTCTTCAATGGTATAAGCACTGGTGAGTTCCAGGCTCATCTAAACTTTGGAAGATAACAACTATTTAAGATGACACAAGCAACCTCAATTAAACTTAATGGATTTAACCCAAAGACTTAAATAAAGGACAGAGATGAGCCGGAAAAAAGAGGATTGGAAGAGTGGGAGGAAGGTAGAAGAGGTAATGATGGTGAAAATAATAATTGAATATATGAATATATATATGTATATATGTATATATATATGTATATATATATATATATTCACATTCTAAATCATGAAAGTATCTTTTTATTTTCAATAATTTTTCTTCTTGAACAAGTTCTTTCTTAAATACAAACACACATATACACATGCATATATTACATATTGGTTATTATCATTCACACCCTTATTTTTCTTTCACTTCTGTTCTTCATTAAAAGTTTTCTTTAATATATATGCAAATAGAAATATACCATATATGAAAATATCTTCTAATAAAATAAAAAGGATACAGAAAAAAATTGAACATTGTGAGTTATTTGTAGAATTTAATGGAAACACTGAATACTTCCTGGTGACCTGTTTATAGAATTCCCCCCCAAGTCTGCTTTGTATCCCTCTTTAACTCTACTCCTTCTGCTCCTCTCAGCATAGCTACTATCAGTGAGCATCACCTCACTGATCATGGTTTCTGTACCACTGAGTACCCTATTACCTATTACCTAGTCTTCTCAGACTTCGCTCTCTGCCAACAGTATTGAAGTCAGGAAAGCATCTCCAAGTTTTCTGGTACCCTGAATGACTGGATTTTAGGGTAGCAGGTTCAGAGGAATTACCATATCACAAATGTGTATGAAGCACAGATTCTGTTTAGATTTGTGTCGTGATGAAATCTTTGAAACTCCCAGATGATAAATGGGCACCATAAAACTGATATAGGGCTCAATTATTGTTTTTGGTTAAGTAAAATTTTATTATTTTCTTTTTTACTGACAATTATTGTATTCTTCTTTCATACAATACATTGTACCTCAGCCCCCCTTCCCTCTTCCCCTGATCCACTGCTCTTCTGTTTCCCTTTGGGGGTTTGTGCTCAATCATATTGAATTTAAAGGTTCATGGTCATGCGGATGGACCTGGTTAAACTCAAGGATCGCAACACAAAACAAAACAAAACAAAACAAAACAAAACAAAACAAAACAAAAGGCCATGAATGTGAGAAAGAAACTTGTAGAGGGATGAATAGGAGTGGAGAGAGAGAGGAGAGTGAGAGTAATTATATATATATATATATATATATATATATATATATATTTCATTAAATAAATTATATATAAAAAATATAATTTTATATTATATAATTATATATAAATAGATAAAATAAATATATTTTAGATAAGTATTATATAAATGTATATAAATTATTTATTTATATATTACATACACACACACATATATGTATGTGAGTTAGCAAAAAATAAACTTAACAAAAAAATAGTCTCATGATTTAGTATGTACACACACTTGTACAAACACATGTGCCATTTATCAAATGGTAACCAAGACAACAAGAATACAGTCTTGGCATCAGTTTCTTGATAGGAAAGTATTCGTCATATATGAGGTAATGTTCTGACATAGGTAGAGAATGAAGCGGTTTGGAAACAGTTTAGAAAGTCATACATCATTCACAAAGCCACAGAATGACTTGGAAATAAACACATAAAAACAAGACAGTCTAACAGGAATGAAAAGTGAGTACTGAGGAAATGTCAAGCAAAGCATAAATACATGAGAAAAAGTGAAAGAGAGGAAGCATATAAATAGTACAATTTTAAAAGCAGCCATAATTGTAAGGACTTAGACCATAGAAGACTACACAATAATTCTAGATAAGGGATGAACCCAGGGAATTCCATACTCATTTATAATGTATTGTCTCTAATCTACTTGTAACAATGAGTTTTAAACCTTTCCAAGAATGAAATAAAACTTGAACAAGTAACTGGAAACAGAAGAGAAACAGCTTACAATGTCGAATTACTTTTGAGCAAAAGGGATGTGAATAAGCCCCCAAACTTATAGAAACAGAAGGATATTATAGAAATAGTGGAGTGGACTTCTTCCAGGTTTAGTTTTTAGATTCTTGTCTGATAAGACAAGGTGGGAAGTGAGTTAGTATTGCCATATTGTAATCAATATCTAAGTATATTAATTTTCTATCACGAACTTTAACTTTCTTACATTAAAATTGTATATATGCCATACAAGGTGAAATAATTGACGTAATTTCGTTACAGTTCCCTAATAGAAAACAAGGGAAAAAAGAAAGACTGAAGAGAATTTTTATTGTATGTTTATATAGTATATGTTAAAATAGGTCACAGAACTTTCCCTAAGTACTTCACGTGAATCTCAAACACACCCTGATAACTTAGAAAAGGTGCAAACAGTGATTATATTTACCTACAGTTCAAATAGAAATAACGTGATTTTCATCAACTACTGGATACTGTACCAAAATGTAGACCTACAGCCCCCTATCCAGTTTCACCATCTTCTCTAAAACAGCAGAAAAGAAGCTTTCCTTTTGTACTTGTTAGATTGCCTTAGAATTACTTGAAGACTTCCCATCGATCCACTGAAGTATACTGAGCGTCAATTAATTGTGTTCACGTAAGGAATTTCAGGTGATGATTTGTTACAACATTGCGGGATGATCATCAGGACAAAGCTAATTAGCACTTCCATCATTTCATGTAATTACAGTTTTGGGGGATGTGAGCACTAGAGACACTCTTTCAGTAAACTTAAAACATACAAGGTATTATTCACTCTTTCATCACCACACTATATGTGAGATCACCAAGACATGTTCACTTCATAGCTGAAGATTTGAACTTTGACCAACACTGCCCCATCCTGTGTACCTGCAATCTCATCAGAGACAGCCACTATTCCGTACTTTGTTTCTGTGGGTTAGCTTTCTGATTTTTTTCCATTTCAAACATATTTGACATATTATTTTTCCATAGTCAGTCTATCATTGAGCTCATACCAACCACAAATATAATCAGTTTGTTGCTGTTGCTGTTAGGTGCCACATTTAAGTGAGAACTAGTTATCTTTTGATACTTGGCTCATTTTACTTAGCACAATGCCCTCTGGACTCATGTATGCTGTCCAACATTTAATTTCTCCCACCGACATTTTCAATGTTATGAAACATTCATGTAATTGTTGTACTATTGTAAATGGAATTGTTTTCTTTTTTACAGAAATTGTTCATCAAATCCCTAAACCCAACTATTTTCACATTTAGATTCTGTCAAAGATTTTATTCTTACAAACTGAATAATAGATAATAGATAGATAATAACTTCCAAACTTACCTTATGATACCATAATTAACTGGATACTAAAAGCTTACTAATGTATTATAAAAATAGTTAAACACTTTGTGGAGATTTTTTTTTTTTACATATTTTGGATATTAACCCTCTATCAGACATGGAGTTAGTGAAGTTGCTGATTTATCCTATTGACTGTATCTTTAGCCTAAAAGAAGCTTTTCAGTTTCATCAGTTCTCATTTATCAATTCTTGGTCTTAGAGCCTGAGCTATTGGTATTCTATTTAGAAAATCTCCCCCACACACCACGCCCTCCATGCCAATGAGACTGAGGCTCTTTCCCATTTTCTCTTCTATTACATTCAGTGTATCTGGCTAACCTCCAAAACCCCAAACAACCTAATCAAACAATGGGGTATAGAGCTAAACAGAGAATTCACAACAGAAGAATCCTGAATAGCCAAGAAACACTTAAAGAAAAGATCAAAGGCCTTAGTCATCTGGGAAATGCAAATCAAAATGATCCTGAGATTCCACCTTACATCAATCAGAATGGCTAAGATCAAAAACTTTGATGACAACACCTGTTGGCAAAGATGTGGAGAAAGAGAAACACTCCTCCATTGCTGGTAGGATTGCTAACTGGTACAACCACTCTGGAAATCAATCTGGAGGTTCCTTAGAAAATTGGAAATAGACCTACCTGAAGACCCAGCTTTAGCACTCTTGGACACATACCCTCAAAAATGCCTAACCATACCACAGGGACACATGGTCCACTATGTTTATAGTGGCCTTATTTGTAATAGTTAGAAGCTGGAAACAACCCAGATGTTCCACAACAAAAGAATTGACACAGAAAATGTGGTTCACTTACACAATGGAGTACTACTCGGCTATTAAGAATGAGGACATCATGAGTTTTGCAAGAAGATGGATGAAGCTAGAGTCATCCTGAGTGAGGAAACTCAGACCCAAAAAGATATGCATGGTATATACTCATCAATAAGTGAATATTAGCCAAAAATATAGGATATCTAGGATACAATCTACAGAACTCAAAGCACTTAAAGTCTGAGCCACCAGTGTTCTGTTTAAGAAATACTGTCGCCCACCCCCCCCAACCTGGTGCCAATGAATTCAAGCCTACTTCCTACTTCCTCTTCTATTAGAGACAGGATAGAAGCCCTGAGGGACAACAGAATGAATGGAAATATGCAACTTGGGGGAGGAGTGGGGGTGGGGGTGGGGGGGGGGAGGGGGGAGTAGATGGGCACTTACCAAGACCTGGGAGGTAAGAAACTCTCAGGATTCAAAGGGAGAGACATTAGATGAAATGCCCTACAGTGGGGAGAATGAACTTGTAGAATCCACCTCCAGTAAAAAGACAGCATCAAGTGGAAGGATAGGGTTGTCATCCCACGGTCAAAAATTCTGACCCAGAATTGTTCCTGTAAAAAAGAACAGCAGGGACAAAAATGGAGAAGATTCTGAGGGAAAGGTGGGCCAGTAACCAGCCCAAATTGAGATTCGTCTCAAGGGGAGGCTTTAAGGTCTGACACTATTACTGATGCTATGGTGTGTTTCCAGAGAGGAACCTACCATGGCTGTCCTCTGAGACGCCCAACAAGCAGCTGACTGAGACAAACAAAGATACTTATACCCAACCGTTGAACTGAAGTCAGAGATTCCTGTGGTTGAATTAGGGAAGAAACTCAGGAGGATGATAACCACATAGGAAGACCAGCAGTCTCAACTAACCTGGACTGGACCCCTGAGATCTCCCAGAAATGGAGCCACCAATCAGACAGCATACTCCAGCTGGTCCGAGGCCCCTAACACATATATAGCAGAGGACTACCTGTTCTGACCTTAGTGGAAGAAGATACCCCAAATCCTCAAGAGACTTGAGGCCCCAAGGAGTGGGGAGTCCTGGCAGGGTGGGGGACATACTCTTAGAGACAAAAGGGAGGAAGAATGGGCTGAGGAACTGTAGGAGGGCGAGTAGGAGGGAGGCAACGGCTGGACTGTAAAAAATGTAATAAAAAATAGTTACACACTAATATCCTTTCATATGTATTAAAATACTTAAAATATAAGAAACTCAGCTATATTATTGTGATCAAGGAAATTTTATTATTAGAATGTGAGATTTACTTTTTAGAAATTAACTAGAATTCATTATATCAATAGAATAAAGAACAACATATAGTTAGTTAACAGATAATGGGAAAGGAAACAATACTCGTTTACCACAATCTTAGCAAATTAGAAGCAGAGAGATTTTTTTCCTACCTGAAAAAGCCTCTTTAATTCTTCAGCTACTATGATACTTAATAGCGGGCTCTTTAACACTCTCCACACAGTCTCCATTGCACTGCCCTTCTTGTTCTCTAGAGTGAATCTGGGGAGAGTAACATGAGATGCAGAAAAACAAAAGCCTGTTTCCATTTGTACATTACACTATCAGATAATTAGAAAATTGTAAAGAAGTAAATCAAATTTCTACAAGAATTAGTGTCAGCTCTGCAAAAAAAAAATAGGATATGAGATAAAATTTAAAAAGCAATTTTATTTTATACTTTGGAAGAAAACAACTGTAAAATTAAATTAAGAATGATTCCACTATTTTATCAACATAACATACAGAATAATGAATACCTTTAAACAAGTTTAACAAAGTATCCTGTAGTGAAAAGAGCTCTGTGGTAAAGATAACTCATGTGTCCTCAAGACAAAGAAGACTTAAATAGAGACATATGCTACGTTCATCACCTACTAACAATTCATGGTTATATAAGTAAATTATTTTCTTATTTTTTTGAGATTCTCATATTATAACATCATTTCACCCTTCCTTTTCCTCCCTCCAAACCCTTCTGTATACCCCTCCTTGCTCTTTCTCAAATCCATGATTTTTTTCATTGTTATAATACACATGACATGAATATTTAATATATACGTAAACAAATATACATTAATATTTAACATATATTTAAACATATATTTAAGGTTTCAGCCCATCTCTGTATTAGATAGTATTCCAGTTACAACAATAGCAATTTTCAAGCTGATTCAGTCTTTATGTAAATTGAAAACAAATGAGGATAGCCTAAGCTAACTGAAAAGAACTAAGATTAAAGACTTACACCATTGACTTTAAAAGTTACTCCATTTTTATAGCAATCAAGTCCCTATGTTACAGGTATACAAATCTACAGTAGACTTGAGGAATACTGCAGCCAAGAACAGATGCTCACATGGTAACTTGATTTTTGAGAAAGTTGCCAAGGCGATCCAATAGGAGAGGAAAATACTTTCAACAAATTGTACTAGCATAAGTAAACAGCTATACTCAAACTATCCCAAGTCCTTTCTTTATGATATACAAAGAAAGTTAAATAGAGATATATCTGGATTCAAATGTAAACAGAGAACCATAAAATGCTTAGGACTTTTATGTAGCACAATGGAGAATTTCTTCAGGCCTTGGAGATACATAGAGAGTTTTATTTGGTCATGGGAAGAAATAATCACAAAGGAAAATACCAATAAGACCTTAGCAAAACAGAAGATGTTTTGTCCAGTCAAGGAAGCCATTTAGCTGGCAAACATCTTTAATCACAGCACTAGAGAAGCACAGGCAAGCTCATATTTGTGACTCTGGCCTACATAATGAGTTCAGGACCAATAAAGGATATAAAGTAAGACCCCCTTTTAGAAAGAGAGAGACAGAGAGAGAGAGAGAGAGAGAGAGAGAGAGAGAGAGAGAGAGAGAGA
>JANHMN010000012.1:47122509-47142100 GCA_030674055.1 Rhabdomys pumilio
ACACACACACACACACACACACACACACACACACACACACACACACAAGTTTATATATGTGATACCCACAGTGAGTATTTCTTACCCCTGGTGTATAATTATTTTGAGAGCATTGTCTTTCTGGGGTTTTAACTGAAACCCCGAGATATACATGAAAGTCTTCTTTCATTTGCCCCAATAAACATTTTCTTAGCACTCTGAAGCCTTGAGATTTTTGTTCAGTTCCCCAGCTTCTGGTATTTCCCCTGGCAGGGTGTAGTGGTTTTAATGAGAATGCCCCCATATGCTTGTAGATTTAAATTTTGATGATTAGGTAGTAGTAGTACTTGAAAGGGATTAGAATGTGTGGCCTTCCTGGGGTAGGTGTAGTTTTGTTGGAGGTAGTGTGTCACTGGAGATAGGCTTTTGGGTTTCTAATGCTCAAACCAGGTTCTCTCTCTCTCTCTCTCTCTCTCTCTCTCTCTCTCTCTCTCTCTATCTCTCTCTCTCTCCCTCTCTCTCTCTCTCTCTCTCTCTCTCCCTCCCTCCCTCCCTCCCTCCCTACCTCCCTACCTCCCTGCTGTCTGCTAAGATGTAGATCTTTCAGTTGACTCCCCAGCACCATGTCTCCATGTCTACTTATGTGCCACTAAGCTTCCTACCATGATAATAACGGACTGAATCTCTGAATGCAAACAAGCCCTAATTAAACATTTTCTTTTATAAGAGTTGCCATGGTTATGAATTCTCTTCACAGCAATAGAACTTTATGACCCAGTCTTAAGTCTTGCCCTATAAATGTGCAGGGTAGGAGATTAGCATGAGCCCTCAGGAGAATGCTTATGTAGAGTTTGGCTAACTTTACCTTTGATTTCTCCTACGTAATAACATGTCTTATAATCTAAGCATTTTGGTAGCTTCAGATTCTAGTCTGTTTGCTTTATCCAGTGAGACTTTTGCCCTTGTCTTGGACTTTATTTATGTGGGGAGGGTTAGAAAATAAATGTGCTAGTTATCTTGTGCTCCTTCTGTTTTAGTGAACAGGCCACTGTGTTAGTTGTGGAACAAGGTCTGTAGACAATTATTTTAGATTTTGCTTACCTCATATGCGTTTCTGTCCTCTCTCTCTCTCTCTCTCTCTCTCTCTCTCTCTCTCTCTCTCTCTCCTTCTCTTCTGATGGGAAAATGGATTTGATACCAAATACTCTGCCATCACTAAAATCAAATCCCTTCTTGACATTTGTTCCTTCCGTGATCATTGCCTGACAATATCACAGTCACATATTTCTATTATTTCTTAACTTTTTTTCTTATCCCCAGCAAGACTGGGTAGCTCATTCTCAAGAATAAAACAATTCTTCCCATATTTTCTAAGAATAGGTAACTTCAAACAAGTTCTCATGCCTTCCCAATTTTTGTTTGTTTGATTTGAAATTCAGACATAGTAGCCAATACATAACGTGGCATACCGTTCAAAGTGTACATTATATGTCAGCAATATTGGTGTTATGTGACTGATTGAAAAATCATTTTATAACATCTTTTGAAGTCTACTGAATCAGAATTTCACCTTCCTCAGCTCTGGGGAATCTACCTCACACCACACAGCAGGGATGCGCTTGTATAACCTAACGCTGAGAACACTGGGATAAGACTGTTGGGAAGATTAAATGAGTCATATTCTGAAGCACCTAACTTGAGTGCTACTAAGTGTCAGTTTTATTACACTATCACCCCTTCATACATTTTTTAAAAATTAGCTTTTTATTGATTCTTTGTTGAGTTTCACATTATGCACCACAATCCTGCTCATTTCCTACTCTCTCATGTCCGCCCTCTACCCTTGCAAGCTGCCCCCCAACAAAGAAAAAAATTCTCATCGTGGAAGCTATAGTGTGTCACAGTGTGCCCCACAGTATACTCTTTTGTCCATTTCTTCACTTGCAAATGTTCATTGCAATGAGTCATTGGCTTGGTATGAGACTTCTGGCTTCTGTTGCTCTATTGATGCTGGAATCTCACTGTCTCTCCTCTCAGAGATCCTGTTGTTGCCCTGTGTCATGAAGATACTGTAGTTTTGGACACACCTCTTTAAACACTCAGTAGTTCATCGGTGGGTTGATGGTGTGGGCCAATTCAAAGCCCTAGATCTGGACCTGAGAGGTGTCTGGGCTGCTCTGCCCACCAGCTCTTCCATTCAGAACTGACTTCCCAGCAACCTCTACTACCAGGGCCAGCTCTATCCGGCTGCCTGGTGAGGTGCAGGGCCTGCTCTCCTGAGTATTATACTTGTGAGGGACATGGCCAGGATATCCTCCCATTCTCGTGACTCGGGGACCAGCTTTCTTGTCTGCCATAAGTGGTGAGGGACAAGGTTGGGAAAGAGGCATCTCTCCCTCATCATCGACACTGACCTACAGACAAGAGGCAGGGCTGGCTTTCTCACACTCACACCATTGGGGCTAGCTCATGTGCAGTCCTCACATCCACAGCCAACTCTACTGTGCTGCCCAGGTGAGGTACGGGACCAGGGACTGCTCTCCCAAGTGCTGCGGCAGGGAAGGACCAGGGCCAACTTTCCAGCTTTGATGACGTTAGTATCAGTTCTCCTGCCTTCCATTAGTGGTGAGAAAGTAGGGGTTTGGGGTGGTGTTGTATCACTTGCCCATGTCACTGGGGTCAGTTTTCACATGCTCACACCCTCAGGACCAGCTCACCCATGCCACTGCCATTAGGGTTAGCTCTACTATGCTGCCCAGGTGAGGTGCAGGCCTGCTTTCTCAAGTGCTACAGCGAGTGAAGGGCAGGGACTGCTCTCCTGCTCTTGTGACCCCACAGGCCCAACTCTATGACCACCAGCAGCAGCCATTTGTGGATAGGAAAAAATAGAAGGAAGGGGATCTCTTCCTGCTGATGCCTCTGCATAGCAGGCAAGACGCAGAGACAACTCTCCCATGCTCACTCCCTTGGGGTCACTTACAACCCCCACATCCAGGTCCAGCTCTACTGTGCTACCCAGAGTCCTCATACATTTTAAAATAATACCTAATACTTCATTTAAAATTTTTGTCATTAAATTTTAAAATTGATGTCCAAAGTACTGGGTTACCTTTTGACACTTCTACATGTATGATGTATACATGTATTATGTATGTATGTATGTATGTATGTATGTATGTATGTATGTATGCTTTGTTCTTACTCATCTCTATCTTTGACTTATTCTTTTCTCCCCTCATTTCTCTTTTTAAAGATTATTTCTTTTATTTTTTTGAGACTATACTATAATTATATCAGTACTCTTTTCCTTTGTTCTCAGCAAACACTCCCATATGGCCCTCTTGGTTCTCTTTCAAATCGATGGCCTCTTCTTTATTCATTATTTTATATATTGCTTGTGTGCATGTTTTTGGACTCATCATTCAGTACTGGAGAACCGATTGGTGTGCTCTTCCCCGGGAAGACCATTTCTCCTATTCACAGCACACTCTCAGTTCTTCTGGCTCTTAAAATCTTTCAACCTCCAATTTTTACAATGGTCCCTGAGACTTGGGTGCGAAGCCATACTCCTTTTTTGGTTATCCTCCCTCACAATAGTCTCTCTTTCTGTGTTCATGTCATATGTATTCCATTTTATGATCTTTTCTTCATCTTCTGTTGAGATCTGCTCCTCCCTTCTCACACTCCTCTAGAAAGATACTTTAAGTTGGTGTCACTATGTGAAACATTTTGAACCTATTCAGAGGAGAATATTCAGATCACTGAAGTATACCAGGATCCAGTGTTTCTAGTTAGCTATTGAAACTATCCGTGAAATAGGTCAGCTATAAGCTTAGTGAGAAACATAGAACTCAAAATCCTTTTAGTGGTCAAGATCTGTCAAAATTTCACTGCATTGTGAGAGATGGTGAAGGGTTACTCTTTCTTCCTTACTTCAGAAATTCTGAATAAGAAACTTAAGCTCAACAGGATCATGCACTGTATATGAAAAAAGAGAGCCAAGAACACCGCTGTTCTGGTGTATGCTTGCTTCATCAAAGTGAATTCTAATAAAAAGAAAAAAAAAGGAGTGAGAAACCAAAAGAGGTCCCAACATTATGGTCCACATACAGTTAATTGCCTTAATTGTTATAAGTGATTTAGAAGCTCTTAACATTTATTGAAGTAAAATAAAAATGAATACCCCTCTAAGTCTCAGCCTCCTTGACTAACTGGCATACAGAATCAATTGTGTATGGCATTTAACATGCATTTTTAGAAAATTGGCTTCCTTTTTAGAAATGACAACCAAGGCATAGCTGCAAGGCACTCACCATCAATTACCTGATTCTTTCTGTTTTAGTAATGGCATAGTTCTTAGAGGAAATAGATTGCACCATTGGCTTTTAAGGGTGATAATTAATCAAATGTCTTCTGCCCTCCAGTGTAAGTTTGGAATCAACTGAGGAAATTTCTAGAAGTAAAATGAACAGGGATCAAACTCTAAGCCTTATTTTAGCAAGCATAAATTGGGAAAAAAAAAAACCCTTTAGATCTCAGACGACAACTGCACTTTCCACTATCTTTACCCTGACTTGAACTGTGGAGCTAAATGTAGACCTGCCAATAAGGAGAGTGGTGACTCTTATTAGCAGTGACGAAGAGGGACAGGATACAAAACTGCATGTTGAGAAATGTCTATCCCTAACCTGCATTGGTTTACATCAATGAGGCATGACCAGAGCAGAATGCAGTCCCTGTGGGCAGATGTGAAAGAGAATTGATAACATGCACTAGTATGTAAATATTAGCACACAAAGTTTTATTTCAGGATCCAGATAAGAAGTTGAGGTGAAGGATGCTGTAATACTTAGAGTCATACAGAGATGTTCTTCTGGGACATTTCTCTGCCCTTTTTATGACAGAGAACTATATACTTTTATCAACCTTTACCATTCCCTCAGATGTCCCATCCCATTGCCCAGGACAAACAAAACAACAAAGTAAATTTAGAATAAACTGATCGTGACCAAATGCTATTATCAGAATAAACAAATGCTAATATTATATATATATATTATATATCATGCTTGGGAAGGTGTAAATCGGACTGTATTTAGAAATACTAAGTACCTATTCTATTTCTAAAACTGTTGTATAGGTGAATACATGTCATAACTTCCCAGCATGTATGTTGCTCAGATGTAAACTAACAAACTTTTGAGTTTCAAAAGGATCCCGGCTCTAACCTTATATACTGAACTCTAGTATTGTCTACCTGTGTTAATATACTATTGGGTGGTATGGTCTGAACGATGGAGGATCAATGTCTACATCCTCTGATCCACCTTGGGTACTGAGATCTTGCTTCTGAGCTCACAGATCAGTGTCAGAATTATCTTTTCCTACCAAGTGCACTGTCTCCATTTCATGATACAGATACTGAAAATAATCTTTTTCCTTCCATTACCACAGAGCAGAGAGAAATAAAATCTCTCCTGCGAGGCATTTGGTTGATTCTGTGTTGTATGTTTTACTGAAAGTTTGTGGAGATAAGGATGGTGTTAGCAAAATCACAAAAATAAACAAAACATTACTATTCTTTCATAAGGTGCATCATTATCAATGTGGTTCTTTCTACCGCGTCCCTCTCCCACTTTCCCTTTATGATGCCTTGCCCCACCAATTAACTTTGCTCCCAAACTATCAGCATTTCTTTCAGTGTCCTCCATTCTCATTTTGAAGTCTGCCCCAAGACTTCAAGGTTAAAGCTTTGGGCCCTCTTTGTGGTTTTGCTCCTCCCTGCCTGAGCTGTGTGTAGAAATAGAGCGACTGCATAGAACTTATTTCCCCAATGAGAGAAAATGTACAATCAGTATTGGAAACATTTTCCATCTATTTTGGTTTTAAATACTAATATTTTGTCTTCATTAAACAGAAATTGCCTATCTGTCTACATATTATCTATCGGTTATCTATCTCTCCATTTTTCAGCTGTTCATCTGTATATTGATTCTTACCTATCATCTACTTCTATTTTTACCTTTAAAAATTTTACTTTCCATGTTTATTTTAATGTTTTCTAGGAATTTGATTCCTCACCTAATCACAATTATATTTTTAATGTACGCTGTGTGCTTTCAGAATATTTAGTACACCTAACATTTATAGATTTAATGAAAAATATTTGTTTGTCTTTATAACTTGTAATATTTCTACAGCTATAACTAAGTTA
Source organism: Rhabdomys pumilio (assembly GCA_030674055.1). Lineage (NCBI taxonomy): Eukaryota > Metazoa > Chordata > Mammalia > Rodentia > Muridae > Rhabdomys > Rhabdomys pumilio. The sequence goes on from JANHMN010000012.1 coordinate 47,128,703, forward strand.
TTTGTATTTCATACATAGATGACATAACTTAATACAAACCCGGCATATTGTATTTTCCTTAAGATAGCTTTTGGTTAGAAACTGAATACGGAAGACTACAGTCATTTTGAATACTTAAGAAGATGCTTGTACTCAACAAGTACTCAAGCTAATTTTTATAATATATCAATCCTTAACATACTTTAAAGGTGAAAGATGCATTAAAAAATATCTGGTATACTTTGTGTAAAAAATGTTTCTGAAACAAGTACGATGATACACTCCCTCAAGCAAATACATTTAGGACACCATTAAATGCTACTGACTGTGTGTTTCACACCCATGGTGCTTGCAGAGATATATGTAGAAAGCCTGTCTCTAATAAATGAGGATAGTCCTAGAGAGAATTTGAAAGAAACATGGAAAGCCAGTGAAGAAAACTAATGTTCGTGCTTTTATTTTTTATAATTCTAATTTTGGAGTCTCCTTTAAATTTAGCTCCTTGCTACTCCCAAATACACTCTAATTTCTTTCAAGATATGACACTAGCCCAGTGCTCTAAATCACAAGCCCTAATGTAAGGTTTGAAATATTTGCAATTGAATGGAAAAAATGCTTTAATAAATGCAATAATTTCCATGTTAAATAGATTTAATCCACTAACTCACTTGGGTGCATAAGTATGGAAAATTTTTAGTACACATCCAAATCCAGCAGGCATACACCAAGTGAAGGGACTGTAAAATCGAGACCCAGAGTGTAAAAATGAAAGTCATGAGGTGACAGTTTTATGACAGTGCCTGTGTACATTCAATTCTATTGCTTAGACAAGTGAAAATTTCCCCAGCTGAGTCTTTATTTCAAATTAACTTTAGTCTCCAGTTGCAGGAATAATTATTTAGACCTGCATTTAGAGGCAGAAAAAGGAAAGAGATTTTTCTTTTATGCCTCATTAGGCTGCAGAATAAGTAACACAATACAAATGTCCCTGAAAGGATTAATGATAGAACTCAAGATAGCTGCTATTTGTTCTAATTGGAAATACAATCATCATTTTCTCTGATCTAGGGATGAACAAGGATCACGGCTAAACAGCAACTAAGTAGGCAACTGGAAAGACATGAAACCAGACTCAAATCAGCTATTTCCAGTCTCCAGTTCAACCAGTACTTGTAAGTTTTTCATTTCATTAATGTGATAGCAGTGGAACTCCATGGGATGGTTCTAGCATTAATGAGAGGTAAACTCTTGTTCTGCAGACTTTAATTACATAAATTTGTAATTGTATTATATTTATTATATTATATTTTATTATATTATTTATAAATATATTATATAATAATAAAATGCTTGAACCTATGTTAATAAAAGTTTTATGAAATTCCTATAGAGATGCTGGGAATATAAACAGTTATATAAACAGTTCACAATATACTTTTATGTGATGTACTTCAATTCTTAGCATCCCCATTTAGCAGAAAAAAACCTAAAGAAATTAGTTTTTTAAGACAGTTTATTATATTTTATAAAAATAATAGAATCCAGGCACTGTGCTCTACCAATAAAACAATCAGAAAGCAACTGTAGTTATCCATTAGCTGTCTTGTTGTCTTCTACCAGGGCCATTGACAGATCAATGACTGTTGAATCTTGGTCCTCCACTACATTTACATGATAAGAGACAAGTATTTGGCATCACTGTCTTCCATTGCTTTCCTTTAGTAAATGAAGGTTATAATGCACCCTTCTTCATATACCTATTGTGAGAATTATGTGAGTTGCTTTGTATAAAGTGCTACAGTATTTTATATAGGAAAGACTATGTCACTTTTTACTTTTTATAGAAGACTTAAACACAACAACAAGGATTCTTTTATGCTAAATCATTTGCTTCGTTGTTATTATGATGTACATACTAGAATGCAGCCTGTGTGAACATAACACTTTGCTAAAATTGATTACCATTGTTCTCTTAGAATCCAGACTGACATCTACTGGGAAGCAGGTAGCCAATAAATACTCCTTGAATTAATGTGTCAGGTAGGACCTATGAAATCCAGATATATGATCACTCACGAACTAGAGAATATTACGTTTCTAGAGTATAAATAAGCAGAATGAAGACCCAGGAAGGAGAACAACCAATTTTGGATCTCAGTATAGCTAACCCATCTAACAGCTGGATGACCTTGACCAGATTTATTTTCTTTTATAGTTTGCAGATGATGCATTCTGCCTCCAACAGTTGTTTTGAGGACAAAATAAATAATGTAGGTGAAAATGACTTGCACATAGTAAACAAAACATTGTTCAGAAACAAAGTAAATTCTAACATTAATATAGCACTTTAGAGTTTCCCAAATGCAAGTCTCATTTGTTCCTTATAACAATAGGGAGTAGTGTGGATAAAAGAGAGTTTTTCTGTGAAAGGATAATTATTCACTACATGGGAACATACTTAAAACTACAACAACAATTTTGTGGTCTGAAAAAAAATGATTCAATTAAGGCTTTGTCTTTTAAAAAAATAAAGTAACAAAAATAATGTTTTTTTTTTAAGGCAACTTTTAGTTTTATAATGACTATGTGTGGCAACTTTTGAAAAGAATGGGTTTTATTAAAAAGAACACAATTTCTGGCAACACTTTTTGAGAACACAGTGCATCATGCTTTCATGTTTAATTAACTTACAACACATCGCTTAGAAGGAGATCACTTTTGAGCAATGGACGAGGTTTAATCAGCTTTCCCAAGGACTTTCATTATTCTGATATTTAAATCCTTTTGCTTTAAAATTCTCACCTTGTCACCAGCTTTATCTTTCCCCTCTTCTAAGTTTTGAGCTGCTTAAGTAGGCCAAATCCTTGTATGCTAGTTGCTCCATGTGTGATTCATACTATTCTCCATTTCTACCACCTTATTGCTTAAAATTCTGAAGCCTTTCTGAGACTTAGTATTTTATTTGACAAAAGATTTGCATGATATTTATAGACTAATGATCAAAGACATTGATTTAATGGTTGGAGAATGATATGAATCTTCAGAGGGAAGGGATGTGGAGAGCAGACTAATTTTATAAATGATCAACTCATTAGAGCATTAGAGAATATTTTCATGTTATGATGGCTTTTGCTTTCCTGGGCAGCCTCATTATGGTGCAGACTCATAATAAAACTGAGATAATGAGGAACCTCTGTATTATTACTGTCTTCATTTTATAGATGATTAAAATGTAACTCAGAGAAGTTTAGTGACTTAAGGCGGCACAGCAAGTAAATATTCTTAATCCATGCTCCGTATGCAAAGAAGCAGATATGCAAAAAAATCAAAAAGATAACTCTCTCTCTCTCTCTCTCTCTCTCTCTCTCTCTGTCACACACACACACACACACACACACACACACACACAATTTGGATTTGTAATTCACTGTAATAACGAGTTTTTTCAAAGGACCCATTGCTTTAATAGATATTAGGACTTCTGAGTGGACTATGCTCTCAGCTCGGGTCTTTTCTTCTGCAGTTGAATTTGTCCTCCAGAAAAAAGGACTTCAGACCCCATGTCTGAGGATTTTCTCTTCAGGAAGATTGGGAGCAATTATGAAAGGAATGCTGAAGTGAAAATCACAATATATGAGTTCTAGATTTTCACTCTTGTTTTGAAGATTGTTAAAATTAAGTATGACCACGTACATATGTTTTATATATTCATAAAAATAAATGGATTTGAACTGAAAAAAAAATAACAACTTTGAGTTTGAATGAAAAAATTTCTCATTCTGCATCTCAGTTTTCTTAAATTGTATGATGCGAACCCCTTGGTCACTAAAAACCTTTTTATATAAAGAATTAAAAAATCAGGGAGAATTGGAAAAATGTCTCAGTGATTAATAATATTCGATGCTTTTGAAGAAGACCCAAATTAGGTTCTTAGTACCCTCATCAGATGTCTAGCACCTCTCAGAAACTGTAGTTCCATGGCATCTGATGTCTTATTCTGGCCTTTGGAGACACTCATACACACCTATAGTGGAAATATACATGCGAGTGTTTCCTCAGACAATGAATTTGGACTATTGGACTATAAGGACTGGCGGAAGTGGAATGAGACTGAAGCTCTATGCTTTTCTTTTCCTTGTGATTCTCCTTTACCTTCCTTAAAACATCAAATCTCAGCAACACATTAGAAAGAACATAGCTGCAGGCACAAAAGCTCACCTTGACTTAAACACCAAACATAAGTAATGTTTGTTTTCAGCTTAATAATTTCTAAAATCAAAATATTAGACAAATACTAGCTACTGGTAAGGATTAAATTCAGTTTATTAATATATGTGAAATAACTGTGGTATGGTAGTGGTCAGTGCCTAGTAGCTTTCTCACACAACCATCACTACTAAACACAAAAGAGGAAATACATTCGATAGCTTTGCCAGAAGGATATAGAAATGCTAATGATTAAGGAAAAATAACCGTTAACTAAAATGAGTTAAGATGCCTACACACAGAGGTATTTTATTTAAAAAGTTGAATCCTGGGCTGTTCCATATGTGTTCAGTGGGAAGTTTCTGAGCAAAGCACTAATATGCTGACATCTAAGTCAGATCTTTAGTGATCTTTTAGTCACTGTTTACCTCTCTTGTTAATCTCAGAAAGCTTGTTGGGTTTGTTGGCAAAGTAATGTAAGGGACCAGATCTGCCTCTAAAGAGATTCTTGAGTGTCCCATTATCCCATCCCACTCACTGAACCCTTTCTGGTACCCCCTTCCCACAATCCTTCTCCTCTGAGAGGGTGGGTGACTCTTACCCTGGCACATTAAGTTGCTGCTAAGCTAAGTGCATCCTCTCCCACTGAGGCCAGACAAGACATTCCAGCTAGACGGACATATCCCACTGACAGGCAACAGCTTTGGAGATAGCCCCAGCTTCAGTTGTTCGGGACCCACATGAAGACCTAGTTGCACATCTGGTATGTATGTGCAGCAAGGCCTAGGCCCAGCTCATCTATGCTCTTTGGTTAGTGGTTCAGTCTCTGAGAATCCTAAGGGTCCAGGTTAGTTGACTCTGTGAAGTTCCTATTCCCCCTCAGGGCTTTCAATCCTTCCTCTAACTCTTCTATAGAGGTCCCCAAACTCCATCAATTGTTTGGTTGTAGGTGTTTGGATCCATCTGAGTCAGCTGCCGGGTAGAGCCTTTCAGAGGACACCCTTACTAGATTCCTGTCTCCAAGTCAAGTTGATGACATCCTTAGGCGGGCTAAGTACATATACCCTTGATCAGTGTTCATATCTTCTAGAAATGTTTCGGCAATTAAGTTTCATATATATATATAAGTTTCATATATATATATGAAACTTAGTTATATATATATGTGTGTCTATACATGTATGTATGTATGTATGTATGTATGTATGTATCTATCTATCTATCTATCTATCTATCTATCTATCTATCTATCTATAATCTACCCAGTAACTAACTGGTCTACAAATATACCCATCTTGTAAAATTTAACACTAATGTTAAATATTTTCTTGATTTTAGATCTAAACTAAATTTCTCCATAGATTTCCAGGGTAAAGAATGAATGACTGTTTCAGTGATTTTACCCAATTATTTTTCCAGTTATTTCCCAGTACCTCAATGAAACTATTTTGCCATTTTAGTAGTATTTTTTATTGTTTGAACACACACACACACACACACACACACACACACACACACGAGGGGAGAAGGAGAGACAGAGAGAGGTTCCCGAGGAAATGAAGATCACACTTTACTGATGTGTGGTTTTTGGCCTCCCTTCTACACACTTACATGTTCTTTAAATGATACTTGTTTTAATTACAAATGCAATCCAATGTGAGTAAGTTCAGTATCTTTACTCCCTGTTTTGTTCCTTTAAATAAAAACAATTTTAAAAACTAAGTATCTTTTAATGGCTCATTTGGCCATGATTATTACACCTATAGTGTTAAACAGACTGTAACTTGATTCTCCCTACTTTTTTCTTGAACACAGTTAAAGAATTTCTGGAAAAGACCTTTTGCCGATAAGATTGGTATGCTTCAAAAAGTAAAGATGTTAACTGGTGTGAAGACAACTGGGAGGTATCTTTAGCAAACCGAGGACCATTAGAAAAGAATGTAGAGGCACAAGTGTTATCAACAAAGTATCAGCAACCAGTTGAATCCAGTAGAATTCAAGCTTTCCTCACTTACCTAACCATGGCTGTCAGTCCATTTCTGTGGGCAGGATGGATCCTGATAAGGCACCACTAGTGATAAAATTCCAGTGATCTTCCTTTCCTTTGATTTGAGTAGTCACTAGTGGGGGAAAAAGTACCTACAGTGCAAAGCTATCTCTTAATTTGGCAGCCAATTAGCTGCCAAATTCTCTCATAGTCTGTGATTTATTACCCCAGGAGAATCTGAAACTCTTCCCGTTTGAAAAAATAGCACCACCTATCATCCTAGGGTAAAGTTTCTCCCACAGTCATTCACAATTCATCAGAGACAAAGCTTTCTCACACTCCCCCATCTTGTCTCATCTTTAATTAAAATTCTACTTAATGAAATTTTTTCAGGTTGTAGGCATTTGCATATAATTTGATGAGATTCAATTTTTCTTTTTCTTTTTCTTTCTTTTTTTTTTTTTTAAAATTGAGTTCCTCTCCCCAGAGCTCAAATGTTACACATTCAGAAAATAAAAGGCCATCCAGCAGAAGAATCCAAAGTGAGGCCAGTCTCCAGATTATGGCCATTTCTGCTTTATCAATCCCTGTGACTATATGATGAGTCTGACAATAACAGAGGAGCATATATCATTCAGAATTTAAGCCCCAAAGCCAGGTTGGAATTATGCTACTGGCAAGTGAACTACTTAAGAATTTTGTCCTAAAATTTTGAAACACTGGACATTTGTGAATGACCTGTAATGAAAAAGTAATCAACAGCTAAAAGATGGACCAAGAATTTTCAAACACAGAAGTCAAACAGGGGAGTAGGAGATGAATTTTAGGTACATAATAAGACTTGGTCACTAAAATATACATAATGTGACAACTTTGATGTTTGGAAGCTGTTTATCTAGGTACTTATGACAGTTAGGTGTTATTCACATGTTTAAGGAATTTAATATGATCTACAATTTTTTAATACTCATGATGCACAATATAGTCCAATCAATGGTAACCTGCTTTGTTTTACACAGAAAATATTACCTCATGGTCATATTACAAATGGTGATTCAAATACAGGACATTTTTCTAAATATCAAAGGGGGACATTATTGATGCATAGAGTTGTATAAGAATTTGCCAGTGATTGGGAAAGTACAGAGAACAAAGATTGTGGTCTAGTTAACTTTAATTGATAACTTAGGGCAAGAAGGGAGTTTCAACTGAGGAGGCTGTTCAGGTGAGTCTGACCTGTAGGTATATCTGTGGAGTACTGTCTTGAAGTTTAATTAATATTTAATGGTCAAGACCACCAGAGGAGACATCATTCCCTGGGCAGGTGGTCCTGGGTTATTAAGAGAAAGATAACCAATGGATGAGGTAGTTGATGATGCAGCTGCATTTGAATCATCCATGGTCTTATAAGTCCTCACCCATACTTCTGTAAGTAGCCCAGTAAACTCACTGATTAAACATGAAGAAGAAAGCTAGCTGAGTACGAATGTGCTAGTGAACCACCAGTCAACATTCCCAAGGTTTCTATTTCAAAGTCCTGCATGAGTTCCTGCCCTGACTTTCCTCAATGACAGGCTGTGGCATGGAAATGCAAGCCAAGTAAATCTTTTCCTCCCCTAAGTTTCTTTTGCTCAGAGTGTTTTATCACGGCAACATAAACAATATTACAACAGCTAATTGGTACCAGAGAATTAGATTGTTGCTGTGGTAGACTTGCCCCCTTGTCTTTTATAACTTGTACTATTTGTGTGTGTGGGGGGGAGGGATGAGAAACGTAGAAACATTTGGAGCTTTTATCTTTCAAAGCCATTGAGTGTTGCAGGCAGAATTTGATGAGCTGTTTTCATGGGAACCTAGAAGATAAGAAGAATGAGAAAAGACAGACAAGGAAGGCTTGGCTCGTGATGTTTCAGAGGAAAGCAAAGATTCTGTTGAGATGAGTGAGAGAGGCAATCAGTTTGTTTGTACTGACCACCTAGGGCTGAAAAATTAACAATGATTAATAAGAGATCAGCAGAATTCAGGGGGAAATCTGTGTGCTTTACTGAAGCAAAAGGAAAGTATTTTTCTTGGTGACATCATACAGAACCTGTCTTCCAAAAGAGCCAAGGGGACATTTCAACCTGGCAGATGTGCTTGGCAAGATGTGAGAGTTGTCTATGTGGTACCTGTTTTGAAAGAATGAAAGGTACAAGATTGAGGGGGTCATAGAGAGTGGCTGATTACTAGTACTGAAATTCAGGGTCATAGTCTGAGGAGTGATCGTAAAAGGATATTGACGAAGCTAGTATGGAAGGCTCAGGATATTGAAGATACCAGGGCAATTTGATGTCTGGCTAAAAGAGAAGCGAGTGTGAAGTGGTGGGGAGGGAGGGGGGTCAGGCCAAAGCTGCAAGGTAAACTGAGTGTGCTTGGAAAGGGACAACTGGAGAACTGGGGCTATTCAAGCCTTTTGGAGCTCCACAGATTATGAGTGAGTCTATGACACCAGGCATTGAACTGCATCGCTGGCATTTAGTTTTGACCCAGTTGTTTTTATGGCTCACTTCTCTTTTGGAATAACAAAGTATATAGCTTGGTTCTGATTTTACAAGAGGGCGGAAATTGAATTTTTAAAGAGACATTGGGCTTTTAAAACGTTGAAAAATTTAACAACTTTGAGACTTTTAAAAATGTATTTTATGTTGATATTAACATGAGATCTTGGGGACAAAGGATGGAAAGTTATGGTTTAATGGGTTGTCTCACCCTCTCAGAGGAGAAGGGGAGGGAGAGGAGGACCTCTTCGAGGGGGAAACTGGGAGCCAGAAACAATGTTTGGCATGTAAAATAATAATAATAACAATAATAATAATAATAATAATAATAATAATAATAATAATAATAATAATGTGAGGTGTTGGTGTGTCAAGCTTACAAGGAGTACAGACTGTTAGCTATAACATGACACAACATACAGTCACTCAAGAATAGAAACTCAATTAAAGGCTTTCCCAGAGTATACTGTACTGTGCGTAAGTCTTTAGGGTTTTCAAAATTGTTAAACGATGTGAGATGGCTCAGTCTGCTGCGGGCAGCTCTGTTTTCTGGGAAGGTGGTCCTAGACTGTGTAAGAAAGCAACCAGCACTTCTCCTTGGTTATTGCTTCAGTTTCTGCTTGAGTTTCTACCCTAACTTCCCTCAATGATGGATTGTGACCTGGAAGTGTAAGCCAAATAAATCCTCTCCTCCCCTAAGTTGCTTTTGGTCAAAGTGTTTTATCACAGCAACAGAACAGCAACTAGAAAAAGATAGTATTTCCTTCTCTTTTGGAAGTTATGACTCCTGAGGTATACTTTGAAACTCATAAGCTTCTTTTATAGATATCTTTTTGAATTGAGATGATTAACTTAACAATGAGGAGAATAAAACAGATCAAACAATCTCTGTTCCCAAACAATGATGTTTTCTTTAAGATACACTGTGATGGAGTTAGGAACTTTACTTGATCAATAATGGCTTCTCTGAAAGTTATTAGTCTAGAACCCCCGCAGATTGCCTTTAGGGGCTTCTGGGCACTGCACATCTGTCACTTTTCTTTGACAATCTGCAAGGTGTGGGTACAGCATCTGTACATGCCATATTAATAGTGCTGTCCTGGTTTGCTTGAGAATCCCCATGGTGAGAATGTAGGCTCAACACAGAGACTGCATATGCTTAGCATACTGGCTGGAATTAAACACCTCATTTAAAAGCCAAGACATTAAAAAAAGAAAATAGAGTAAGTCCCCAGTTTTCAATTGCATTGCAAACTGGGTGAGGTTTATGTGTAGAATTCTGCTTGGGTTGTTCTGAATCCAAATAGTTCATCTCTAGCTAAAGAGTAGCTGGTGTATTTTGATACTTGAGCCTAGCAAAAAAATTCAAAGTATATTTGTCAGTATAACAAATATTTTTGAACATCTACTATATGTTGCAAATGAAGCCAAGAATAAGACACATAAATGTCCTGTCCTCATGGAGTCTGCATTCTTGTGGTAGGAACTGATAATGTTAATAAGTCAATATATAAATACACAAAACAATTCCATCAGTGAATAACAGTAACTCAGACACCACAATGTCTGGTACCACTGTCAAGAATGACAACAACAGATGTGATCAGGATTGGTATTTTTGAGCCCATGCTCTTTGGGTAGAGGCATTAGTGAAGTGAGGAGAAGAACCATGATGGAGAATTGATATTTTTCACACACACACACACACACACACACACACACACACACACACGCACACACGCACACGCGCGCGCACAAGCAGACACACACGCACAAGTAATAATGTAGATGAAACTACATAGAAGTGAGTGTGGATAGGACAGTAAGGCACAATGTATGAGAGTAGAAATGAACATATTGGGAAAGACATATTCTTGGGCTTTGTTCTAATTGTGAATAAGAAAGCAATAGGGGACATAAGAAGATGAAATAAGATCTGATTTACATACTTCAACACTATAAGAAAGACAGAGACAAATATATCAATAGTCTAAGTCCTGAAAACTATAAATATGTTACCTGACATCATGGCAAAGGACAATTAAAGTCTCAGATGTAAGTAACACTGCCCACCAAAGAATGTCGAATGATAGAGATTATGTTGGAGGTTGAAGATAGTTACAATGTAAGTCACAAATGACCTCAAGGACAAAAGAACCTAGGAAAAGATGTCAGGTTGATGGAGTGTGAAAAAGATGCAGTCTACTGTGATGCTCTCTTTGACTGTGGTGGAACAAGGCAATGATCCATGGTGTATGGAGAGCTGGAAAAAAACTAAAAAAGAGGACGTAATGGATTCTACGCTAGAGTCGTAGAAAATAAAAAGGCAGCCAGACAACACTGGCTTTAGTTTATTGATATTTAAGTTTGGATTTCTGACCCAAAAAGTTTATATTGAATAAACTGCTAAAGTTGTGGCAATATATTGTAATATAAATAAAATATTGTCAGAGGCAGCCCTGCTTATACACTGAAGGCCTAAAATCAGCCACAGGCCTGACCTACATGCCTGCTAAGACAAAGTCTTGGGCTTCTGTGGAAAAACACTGAAACAGATAACTATAAGTTATTGAAAACAAGCAGCTTTGGTGGAAATTTACCAGTCTGAGTAGTCATAGACCTTGTAGATAGGTAACCTTGGTGGTAGTACCACTTAGATAAGGACAAGTGAATCATAAGCAGAGTCACAGTGATCTGTCCCCTGAACCTTCACCCAGCTGATACTCTGTTCTGGAAGATATCTGTACTCTCCCTGAACACCTATGCTCCTGCGTCATCCTCTTCCCCACATCCTGCCTTTTTGTGTATATAACCCCTGTGTGAAAAAGTAAAAATTACGATTTGATCAGACTATAGACAAATCGTGGTTCTTTGCATTTGCCTGTTTTCCCCCATCTTCTCTTTCAGGTCACCTCTCCAGTCCAGCGGGGCATTAAACAGTGGTCTGGGGAGGTGTATTCACCAACATGGAAAGATAGAAAGAGTTGTGGGTTGAAAAGCAAGAGTTCTGGCTTAGAAATTTAAATTTGAAATGTTCTTTTCATACCCAAGAGGAAATGGTGATTAGGCAGCTCGATAAACTAGTTGAAAGTTCAGAAGATAGGCCAGGAGTGGGAATAGATGTGTAAGGTGATAAAGCTGCCACTGAGAAAAGGCTTTGGTCCTGCATGCTTCAGCACTCGTATCTGCCCCCAGCTGCTCACATGTGAAACATTATGTGACACTTTTTCTTGTCGAGGATCTTATTATTTGAAATCTTCTAGCTGCTGGACTGCCTTCCTAACAGTATCCCCCCTCCCGAGTTATCTAACCACTTCATATTCAATATAATTTGGACTACCAAAATTACTCAGATTGAGTCTAGAAAAGAGTAAAATCTAGCTTATTTTGCTGAGTACTTAGGGACATATCCATGAATATGTCCTGATCATATGCTCTTGTCTAAACTTGCTGGTGCAAACTGGGTCTGAAGACATCTGTGGTTTGAGCAGAGTAATGGGTGCAGACTTTTATTTGTACAGTTGAAAATGTCTCAATCATAAGATCACCACATGAAACATCTTGATGAAGAAAGGTGAGAGGGGGTTACCATTTCCTTATTAGTGCAGGATCTTATGATCTTACATTTGCATACATCTCTTCTATGCATAATCTCTTGTTCAGAATACAATAGTTGATACCATTTAAAGCGTTGTTTGGTCTGAATGCCTTCAGTGTGACTGAGATTTGGGCTTTTGTTACTAAAGAAAAAGCAGGTGTTGGGAGTCAGTAGTAATTCTGATGCTGGTCCACCCTAATAATCTTATGTTCCCTTCTCTATGGTCTGAAAACTCACACACACCTTCTCTGAAGGTAGTACCCTAATGACTACTTCCAACTGAGTGCTTCATGATTCCAGATGAACCACAGTCTCCTTCAAGAGATGGTGTAGTTCCTTGTCCAGTATACTGAAACCTGAACAGCTTTTAATGTTACCTTTCATTCAGGAGTGCCCAGTCCTTTTAATATATGTACACACACACACACACACACACACACATGCACTTGTAAACTGCAGTACTTTATTTTATGGTTTAATTTAAATATTTAAGAATTTTATGCACAAATACTGTATTTACATAATTTCCCCCTCAACCTCTCCCCTCTCCCACTTACCCTACTCCCTTTCCAATTCATGACTTCTTTATTGTATTACATACATGCACACATGCACGTGTTTATTGATAGAATCTACTGAGTACATTTAGCCTTGCTCATATTTATGTTTTAAGCCTGACTATTTGGGATTGGATAATATATCAGGGGTTCATACTCAGTGAAAATGGATCCTCCCTCTCTCTGCAGCTATTGATTAATTATTTTTTCTTTAATCTTTTAAAATTCAAATATCTATTCAATGTATTTTTGTCATACCCATCCTTCATTCTCTCCCTCCCTAGTGGTTTGAAAAGGTTTGGCCCCCATAGACTCATGTATTTAAATGCTTGGCCCACAGGGATTGGCACTATTAGCACTTGTTAGACTAGGTGTGGTCTTCTTATTGAAGGAAATGTGTCACTGTGGAAGTAGGCTCTGAGGATCTATGTTTAAGCTCCACCCAGGATGGAAGAGCCAGTCTTCTTCTGACTGCCTTTGGATCAAGATGTAGAACTCTTGTCTCCTTCTCTAGCACCCTGTCTCCTTGTATGC
>JANHMN010000012.1:47142110-47160731 GCA_030674055.1 Rhabdomys pumilio
GTTTCATGCTGACTGTGTTCATAGCTACTCTTGTCTGCATACAGCATACAAGCTACGAGATAAACACATTTGAAATCTTCATAACTGTGATTAAAATCTAGAAACAAATTCCCATGTCTCCTCACACAGAAAAATGAGGAATCAGAATGGGCAATCTGAAGGACTCCTGTGTAAATTCAGTAGGACTCCTGTCACAAAGGACACTAACTGAGACACTAACACAGCAGAACCAGACATTCTTACAGTGCTGGAAGCCAGAAATCTAAGGCCAAAGTGTTGATAAGCTGTTCTTCTCTGATGCTTCTCTCCTATGCTTACAAGTGGCCACCACGCTTAGACCTCCTCTTCTCTTTCCTCTGGGTGCGTTGATGGTATCTCCTACCCCTTCATAAAAGATACAAGAAATTCTGGATGATTGCTTACCCAAATAGCTTCATTTTAAAATACAGGTAAATATACTCACACACTGACGAGCTGAGGAATAAGGTTTCACCACACTGTCTTAAGGGAGATGCATTCATTATGTAGTAGCTCTTTTGTTTTGCAGTAGAGTAAACTTCTTCTCTGGAGCACCTGGCATCCTGCATTCTGTTCTTTTGGCAGAACTTTCGATGCTTTTCCTTGAGATTCAACCACAAGAAATAGACAGTGAAGTGAAGTAAATGAACGAAGCAGTTTCAATAGGTACTAAATCTAAGGAGCACAATGAGACACACTCACACATGTGCACACACATATACACACATATATACATGTATGGTACATGCTTCCAGAACACAGCAATTTATTTTTTAAAAACCCATTTGTATATTACCACCAAGTGGCAGACTAGAGTTTGAACTCTGGCTTTCATTTTTCTCACAATTTATTTTTGGGAAATTTTCATACATTGAATACAGTTTGATAGTATTCACTTCTTATTATCCTCCTGGATATCTCCTTAATATAAAAGTACTTTCATGGAATGTGCTAAACAAATAGAATGAATGAAAAGGTTTATGATGAATGAACTATCAATTTTCAATAAAGACGGCAGGCTCAGTATCATTAGCTCTTCATTTTGCCTCAGGCTCCAGTGCCATAGGTACCAATCTTGTCATTATTTGCATTTTAAAGAATATTTTGTCACTGCAGAATTTTGCACTAATTTTACACTGTGAAATAATCATTATTAAAATATTATCTCAGTTGCCGACTCTATGCCATCCTGAATTTTGAAAGGCCAGTACCTTAATTCATTTACCTCATCTTGCACCTTACCTTTTAACTGATAAGTATGTTTGACAAGACCATTGACTATAACTGCTGTCTTTTCTTCTGGAATTTTTTTTTCTTATCTATTGTTTTCTTTTCATTGTGTTCATTTAAAGTAGACACAGGAAAAAATATTCTTAGTGCTCAAACCTGCTAGTACAGGATCAATTCCCTACAGGATTTCAGGTTGATATAGATGTATAGATAGATAGATAGATACTTCAGGAAATCTGGGTTTCCCCTTTTATTTGGTAACATCAGTCTCTCAACACATCATTCTACTTAAGTCTATTTGCTACTAATCAATTTCACGGAATGGCACTAATAGCCAATGGTCTTGTCAAATCTACTTACAGAGCATGACAAATTTAGTCTTTAATTTTCTCTCCCCTGTGTACTGCCCACTTTTGCACTGGGTCTTTTCTCTAAGGTACACAGTGCCTTCATCTATTAAGAGATTTTTATGAGAATAAAATATCCTTTTTAGGATGTGTGCCACAGTGTCCTCTGCCACTGTCTGGCAGAAAAGATGGACTGGGAAATGCCTGAGTAATGCTCACGCTGCCAGGTTGTCTCCTGATGAGACTACTTCTTCAGAGTCATCCACATAGAGACTTGAATGTTAATTCTTCAGTCCTAAGACTCTAGAATCAGAATCCTGGACCACACCAAAGGGAATAGAAAGAAGAGTGCCTACATACACAGTGCTAGAATTTCTTTCAGCTCTCATTTTAAATAGCCAGATTTACAACAGTTCGTTTTCTTTACCATTGTTATATACAGATATGAAAACATGTAATATGTTCCTCCAGTGGACTCAGAAAGGGCTCTGACTTTCCAGTTGTTTCTGAACCAGATGGAGTAGACAAAACTATATCCCCCCAACAAAGATGTGCACATCCCCATCCTGAAAACTGTGTGTGTATTGTCTCATGTGGCAAAGACGAATCATGGGAGCAGATGCAATAATGTGACTAATTAGCTAATTGAAAGGTAGAAAACTGATCCTGGAACTTCAAGGTCAATACACTATAAGCACACATGCTTTTCTATGTAAATGAAGTAAGCAAAAGACGAGATTAAAGTGATTTGACGGAATACAGATTGGATCTGGTGACCCAGCTTTGAGGATGGAAGAAAAGACCATGTACTTAGAATACAGGAGGCCTATAGAGCCCATATAGACAAAAGACATATGATGACTCTTACACAGCTAAAGCGGAACACAGACTTTCCATCGGTATGATCCATTTTGGAATTTACATCTTGAGAACTGTAAAATGATACTAACTCCTGTGATGGTTTATACAATAAAATACAACAAACATAGGAAACAAATTTGATGTTTTACCTAATGTTTTGACATCAGAACCCTAAAGTGAAAAATTTACAACCCTATAACTTGCCATCTAGCCACTAAGCTAATGTTGCTTGCATATGTTCAGTTGTGCCGTATTGTTATTCAATTTAAAAGTTCCAGATTCTGATCAATAAAACACTCCTTAATGTTTCTGGAAAGAGTGAAGTTATCTCATGGAAATGAGGTAGACCTTAACCTTTGAAGAGAAATAGAGTAGAGTTGATCTGAGTTTTGTATGGGTTGGTCATTTGATGTTCTCTCATTTCTCAGCTATCTCTAAGTATTATTTGCATTCATATGGAAGCTTCGTTATCATATTTTAGTCACTGGTATGAAGAAATTATAATTGTAAGGCACAAACCTTCTCTTTGGGGCATAACTTGGAGGTTATGTACATTGTTAATGTATTAAGTTGGCCTGAAACCAGCCACTTACCACACCTAACTGCACTGAAGACTAGCAAGCATAATCAGTATTCTGCTAGCCCTGTGCTTAACTAATAATAAGAGATTCTATTACACAAACAAAGGGACAACGAAAATACTAATTCGTGCTACACATTGGAGGTGATACTGCATTGTGGGAAGGAGAGATTGATTTCAACTTGTATTCTAAGTAGGAAAAATATCTCTACCAATTGACTTAGGAAGCCTTAGCCTAAGCAGGAGGTTACGTGAGGTAATCACAGAGCCAGGAAGCATGCAAGGGAGCATAAGCATAGAAGACACTCTCAAGGCAGAGACTGGTAGCTGCCTTAAGTGCATTGACAAGTAAGTGTGAAGATCAAGTAAAACTCTCATGTGAGGACCATAACTTGTTAAAAATTTCTACTCCCCAAAGCGGATATCTTTAAGCCAATCAAGGGATGGGCTTAGAAGATCAGTCTGGAGACACTTTTCCTGGTCACTGTGGCAACGACTTAACACCAAACTACCTTGTGAACAGGAACCAGACAGTTGCTAGAATCTGCTGTGGATCATTTATAAATGACATCATCAAGTATAGGATTTAAGTAATATGTGGTCTTATTCTAGTCATTCTCAGCCAGTTCATGATGCGATAAGATGGTGCTATTGCATACCATTTTTTTTTGGAGTGGGTAAAACATTCCTATTCCACACAGGATTAAGGAAACCTGAATGGGAAAACACAGCTAGGGTGGTTCACTGTGAATCTCTGGATGTGTCACTCAGGAAACATTTCATTTGTGAATCACTAGACGGTAGTGTCTGAGCACTTTAAATTGTGGTGGGTTTTCTTTTTAATTTTATTTTTTCAATCCATGGTCTGACATTTGTGCCAAACACCATTGGTTATTTTATCACTGGCCTGTGAGAAAAGAATACAGAAACATCTCAATGTCATAAGACTTAGATCTGTAGTCCTCCTCTACCTGTTGTCCTTACTGTAGTCGAAGGAGGAAAGTAATTTAGAGAGAGTGAAGGGGTTCATGCTAATTGCTAAGTATGGACAATCATGCCTTTAATCCTTTGGTTCCAATATTCTTTGTGTTGTGCTTGCTTCTGTATTAGATCCACCATCCTTTTCTACTTTCAAAAGCCTTTTAAGTATTACATGTGTTTATTATCATCTAAGTATGACATTATAAATTCCACATGATGGTTTTAGTTCTTAGACATCTTGTGAAATAACAATTCTGAGGAGTTGAATATCCATGGCCTCTAATGTATGACTATCCATGGGGTGTATATGTTGGCTAGCACACAGGGAAGATTACATTAATTTTTTAATAACTTATTTACATAAATTATTCCATTCTGTAAACATTGTTATAAATTTTGTTCTCATTCTTGCAACACCATGTCTTTTTGTTTGTTTGTTTGTTTGGTTGGTTGGTTTTTGTTTTTCGAGACAGGGTTTCTCTGTGTAGCCCTGGCTGTCATGGAACTCACTCTGTAGATCAGGCTGGCCTCAAACTCAGAAACAGCCTGCCTCTGCCTCCGAAGTGCTGGGATTAAAGGCATGCGCCACCACTGCTTGGCAACACCATGTCTTTATTCTCTATTTAGTCCACAAATCTAAATCTCTCCTTTTAGTTAATGTACGATACTTCGTAATTCCCCAACTCAAACATATCATATTTTATTTATTGGACTTAGTTAGCCAATTCTCTTTTCTTATACATTTCATTTGTTTCCAATATTTATTTAAAGCAATTAAGTAATAGTATTTAATAGTCAATGTTTTTAAAACTGCTGAAAATCATTCTAAAAAGGAAATTTGAATTATGTATGGCCTAAGGAAAAGATGAGTTGAGTTTCTTAATCTTATACTTAGGAGCCTTAAAGTCATAAACTTATAGAATGAGAAGAAATATCCATGATTCTCAAATTTCTTCCTCTCTTCTTATAGAAGAAACAAGAATTGTAAAGTATTTAACACCCCCGCCCCAGTTACAGAATCTTGACTGATGATTTGTGCGTTTTAATCATCTGTCTCCTGGGTCACTTTCCCTGTCATCTTCCAGGTGTCTTGTCTTTATATTTTGTTTTCCACTTAAACACATTTCTCCCAAGAAATCTTGAAAGATACTAGCTCCCATCTCCTCTTTCGACACTCAAAACCACTGCTATATGATGCAAACCATTACTTTGTAAAATAAAACAAAATCTCTCTTGTCCATTGTCTTAGTTATGCTTTACTGCTGTGAACAGACACCATAACCAAGGCAAATCTTATAAAGGACAACATTTATAAGGCTGACTTACAGATTTAGAGGTTCAATCCATCATCATCAAGGTGGGAGCAGGGTAGCATCTAGGCAGGCATGGTGCAGGAAGAGCTGAGAATTCTACATCTTCATCTGAAGGCTGCTAGTAGAAGACTGGGTTCTAGGCAGCTAGCCCACACCCACAGTGACACACCTACTCCATCAGAGCCACACCTTCTAATAGTGCCACTCCCTGGGCCAAGCATATACAAACCATCACACCCATGACCAAGAAATGCCTAAGACACTTTTCTTTTCAAGGAATTTTTTAGAATCAGTACAGCCCCAAGGGTTTTCCTCAGGATGGCAAGAGACGAGGAACATGCTTTTCAATCTCTATTTGTACAAGTATTTATACAAGTCTATATAACTTCACTTTCCCACGCTTCTATAATACAATGCTTCAGCTATAAACACTCTGACTCTCACCAACCCGCCCACATTCCACTTCTTTCCCTTTCAGAAATCTGAAAATCCTTCTCAAGTTACTGTCTCATCTATGAAGTCAAGACTAAAATTTTTTTCTCTACACTATCTAATACTAAGCTGTTTATAATATATACTGTGATAGGATATTTTCAAAATCTAAGTCAGCATTTTATTATATAATCTCCTCAATAAACCTTTAGCAATTCTAAAGTTCCAGGAACTCAGAATGGGTCAGTGGCTGTTCTTGTCCCAATTTCTTCTAGCTGTATTTGTGTGACACTAGCTTTTGTGATGATTTGAAAGAAAACCTAAGAGTTATTGATCTCTCATACTTTTTTTTCATTAAAACAATTGTTGTTCTTATCACACAGAAGGAGAAGCTTCTGAAACCTCATGAGTGAAATCAAAATTTTTTTCTATGTAGGCAATACATGAATTTAGTAATATTTCCTGAGTAATTATTATTGTAATTGGTCAACAAGAGGTTACTGCATTTTCCATGGCTATAAAATATTGTGAGACAATGACAATAACAGTTGACGCCTTAATTCTTAAATATGAAGCTAATGTATTTGGTTGTCCTACCAAGTTTCATTATAATTCAATTGAATATTATTTTTAATTATTTTTATCAAGTCTTTCTTTCACATGTTATCATATATTTTCCTTCTTGGTAATATGTAGGAGGAGCTAAGGGGAAAGGAGCACCGAGAGGAAAAGATGGAGTAAGGAGAGGAGAAGATGAAGTAGATGAGAAGCTCAGTAATGAGAGAGAAAAAGAGAGAGAAAGAGAGAGGGGGCATGGAGGCAGAAGTTCATGTGTCTCCACTAGTCAAAGATAGTTTACATAGCTAGATTGGGTATTAGGTTACACTTCTGATTGAGCATTACCATACTTACAAAGCCCTTGATTAACATTTAAAAAACTGTATAAAAGCCAAATGGAAAAGGGGGGGGCATGGGATAGGGGTTTTTTGGGGAAGGGAAATGGGGAAAGGGATTGGCATCTGAAATGTAAATAAAATATCCAATAAAAAAAATTGAAAAAAAATCAAAAAAATATATTTTCCTTCTTGGTGATATCAACACAGCTTTTTAAGTAAAAAAGAAAGAAAGAAAGAAAAAAGGTCTATTAGTTATCCCTAAAATGCATGTGTCTTTAAACCACGAACACAATACTCTTTCATTAAATTTACTGATATTAATCTTGCAATATTTTTATTTTTCTAATTATGAGTATTTCCCAGTTGATTTTTCAGATCTTTAAGTAATTGAAAATTGATACTTTATGAAAATGACAGAGCACAGAAGTTGGTAAGGAGGAAGAGTAGCAGAAAGGCTCTAGAGGAGTTTTAAAAAGATGAGGGAAAGGAGAATTTGGAACTCATTTTTTTCCCCTTTGGAACAAGTTCTCATGTATTTCAGGCCCACCTTTAACAGAGGCTTGCCTTGAACTTCTGATTCTCTTGCTGAGCTTACAGATAGGGATGCAACACTCTAAGTGGTATGCTAATGATTTTAACATAGTGGAAATGGAAGAAAATAGTACCACATATAGTGAAGGGTTGAGTACAAGAGCAACCAACAGTGGGTATTTGAAGCTATGAAGTTATGGGAGCATTGGAAGCAATGGAAAGGTTCTGAATAGCAGATGAAAAAAATGAATCTTGGTTAAATGGTTAGCAAAGGTGAAGATTCACTTCAGAATAAAAAATCATTAACAGTAGAAGGATTAAAAATGAAGAATTAACAAGGAGGCTCTATACTTTTGTTTAGCCATTTGTACTTTCAATACCATTTAATAATATAACTATACCTTTTACAGACAGAAAATGTTATTAGGCACCAGAGAATGAGTCAATGGAATTTTTAACTGACCACAAAAAAATGCTGTAATTTCAATATCTGCTAACAACACTCCATGTAATGAAAAGACTTTGGCAGAAAACTATCTGGCAAAACAATAACATTTCTCATGGCTTGGCATTACTCTCTCCACTATATTTCACCAGGCCAACTCCACACTTAAAAACAGATATAAGCAAAAAGACAGCAGTTCTCATGAGGGATTTTCTGTATTGGGAGCACAGAGGAAGAATATGAAAATCAAAATTTGAGAATTCATTTTTGCTAGTAAATACCCTCATGGAATGAATATCCATTGAACATCTAATAAAGGCCACATAACATTGTGAGTTCTAAGAATAAAGAGCTTATTGATATTTTAAATTTTACAGTGAATTATTCCAAGAATTGACAGAGCATGCCTGTTGAACATTTTTTGTTCATTTTTTGCTGCTTACTGGCTCATTTATTCACATTGTCTATATTTCATACTGGAGTTCAGTAGCATGGACAGTGACTGTGTAGCCTTGGAAAATGAAATATATGTATTTGACATTTATAAAAAATAACTAGATAAATTCAATTGGTATAATGAAGTTAAATTCAAGATCATTAAATTATAAAGACAAGGGCCCAGGAATATTAATGAAAGTTTCCGAGAAGAGTTGATATAAGACATTTGTTTTTATTTTTTAAATACGTAAAGGAGTTTCTAGATACAAAGAAATTAAGGTAGTGCTTTTGTAACTACATAAATTTAAACTAGTAAGAAATGACAGGTGAAGGAAGGAGTCTATTCGCTGCTCTTCTGGCATAAACACAGTTTGGAATGTGTGACCTATAGAAGGGTGAAGACAATTAGCCAGTAAAGCTCACATCTGGTGTAAAATGGCCTTGTGTTGATGACTTGGTGGTATGTACCCCTACTACTGGCTTCTTTTCACTCATCTTTCTCCTCCTCCTGATTCTGCCTCTCATATATTCTTACAAGACAATCTAGATATATAGCTGAGATGGGCCTCCAATTAGTGATCCTCCTTAGTTTCTAGAATGCTAAAATTTCAGCCCTGTAGCAACATACTAGCTTAAATTGAATATATTCTGTAAGGAAAGATATTCCAAATTAATAGACTGTAGTTTTGCCCATATTAAGCTCAACCTCTAATAGAAATATTTAGTAAAGCTTAGGAAATAATAATATATATCACACACAATTATAATAAGTATCTTAGTTCTTTTGCTGTGAAGAAACATCATGACCAAGGCAAATGTTATATATAAAAAGCATTTAATTGGGTACTTGCTTACAATTTCAGTAGTTTAGTCCACTATCATCATGGTGGGGCACTTGGCAGCACTCTTGATGCTGGAAAAGTAGCTGAGAGGTATGAAGTAGAATGTAGTATATATGTCCTGTGATTCAGACTCAAGTGGTGTTTTGCTAAAGCAGACTCATATTTTGTTTTTTAAGGCAGGAAACATGGGAGGACATATGATGTTTAGAGAGAGTATAAGTGGGACTCAATGAACAGTGGTGGGACGCTTATATAGCTAGCTTTGCAATGCTCCTTTGGTCTTGCCTCTTCATCTTTACCTATCTTTCCTTCATTGAGAGAGACACAGCAGAAAACTTCTCCTGCTGTCCTGATTGGTCCTGGTCATTCCTGATGACTATTGCAGATTTGATAGAGGCCTAGTGGCTTCTGCTGGATCATGCTACTGCTATTTCTGTTTTCTTTTCTTTGTTTTATTTTATTTTATTTTATTTTATTATTGCATATTTTATTTACATTTTGAATGTTATCTCCTTACCCTATCCCCCCCTACACAGGAACCCCCATCCCACCTCCCTTCCTCCTGCTTCTATGAGGATGTGCCCCCACCTACCCGTCCACTCCTACCTTCCCACGCCCCCTATGCCCCACACTGGGCATCCAGCCTTCATGGGACCAAGGATCTCCTCTCTCACTTATGCTGACAAGGCCATCCTCCCATACATACACAGCTGGAACCATGGGTCCCTCCCTATGTGCTCCCAGGCTGGTGGTTTAGACCTTGGGAGCTCTGGTTGGTTGGTATTGTTGCTCTCCCCATGGGGCTACAAACCTTTTCAGCTCCTTCAGTATTCTCTCTCACTCCTCCATTGAGAACCCCATGATCAGTTCAATGGTTAGCTGTGAGCATCTGCCTCTGTGTATTTCAGGCTCTGGCAGACCTCTAAGGACTATATCAGGTTCCTGCCAGCAACTGCGTGCTGGCATCCACATCAGCATCTCTTTGGTTACTGCACAAGGGATGAATATCCAGATGGAGCAGTCTCTGAATGGACCCTCCTTCATTTCTGTTCCATACTTTGTCTCCATATTTGCTCCTATGAGTATTTTGTTACTCCTTCTAAAAAGGATCAAAGCACGCACACTTTGGTCTTTCTTGTTAATGAGTTTCATATGGTCTCTGAGTTGAATCTTGGCTATTTCAAGCTTTTGGACTAATATCCAATTATCAGTGAGTGAATATGATATGTGTTCTTTTGTGACTGGGTTGCCTCACTCAGGATGATATTTTCTAGTTCCATCCATTTACCTAAGAATTTCTCGAATTCATTGTTTTTAATAGCTGAGTAATACTCCGTTGTGTAAATGTCACATTTTTTGTATCCATTCCTCTGTTGAAGGACATCTGAGTTCTTTCCAGCTTCTGGCTATTATAAATAAGGCTGCTATGAACACAGTGGAGCATATGTCATTGTTATATATTGCAGCATCTTCTGGGTATATGCCCAGGAGTGGTAACGCTGGGTCTTCAGGTAATGAAATGTCCAATTTTCTGAGGAAATGCCAGACCGATTTCCAGAGTGGTTGCACCATCTTTCAATCCCACCAACAATGGAGGAGTGTTCCTCTTTCTCAATATCCTGGCCAGCATCTACTATCACCTGAATTTTTGATCTTAGCGTATCTGACTGGTGTGAGGTGGAATCTCAGGGTTGTTTTGATTTGCATTTCCTTGAAGACTAAGGATGCTGAACATTTCTTTAGGTGCTTCTCAGCCATTCGAGTTTTCTCAGTTGAGAATTCTTTGTTTAGCTCTGTACCCCATTTTCAATGGGTTATTTGGTTTTCTGGAGTCTAATTTCTTGAGTTCTTTGTATATATTGGATATTAGCCCTCTATCGAATGTGGGCTTGGTAAAAATCTTTTCCCAATCTGTTGGTTGCCGTTTTGTCCTATTGACAGTGTCCTTTGCCTTACAGAAGCTTTGCAATTTTATGGGGTCCCATTTGTCAATTCTTGATCTTAGAGCATAAGCCATTGGTGTTCTGTTAAGGAACTTTTCCCCTGTGCCTAAATATTCAAGGGACTTCCCCACTCAATCTCTTCTATTAGTTACAGTGTATCTGGTTTTATGTGAAGGTCTTTTATCCACTTGGACTTGAGCTTTGTACAAGGGGATAAGAATTGATTTGCATTCTTCTATATTCTGACCTCCAGTTGAACCAGCACCATTTGTTGAAAATGCTGTCCTTTTCACACTGGATGGTTTTAGTTCCTTTGTCAAAGATCAAGTGACCATAGGTGTGTGGGTTCATTTCTGGATCTTCAATTCTATTCCATTGATCTTCCTGCCTGTATCTGTACCAATACCGTGCAGTTTTTATTACTATTGCCCTGTAGTACAGCTTGAGGTCAGGGATGGTGATTCCCCCAGATGTTCTTTTATTGCTGAGAATTGTTCTTGCTACCCTGGGTTTTTTTGTTATTCCAAATGAATTTGAGAATTTCTCTTTATAACTCTGTGAAAAATTGATTTAGAATTTTGATGGGGATTGCATTGAATCTGTAGATTGCTTTTGGCAAGATGGGCACTTTGAGTATATTAATCCTGCCAATCCATGAGCATGGGAGATCTTTCTATCTTTTGAGATCTTCTCCGATTTTTTTTTTCAGAGACTTGAAGTTCTTGTCATATAGATCTTTCACTTGCTTCGTTAGATTCACACCAAGGTATTTTATATTGTGACTATTGTGAAGGGTGTCATTTCCCTAATTTCTTTCTCAGCCTGTTTATCTTTCGAATAGAGGGAGGCTACTGATTTGTTTGAGTTGATTTTATAACCAGCCACTTTGCTGAAGTTTTTTTTTAATAAGTTTAGGAGTTTCTGGTGGAAGTTTTAGGGTCACTTAAGTATACTGTCATATCATCTGCAAATAGTGATATTTTGACTTTTGTTTTCTATCCTGAAACTACTGAACTAAACTGCTGCTATCCTGACAAATGTATATTGGAATCACCCCAAAGAACTACTTCTAAACAAGTCCACATCCTACCTAACCATCTTTTCTTCCCTGACTTTGGATGGTTGGCTGTAAGTGGGGTGGAAGCCTTTGAGAATTCTCATTAAAAGGTTTTTGTTTTGTTTTGCCTTACTTTGTTTTCATTTATTTTATAATATTGGTTATTTTATTTATTTACACTTCAAATGTTATCTCCTTTCTTAGTTAAATCCTCTATCTCCTCCCTCACACCCCCTGCTTCTATGAGGGTGCTCCCAAATTCATGCCTCCTGCCTCAGTGCCCTAGCATTCCCCTGCCATCAAGTCTTCACAGAACTCAGGGGCTCCCCTTCCACTGATGTCAGATAAAATAATCCTCTGCTATATACACAGCTGGAGCCATGGGTCCCTACATGTGTACATTAAAAGGTTTTTTTTAAAAAAAAAATCTAAGCTTATCGAGCTACATTCTGATCTTCTGGGCTAAGAGAAAGACTCTGGGCTTTGCATGGGTTTTTGAAACCTCAAAACCCACCCCCAGTAACACTTCCCACAACAAGGTTACAACTCTCAGTCCCTTTAATCCTTCTAAATAGTGTCACTTCCAGTAACTAAGCATTCAAAATTATAAGCCTATTGGGACCGTTGTTATTCAAATAACCACAAAGGAGATTTTGCTTTTAATATGAAAAATCATAACTGGTTGTTGAATTAGAAAATTAATTGATAGTAATAATGTATCCTGAAGGCCAGCTGAAAGTTTACAGGTTATCCGTAGATGTAAGCAGAAATTGGGAGAAGAAAAATATAGAGACAGAAAGAAATGCTAAGAGATTTGGGGTATAAAAAAAACCTAGTTTTGCTAAATAACAGAGATTTTGGACATAGGACAAACCAATCTTGGTGAAGTAGAGGGTATGAATAAAAAAGAATGAAACAGAGATAGATGCATGAAAAAAATCAAGGATACCATACTGAACATATTGTATAACACGGAGAGTTGGCTACTACAGGTTATGTGCTATGATCTAGAGAGTCTCTGAGTTTCTCTGCTGCATAACACGGAATGGAGGAAGAGAGAAGAAACATCTCCTTTCCCTTGCCTTGTTCTATTTGCTAAATTGTTCTGGTGATAGATGCAGAAGTATTATGTCTGTACTCTTGGTCTGCACTCAGCCCTCCTGAGATGGTAGGGCCATTTACTTTTTCAATCTGATCTGAGTACATGCTCACCTGTCTCTCCTTGCTAGCCAGTATCTAAGGTAGAATCCTGCTGTTTGTAGTGGATGTGGACACAGCAACCATGAAGATGTGGCTTCATTATATTAGGGATGGTTCATATTTTTTCAGGGGCCATTCAAGACAGGAAGCAACTAAACATGTATGGTGACATATAAATTGTGTGTGAGATGAACATTAAACTGCTTTCCCATATTGTAGTGTAAGCACAAGAGAAATTATAATGTCTGATGGGAGATACTGAGTTCTTAATTGCTACCCAGGATATAATTTATTAGCAAACAAGCATTAGGTAAAGACTTCTCAGAAGGACACAACCCGTTCAAAGGTGTGGCATACTGTGGTAATTTGGGAGAAGACTTAATAAAAAAGTGGTGTACAGTGACTTTAGAGCATCAGTTCTTAACCCGTGGATCATGACCACTTTGGCAAATCTCTACCTCCAAAAATATTTATATTACAATTCATAACAGTAGCAAAATTACAGTGAAAATTTTTTTATGGTTGGAGATTGTCTTAGTTAGGGTTTCTATTGCCATGAAAGTATACTATGACCATAACAACTCTTATAAAGGAAAATATTTAATTGGGTCTGGCTTACAATTATTGTCATTGCAAGAAGTATAAAGGAGTGCATGTAGACATGGTGTGGGAGAGGGGATGAGAGTTCTAAACCTGAATCCACAGGCAGCAGGAAGAAAGTGAGCCACTGGGCCCAGGTTCAACTTCTGAAACCACAGTGCCCACCTCCCTCCATCCCTCAGGCCACATTTTCTCTAACAGGGCTACACCTTCTAATAGTGCTACTCCCTATGGGCCTATGAGAACCATTTTCACTCAAACCACCACAGGGGTCATATTTCATAACATGAAAAACTGTATAAAATGTTTGCAGCATTGAGAAGGTTGAGAACCACTGCTTTAAAGCAAGTGCAAATGGTAGCAAGACTAATTCTAAACTAGAAAGACTCTTGACTAAAGGATTAGTTTGCCTTGAGTTTTTGTTCCTTTGTTTTGTTTGTTTGTTTGTTTGTTTGTTTGCCATTTGGAATGGGAAGGACATAATATATAAGCTTTTAACATAGTTTTCTCTCCAGATTTTCATGCAGTTCATCATCTTCTTGTAATGGACAGAACAGATATGTTTTGTACCCAGGAGACAAAATAGCTCTCATAACTGTCTATTTCTTTTTCTTTCTTTTTTCTTTTTTTTTATTGGATATTATATTTACATTTCAGATTTTATCCCCTTACCCCATTCCTCCCACCACCCAGGAACCCCTTATCCCATCCCCCCTCCTCCTGCTTCTATGAGGGTGTGCCCCCACTTACCCCCCACTCCCACCTCCCCACCCTCGAATTCCTGCCCACTCAGTGTTCAGCCTTCATGTGACCAAGGATCTCCTCTTCAATTCTATTCCATTGATCTTCCTGCCTGTCTCTGTACCAATACCATGCAGTTTTTATCACTACTGCTCTGTAGTACAATAACTGTCTATTTCAAGTGAATTTTGCATGCTTACAAATGTAATCAATCACTCATTAAACTATTTATATACAAAAGAATCCACTTGGCTCTTATTTTCTGATCTAGAACCTAGGAAGGTGATGACTCAATTACCCATCTTCCATCGAGGAGGGGATACTGAGCTCCATGGGTGGGTAGGAGAGAGAAAGATGTAGTCTCTCTACTGAGTGTAAATCGACTTCATCTATTTTAACACCTGCCATGGCTTAAGCATGAAGGCCCTAAAGAAAGGCTCTACCAGTTCATTAATGAGTAGTCACACTAAACTCTAACCCCTAGCCTAGGGGAGAAGAGGATTTTAATTAATAGGGATTTGATTTCATGGAAGGAAACAGGTTGCAATCGTTCTTGAAGGTTCTTTTGCTCAAGGACAATTCTAATTACCTATGGGTTCAGTTTCTTCTTTATTGAGACCAACACTACCCCCTTAGTGAAGAAGAAAAAAATCCGAGATATTTAAAACCACAGCATCCAGGGTCTGGATAATTTCAATACACAATTTTTAAAAATTACAGCATTCTTAAATTTAAGATTTAAGTTTTAAAATTTAAAATTTGAAAAAGAAATAATGCAATCACAGCTATTGACACTAGAGCTCCTGGATTCAAACACTGATCTTACTCTAACTAGTTAGCTTAATTCAGTTTTTAAAACATTTATAGGAGAACTAGAATAGTTGTCTTTTAATAAGCCTGCTGAGAGGATTAAATAAAATAATATATGTAAATTCTTAGTGTAATTATTTTCAGAGCTTATCAATATTACTACAGGAAAGTAATCTCTTATTTGTAATTCTTAAATCCCCAAATCCTGAAAAATCCAAAGTTGTTTTGCAAAGCATTTGGCGACGAAACATCATCTGAGGCTATTTAGACTCTTACGTGTCACATGTAGGATGCTAGCTCATCTTTTTCATGAGTTATAGGAATTGCTTATGCTTCATTATAGAAATGTTTCATCGGATGTTATAAGTCCAGGCCAGATTGGTCTGGGTACCATATTTCTAATTTAAATGCTCCTAATTTTCCGATGCTGAGTCGTGAATTTCAGATGAACAGCGTACACTTGGATTAGAGGTATAAGTGACAATACAGGGATTAGCATGGATTGTTCATCTGTCTCTATTCTACAGTCAAGGCATATTAAAATCCTTCAAAACTTTTAATTTCTTTCAAAACACAATTCGATGGATAAAGTTTTGGAAACTGCATTAGTTTATGTTTTGATCTGAAAGAAAAATCCTAGTAATGTTCTCTCTTTTGTGGGGCTGGAAAGATGAGCAACTGGAGGAGCTAGTCTGGATCAAGAGTGAGGTCAAGATGTGTCCAAACCTGGAAAATATGGCCCTGAGACAGGCAGGATTTATAATTATTACTACTCCCTACCCCCTTGCTCTAGATCTGCGTGCTCTGGTACACATAATTTGTACAACCCCCACCTCAGCCACTCTTGAGGTAGTTACTTAGCTTGGTGACCAAATTACAGGCTTAACCTCCTCTCTTCCTAGAAGCATGTGCCCAGGGAGCACCTGGAATTCTTCATCATGCAAATGAAGCATTGCCAGCACCTTGGTACCTGAAAACCGCTACCCAGTCCCCAAGACTTATACAGCCCTGTTACCCCAAATACAGGAGAGCTATTTCACTGAAAATCTTTCTGAGAAAGCCTGCACATAAGTCCGACAAAATCCTGCTAAGCCACCCCACCCAGATAGCTTGGTTCCTTCTAGTGCTGCTTAGTGTGTAAAGGTGTCTGGATACCACAAGGGCAGAAGCAAACCCCAGGCAGCACACTTTGGCTCTATTCGGAGCCTACTGATGTGGAGCAGGTCTTTATATCTTCTTACATTGGGGAACTGTTTAGAGGGTGCTCTGTTAAGACTACACTCTTGGAAGCTGGTTTGGACTCAAACATGGATGACTAGTAATCCAGTGATGATTATGCAGTGGAGAAAACGTTATTAAAATTTTCCAATAAATTTTTTTTTATTTATATCCTGGTGGCATCTATTTTAGTGTAAAGTCTGACATTTCTTATGTCAACATGGAGAAAATTAAAATCATTTCCTTAAAAAAAAAAAACAACACATGAAAACATGTATCATTTAGGTTCATAACATCTGGTTCTTCTTTTCTTTTGTGTTTCAAGATAGAGATTCTCTCTGTAACCTGGGCTGTCCTGAAACTCACTCTATAGACCAGGCTGGCCTCCAACTTGGAGATCACCTGCCTGTGCCTCTCCAGCGCTGGGATTAAAGGTGTGTACATACCACCATGGCATGTGGTTCTTCTTCACAAAGAAGCAGTGAAGCCATTCAGGATGCTGCTAAGCAATAGCAATTGCTAAAATTTGGATGCTCTAGTTTTGGGTCCCCAAATGCTGCTGTTTTGTCCATTTCAAGGCTGGATGAAAGCATACTCCTTTTGGCTTTTGTTCAAATAAGCTATAGTTATGATATTGGATACCAGATATGTCTTTTTCTCAGCCATGTCACATTTGGTATTAGGGGGATTTTCACTCTAAAACATTTTCCTGTGTCTCGTCCTCTTCGTTACCTCTGCCTCCAGGATTCTAGTTTCAGAAATACCTAATTTCAACCTAAGAGCTTTGTCTCTCATTCTATAAAATCTCCCAGCTTTAAAAATCACTCTGAATTTGACTTTTTAAAAGGTATGGGATACTCTATGATTATTTTCTTAAAATAATCTGTGGCCATATTCTCCAATAATCTTACAATTCCTTTTTGTTTGGTTGGTTTTTTTTTTTTTTTAGAATTCCTTTTTGAATATACATTGGCTGTGTCTCAAATGCATTCGGCATTAGTCCTTCCAAAGCTAGAAAGCTAGAAAATTGTACAGTGATTGTCCTAAGTGGAGAGATCGCACTGGAACTAGGTCTTTATGAACATACTCACCACTCCATGTGCTATAGTTTTTATGTGGCAGTTTTGGAGTTCACTACAGAAGAGGACTTAGTAAAGATGTAGAGTGTGAAAATTTTTGGTGAGGTATGTTCAAGTTCTAGGTAGCATATTCCTTCTTGTTGAGGGAGTCCTGAATCCACTGGGAGAAACACAAAATCATCACATGGAGATTTAATCTCCTCTTGGTGGAGAATTGCTGAGAAGTTAACACTGGGGATGAGATAACAGTGATCTCCTAATAATTAAATTTATGACATATAGTTATTCACCCCAAGCCTGTAAGTAATGGATGGCCAGAACCCTACTCCCCAAAACAGAACTGTTATTATGAAACATGACAAAAAAGAGGTATACTTTTCAAAAATTAGATGCATTCAAAGAAGAAAAGGAGATTCAATCATGAATGTCGAGATTCTGCTGGTTAATTTACTAACCAGATAATTTAATTGTCTTCTCATGGAGAGGTGAGGATGTACAAGATTCGTAGCATGTCTTTTTAATGAAAACAGAAAGGGAAAGGTAGTAATATTCAATAGTAACCAGCCCAAATAATGCAACGACTGTAGTCAACCTTAGCTTTTGAATTCCTACCTCTGCCCTGACCATCCAAGGACACAGGAAATGTGGCTTACAAGCAGCTATTTATCTTTTAGGGAAGCCATTGGAGGCTATTCTCTGAGTAGATTGCCACAATTTTCAGGTAATAGAAAGAGTGGTTACCACAGGCGAAAGCTTCTTTCATTCAGAAGCTTAGTAGTGTGAGTCATTTGTCAAATACTTTAGGATATTAAGACCTCAAATATCAGCAGTGAATTCTGGTTTTCAGTCTACATGACACACACTTTATCAAAGTAACACCACGGATGAATAGGAGAACCTCAGTGAAACTGATTTTGAGATTTTCAAGTGGAAGCCATCACCATGCCCCCTACAAAAGATACTTATGCATCCTATGTTGGTGAAGAACAAGAATCTCTCTCTATCTATCTCTATCTCTATCTCTATCTCTATCTCTATCTCTATCTCTATCTCTATCTC
>JANHMN010000012.1:47160741-47172880 GCA_030674055.1 Rhabdomys pumilio
TCTCTATCTCTATCTCTATCTCTATCTCTATCTCTATCTCTATCTCTCTCTCTCTCTCTCTCTCTCTATCTCTATCTCTATTGATATCTATATCATCTATCTATATCATCTATATCTATCTATGATTGTATTGCAGCTCATTCTTTCCAGAGCTGGAAAATAGGGCACTTCTTTAGCATTTGAGCCACATCAAGGAAAGCACACAAGAAGTAAAAAGCTCAGTAGAAAATGGATGAGCTCCTAGTTCCTCGGTGCTGGTATCTGCACCTTCATCTTCTTCTACCACCACTGATACACTTCACACATAAATATAAACTACTACAATGGATAGTAATTCATTCTGTAAGACCATGGAGTTTTGACCTCAATGAACCAGGAGATATGTACTTGTGTTGGTGGTACTTCAGAGGGAAGTAGAAAGAGAAGACAGATAGAAAAGAGAGCGTGAATAATTTAAAACATTAAAGTTTAAAGATACAAACATTGATAAAACCAGTATGTCAAGTTTATTTGATTCACAGATACCACGACTGAGAGGAATAAGAGCTCCTGGAGATGTAAGATTGCCAGAGAGGATATCATTCCATTCCAAGACTATTGTGTGCTGCTTCAGACAGAATAGATACACGAAACAAAACAATTGCACATGGCAGGGTCTGTCGTTCTAAGGACAAGTCTTTACCCCAGGTTGCCGTTGTTTTCTGTTTTGCTCCACACATAGTAACCCACTCTCTAGTTATATAATGAAAGTATTAATTCTCCAAAAATAAATGGAAGGCTTTCCAATGTTGTAGTACACTAGACATGGTAGGTAAGTTCTTCGGAGATAACTTTCCAAAAATTGTCTTTTAGAAGTACTATGGTCTTCTTTAACTTTTTATTTCTAGTCACTGTAACACACACACACACACACACACACACACACACACACACACACACACAAACAATAAAAACAAAAATCCTAAAATAATGTCCATCATATCCCATATCTTAAGTATACTGACACACAATATACCCTTGGCAAACAGTTACGCTAGCTAACTTCCACTTCTGAACCAAGACTCCTTTCAGGTGCTCAGAGTCCTAATAAAATCCCAAGGTAGGCTGCCAGTCTTGCTCATCAGTGTCTATACAGTGTCTGTTGGAACCAAGTCTCATGTGTCAGATTGGAAGTCCAGTATCAGAGTCATGTGCCTGTCGAGGCACCATAGTGCCAACCTGATTCAAGACCCAGTATATCAGGGGCAGACCCTGAGGGTTGGTGGGACCCTAAAATGCACCATTTTATTTCCTTTCACTTATGTACAGACCCTTGAAGAAAGTGAGATTTTGTGGGGTTTTTTTTAATTCTTCCTTCATAGATTTTATGCAATTTCTCTGTTTAACTCATTTAAATGAGATGAGTTCCTTCAACTCCTTAGGATTCTTCTCTAAATTCTAGCCAGCCTCCTCTGTGAGTCTTGCAAAAGGTCTATCCCAAAGCTGAACCCTCTCCTTTGTGCTTTACCTAAAGGTGAGATATAGAGCCAACGATTTTAGCCTTTCAGACTTCATGATTGCTGGTATGTTTATCCCAGAATGTGGCTGGCCAGGTAGATATTCACAAGTACCTGAGTCATCTCAGTTCTTGATATTTTAATTCATATTACCTATGACCTTATCATATTAATCTTAGTGAAGTCTTATTTCTTATTTCTGTCCAAAATATGGGAGTGAAGTATTTGCCTAGTCTTTAATACCACTGATTTTCAGACCAGGACAAAATGAACTGAACATAAGAAAATAAGGAATGAGGGGAGACTAGAGGGAAGAATCCATGGCTTATCATTCAAATGTCTATGAGTTAAACCTAAGTTTCTAAAACCTAAACAAGTGGAGAGTTTGAATTTTTTTTTGTCATTGACTGCTCAGATTTACAATTTCATCAGTATTTTATTCATTAGATTTATTATATTCTGTATCCTGAGCTCAGAACTTTTGTGAGACAAGGAATAAGAAAATTGCAAAGCCCTCCAGGCCACGAGTCAGGAATTGTTTCAATTACTTCTTTTCTTGATAAAATCCAGGATATAGTTCCTGATGAAGCCTCATCAGCACTTTTTCTGTTTTCCTTACAGAACAAATTACCAGCAGGATTCCTGTTTATGAGGGTAGGAATTGCTGGTACAAATTTCCCTTAAGAGTTCTGATAGGAAGCTTCTCCCTGATAAGGCAAAAGACTCACTGTGCTTCTGATTGTGGGCACAGAGCCAGAGCATGTCTGAATTCCCTTAAGCCCATCAAGATACCCTTCCCCTTATCTGTATGTTTGATTTGTTTGAAAAACTGCAGTTTAGTTCTATAATTATCTCAGAAGGGAGATGTCAAAGTCTGTGTAATTATGCTGTTCATGCATATTGAGGATTTCTCTAGTTTGAATGTCAGCAGGGTGCTCAAGGCAAGGGCTCAATGGTGAGTTAAAGTGTTTAGACCACAAGCAGTGAGCAGTGGAGGAGGACTCATAATGACCTGCCAAACCCAATTCCATACCGATGAGTGCAGCTGAGAGAAGCTGGGAAGGGTAGAAACTCCAACAGCAAGGGCCATCCTTCTTAGGCTATTTCACTTTGAACAGAAGTATGAATGAGGAGTCTTCCAAGGTGACATAAAAGGTTGGAACACCAACACTCAGAACAAATAAGTGTTCACAAATAGCACATGATGTAAAGGAACAATTATAGTGCAAATGTGCCCTTTAGGGAAAGATACTGAATGAAATTCCATGCCCATAAATCAGACATGTAGTAGTACAAAGGGAAACACAGAAGACAGGAAAGACTAAGGCATATGCAGAGTAAATATTATTTTATTTAAGGATGAAATGATACATCATCAGGGACAAGAGAGATATGATGTGGCCAAACTGCTACAAACTGACAGATCTCTTTGGGAAATGGTACCATATCAACAGATGAAATGTGGGTCTTTTGTTGGCAATTTTAACAGCTGGTGGCAAAAAGAAGCTTGTTATGCCTTGATCATGGGACCCCAACTTTGAGCCCATGTATACCCTTTATCTGTGACACAATGGCTACTCAGTTCATGAGTCTGTTGCCTAATCATAGGGTTTACCAATGATAGAGACTGGCTGACAGCCAGTGGATGCATTATCTTGTATTAAGCATTTCTATAATAGCCATTCTCTAATGGACATTATTACTAAGAGATTAAAAGATCAACATGGTTTTTGATCGCTTCCATCGGCTCATCCACTGCTTCGATAACAGATGCCCTCATCTCTGATCAAATAGTGTTCCTTCTAAGCCCCTGTTCAAACAGACAAGGCTGTCAGTATAGCTATAAAATGTGAGAATAATCCTCACCTCAAGGCAATTTTCTATTCATGCAATGATAATGATAAATTCTAATACCCAGACTTCTTTTCATTTAGAGGTTTTCCCTCATTTCTAGTCTTAATGCCAAATGGTGCTGTATTTAACTAGTAGTTTCTTTTTAGCTCAAATGAGTAAAGAAAGAGCAGTAGCTCAGGTTTTTATTATACATTCCTTATTCTGTCATAGGAATTTCCCCCTTGATCCTCCACATGAATAGAAATTCATTATAGTGAAAGTTTGACTAAAGGGCATTATCAAGTAACATACTTCTATCGTTGACTTGGGAGTGATTCTGAATATAACACGTCTATCATCTACAGCAGTGGTTCTCAACTTTTCTAATGCTGTGGCCCTTTAATACCATTCCTCATGTTGTGGAGACCCCCAACCATAAAACTATTTTCATTGCTACTTCACAGCTGTAATTTGAAACACACAGATCACATGTAAATCATGTGTATTTTCTGATGATGTTATGTGACCCCTGTGAAAGGGTCAGCCCAAAGGAATCACAACCAATAGGTTGAAAATTGTTGATCTAGTAGACTATCGCTTTGAGTATCCAGTATTATAATTAGAGTTATCTGTTAAATCCAAGCTTATGATGGGCTCCCTCATTATTAACTTGTGATTATGTGCTCCTTCTACACCAGGACCAGCACCACTACGATTTCCTTTTTAAATAATCATTCTTTGATTTTAAATAATCATTCTTTGCTGTAGAAATTATCTGGGATATGTTACTTCTACACATTTTCAAGGATTGTAGACAACATCCTTATCGGTCACTAAGTATCACTTTCAGTTTATGGGTACCATGGTACAGGTAGCTAATCCTGTAGTCTAGAATTATTGCAGATTTCCCCCCTCCCTCCCACGACTATCCTCTGGATCATATTCAAAATGATAAAATGCTTAAGATGCCAAATATTTTAATTCAAAAAATACTTTCAGATGCAGTCATTATGTAGTCTCCAAAATCCAAACTGGTTGGATTCTTTTTAGAAGTAATAAGTACAAGATGTAAAAATTGCCCATCTTTAGAATGTGATTTTCACTATGTATTGAGCCACTTTCCTCCTAACAAAATTACTAATACAGTAGACAGTATATAGCTAGTGGTTCCTGTTGTTAATCTCCATCCCTCTTGATGTCTACTTCTTCTGAGAGACCTAGAATACTGACTCCTGTCCATCAAATATTACTAGAGTAATATCACACTCATTGTGTGCCTATTCAATATAAGTTAGCATGAAATCTGTTTAAAAGTTATTATTGTATGTGTGTGGACAATGAGTGTGTGGGGACACACATAACAGTGCATGCGTGTGCAGGTCAGAGGACAACTTTATGGAATTGGTTTTCTTCTTCCACTTTGACACAGGTTCTAGAATTAAACTCACTCAGTTGCCAGAGCTCTAAAACAAAGACTTACCCACTGAGTCATCTCACTGGCCCTAGCGTGGTATTTTGGACAGAGTTCGTGTAATTGAGAATTCTGATGACTACATTAGGACAGATAGCAAGAGACATGAAGTGTCCTTGAGATGACTCAGAATACTAAGGCACTTGACAGCAAGACTAGTAACCCTTTCATCCCCAGGACACGTGTAGTAGAGGAGAAATTTGGCTCCTGAAAGTTGTCTGTCTTCCACACATGCACCATGGTACATCTCTCCTCTAATCAATAGATACATGTAATAAAACTTTAAAAGTTCGTCTTAAGAAAAGTTGTGACTGTATAGTGTTGCTCTTCTATATAAAAAAGATAGTACTTTTGATCCTCCTTCCTGGTAGACTTGGAGAATTAGACAGAGCAGTGACCTTGTACATAAGACCAAAGTCTGTGCTGATCTGAATCATATCATATATACTTTAAACAGAGCTGAGTTGAGATAACTATAGCCCTATTAAAGTTCACTGCTTTCCACCGTAATGAACTTTGTATATGAATTGAGTAGCAGCTATTGGCCCACCAGTTTTTTATCATGTTAAGTATTTGGTAGTAAGGTCAAGAACAATCATCCTGGAATTCAGTGTTATTTAACTGTCTTGGCCACATGGTGGAGCCAATCTCTGGAATGTACCATAATTTTTACTCACATTCTATAGTTCAAGAACAATAACAATGTTCTGTCCACTATTAAGAATAGCTGTGAATTGTACACTTGGAAATTGAAATCTGTGTCTGTAAACCTGGCATATGGTCTGAAGGACTGACATAGTTCAGAATACACCTGAAAGAACATGGTTTTCACATCATCTGCGGTTACTGGCTTCAATTTTGGGACCCTCATATCAGTACCAGATTAGATTGCGCTTAGTTATGCCTGAAAATCTACGTGTTGCATTTCCCTTTTGAATAGTTACTCTAGAATGTGTACTTGAAAACGTTTCTTGGGTGTATAGGTAATTGCGTTATTGTTGAGTCTTTTCTAAAAGCAAGCAAGCCTCCCCTGCATGTCCTGGATGTCTCAGTCCCAACACTGGAAGCCTTGCATGGACCTCAGCTAAGTCTTCTTTAGTAATCTCTGAATCTAGAGTAGACAAGGTGATTCAGTGTGTAAAAAGAACTTGTGAAGACCTGATGATTTGAGTTTCACCCCCTGAACCCACAATCAAAAGAGAGAACAGAATCTTAAAATGGTTCTCCTATGTTTCATGTGCACTGTGGCATACATACAACTACCTTTACCCTTAAGTGTTCACATTCTCTCTCTCTCTCTCTCTCTCTCTCTCTCTCTCTCTCTCTCTCTCTCTCTTTCTTCTTGTATGTGTGCACCACACACACACATGCACACGCACACGCACACGCACACGCACACACACACACACAGAGTGAGAGTGAGAGGCATACAATAATAATGATGATGATAATGATGTGATAAGAGAGAAAATGAAATAAAAAGCAGCCGCTGGCTAAATAACAAGGGAATCTCAAGAAGGGACTCATGGATCTTCCTGAAAAGGAAAAGTAGAATAAATTTTGTGATTGTACTGGGGGAATGTAGGGATGAAAACAAGAGGGTTCAGGTGGGGAAAGGAGGGACAGAGGGAGAGAGTACTTAGAGACACTACTGGAATTGAGGGACATTCCAGAGGCAATGTGGAAACTTATTGCAATGGAAAAATTTGGGGAACCTAGGAGGGTGACCCTAGTGAGGATGCCTAGTAATGGTGGATACAGAGCATGATCTGTCCATCATCTCTAACCAGGCAAGGCTTCCAGTGGTATGACTGGAACATTCACCCAGCCACAAAACCTTTGACCTACAACTTTTGACATCTGCAAAATGTGATGGGGCTCAGAGTTTGTGGGAATGACTAACTAACGAGCAGTCTAACTTAGGTGACCCAGAGTCTTAGGGTAGAAGAAAACACACTGGCAAAAAAAATCAATGAAATAACTCCTAATATTTTGTTATACTCATAAATGGATGCTTACTCTAATTGTCCTCAGAGAGGCCTCACCCAGCAACTGATGGAAATGGACACAGAGAGCCACAGCCAAACACTAGGTGGAGCTTGGAGGAAAGAGCAGAAGGACCAGGAAGAAGGACTATAGGAGGCAAAGGGCCAAGGACACCACAAAAACATTGCCCACAGAATCAGCTAACCAGGGCTTATAGGGGCTCATAGACAGAAGGGGCAGTCGGGGAGCCTGTATGGATCTGAGATAAGTCTTCTGCACACACTTTATGGTTGTAGAGCTTAGTGTTCTTATGGGACAGTGGGAGGGAGTGGAGGCTTTCTCAGACTCTTGCCTACTCTTGGGCCTCTTTTCTTCCTACTGGGTTACTTTGTTCAGCCTTGATATGAGGGTTTGTGCCTATTCTTGATGTAATTTGTTAAGCCATGTCTAGTTAATATTCCTGGGAAGCCTGATCTTTTCTAAGGGGAAACATAGTAGGGGTAGATCTGGGGGAAAGGAGAGGGGAGGGGGCAACATGGAGGACTGGAGGGAAAGAAGGCTGCATTGAGATGCATTGTATGAGAGAATACATTTTTAAATGAAAAAAAAAAAAGAAAAAAAACAGGTCTGGGTTTATAGATTAATTTGGAGCCAGAAATTGAATGAATGGCGACAGGTTTACTATTGTCTTATTTGACAACAGTTAAGTTCTTGATTTTGGTGAAGTGTAGGGGGAAAGGATTATATTAAATCAAGTTGAACAATATTCTTATGATTGTCCCCCTATCTTGTTTCCTGGGACATTCTAATAATTTTGTAGATCCCTTGAGGTCAAATTAATTTGGCTGCTCCCTTGCCCTTTCCAGTCTGATAATTACATCTACTTTGCCTCTGAAGGTTAACTACAGTCACTTGGCCTTTGTTATTTGGCATGATTTCATAGTCCTCCAATAGAAAACAAACCAAAGTCATGTATTTGGCTGCCATGGCAATAGATACAATCCTTCCCTGAGCTTCCCATATTGCCTCTCCATCATCATTAGATTCTTTATTAAAAC
Source organism: Rhabdomys pumilio (assembly GCA_030674055.1). Taxonomy (NCBI): domain Eukaryota; kingdom Metazoa; phylum Chordata; class Mammalia; order Rodentia; family Muridae; genus Rhabdomys; species Rhabdomys pumilio. Next base: position 47,168,586 of record JANHMN010000012.1, read on the forward strand.
CCCCATAAGGCTGTATCTGTAGTTTCTTCCAGTATGTAGTTCACAGTGTTGACTATTTTCAACTTTTAAGCCTATTCTAACATTCTCAATTCCTTGTAGCCCTTTGGCCTTTCGAACATTCTGTCTAGCATTCTCAGCATCTCCATTGCATTTACTGTATGTAGTCCATGACCTTGTACAACCTTCAAGAAACCATCTCAGCATTATACCAGATATCAATGCCAGGATAATAAATCCTGAATCCTTGAGCAGACTGTGCTGAGACATGACACAAGTTTATTGATATTGACAAAAGGGGGAAAAAAAGAGGTGATTTCTAGTAAATCCAGAAAAGGAAAAAAAAAAAAGAAAAAGTATTCCCTTGTGTGGCATCTTCCTTATCTTCCTTAAGTGAGCATTTCCAAAGTATCTAGGTAATGTGAAATTACTTTCTTCCATATGAAGTGGAATGTGTCCTCTTCCCTGAGCACTGTTTTTCTACTGTTACTTGAAGTGAAATTTCTGGTTTCTTTAACAACTCAGATGTGACATCTGATGTTTTTCTGAAGCTGTCTTTTGAGAGGGCATGAGGCTTTTTGCTAAAACCAGACACTTGAAAGGGTGTGTGATGTTTAGAAAAAATATAAATAGAACCCACGAATAGTAAGAGGACTCGCTTGCATTGGGACTCTGTGCGATGCTTCACTGGTCTTGTTGGGTCTCCACTGTTTTCGATGACATTCACTCATCTTCATTTACTTCATAGAGAGAAATGTGCTGAAGAACTTCTTGTAGTATTCTGGCTAATTCTGGCCACTTCTCCCGACTTGTGCCAATTAGGTGGAGTCTTGATAGTTCTGCTGGATTATACCACCACTATTGTTTTGTGACTGGTGTTTGTTGTTGAACTAAACTGCTGGTATCCTGACAACAAAGAGTGGAATCACCCTGAGAGACTACTTCTAAACAAGTCCACAACACCCTTTTCCTGGTAACCTTCTTTTTCCCCTACCTCTGGTCAGTGGGTTAGAAAGGAGATTGAAGTATTTAAGAACCCTAAGTAAAATAGGTTTTGAAAAAAAATCTAAGCCTATGGTTACTTTTGCCACAAACTTTCCTTCTCTGTCCATTTGTATGAAAGCTTCCATCTCACCCTTCAAAGGTCACTTCTCAGGTGGGATGAACCTCAGCTGGCGAGCCGCACATGACCCTGTTCTGTAACCACACTTTTCATCACATTCCAAGTTGTGTTCCTCATGGGATGGTTAGACAGTCAACTTTGTGCAAATTTCCACAGTGAGTAGGATCAGTATTCCCAATATACCATACAGAGCACAGCCCAGACTCAATCTCATTCTGCACTAAGGTGTATCTAAACATGATGGAATATTGGGCAATCAAATCTCTAAAATGAAATCTAAAACTCAACAATGAATGGTAGCTTTCTAGGAAGATGGTAGTGACTCTTTATTGTTTTATCTCTTTATCTCTTCTTGGAAACCACTAAGGATGGATACTGTTATTTCATTTATTCATTCATTCATTCATTCATTCATTCATTCATTCATTTGTGTAGAATTGAATCCATAGTCTGGTATATTCTAGGCAAGTGCCCTATCACTGAGCTAATTCTACTTCTAGCTCATTACTTATTTTTCTAAAGTGTCACATCTCCTTGACATTTCGTGTTTAACATAATTAGTTCCTTACTTTAAATCAGAAGGGGACCATGATGATTTGGGGGAATGTTTTATTTGAAGTTAAGAGGACCAAGATTACAGTGGGAACTACCAGTTGCTATCTATAGCATCATGGGCAGAGGATAAGGCCTCTTTAATTTCCTATTTTCTCATGTATGAAAAAAATGATATAAAAGTGTTTCCTGTCCCATCGCCTTGCATTGAATGAATACAATACAGATATGTAAGGCCATTATAATAACATAGCACCTATAGAAAACACTTGACAACTGTCAACGGTTAGTAACAGAAACTCTCTTGGAATTCCTTTCCTTATGCTTCCCCCAGGAAACCTTTTCTCCTTCAAGTCTACTTAAAATTATTTTGCTCTGTGTCTCACACATTGTGGCCTTAGTCACTATGATAGTATTCATTATGGTATTATTGTTTATGTTGATATACAGAAACTATTCTCTGATGATTGTTCAATAAATTCTGACTGCACATGTGCATAGGAATAATGTGCATATCCTCTACACATTAACCTTGACCCCACCCGAACCCAGCATTGGGAATTTCTTGGGAAGAAAGACTTCTAGAGCTTAAATTGTTGGAGAAGCTACTGTATTGCAGACATCAGAACACAGAGAAAGGCTTGCACTGAATGCCTGAGCTCTTTGTTTTCTAGACTTTGTAGGAGTAGGAAGAGATCTCAAGGTTTGACTCAACAATCAAGGTCTAAGATTGTTAACAAAATACTGGGCTTGAAAGTAGAGTTTGGAGTCCACTGTTAGTAACTACTTACCTCTTAAAACTTGAGAAACAGAGGAAAGCTACTAACAGGGTTGGTATATAACTAACGTAACTACTTTCTAAAATGCCCGATACTACAGTGAGCCCATATGTAACTCACTACATAATGCTTTTAATGTTTAATTTAATCAATTAATTGCCTAGGTATTGAACACCACCTCCTTCATAACTCTGGTCTTCTAAAACAGCAGATCTCAGCCCTTTGGGGGTCACATATCAAATATTCTGCATATCAGGTATTTACATTACAGTTCACAACAGTAGCAAAAGCACAGTTATAAAGTAGCAAGAAATATAATTTTATGGTTGAAAGTCACTATAACATGAGGCACTGTATTAAAGGGTCATATCATTAGGACAGTTAAGACTTAACGATCCTAGATTGTAATAAGGTCTTACAAGGACAAAACTGCATAAAATTCTTCACTCAGTGCAGAAGGAGACCAATGTGCTCTTCCAATTCCGAAATCTTGTGACTATGTTGGCCAAGTCAAATTGTCTTAGTTTTCAGAGATCAGTCTAGGCTAAGAGTAGCCACTTTAACTATTCATCAATAAACTATGTTGTCGTTAAAATCTAATGGATGAGTCAGAGTGGGATGGCATAAGACACTTTAAACTGTACAGCTATAATAATCTCACCTGGAGAAGATTCTAGAATGTCTCAAACGTTAGGGATTATTGAAGTAAAAATTGCTTCCTTCATACCAGTTCTATACAAACTCTCTTTTAGTATGCTTGGCCAGTTAGCTGCCAATTTCTCATTTTCATTTCCCCTGCTTTTTAGAGTATTTATTGTCTGGAAGCAGCACCAAATGAGTGGTCAACAGTAAATAAATCTGAAGGCTTCTTTTAATATCTCTCTCTCTCTCTCTCTCTCTCTCTCTCTCTCCTTTCTCTCCTGAGAATTTTATTTCTGACAGTCTCCTCAGAAGTCATCTCATGAATCATCACACTTCCCCTGAGAATATTTGTTCTTTGAAGATTCCACTCTGAGGAAGTTGTTTCTGGGTGAGAGGTGGATTGGGTAGATCATGAAAAGGATTTAGCTTTAGCCGAGCGAGCACAATGCAAACCTCAGCATCACCAACACCTTTGCTGTGTAACACAGCTATTTAGGACCATTCATTCACTCTTTCATCTTTTCTGTAACCATTCTCTCTTTAAATTACAATTCAGTGTTAATCAACTCCAGGAAATTTCACTTTAGTTATTCTTTTTTTTTTTTTTTTTGAAAAGGCTTCAAATATATTTTAATAAGGTGATGCTGCATTACTGCTCCATTTCTCAGAAAAACTTTCAAATTGAAGGTATCAGGAACAAATCATAGTACACCAATAAAAATGCAAAGCTTTAACTACCTAAGATAGGCAAGACTAAGAGCTACTGTCAGACCTTCAACACACAGCAACCCTGTTCCCAAGATTGTACTAGGCCTATCAAGAAAAGCTGTGAACAGCAACATCAGAGACATGAAAGTGTAGTCCTTACCCAAGAAAAAGATGGAGGCAAGCTAACACAAGAGTGTTTTAAGATACACTAAAATGAAAACCTCTAAGAGAAAATGTCTTCCTCAGGACATGAAGGGGTCATATATGAGATATAATAGAACAGTATGTATGCTGTAACCTCTGTGGACGTTTGTCGGAATTCTCACCTGGGAGTGAATGGAGGAATGGGGCTAGGTCATTGGAGGATGGTTAGGTTTTGTGGTATATATGGCAGTGTCTCTGGGGTTGAGGGGAATAAAGATGAGAAAGCAATTAAAACACAAGAGAGAGAGAGAGAGAGAGAGAGAGAGAGAGAGAGAGAGAGAGAGAGAGAG
>JANHMN010000012.1:47172890-47202520 GCA_030674055.1 Rhabdomys pumilio
GAGAGAGAGAGAGAGAGAGAGAGAGAGAGAGAGAGAGAGAGAGAGAGGATGATGAAGATAAATGGAGCTCTTGAGTCCATTATCCTATGGTTCTCCAGGCCCTCAACAGTCAATATACTTCAGGAATGCACCAGACGAACTTGATAAGGCACTGTACCACAGACTTCGACTTGTTAAACACCATCCCTCCCTTGCCCTCTGCCTTCAAGCTTACTCCCTAGAGTAGTACAAGCAGGGAAGACCTGTCTATTGAGAAGAACCCCTAACACTTTTCCAGGGTAGAATTCTGGCTAGTCCAAAAAGGGCCCTTCTTTTAAGGGCTGCAGGAAACTAGAAGATGCAACTTTATCTAATATCAGCAGCAATTATTTGGAGCAAATTCAGCTCCTGGAGCTGGACGGTTGAATGCCAGAGGAGTTCCATCAATTGGTCCAATTCCTTCCATTGTAGCAGCTTGGCCAAAATGTTCGGTTGTTGGTGGGGTCAATCCAAGGGTCCTATCTGGCATCATAGTGGCAGGTCCTGGAGGAGCTGGAGTACCAGGTGGCACAGGAGTAGGGGGCATGGCACCTCTATTGTTTATGCCCATAGCACCTCCCATAGCCATTTGGCCCATCCGTATCTCTTGTTCTCTCACATCAGGGAAAGTTCCCTTGAAGCCTTCCTGCTGTCGTCGCATCATTTCTTCTTGTTGTTGCCTGTGTTCCTCTTCCTGACTGAGTTCTAACTGCTTTCGTTTCTGAACCTCTTGGTTATGCAGCTCCTCCTTCCTTCGAAGCTCTTCTTGCTGGCTCATCAAATCCTGCCTCATTAGCATAACCTGGTGCTCATGGCGTGCTGCCTCCATTTCCATCTCCAGCTTCTCACGAGCCTCCTTGATGTTCCGGTCCACCTGATCCTGCTGTTGCTTCTCCATCTCAATGAGTGCCTCCCAGCGCATGGCATACTCATACTCAAAGGACCCAGGTTGTGCAAATCTGGGTGGCTGTTCTCTCTCCTTGTGAAATTGCTGGTTCTTTATAACCAGTTTCTCTGGAAGTCCCTCTTCATCATCTAACTGGTCCATAGGCTCCACAGTCACAGGTCGAGGAAATGTGGTTAGCAAGAAGGAGCCTTCACTGCATCTGTATAGAGCTTTCCGAGCAGCTGGCTTCCCTGAGAACTCAACAATGCCTTTCCCTGAAGGCCTTCCTCGGTCATCCACAATGACTACAGCCCTCTCCACCTGGCCAAACACAGAAAAGACTTCTTCCAGAAGTTCGTTGGACACGTACTGAGGAAGGTTGCGGACTGTAAGGGATGCACTGTGACAGGCAAAGCACACTTTTATATCGCACTCCACGGAGTGGCATATTGTCCAGCTCCACTTTGGCAATCTCCGCTAGGGTTCGTGTTTCCAAGTGAATAAAGCCAAAGCCTTTATCCTTATGAATGAAAACTTCGCCTGCTTTTCCATATTTCTCAAAAAGTTTCCTCATTTCCTCCTCAGTGATGTCAGGGGGAAAATTGTCCACAAAGAGACGGCTACGTTGGGTAAAGGTCTTCTCTCCTCGTTTCCTAAAATTTTCAGGTCAATAGTCAAGCCTTCATTCTGGCTGCTGGCCTGCTGTCCATTTGCAGGTATTGGTGGGGGTGGCTGTTGCTGCTGCTGCTGCTGCTGCTGCTGCTGCTGTTGCTGCTGCTGCTGGTGGTGATGTTGATGATACTTCCTTGGAGTATGATTCTGCTTCTCCAAGTTAAAAGTTTTATTGCTCTGCATTTTTGCACCCTAAAGGAAACTTTACTTCGATTTGAACATAGCAAAGTGTCTGCCTCCCAGTCCTCTCTAACCCGACTGTCTCTGCCCACAGTTCTTTGCTCAGAGTAAGGGTGATGCTGCACGGCCTCCACAATCCCGAGAAAAGAGCGCGTGACCCCACTTTAGTTATTCAAATGTTGCTTGATTTACTACTTTCTTTAAATATTGGTATTCAAAATGAATGATGTATTTCTCTATCTGACATCTTGTTGACATATTTCTCTAGGAATATACCATATTAACATATATATATATATATATAAAATACCTTTTATGGAAACATTATTAAGATCCTTTTTATTGGTATAGCACTGGGCCTCATAACATATGAGTCTTGGCTTCTTTTCTTGATTTCTGGCTCAGCATGTGAAGAATATGTCTTAGCTAACCTCTGGTATAGAGAATATGAGAAACACATAGAGAACTAACTGGCTGATTACTAGCTTAAAACTGCAATTAGAATCTCCTACGTAAGTCATTGATTGTCTAACATAGATCAGTCAAATTTTGTCCAATGCATAGTAAGTCCAGCTGCACTCTGCTAAACTACCCACAACCAGCTTGCAAAAACAAGAATGAAATGCTTAGATTAGTTAACATTTACTAAGGATGCCATAGAAACTACCACACCCTGAATGATTTGGGTGATAGGACCTTATATTCCTATACTACCAGAGGCTAGACTGTGGGATTAAGGTGATAGTGGGTTTCATTTTTCTCTGAGTTCTCTCATCTTGGCTTGCAGGTGGATTGGCTCTCTTCTCATTGGATATTTACACAGTATTTCCTTCATAGCGTTCTGTCCTAGTCTGTTCTTACAAGAATACCAATCATATTGGATTATGCCTTATCTCTGTAACCTCATTTCACCTTTATTATTTTCATTAAAAATTTTCAAAAAGTATTCTTACTATGAAATGCCGGGCTTAGAGTTTCATGAACGCTAATTTTGAGTGGATATAGTTGAGCCTATAAGTGCATGCCCCTAAGAATTTGCCTTCTACTTAATCCAGCATTAGTTGAATATTACAAGTGAGAAAGGCTTTCTCTATGTAGAAAGACTAGAGGACTTTGAAACATAAAAATCTATAGGGAGTTAGACTTTTTCCCCAATATTAAAAGTTACTGAAATATTTTTAAATAGTCACCCTAGCCCATTGGAAGGGCATCTTAACCAAGAGGAAAGGCAGCAGGAGCTCCGGGATACTGGCATGAAATTAAAAAGAAATAATATGATTGTACTCTAGTCCAAGACGGGCAGAGAGATGCTAAGGGAACAGTGGTTCTGGACCCATGTAGCCCTACCCATTCAGGCAATAGGTATATGGCCAGAGAAAATAGCTTTTTGAATAACTCTTGGAGCCAATAAGCTGAGAAGGCAGTTCTAAATTTGATATAAGACACTGATGCCTAAGCATAGCACACATAGAAGAAATTTTCTGAGCTTAAGATTTAGTAACAAGAACATCCAAAGTTTGTTTCTAGGAGCAAATAAACACTGCAAGAGATTTTAAAATATATACTGGAAAGGACTTGTTTGTTACAGAGTAGAGTAAGAATAATTTGGACATTTGGGAATCTCAGTGATATACTACAGCATGTACTCCTCAGTAGGCGCGTCAATTGGTAAAGTAAAGTCCAACCCATGAATTTGTTATGAGTGCGTATGTGCAGGCTTCAAACTACTCAACTTCTGAAATCTGAATCTAGATTTTAACAAGATTCCTATGTGATTCTTAAGCCTACTGATGTCCTAGAATCATTGCTGTAGAGGCGACTATTGGTTGGAGGTTCAAGGGTCAGTTATCATTATAATTTGAATAACACATTAAGACTGTCTAGTGACATCACATTGCCACTATAGTCTTATTTGATCTAGAAATATAATTATGTATTGGTGTGATGATGGGCAGTTGTGTGTGGTAACTTAGTTTAGAAACTGTCCAAGTTTACGCAATCACTCACCAATCTTTGAGTCTTTTTTTCTTCTCTCATCTGCCATTAATCTTCTAAATGTGTCCTTCACTTCATATGAGTCGAAGTTTTTTTTTAGCCATGCTTCTAGTTACCATCTAAATTGTGTTTGCATCACCTTCCAGTTGTTGGTCAGGGTGTTAAATTCTATATCTTGAGAAGAGTGCTCCCACATGAAACAACTCCTTTTGTCCAGGTTTGTTTTCCTTGGTTTTTGTAAGATTCCTTCCAATCCCAGTCTTGGGCAAACTCTTACAGTTCATGTTGTGAAGTAGTGAATGCTAAGAAAAGGAGTCACTTTTCTCCTTTCCCAAGCATAAAATGCTTTCAGTGAGGCTGAAGAATGATTCACCTCTAGTTGTTCTAGTAGTCAAAAAAATGAAGGGAATAAAATGTCACGAGTGGCCATGAAGACAGATATCTTCTTTTGGAAAGATGTGGTGCTTTTTCTAACCAGATACTTTTGAGCTACTATTGTGTATATTCTCTCTCTCTCTCTCTCTCTCTCTCTCTCTCTTGTTTGTTATTAGATATTTTCTTTATTTACATTACAAATGTTATCCCCTTTCTGGTCTCCCCCCCCCAAATCCTCATATCCTACCCCCTCCCCCTGCATTCTTTCCCATCCACTCACCCACTCCCACTTCCCCTCCCTCATATTCCTCTACACTGGGGCATCAAGCCTTCACTGGACCAAGGGTCTCTCCTCCCACTGATGCCTGACAAGGCCATCCTTTGCTACATATGCAGCTGGAGCTATGGGTCCCTCCATGTGTATACTCTTTGGTTGATAGGTTAGACCCTGGGACCTCTGAGGAATCGGGTTGGTTGATATTGTTGTTCTTCCTGTGTGGTTGTAAACCCCTTCAGCTTCTTTAGTCCTTTCTCTAACTCCTCCATTGGGGACCAAATGTTCAGTCCAATGGTTGGTTGCAAGCATCCTTCTCTATATTTGTTAGGCTCTGGCAGAGCCTCTCTGAAGACAACTATATCAGGCTCCTGTCAGCAAGCACTTCTTGGCATCCACAATAGTGTCTGGGTTTGTTGACTGTATATGGGATGAATCCCCAGGTGGGGCAGTCTCTGGATGGCCTTTCCTTCAGTCTCTGTTCCACACTTTGTTTCCATATTTCCTCTTGTGAGTATTTTGTTCTCCCTTCTAAGAAGGACTGAAGCATCGACACTTTGGTCTTCCATCTTCTTGAGCTTCATGTAGTCTGTGAACTGTATCTAGGGTATTCCGAGCTTTTGGGTTAATATCCACTTATCAGTGAGTGCATACCATGTGTGTTCTTTTGTGATTGGGTTACCTCACTCAGGATATTTTCTAGTTCCATCCATTTGTCTAAGAGTTTCATGAAGTCACTGTTTTTTATAGCTGAGTAGTATTCGATTGTGTTAATGTACCACATTTTCTGTATCCATTCCTTTGCTGAAGGACATCTGGGTTCTTTCCAGCTTCTGGCTATGATAAATAATACTGCTATGAACATAGCGGAGCATGTGTTCTTGTTATATGTTGGAGAATCTTCTGGGTATATGCCCAGGAGTGGTATAGCTGGGTGCTCAGGTACTGCTATGTCCAATTTTCTGAGGAACCGCCAGACTGATTTCCAGAGTGATTGTACCAGTTTGCAATTCCACCAACAATGGAGGAGTGTTCCTCTTTCTCCACATCCTCACCAGCATCTGCTGTCACCTGAGTTTTTGATCTTAGCCACTCTGAATGGTTTGAGGTGGAATCTCAGGGTTAATTTTTGTTTTGTTTTGTTTGATTTGCATTTCCCTGATGACTAAGGATGTTGAACATTTCATTAGGTGCTTCTTGGCCATTCGATATTCCTCAGTCGAGAATTCTTTAGTTAGCTTTGTACCTCATTTTTTAAATAGGGCTATTTGATTCTCTGGAATCTAACTTCTTGTATTTGTATATACTGGATAGTAGCCCTGTATTGGATGTAAGACTGGTAAAGATCGTTTCCCAATCTGTTGGTTGCCATTTTGTCCTATTGACAGTGTCCTTTGCCTTACAGGATTCTTATTTTCTCCCCTGACGCTGCCACTCTCTCCAAGATGAAGGGGAGGTAAGGAGCTTCAGTAGTAGGAGAGGGTGATTATTTCTGGTGGTTAGAGCATTCAAGGTTTTCAGATCCATCGACTCATATTTCTCATTTGTCGTTGAAAGTTGAATCTTTTGATATGAGTTGCTCCCATGCCTAAACGCTAAGCTTGAATCATAGCTTTCAGTACTCCCCAGAGATAGAGAAAGCTTTTGTTATGCTACCAAGGAGGCTTTCTAAGATTCACATTTAGATTTTATGTGATGATTAGCAACAAGGATTTGATAATTACATCTTTTCCACACTATCAGTGAAGCTTAGAAATACTTCAACAATAGCCACTCAGTTTTATACTTTAAAGTTTCTATCTCCTTCATTATGCTCAAATTCCTAATAACTTCATAATTAATTGACTCTTGTCAACCAATAAAACACTGAAACTAATTTTGTAGTCTAGTTACCACTGTGAATTTGGTCCTTATTGACAGCCAACTGACAAGAGTGTTCTCAAGTTACAAAAATGTTCTTGTTGTCTGCAAGATATTTCTTGTAAAACACTAAAGATTATATTATCTAGGGTGTAGATTCAAAAATTGAAACTATCACATTTTGTACATGAGCAGGCACCTTTTTTTTATCAAAATCTTTTGAGCAGAAGAGAGCAGGATTGTGTAGTAAGAGAAATTATGCTGAGATTCAGACCCTAGGAAGGTCTCTGTCAATGCCACAGAATGCTTAAAGGAGGAAAGAACTCTTTAGTATCTTATGCTCCTAGAAGTGGGGCTGGGTTTCTGCACTCTCCTGTCAATTATTGGGGCAAGACTGAGTGATGGCATAGCTTTCATCAGATAATGTGAATGCTGTTTTATTGCTTATTATATCTGCTACCTAGAAAGACTTATTTGATCCTGACAGTTGCCTACACACTAGGAAATTTAAAATGCCCTCCATTACTTTTGCTCTTATTTAATTTTCAATTATTAATAGTTCTAACTAGTACTACTTCTTATTTCTCTCTTTCAATATGTTTCCCAAGATATTTTTCAATTGAATGAAATTTTACCTCAAAACTATTTGTATAAAGAACTTGTACAATATTCCTTGACTTGAGTATACCTATAACATGAATGCTCGAAGGACAACATGGATACACAAGAAATAGATTGCTCACATCTTAATTTTTTTGAGCTAAAATAAAAGGTTGAGTCACTTTTGTCTATCTTTCTCATGTTTCTGTAAAGATACTCTGTAGAGATATTATGCTAATTTGAATATCTTTTGTATATGGGGTTTGTTTTTATTCTGTTTTGTAGATCATGGGAACTTAAAAAATATACAACTGTTGTCCCAACATATCTTGGAGATATCTAATTAATGGACTTCAGATTGGAATTCATTAATGGGTCTTTCCAATAATTCCAATGTGTGGAAATATGTCTTATATCTGGAAAATATTTTTAGATTATGGTACAAAAAGCTGTGCTCTGGAGACTCCAGTTATTTATAAAATCATTTTCCTTCTCTCTGTCAATTCCATCTCTAAACACTGTGTCCATCTTTGCCCTGTTTTCATTATCTTGATTGTCAAAGTGGTCCTCATTAAATTTTATTTCAGTATGTTCCCATTAAAGTAATTTGCAACATTAAAATCAATAAACAGAATAATTCAGAAGGAGGAAATCTCACTCACCGAATCCCTCTGAAGACCAAGAATTACAGGCAACCAAAGACTGTGGGGAGAGAGAATTAGCTTCTCCAGAGATGACCTCTGTTCTTGGTTATCCTGTACAAAGGGTTCAGTCCTGGACACAGGACCCATGTTAAACAAACTCATCAGAGGTGCTGAGATTAAAGATCTGTGTCAGCACACTGAAAATTGTGTAAAAAATTGATGAGTTGTCCATGCTCCTGTAAATCAGGGTTTAACCCCCAAGCTCACTTGGAAGCATTGCTTTCTTAACATGCTGCTTTGGGTGCTGACTAATTCCCTCCTTTGTTGACTCTGTTGGCCAGTGTGTAAATGTGCCAGATCTTTGATTTGTTTGCAGCGCTTTGTAACTCATGGTTAGAGTTTTTATTAGAGGATTACGTCTATCTTTAATTTCACATTACTTAATCCCTACACTAGCTAAAACTTTCCCTGGTTTTTCCAACACTTTCCAGTAGGTCATAGCATTTTCTTTTCTGACCCTCAGATGTACAAAATACGATAGGTTTTGTTTGTTTGTTTGTTTGTTTGTTTTTGTCCCTGATGTGATTTATCCAGGCTGGTTTGGGGAAGAATACATATGAGAGAAGATATGAAGGTCATTATTATTCTAGGTCAACTCTGAAAAGCTGTCTATCTAAATTTTAAACAGCAGTATATCTCAGCTGTATGATTTGAAAAAAAAAAAGCATGAAGTTGCAATAGAACCTCCTAAATATGTTGAGATAATCTGTTCCTGGCTTGGTAGCAAGCAGCCCTGTAAGATTTCCTGGACACCCCGCTATGACCCACCACCCAGAGCTAGACCCCACCCTGGTTCCCGAGGGGTGATATGTAGTAAGAATCAATGGTGTGTTTTCACTTAACTCCACTCCCGCCTCATTACCCACTGTAGTTTCTCACCCTCTCACTTTGTCTCTTCCTGGGATAATACAGTATCCCTAGTATACTTGGGTGTTTTCAATAGCTAATTTTACCTTAAGATTCTCTCTCAGTATGGTCTTGTCCAGGAAGTTTTCTCACGACTTAATGCAAGCTGGGCTCTCAGCATTCCCCGTGTAAGACCACAGTAAAATGTGTACATTTCCATAACTGTGCTCTGTATGCTTTTCTGCTTGTGACTATGTATCCACCTGTATCCATGGATGCCTTCACGGTGACTGCTTCATCCCTGCATTTCTTTAGAGTAATTCTAGCCTGATATCTGGAAATGCTCATCAGTATAAGGACTGTGAGATAATTAAAGCAATGTAAATACTTCGTTGGTGTCTGGACTTTGCATGGTTCCAGCCAATGGGAAAACAAAGCGTTTTCCTGGTGTTTTGTTTTGTTATGGTTGGAACTCCTCATTCCCTAGAAAATAGTTTTGTAAGTTTCTAACACTGGTCATAGGGTTACTGGAGCCTTCATAGTAACCAGACTTACCAATGAGGCCTGTAAGCAGAGAACAAACTGTCAGATGATCTTTCTTTTCTTAACTCCACCCATGTGATACTTAGGACAAAAAATGAATATATCTTCATTATATAAAGCTCAGTGGTAATAGTCAATACCTTCTCAAGGTCACAGGATTGTACTCATGTATATAGAGAGTAGTGGTTAACACAGCTCAAGTCCTTCCTTTTTATGATCTTTGATTGTGATAGAGAAGATTATATACAAGTGAAATAGTACATAATTTAATGGAAAATTACTGTAAGATCCGAAATCCCAAAGCATCTTCTTCCTTCTCTAGAGAGACTTAAGACTACAAGAATCACTAAAACACATATTTTTGACTAGAAGGGACAGTGAGATCGTTTTAACCTCTTTTAATAAACACTGATTTGCCTATAATTCTAGTAGCAAAATGAAAAGTAACAAAATTCACAATCCTGCCCCTGCCCCTCTCTCCCTCTTTTCTTACTAAGGTTGCCACAACCGTGGTCTCTCCTAGAAGTCCCATAACATACTTTGCTTAGCTAAGGGGTCCCTGATAGCAGTTTAGAAATCTCTTGATTACTATATATTGCCATGGCTATTACAGGTGATGGCATGTATTACATGATATTACACTTCTCTCTCAACCTGTACCTCAAAGCCTAACAATCATGTATATGTATAGCTATAGGTATATGTATGTGTGTGTGTGTGTGTGTGTGTGTGTGTGTGTGTGTGTGTGTGTTCTATTCTTCTTTTTTCTTTTTTCCCATATATAGAAGGATGTAAAATATAAAGAGTACGTAGGAGTCTCCTCCCCAGCCAGGATTTGCTATGATGTTAATCAACTCTGCATCAGGGAACAATTTTCTTTTCCAAATTCTTCATTGGGAAAAACAATTAGCAATGCCTTTGGAGACTTTTTAGATAATCTACATTTTAAAATCTTTTCTATGTAGACAATAAAGGAATGATTCTATTTTCTCTGAGAGCAGAGCAGCCATTCACAATCCTGGTCTTACTATATCCCAAGGTGTCTTTGACCAGACAGTATTGTCAAGAGCCTTTTTAAAAAAAATAAAATAAAATAAAACCTGAAATTGAATAATAAATCCCTGCCATGTCTTCAAATGGTCTAGAAAAAGTATATTGCAAAGCATAGTAACAAAAAGAGTGCTCCAAAGGGTGGGAATTGTTGACCCCAAGAAAAGATAAAAATTCTTTCAGCATCAACCATGTATTTAAGATCTCACAGGTTTTAGGAGAAAAATAATCAACCATAATAGTCAAAACAAGAAGCCCCATCTAGCAAGTCAGGGCCCTCCACAGCATATCTGACAGTTTGAACACCAGCTAAAGTTTTTTATAACACCAAATTTAACATGCACAGGCTTCAGATCTGTCACCAGAAGCAGGATGATGTCAGCGAGAAAATCTGGTGTTGTTTCATTTTCGCAGGTTTTTTAGAATATGAAACTGAGCTGTGGGTTGAGAGTGTCACCACGAAGAGGGGGTAATAATTAGCGATCCGTGAAACAAGGCCTGCTGTGAGGTTAAGACTAAAAAGTCATGCTTATTAACAAGCAAGTCTGCCATAGGGAGGAGGAAGTGGGGCACACATGCTGTGCAACACTCTGGGGGCTCCGGTGTTTAGAAACTTTGGGATTCTGTTTTCTGGGCCATGTATGTGATGTTACATGAGCAAAGCCAAACTCACACTTCAAGGGAATGCCCGGAAATATGTGATGACGTGGCACTTGTGTCTTCTCCCTCACTAATGTGGCCTCTCGCCTTTAAATCTTGAATTGAGAAATCTGAGAGCTTGGTTCAATTAAGAAGTTTTTGAAATCGTTAAAGCGGTGTTGAAATTCTGAGAGTTTTATTTTTCTTAATTAGTCTATGTTCGTTCTCTGGCCCATGCTGAAGAGTGACATTCCTCTCTATTCCATATCTTTTGCCTCAGCTTACCATGTAATTATCTAAGAATGTCTGCATGTCTGTTAGTTTGGAGAATCTGGAGCTGAAGATTTCATGGTACATACCTTAGCTACAGTTAGTTACTCCTGGGGAAGACATTGCGAGTAGCCTTTTGAAATCAAGTTGCTCCTTTTCATTAGTAATGGGATACTGGTTTTATCTGGATAACAATGATTCATGGTTGGCAAGACTTATTTCTATTGGCTTTCATTTGGGGCTCTATAGCCATGAAATTGGTTCTTTATCTTGCTGTGCTAAAAAGAAAGTTACATGAAGGTAGATTAAAACTCAAAACGGCGTGACATCACAGGCAAGTCTGCCCCTTTAATGCAACCTTCTTCTCCCTGCAACCTGGCATCTGCTTCCGATGGTTTTCTCCCCCAGTTGACTTGATTGATGTAGTGATTGACTTAATGTGTCAAAACTTACCTGAACCATGGGATATCCAGATATTCACCAGAAATTACTCCTGGTACATCCGTAAAGGTGTTTTTGGATGAGATGAAAGCTAATACTGGTAATGCAGAATTTTCTCCTCCTGGTTAACCTCAAATAATCTAAAAGGGAACGGAACAAAGGAGATGATGTTTTAAGAGTGAAAGCAAATATCTTACTTCTGCCTCTCTGAGAAGGTGTATGATTATAGCACTCAAACCAAGATATCAGTTCTTTTTGTGTCTGAAGTCTAGTGGGTTTTAGACTCATACTTAATGTTGACTGTTTTTGCCTTGCTGCCCATAGAATTTGGAACTTCATGGCCTCTATAACCCCTTGAACCAATTGACGCTTTCCTACCCATGTCTATCTCTCTGGGAAAGTATCTGATTAATAAAAGCAGATAGGTAACTTTAAAGGTGGTAAAGAAGCTCAAGGATAATGAGAGGGAAACAGCAGGAGACTGGGTTGGAAACATTCATAGAATAATTACTCTAGTCCAAGACGGATAAATTCTGAGTTTCCAGGTTAACGCAAGAAAATAAATAAGTTGCATAAATGCTTTTAGTTCTGCTCTCTTGTTACTGACAACCCAACGCAACTCCTAATTAATATACACCTATGCTACACATAAGCTCAGCAAAAGCCAGAAAGAGAATTTATGCTTCTTTGTTTAATCCTAAGTGATGAAATGCAAAGCTTTGCTCAGGATGGAGGCCCTTGAGATGTTCGTACAATGTTTCCTTCAGTGACTATGAACTCAGTTTCTAACATGTTCTCAGCAATATGCTAACAGGAAGAAAACATAGAATCCTTCTGTGAAAGCTCTTATAACTAACCTTGACTGAAACACCGTAATGGATAAACTCATGCGCCTCTTTTCCTAAAATGTATAAGCATAATGCCCATGGTATTTGGCTCTTGGATGAATAGACAGTACTCTGTTTTGCTTCTGTCTTTCTGATCTCATGTGTTGGGGTTGAGTGAGTTTTTTTTTTTTTTTTTATGCACAGGCTTGATTATTCCACCTGAATGCATTATTGTAATTAGGTAATTATTATATAGTCAGTATAGTATGAGTGTACAAAGAAATGGAGTTGCTCTTTGTATGAAAGTTAGGCTGATTTCTATGAAGTAGAATCACTGACCAAATGTCTGATACAGAAAACTTACAGAACAAATGATATATACATTTTTGAATTATGATTTCTGAGTATTTACAGTATATGATGTTGGCAGAAATATGTGGTCAGCTGCTCACATCATATCAGACAGGAAACAGAGAGCGCAGCACAAAGAAACCATGGAAATAGCTCCCAAAGTTCCATCCCCAGTGACCTACTGCTACCAACTAAACTCCATCTTTTAGTTCCCATGGCCTTCCCCAAAGGATGTGTAAATGAATGCAAGTCTGTATATTATTTTGTAGTGCCTTATTTTAAATAAAGTTTTAAATAAAGAGACTATGCTACCTCTGACTATGAGCATTTTTCTATTAAAAATAATCACAGTTTTGATGTTGTTTATAGTTTAGTGACAGTATCAGATATATTACATATATAGTGATGAAATGACTCAAGGATTTATATTGGCAACTTTTTAAAAATATCATCCAAGACAACTAAAAGAATATTAAACTCAACGTCCCTCAAACAAAGCTCCAGAAGCAGCAGATGATTTTTTAAGAATATGAAACCAGTTAAAGATCTACAGAATTATCTCCAGACTTCTGATATATACTTCAGGGATTTTGTGCTGGCTGACAAAGGCAGACATGCAAATGACATACCCATCTACAAATGTAAATAAGCAATATGGATCATTGAAGTTAGAAAAATAGTTTATTGACTCATTGTGTGAAGATCGATGGTGAAGGATCTCCAGTTTATCTATATTGTCAGATATATTGATTATCATTTCCTAACTGTGCTTATTATTGATTCTATATGCTCTTATGAAGAAAAAGCTATTTAGCTAAGTTTTAGAAGCTCTGAGTTAAAACAACATGGTACTGGTTCAGTCTGTACCACACCATGGTGGGGCCTTTGTGTAGCTCCTTGTATCCGTGGTCTTGCTCCTTGTTTTCTCCCTCACCTGACAAAGCTACCAGGACTCAATCATTGGCATTTCAATGAGCTGAACTAATCATCTCCCATTTGCTTTTTATTCTTCTAAAGCCTTTGGCTTCATTCTTTCATGCTCTACGAAGGTTTTCTTTCTGTGTTTGGAAAATTGGATATTGGCATCCTCAAGTAGCCATTGTTGTCAAGAAAAGAGGATCCCATTTTCCTACTTAATGGTCCTGCTTAGGCTTATACTCTTTGACTAACTTCAGAAACATCTGCACCTTTGTCAAATGGGTGACCTTTACAAAACTCAGTTCTTTTTTTTTTTTTTTATCACAGTTTTTAAGGATAACTATAGAGTGTAATAGAAATGCAACACCCTGATTTAAGAAGAGACTGGGTGGAATAATAAGGCTCTATTCACACACACAGACACACACACACACACACACACACACACACACTTACTTCCCTAAACACAATAATTTGGAGGACTTTAGTCCATAATATTCCTATTCTTCCATGCTGGTTATCTATCTGAAAAAAATAAATAAATAAAAAGAGCATCACACAACTTGTATATCAGAGATCTCCTTTTCACTGGACTGGTTAATCAGTACACAGTGAGCCTGTTTCACAAGAATCAATATGAAGACATCTGGCTTATCTGACATGTCACTTCTGATTTACAGCCATACCAGAGCCATTTGGGGTAAAGGAAACGTCTCCCTGATGCTTCAGCAGTCTACTCTGCTCCACCTTGGAAATACAGCCCTGTGCCTTTCTAAACCTCTTTCTACCCCACACCTGAATGCTGGTACTATGTGGAATTTTATTGATCTCTTCTTTGGCTATTGGGAGTCTTTGAATTGTATATCATTGAACCTTGAGAAAATCTTGTAGCTCATTGTAATTGTTAGCGTTCACATTAGAAACTCACTCACGGCTTCCAGATTTAGCTTTTAGGACACTGGATTTGATATATTTTTAGGAAGCTTTGCATTCTAAGTTCTACAGCTGTGAATCTACACTTGTGCTTGTGACATATTTCCATGTTCTTGGACTATTTTTTAACCAGTGAAAATTTACATACAGAAGTGTTCCCTTTGACAAACAGCTTGGTGCTCTGCATCAATCTCAAGATGCTAGGACAAGTAGAGGACCTTTAAATTTCAGTATATTTATTCAACAAATACAGACTCTCTTCTACTTATAGAAATGCTATGCTTCCTAATGACCTTTAAGTTAAAGAGAAAAAAAATGTTAAAGAAGGAATGGCTACAGGAAAATGTATCAAAAAATGGTGGTAGATGGGGAGAAGAAACCTAAGGTGAGGAAATGTTGAATAAGCAACAGACCTTCTACTTTGAAGAGATATGTTTATCTGGAAACACTTTAGATGAATATTGGACTATTTTGAAATAACGGAAGAAGGAATTACCAGATACTTCATGCTAGGCCCTTCACTAAGTTCTATTTTTTTTCCAGTTTCTTCTAATGACAGCGTTGTAGGGGTTACATTCATCATTTAACCACTCAGGTGGGAAAAGGATGCGTTTGTACTTGGGTGTTCCAGGTTCATTAGCAACTGATGGTAACAGTGAGGTTCATACTTAGGATCCCCCACCCTCACATCAGGGGCTCACCATACAGAAAACCCACTTCCTGGTTGAGAATCTTTTCTACCACATTTCTTCACTGTCACTTCCCCAACTTCCTGCCACTGCCTTCTAGTTTCCTTTTCTAACTTTGAACCACAGTGGACAGAAGCTACACACACACACACACACACACACACACACACACACACACACGCACGCACGCACACACACACACACACACACACAATGAGAATGTTAAATCCAGCGAAGAGCCACTACCTCATGAGGTTTAGAGGAAATTAATGACTTTGCTTACAGTCCCTACAACAAGGAATATAGGGAGAGGGAGCCTTGTTGATAACTAAATGGTCTCTTTGGAGTTTATTAATATTTCCTTAGAAACTATTTTAAAAAAAGGAAAGAATGTGTCCATGAGGCATGTGCTCTCCTGTAAAGTCCATCTGGGATTTCGCAGGTATACATGCCAAATTATACGATTAAAATAACACTTACAAAGGGCTGTTCCTTTTATAAGTTGAAAATCTGTCTGATTTTTCACACTCTTACCAAATCAATGTCTAGGGAAAGATTTTATAAATAAAAATATGTTCTCTGTTGCTACTGCTTCAAGTTAACTTAGGATTAAATTAGTCTAGCTTGCATTTGGAAATTTTACATTTTTTCCCCAGTTGTGATTTGCCAACAATAAGAAGTCAGTCCTCTGTAGGGAAAGACATTTAAGCCTTTTCCTCCTGCAGATTAGCAAATCTTTCTCCATTGCTAATCTCATAATCTCTTTTTACTCTTGCAAGACTCCACAGCCTTCAAACCATCTCCCAGGACACAGCATCTCTCCATTTTGGAAACTGCCCTGTTCCGTTGTTGTAGTTCATAATAAATTTTCTACTTGAGGACTAAACACTTCTTCAGAAAGTGTCTTTATCATCATCGTCCCATGCTGAGTGTAGGTGTCTTGTATGCAGATGATGCCACAGACTTGATGGTGCATTAAAATGACTGTAGGACAAAGCTTGTTCTAAAGTCAGAATGCTCAGGGGACTCTAGAGCAAAGGCATCGTCGTGACTCAGAATTCACAACTTATCTTTAAATATGAGAAGAACCACATTAAAGTCGACAACCAGCTTAGTTTAGATAAATTCTGTGCATGATAGGAACCTCAGGAAGCCATCATCCAAACCACTGGTATCTTGCATTACTTTATCATTCAGGCATATAAGATTGTGATGGTAGAAGGAGGAAAAATAAAATTTCATTTGAACATGGGAACAATTGTTCTTTATTATTTTTGTCAAAAATGTTATGTTTGGCTGATGGCTACACAACTGAATAGAGTCAAGCAAAGGAATAAGCCAAACCACAATAATTTTAGAGTTTTTAGTTGAAAGCAATTCTTGGAAGCATCGTATTGGGAACAGTGTTAAGAGCCGCCCTCCCACACCCCCCCACCATCAACACCACAATTCCAATGTTAGTTCAAAGCTAAAGATTCTTGACCCACATAGGCAGCTTCCAATCATGGGATGGCATTTGAGAAACATTTTCCAGACTTCATATTTACCTAGCGACATATTTTTTGCTAATTTAAATGTCAATGTAAAACAACCTTCCTGTTTTGTGTTGTTTTCTAAATGTCAAATGCTATTATAATATGTATCAAGAGGCAGCCAATTCTTCTGGAGTAATGTAGCTTTGAGATCAAATATGTTTTCTCTTGGATTAATAACATGTTTAATCAACTAGGTTCTGTCTCTGCTGTCCACTATGTGATTTATCTCAGGTAAGTAATTAAACTCTTCTAAATGTTCATTTCCTCATTTGTTAAATGGGATTTTTATGTGATAATATGAAAGAATTTATGTAAAGCCCTGAAATGTATTGGATATTCAACTGATGCTACTTTTTCTTTCATAAAAGAAAAGCATACTTGAAATGAGTTCTGTGTAGCCTAATAGCATTTAGTCTTTGAGCAAAAGAGTTTGTTATCAAGATTCTTCTAAATAACCACAACTCTTAACCTTATTATACTACTTATATATCTTTAGTTGATGTGAAATCACATAATCAGAAATTAAGCTGATTTTCCACAGTTGTGATGACTCAGCTTTTTGTATTCAAAATTCAATGGCCTCATTTCAAGTAGTTAATTAGTGTTGGCTTGAGGTTCAGTATCTGTGAGAACAGGGTAAACCATCTTTTTACAGAATAGCATGGGCATAGAAAGGAAATGTATTGCCTGGGTTCTACACTAAAGACATCGCATGACTTTCTTATATGGGAACTAGGAAAGTATGCTCTGTATGATGATGATGGGATCACAATGCTAAAGAAGGCTGGAAACACCAAGTCACTATGTGGAGGTCAACATTAGGGAGCCTTCTAGTCCTGTAAAGATTCTGAGCAGGAAATAATGCCTTTGTTGTTTTGGCTCCTATAATTGTGGGTCTATTTGTTACCATAAGCATAAATGACTTAATCTATTATGAGACTATTGGAGACTAAGATATTAATATTTTTTAAAAGGGTAACTGGAATGCTCTGGAAGTAGACAATGTTCATACAACATGTCTCCAAAGAATCAGCACGGAATAATTCCTCACATTTGCTCTAGACATGCTTCCATGAAAATCTGTGCTAGAGTGGCCAGTTCACGTTGCAAAGCCCATGTCCTTTACACATGCTGGCAGAGAATGACTTTAATGAATTCTCAGGGACTAACAAGTGTTCTCCCCACTTCTCTTCTGGCAACTTCAATGGGACTTGCATATTTACTCTTCTCGTCATTCTTTCTTCAGGAAGAAGTCACTATGTTTCTGCTTGACACAGTTCAGAGTTCTCAATAAATAATGACTTCCATCTTCGAGTAGAGGAAGATGATTTAAAATCTCACAAAACTTACCCTTTAAAACCCACTGTATTTCATGTGGGTGTCCAGTCAGTCAAGTGAATAGTGTTACTTCCACACTGCCCTTTGAGGCAGAAGCACTGTTCATCCCACAGTATGGAAGTACAAGTCTGATCTTAACAGAGATTTGTAGGATTCTGCCCAAGTGCTAAGAGCTGCCTGGATTTGCTTTCTTATTAGACTGTAAAGTCGTTCACATCATGTGAACTTGAACTCTTTGCAATCTCTCACATGCATATTCATGCCTTACAGTTTTACTTCTAATAATGCTTGAGTCTTTTCAGATATAAATCTTATTTCATATCTAGCTCTGCTTCTGCATATACATATATACATGTATATGCATATATGTATATATTACGTGTTTTTATATAAAATATATATATACACACATATACACAACTAAAGAGAAATAATTTAATGTCTCTTCATTTTTGTTACATCATATGTCACACAGAATAATAGAGCCTACTTGCTTAAGTTATTGCTTAAGGTGCCTAGGATAATGTCAGAAGTTACCTAATCTATAGCAGAAGCCAATACACAATAACTTTTTTACTTAATATCAACTCTTAAGTAACAAGATCCTAGATTTCTACTTTACATCTCTTTGAAAACAAATAACTGAGATCTTATTAAGTAGTCCAGAATGTCCTCATACTCTGTTTTACTTTAGTTGCTGAAATGTTATTGTGGGTACCTATCACCGTGTCCTGCTCATTTTTTTTAAAGTTACCTCTTAGAGTCATAGAATATAAAAACCTCAACACCAAGCATGAAAATCCACTTTCAAGTTGTTGAGTTGTCTAAAACAACTCTCTAAATATTATAGGTTATTGCTGTTGCCCATACAATTACCCCAGAGGTGGAAAGTAAGTCTCTATTGCTAAATACACTTTAGGACCCAGAACTTCTGAGCTTGATCTAACCTGAAGGCCTATGTTCTCAGAACTAGCTTCCATGGTAACAGAAGGTACCATGCAGGTTCAAGGCAAGGAAGTCAACAACAGTTCTACCCAATCATGAAGCCTATGTGCCACACAGTGACTAGCATGACACAATAACTCTATAATATGTATAATACACAATAACTCTATAATAACTCTAAGGGTGCATAAGTGGCATGCATGCCTTTGCAGTAGCCAACAGCTCATTTATTTATACCAAGGCCTTCTCAACAAGAGGAAAACCATGCCCAGTACTAGAAACCCAACCAGCTATCCAGGGCAAGTGAAGTCATGGATTTTAGAGGTGAATGTAAAACTGCCACTTTACTAACAAGCATAAATCCTAACCAAGTTATAAATATTTGTTCTTACAAACACAGATAAGTGTAGTTGTCACCTCTCATAAATCTTCTCTTTGCATCAAATGGAGACCATATTAAAAACCACAGCCAATAAAAATACAGAAAACTAAAGACCATGTGATATTATCTAGTCCTGACTGATGCATATGCATACACATATATGTATATATAAAATATTATTCAGGATTAAACAGGTTGTATGCACATTTAACAATTATAAAGAGGTAATGAGTTTGAGAGATAACAAGAAGATGTTTGCAAGTGGATGATAAATGAAGGAAAAGAAAAGATGACTAGAAATTACTATAATTTTAAAAATAAAATTAGAAAATTTTAAAAATAAAACCTTTATACAAAAATTTCATTTAAAACTTTTTTATATTTCAAAAAATGTGGGTAGATGCCCACATCTTCACCACACATGTTTTTTTTTTTTTTTTTTGCTTTTTTAGTATTTTGAAGTTTGCTGTTACTGTGGTTACTGTGTACTGTGTTAGCAGAATTCAACCATAATGGCTCTACAACATAATTACAGTTCTTAAGACAAATCTGTTAATACTATTGTGCAATTGTGCTAATAAAATATCATATATATAATACATCAAATACTTGCATTATATATACTTTGTAGACACACACACGCACATATATATACTTGCATTGTATATGAAATTATATAATACACATGCATAATAAAATGATGGTTATCCTCACTGCATCATTCCATGTCTAAACATGACAGTAATTTTAGAGACATTACTTAATATAAGGTATTAAGACAAGAAGGTGATATTGAGGTACTGAAAAATTGTTAAGTACATCTCTAATGACGCAAATAACAGAAGGAAAGTTGAGAAGTTTGAAAATGTGAGAGCTTAGAGGAGGGTCTTGTAGATAAGAAACCTAAAGCTGAAGGTAAGGCTGCTGTCCAGCTATGCTGTAGTTGCTAAGCACGTGTCTTGAAGGTTTTCAAAGGCCAGGAAGAAATGCACACTGGCTGGCAGACAGCAATGGTCAGTGCGCAGAAATTTCTCTTCTTTTAACTTTACATCTCTGAGGGAGTATTGAGATTCTGGATTTTAAAATGACTGTCTGCCCTGGGTTTTTTGTTTGTTTGTTTGTTTGCTTGCTTGCTTGCTTGCTTCATTTTGCTTTTTGGTTGTTGTTCTGAGAAGAAAAGGCCTCACTAAGTGAATCTGGTCCATACAACCCAAGACCCACTGTTAGAGTGACATGGTGAGAATAGAAAGCCACACAAAAATCAAAGAGTGCTTCTTTCTCTCTCCTGGTTCTTTCTTTTCTATGAGCAGAGCCTGGGAAAGGGCTTCTTTGCAAAGAGGATACATGATTCGCTGAGATCAAGTTTTAGCATCAGAAAACAGTCAAGAAGCTCATTTCAATAAAGTAAAACCCCTTTGTATATTCATGATCTTTGCATACCAGAATATACATACTTAAATTTCAATAGTACCAAAAAACTTTAATTCTTTTTCCTAACAGGCTGTAACTATTTCATTGAAAACACTGATTGATAAATCAACAAAATTGGAGAGGAAATGTTGCCACAGGCATTGTATGAGACACAGTTGTGGTATACACCTCTAAGTTTCTCACACATCAACATTGGATTGTGCTGAGAATTCTGCCTAAACTTAAAGAAAAGAATCTAGTGAACCACAAAAGAACATGTTTCCTTTTAATTTTTTTTTTTTATTATTGGCAGATGGCTGAGAAATCTTGTTGATCATCTTCAGGGCATTCATTTTTCAAACTTATTTTTAGTTCTTAATTGAATCCACTATGACTTCCTTTTTTTAAAAAAAAATAATGTTCTTGTAGTGTACTCATTTTAAGAACTTGAATTTTCTCTAGAATAAATGACAATATTAATAAAGAAAGAACACATACCAGGACTGGAGAGGTGGCTCAGTGTTTAAAGAGTATTGGCTGCCCTTCTGGAGGTCCTGAGTTCAGCTCCCAGAAACCACATGGCAACTTACAACCATCTGTAATGTGATCTGATGCCCTCTTCTAGTCTGTCTGAATACAGCTACAGTGTACTTATATGCACAAAATTACTTAATTGAAAAAAAAAACACATACCTCTGCCATGTTTGAATAAATATTTATGGCTATAAAAGTTTGATATGATTCTTCTCCTCTTTTTAATATATTCATTTTTGTTAATGTTATGGGAAAAGAAATTGTATTTCCTATACAATTTTGGCTCACTATATATAAATCAATAAGTGTGCATGCATCATACAAACAAACTTAAGGACAGAAACTACATAATTATCTCAGTTAAGGTAATTATCCAGAAAAGTCATTTGACAAAATTCAATACACCGTCATAATAAAACTTCTAGAGATATTGGGAGTAGATTGGGCATCCATAACAAAAAGGCTATGTACAACAAACCTATATTAAACATTATGTTAAATGAAGTCAACTGAGAGCATTTACTCAAATCTGGAACAAGAGAATGGTGCTCATTCTCCCATCCTAATTTTTTGACAAATGTGATGAATATATGTGGTGAAAGAACTACAGCAAATGATACTAATTAAACTGGGTACCCACACATAGAGAAAAGAGATTGCGCTCATGGAGAAATAAGAATACATTCTTATTCAGTGTGGTACTTACAGTGTTAGTTACAGCAGCACCAAAGGAAAAAAAAACATGAAAAGGATAAAAATAAATAAACCATACCTACTGGCAGATGACCCAATTATGTCCTCAGTCCAACTCTACTAGAAAACTCTTAAATAAACACTTTCAATAAAGTTATAGGATACAAAATCAATATAAATAGTAGCCTTCATATTTACCACCACTGAGTCTACAGGAAATTAATTTGGCAAAGTATCTTATTCATAATAGCTACAAAACAAAACTGCATAGCAGTAAACTTAGCTAAATAAATGAAAGATATCTAAGATGAATACATAAAGTCACTGAAAACATAAATCAAAGAAGACACTAGACGATGGAAAGATTTTCCAAGTACCTAGACTGGCAGAATTAATACTGTGGACATGGCTATAATACCAAAAGCATTTTATAGGCTCACTGCAATTCTCACCAAAATTCTGATGCCAGTCTTCAAATAGAAAAAAAAAAAAAAACAGTCTGAGAATTTATATGAAACCATGAATGTGGAGGTGTGCTCAGATTTTGCAAAAATCCCAAAGAGACCACCAGCAACCACACTCCAATGCAAGCACATGAGAGTCTTTACTCGAGCAATAGAGCTTGCTTGTGTCACAAACCTTCCTGCTACAACAGGATAGGAAAAGCAACCATGAGGTGGAGTGGAAGAGATTTTTAAAGCAAAACAAACAAACAACAACAAAACCACACAAGTGAGGGTTTCCAAGCCTGGTCATTACATGACTGGGCAGGAGGCTTATGGAGAACATCTGGTCTTTGATTAACTGAAGAGTGATAAATGCAGTAGGACCAGTGACTCCCTGGGTTACTAAGAAACCTTATCTAAAATAATGAGGTAGGACTGGTGACTCCCAGCAACTGCATCTGGCCAAAAGTGTATTATCCTGGGCCCAGATCCAGTACTTTGAGATAGCCCACTTTGAATGATGAAGGGGCCAGTCCTGCAGAACTAAAACAGAAGGATCTCCCTGACACAGGGCAACAACAGGATATCAAAGGGGAGTCCAGTGAGGATCCAGTATTGAAAGTGTGGCAGAAGCCAGAGTTGTCAAATCAAACCAATAACTCATTGCAATACAAATTTGCAAGTGAAGCTGTCTGGACAAAGGAATACATTTTGTGACACTGTGACACACTTCATCTTCCATGATGAGATGGTTTTGACTTGTTATTTGTTTTGCTTTTCTTTCCTTGTGTAGGAGGCTGTAGGGGTAGAAAATGGCTATGGAGTGACAAGGAGATGAATGGGATTGGGTGCATCATGATGAAATTCCCAAAGAAACAATTTTTTTTTTTAAAAAAATTATTTCCCAATTGAGACTCCCTTCAAGAAAACCAAATTTTCATTTGCAAGTGGTTATCAATTGAAGGTAACTTCTAGACTAGAAATGTGGGCATATGTTTCACTTCTCTTTTCAGCTGCAGGGCAACATCTGACACAAACCCATGCAGGCCCTGTACATGCTACCTCAGTCTCTGTGCCTTCAAATGTGTATTGCATGTTGACGTAGAGGGCCTTGTATTCTTGGTGCCCTTCATCCCTTCTGGAAATGACATTCTTTCATTCTATTCTCCCTTGGCTTGTCCTAAGCCCTATGGGGAGGGATTTGGTGCAGACACTCTATTTAGAGCTGACTGTTCCAAGTTCTCTCACTTTCTGCATATTATCTGGCTGTGAGTCTCGGTATTTGTTCCCATCTGCTACAGGAGGAAACTTCTTTGATGATGGCCAAGCGAGACACTGATCTATGAGGATAACAGAATGTCATATTCTTATTGCTATTATTTTTAAAAGAACGGTATTTAATTTTACTCTAGGTCCCTGAGCCATCAAGTCTTAGGTTCCTGGCTACGCAGGCAGTGTCAGGTATGGGTTCCATATTGTGTAATAAGCCCTAAGTCAAATCAGCTATTGATTGATTACTACCTCAGGCTTTGTGCCACAGTTACCCTAGCATGAATTGCAGGCAGAACATCATAGTAGATAAAGGTTTGTGGCTGGCTTGGTGTTTATATTTCTCTTTTAAGAGTGTGGTAAGTCCCTTCCGGTACCAAAGATACTTGAATGTCAGTGTGCAGGCTCTGTGTGGAAACCAGCATGGCATCTTTATGTTCCATTGGTTGTATAGGCCTTGTCTTCAGCAATAGCACCTTGCTGACAGTTTGTGGAATCCACTTTGGCAAACAATTCAATTAGATGAAAGTAAAATTCTAGTACTGGGAGTTTTATTTGGTGACAGTTGAGACTCTGTCTCCCCCATTATTTGGTGATTTCATTTATATTGTCTTCATATATGTAAATCTTTAGTAAATTTCTACTGCATTAGGTTTCCATAGCACTATCACATATTCCTTAATTTTAGTTGTCTCTTCTCATATTCACTTCCTCATCATTGTCTCTACTTTATCCTCCAATTCCAGCCAACCCCCTGCATCCATAACTATCTATTCTATTTCCCATTCCTAGAGAAATCAACCTGTCCATCCTAGTCCATTAATCTATACCTACCCTCTACATTTTTACAAACTGTAGAATGATTACCATTGAATTAACAGCTAATACCCACATATAAGTGAATACATATTGTAGTTGTATTTCTGGGTATGGGAAACCTAACTCAGGATAATTATTTTCTATGTTAAACAATTTACTCGCAAATTTCATGATTTCACCTTTTTAACAGCTGAGGAATGTTCTATTGAGTAAATGTATTGCATTTTATTATCTGCTTTTCCATTGAGGGACAGCTAGGTTGTTTCCAATGAACAGAGAAGCAATGAACATGTTTGAGCATGTATCTTTGTGATAGAATCTTTTGGGTGTATGCCCACAAGTGGTATAGCTGTATCTTGAGGTAGATTGACGCCCATATTCCTGAGGAATCACCACACTAATTTTCATAGTAGCTGTACAAGTTTGCAGTCCCATCAGCAATGGAGGTTTCCATTGCTCCACATCCTCACTCCATGAACAGCCACATATTTTGTGGATCTTACACAGGTGTAAGATGAAATCTCAATGTAGTTTTTTTTTTTTTTGCATGTCCCCAGTGACTAAGGATGCTGAACATTTCTTTAAGTATCTTAGACATCTTTAGTTTCTTCAATTGAGAACTCTCTTTAGATCTGTCTCCATTTTTTTTTAAATCTTGATATCTATTTTTGTCTTATCTAGTTTATTGAGTTCTTAATGTATTTTATATATCATCCCACTATAAGATATGTGGTTGGTTTAAAAAAATGTATCTTTCTGTAGACTGCTGCTTTGTCTAAATGATGATGTCTTGTGTCCTGCAGAAGATTTCAGTCTCCTTAATTGTTGATCTTAGTACCTGTGCTAATGAAGTTCTGTTCAGAAAGTCTTTTTCTGTTCCCATGTTTTCAAGGCTGTTTTCTAGTTTCCCTTCTATCATGTTCAGTATATCTGATTTTAGATTGAGATTTTTAGTCCATTTGGAGTTGAGTTTAGTGTAGTGTAATAAGAATCAGTCCATCTGTAATCTTCTACATGCAGCCATCCAGCATGACCAGTACTGTTTGCTGAAGATGCAGCTTATTTTCCAATGTGTATTTTTGACTTTTTATAAAAACCCCACAGTCATGGATATGTGGATTTTCGTCAGGGTCTCCAATTTGATTCCACTGATCATTGTGTCTGGTTTTGTGTATATATATATATATATATCTGTAGTACAACTTGAAATCAGTGATGGTGATATCTCCAGAAATTCTTTGATTATTCATGATTGTATTTATATTTTGTTTCTAAATGAAGCTAAAATAGCCCTTTCAAGGCTTGCTAAGATTTGTGTTGAAAATTTGATGGGGGTTGCATTGAATCTATAGATTACATTTGATAGGATGGCCATTTTTACTGTATTAACCATACTGATCCATGACTGTGGGAGAGCTTTCCATTTTCTGACAATTTCTTAATTTCTATCTTCAGTGTCAAACTTTTTACATTCAAGTCTTTTACTTGATTGGTTAGACAGAGTTAGCCCCAAGATGTTTTATATTATTTAAGGTTTCTGTAAAAGATGCTGTTTCCATGATTTCCCTATTGCTTAGATAAGACTTCAAGTATCCTATAGAATAGATATGGAGAGACTGGTCAACCCAAACTTGTTCCTGGTTTTAGTGGAATTGTTTTGAGTGTCTCTGAATTTACATAGATATTGGTTATGAGCTTTCTGTAAACTGCCTTTTTTGTTGCAAGTCCATTGTATTCCCCAGTGTCTCCAGAAATTTTATCATAAAACGGTATTGAATTTTTGTCCAAAGACCATTTCTGCATCTAATTAGATAATCATGCTTTCTTTCAGTTTGTTTATATGGCTGATTGCATTTATCTATTTACAAGTGTTGAGCCATCCTTGAATCTCTGGGATAAAGCCTACTTGATCATGTTGGATGATCTTTCTGATATGTTTTCTGATTCAGTTTGCAAGGGTTTTATTGACAATTTTTGCATCTCTGTTCAAAAGGAAAGTTGGTGCCTAACTTTCTTTCATGGACCTTTGTGTTGTTTGGGTATCAGAGTAAGTGTGGCATCATGATATAAAGTGGACAATGTTCCTTCTATTTCTCTTTGGGGAATAATTTTAAGAGCATTGTCATTAATTCTTCTTTTAAAGTCTGGTAGCAATAACCTTTTGGTCCTGGGCTTCTTTTTGTTGGGAGACTTTTAATGACTGCTTCTGTTTTACTAGGGTTTACAGGTCTGTTTGAATTACTTATCCAATCTTAATTTAACTTTGGTAAATGATATATCCCAAGAAAATTATTAATTTCTTTCAGATTTTCCAATTCTGTGAAGTATAAGTTTTTAAAACACGTCCTTATGATTTCCTGGATTTTTTCAATGTCTGTTGTGATTTCCCTCCTTTAACCTGTAATTTTGTTAATTTAAACATTCTCTCCCTCTCTTTCGATTTGTTATAAGGGTTTGCCACTTTTACTGATTTTTTTCTCAAAGAACCAACTCTTTGATTTGTTTATTTTTCTTCTTTGTTTTTTTTTGTTTGTTTGTTTCTATTTTTATTGATGTCAGCCCTAACTTTGATTACTTCTTGCCATCTAACCCTTTGGAGAGTTATTCCTGCTTTTTATTTTAGATCTTTCAGGTGTGCTGTTTGATGTGTTTATAAATAGATAAAGAGTATATGTTCTATGGGGGTGTGGTGAGGTATGGGGGAAGGGGATGTCTCACCTGGCCCTTGCTGAGGCATCCCTTCCCCCTGAGGGACCAGCCACATGAAGGTAAAATATAGGATAGAGTTTATTCAGGTCTTGAGGAGGGGAGTTAAGAGGGTAGTAGAGGCAGAGGAAGACAGAGAGAGGCAGAGAGTAAAGAAGCAGAGGCCAGGCCATGAGTACACGAAGAGAGGGGGAAGGGAGGGGGAAATGGGAAGAGCCTAAGAGGGCAAGAAAGGAACAAGAGAACAAGAGAGAGCAAGAGTGCAAGAAATCAAGAGAGAGAGGAGGGAGCAAGCAGCCCCTTTTATAGTGGGCCAGGCCTATCTGGCTGTTGACAGGTAACTGTGGGAAGGAGCATACCTGGCAGTTGCCAGGTAACTGTGGGGGTGGTGTTTAGACAGAATGCTAACATTTCCTCATTTTGGTTTAATTTAAAAAAATTTAAAAGAGGTGATGGTGAAACAGGAATACGGTCATCGTTATATCTGGCTACTTCCTGTTGGCATTGGGGGAGATGTGTCTCTACGGTACCCAGAAAAATGGATATGGGGTGATTTCGTCCAGTCTTAGGAAAGGTGGCTGTTTCCTGCTGTCCAGGGTCTGTGTCCAGGAATAGGTCCAGTAGAAGTGCCTGTGTCTGTGACAGGAAATTTGGAGGTTGCTTTTTTTGGAGCTGTCTTGAAGGTTGTAAACATTTGGATTTGACAAGATATTGAAAATATATTACTGGTAGGGAATAAGTTTAAGTACATTTGGGAGAAAGAAAAAAAAATTTTTTTTTCTAAGATGTACATTTGAAACCCAGAGGAATTCCACCCTTTGAAGTAGGTAGTAAGTGGGAACTTTAGGCAGGTGGATGGAGTCTTATCTTATCTGGATGGAGTCTACTGGGTCCGTGAGAGGTAGATCTGAGTGGGTTTCCTGTAGCTTATAAGTTTACAAAAGAGATAACAGCATGAGTTAATAATATGGAGTCTTTAAGATGAGTCTTTTGTGGAGCAGAACAAGAATTTGTGATTAAAAAGTTGGATCATATAGTGGAATGTCTTTATTAGAGTTAGGCAAATTTATAGGAACTCAGATAATACTAGGACAGTGGCATGCCAAGAAGAGGAAATATGAAGCATTTAATTGATGTAAACTGAGTTTGGGTAATGAGGGTAACAGATTACATCTGTGAAAGCTAAACTGTCAATACAGTCAGAGGTCTGAGAAAGAGTAAACAACAATCTACCAGTTATATATTATTTAAAAAAAAATGACAGAGCCCACTAGCTAACAGTTCCCTTGATCTCCATGGTATCTTCAGCAGAGTCAGTCTGATTTTCAAGCGCAGAAGACGCAGGGCTTTCTCTGTGGAATAATAATATTATTAGCATACTTTTGACAAGATTGAGGGCTGTATAGATTGGTTGTAACTGAATAGAATTTTAATAGCAGTAGTAAAAATCTATCAAGACAGGATAGGAAAGAGTCTTAAATAACATTGACAGGTTGTTTAAGCAGAGAGAAACACATTTTTGCATTAGTAAAGAAACATTTGGCCAGGGCCAGAATAAGAAAGGTGGCAGCAGTAGCATAAGATCATGGTGATAGAAAATGAGTTTGTCCAGGCAGGTTCTAGCCTGTGACACAAACTGAGCATACAGGCTGTGAGAACAGGTCAGGGGTGTGGGATCGTGGGCATAGGAAAACTTTTTCCATTTATCAGACAGCTGGCAGTATAGGTGAAGATCTCTTAAAGTAATTATCTAACAGTTACTAAATTCAGACTTTCAAAGACAATTTAGCGCCCATTGGGTGATGGTGATTTTACTGAACTATTCATACCAGCATCCCGAGAAGAGTTTAGTAATGGGTCATTGTACAGCCAAGCTAGAAATTCAGGTGGTCACGTGAATAATTAGGGTCTACAAAGGCAGATTTCCCAAAAATCGCCAGAAAGCAGTTCAGCCTGGTACCAGAAATTTAGACTGGCTGCAAGAGCTTGAGGGATGCATGAACTGCTTTCGAGAAGGGAAGTCACCCAAGGGTCTGGATGGGGCATTAAAATGTGTGCGTTCAAGGGCTTTTTGCAGTCTGATAAGAAATGTGGAACTGAGGGGTTGGTTTGGGCCTGCCCAGCTGCGTAACCCACATGGCAGAGGCTAACTCCCCTTGGTGGATCCAAACGGGTGGCAAGAGCTCCGGTGGTAGAGGTCTGAGTCTCAGAGCAGCCAGTGGATGGCGGTTGTTCTGCAAGGCAGGGCCTTGTCGGTGGTGAGGCCATTGGTTAGGGGCAGCTCTATGCCATGCTGCAGGTCCCATGGTCCCTGAGGGGAAATGTTAGCATTCTGTCTAAACTCCACTTCCACAGTTACCTGGCAACAGCCAGGTAGGCCTGGCCCCCTATAAAAGGAGGTACATGGCCCCTCCTCTCTCTCTCTCTCTCTCTTGATCTCCTGCTCTCTTGCCTCTTGCTTCTCTTCTTGCTCTCGTAGGGT
>JANHMN010000012.1:47209085-47286936 GCA_030674055.1 Rhabdomys pumilio
ATAAATAAATAAATAAATAAATAAATAAATAAATAAATAAATAAATAAATAACATACAACAAATAAGCCTGAAAAAAAAACCCTTCAATTCACCTTCTGGGTAAATTTTCTTATAACAAACAACTGTCAACAAATAAGCCTTAGAGCAGAGGTTGAAAATGTGGATTTGGCAACCAAGAAAGTGTTACCTAGAAACCTTTTGATGAATCCGCATTTCTCTTCCCACACACTGTCAGAGTTCCTGAGACTTAGGCCATGTGAGTGTTCCAATCTCTACAAACAATAAAGGTATGTGTGTCTAGGATTTAATTGCTTGTGATAGTTAATTGCAAACAACGCTTTCCAGCACATACATTTGATAGTCCCCAGTGTTTCTCCCCCCAAGGAAGAGATGAAGGTTGGAAATGGAGGTTGTGTGTCCCATCTTACTCTCCTCTGCATACAGCACCATTTGACAAACCTAGTGTCAATTGGTAACTCCTAGAAAAGGGTGTAATTGGCACGTATGTCTTACTTCTTCTACATCTATGCTTCCCTGTTTTCATCTGTGTCTGTTAATGGCACCAGCCTCCCTCTCTGACTCTCTCCTACATCCTGGAATAGAGATGTCATATCTGTTACCTAAATTATTTCATATTTCACTCACATCCTACTGATTCTCCTCTTCTAGATTCTGAGACCTTTCAATTATTTTAATCTCTCTAGTTCATTAATTTCTGAGGTGTTTATGCTCAAATATCTGAGTTATTCAGTTAATCTAGTGTTTATTTGACTATGTCGGATGTTTTATAAGTTTATAAATTTTATAAACTCCATTTTTAAGCACATATGTATCCTGATTGTTAAATTTCTTGATATATTGTACATTATAAGCATAATTGCTTCAATATATTTTCTCTACATTTGTTCAAATAATATTAAAACTGTTGTCATATCTTAATTGCATAATTATATCATAACTCCATATATAAAAGTGTTAATGGTTTTTTTCAAACTAAGTTCACTCAAGTACTTCCAATAAGTATATCATATTCTGTTTTTTATAGTTAATACAGGAATTTGAATTTTATTTGCATTCATTTATATTAAATTCCAAAGTTCCAATCAGCAATACATTTTGCTAATTTCTTTAATCAAAATGTTGGTTCTCACACTTTATAAGATAATCTTTGACTGTTTTTAAAAGACCACTGTTTTCCATAGTGTTTCTATTTTCGGCAGTAGCATGTAATATTTGAGAAGGTCTAGAGGACTCCTTTGGCTAACAGTTCACAAAGATACAAAGATGTAACTCATTCCCTTTACTGGGGTTGTTTAGAAGCATATGATGCTAGTTGAGGCATTGTCTGTTTGTTAACTGCATTTTAATTTGACTGTAGCTTCTGCTATAGCAAGTTTCCACATGGCTTTTGGAAAAGTCTTATGTTAGTGATCCCTCCCAATATTCTCTCTTCATCCATTTTATCCTTCTATTCTTATTTTTCCTTTATTCCCTTATAACAATATATTCTATTTCCCCTTGTTGGAAGATCTATTCCTCCTGAATTGGCCTTTAGTAGTTCAATAACCTCTGTAGATGTTCTAAATGAACCACACCTGTTTAAGCTTAGAAGCTACCGTCCTCGTATAAGAGGAGAGCAATGATGTTTGTCTTTCTGGGTCTTGGTTACCTCTCTCATGAGGATTATGCCTAGCCTCGTTTATTTACTTACAAGTTTCATAACTTCAAGTTTTCTTACCATTTGAATGATATTTTATAGTGTAAATGTACCACATTTTCATTATCTGTTCATCAGTTAATGGACATCTAAGTCGTTTTCAATTCCTGGCTATTGTGAACAGAGCAGCCATGAATGTGGATGAGCAGGCATCCCTATAGTAACATGCACAGCACATGCTCAGGAATAGTGGGCCAACACAAAATGGTCTTTCTCTTCCTCCCCTTCCCCCTCCCCCTCCCCCTCCCCCTCCCCCTTCCCCTCCCTTCAGTGTGTGTGTGTGTGTGTGTGTGTGTGTGTGTGTGTGTGATAATTTTTAGCTTGGTTTGGTTTAAGAAAGATAAAGAATATGAAGTTTGGTAGAGGGACACTGGAGGAGTAGAAGAAAAAGAAGAGACAGCAGATGATAAAAATATATTTATAAAACATTTTAAATGACAATTTAAAAGCATTTTAGTTAATGATTTTATTTTGTGTGTATGTTTGCTTGTGTATATGTGTGAGTGTGAACTACATGTGTGCCATGTGTCTGTGGAGGTTGACTGCAGTGGTCATAAACTCCAATATGGGTGATAGGAACCCAACTCACATCTTCTGTGAGAACAGCAGGAACTGTTACCTGCAAAGCCTTCCCTAATCCTCCCAAAATATTTCTTTTTTTTCTTTTTAATTGAGAATAGATTCTTCTTTCATACCATACATCCCAACCACAGTTTCCCCTCCCTTTTCTCCTGCTACCCTGCTCCCACCTCACTGCTCCTCCAGATCCACTCTTTCCATATCCTCTTCAGAAAAAAAGAAAGAAAGAAAGGACAGAAGGAAAGAAAGGAAGGAAGGAAGGATGAAAGGAAGGAAGAAAGGAAGGAAGGAAAGAAGCGACTTACAAGAGAGGGCAGTCAAACAGGACAACACAAGATGCAAGGCTACATGAGGAAAGCCTCATATTGAGGCTGAACAAGGCTACCTGATAAGAAAAATGTCTCAAGGAGAGGGGATGTCCCTATGAGTATTTTCAAAGGAAGATTTTGTGATGAGCTGCCTGAAGTTATCCCTGTTTAGCTGTTGGGTTTATGCCAGTTTAACTAGACGTTTAACTTTTAACTTCCTTTAGAATTTTCATGTCTGTATGATTGGTCCTTGATTTTTTAAAGTACATTGTCAGTATTGATATATTTTGTTTTATGTTTCTTTGTCGTATGTTCCTTTCAGTCTGCGACTTCATCTATAAGGACATTTTGAGTTCCCATTCTATCTATCTCTTAATTATATTTCTATATTTTATTCTGAAAATGTTTTTTTTCTTCAAAATGATTTTCCATGTGTTCTTTGGGATTTTCATAAAGTGGATTTGTTGAATTTTTCTCTCTTCCCCCAACTCCTTTTGGATCTACCCTGCCATACTTATTCATATTCACATACATTTTTGTTCCTAATCCATCAAGTCCAATTTGAGCTGGTATGTACTTTTGAATGTGTGATGATCGACTGAGGCATGGCCCAGCTCTCCTACAGAAAATTGTCTCTCCTTCTTCCAGTAGTGTCGTAACTGAGGAGAGGACTTAGTGTCCATTCCCCACCCCCACCTCTATCCAAGGATTTGGTCTTGTTTGAGCTTGTAGTTTTGTGTGTGCTGTTACAAATGCTGTGAGTTCATATGTACAATTTCCCCCATCATGTTTGGAAAATACTGTGTCCATTGCTTCTGGCTCTTATAACCTTTTCACCCTCTCTTAGGCAATGACTCCTAGGCCTTAGGATTAGAGGATGTGATATATAAAGTCATTGAGAACTATATATTCTATAGTCTCTCATTCTCCCTACCACAAGTCCCTATTAATCAGCATCTAATGGAAACAAAGAAACAAAAAAGAAAATAATTAAAGTTTCTTTGACAATAGTTGCGTTGGAAGATGCGCTAGTCTATGGGTATAACAAGAAGTCATTAGATTTTGATTAATACTGTGTCCATTTATCAGAGTAACAGTAACCAATTCTCCCCTGAAGCCTATTACCTGTTTAGCCATAAGGTGTTGGCCCAGATCACAGTGCCAGGCGTGGGTTTCATCTTGTGAAGTAGGCTTAAATACAGTCAGAATGTGACTAATTACTGCCACGGCCTTCATGTCACTATTGTACCAGAGAGCATGTTTTACCAAGCCAGTAACTGTGTGGTTCCTGAAGTTCACAGCTGAATATGGTTGATGGTTATTTTTTTTTTTTTTCATCTGGTAGCATACATAGCATCTCTAAGCACTTGGAAAGTTAGCCAGTAGGGATGAAGCTTCCAGGTCAGTCACATTGTATTTCTCTGCCCTTCAGTTCATTTCTAATTTCAACCGTATGCAATTTTTTCAGTATCTCCAACTGATTCTATATTTATTGTTGTTGTTGTCTTGTTTTGTTTTGTTTGTTTCTAGACAGGGTCTCACTGTGTTATCTCTTGTTATTCTGGAGCTCACTATGCAGACCAGGCTGGTCTTGACCTCAAAGAGATCCATGAGTCTTTGCTTCCCAAGTGCTGGGACTAAAGTGTGTGCCTCTATGTCCCATGTCCGGCTTACTTTTTTCTTAACAGTTTCTCTGGGTTTCACTGCGCTATTGTTTTTTGCCATGCTTCTTAGAGAATTTAACACTATTTTAATTTTAAAAATATATTTTATTGACTAGTTTTGATCTTTAAAAATTTTATATGTGTATAGAATATCTGCTAATTGCTTTTTCTTCACTACTCTCTTCTACGTCTTTTTTGGCCCTATCACAACACCCCACTCTTGCCAGTCCCTTTTCCAGATTTCTGCTTTTTGAATTTATTCCCTCCCCTTCCCCTCCCTGTCCTCTTTCCCTCCCCCTCCCCTTCTATCCTCCTCCTCCCCCTCCTTCTTCTATCATCCACTTAGTTCAATGGATCATCTGTATAAGTGTTGAATTGGAGCTACCCGCTTTAAACTTCTCCTCCTTCTCCTCCTCCTTCTTCTTCAAGTATTAATTATGCTTTTTAATTTAGGTGCATCTACCTCTACCCTTCAGTTGGCTTCCTTTCATAGCTATTGTGCCTAAACATCTTTTAGATTTTTTTTGTTGTTGTTGTTAACTTAAATTTTCAGGAGTATTTTATTTTTCTCTATCAGTCACATGGCTGTGGAAGAAATGGCAAGTCTCTGCATGACAATCAGTGTTTCTAAATAGTTGTAGAAAGTCTGTGTGTGTGTGTGTGTGTGTGTGTGTGTGTGTGTGTGTGAGAGAGAGAGAGAGAGAGAGAGAGAGAGAGAGTGTGTGTGCGTGCGCACATGCACTCTGTGTGTGTGTCTGTGGGCAGAGTGGGAATGCACAATTAGAAAGCCTCTTGAATATTGCCTGCACTGACCTACCTTAGGTCCAATCTTAGAATTGTTAGATGTAATTGCTTATCACTTAATGTGTTCAGGAGGAGGGAACACTGAGAGTGTAATAGGCCTGTTGAACTTGTGCATAGCAGTAGGCTATCTCGAAAGTTTTAGCATCACACTTAAATTTCCATCACCATCCACCAGAAGTTGCTTGGGTTCTTCTTTCTCTGGTTTATAATTTAATAATTTTCCAAAGCCAATATTAGAAAGAGCAGATAACCAGTGGAAAATTGCTCCCATGCTCCACATCCAAATGCCTGAGTTGGTTGCCCAAAACATACAGGAGGTTCTGCTATTGCTATGTTTCTTTTGTCCTGATGGATTTCTATATCTTTTATCACTGAAACACTTTCATGTGAGGACCTGAAGAAGAAACCAGAAACAATTTCACAATGGGCAACTTTCCACCTACACAAATGTACTCAGATGCTACTGTATCTCTCTGGTCTTTTTATTTTCTGATAAATCACCTTCAACAACATTTCAGAATGAAAGTTTGCTCTTTTCAGGTAAGGTAAAGACTATTATCCTAATGTTTCATTATTATCAAGAGACACCATGACAAAGGCCACTCTTCTAAAGGCAAACATTTCATTGTGGGCTGGCTTACAGTTTCAGAGGTTCAATCCATTATCATAAATGGTAAGAAAGATGACACCACGCAGGCAGACATGGTGCTGGAGAAGGAGCTGAGAGTTCTACATCTTGATCCAAAGGCAGCCAGGAGGAGGGTCTCTTCCACATTGGGTAGAGGATGAGCACTAGGAGACCACAAAGCTTGCCTACACAGTGAAACACTTCCTCTAACAAGGCCACAGCTATTCCAACAAGAACACCTCCTAGTAATTCCTCCTAACACCTTCTAACACTTCCCATGGGCCAAGTATATTTAAATGACCACAATCTTGAAGTTGTAAACACTTCCTTAGCAGGTCCTTCTGACATTTTAACTTCATCTAAATCAGAGGACAGAACAATGCAGAAATTCTTGCATTTTATAATCTATGTTCAACAAACACACACTTCATGGAAAACCCTGCCCATTCGCCAGTAAAAATCCCAGACATTATACTCTCCTACTTTGAGGGACCATTATTTGCTCCCTGAAGCTGTTGTTTGTGTAGTACAAAGGACCAGGACTTAGCATTCGGGATTTCAACATGGCACTCTTGCTTTTGCTCCTCTGTTTGTGGGTAGGTCATTTTTCCTTTCTTGCTGAAATTG
Organism: Rhabdomys pumilio; assembly: GCA_030674055.1. Classification (NCBI taxonomy): domain Eukaryota; kingdom Metazoa; phylum Chordata; class Mammalia; order Rodentia; family Muridae; genus Rhabdomys; species Rhabdomys pumilio. Next base: position 47,215,414 of record JANHMN010000012.1, read on the forward strand.
TGCCTACCTTGTAAAATATGTAAGATAATATATAAATATCCTTTGATAAATGTTTAATTAAATGAAGACTACTAACATTTTTTTAAAGAATAGTGAGAAGATATTTATGTACATATAAGTCACCTCTCTTCTCTAGGGATTTAGGTTTTGTTTCAACTACTTTCCTGAGCCAGGTGGAATTTTCATCAACTGTACAGGGCATCTTCTTAGTAGTATTTTTAGATCACTTATCTTATTTCATCTGACCCATCAGTTGAGGTAGAAATCTAAATTCTGTTTATTTGTATTATTGTTGACTGAGATAAGACCTTACTATGTAATTGCAGACTCTCCTCAAATTCATGATCCTCCTGCCTCATCCTCCATGGTGCTAGGAATGTAGGCATATCCCACCACACCTGTCTAATCTCTACCTTTTTCTTTAAAAACATATGATAGAGTTTGGCTAATTGTATCTACTGTCTATTATTAGAACACAATTCACACTATAATCTACATGCATACGACAAAAAGACATTCATTTTAGAATTTGTTCTTTAAAATTGTACTTGCTTCCTATTTTGTTGTTCTTCATACAGGAATGTGGAATGCTCTTTAGAGGAGTTAACAAACTAATAATGGGATACCAATATGTCTCAGCCTTGGAGACAGGAAGGTTAGATTTTGAAGAAGTAACATGAATGTGCCCACTAACCATAGGTTAATGGTAAACATTATTTGTGTCCATCTTCTAAGATCAATGTGCCTTGAGCTTCTGTTTCCCATGATACTCTAGTGTATTAGTGTAAACAGAGTGGGATCAAACTATAGAACTTTATTCTTCCATAGTTCTTTGGGCTAGAAGCCCTAAATCTGGAGATACTGGGAAGGGAATCTATTTTATGTTTGTTTGTTTGGTGACTCTTGATAATCTCTAGAATGCCTGAGGTATTATGCTGTATCACTCTCACTATCTTGACATTGCCACCTGTTCTTCTAGCCACGTCTTCAATCCCTTATCTCTTCTAAAGGCTTTTGTTATTTGATTTAAGTCTCCCTAGAAAATTTATGATGATTTTATCTTAAATTTTTTAATTTTGTTATGTTTTGCAAAAGACCCCCTTTTCAAATTAGGTAATATCCACAGGTTTTCTAGGAAGTTAAATGTGAACCTATCTTTTGGAGGATTCAATCTGTAAATATATCAAATGGAGAAAATCTTGAATTTAAGATTCACAAGGACAAAACATATGTGTATGACTTACTCTATACCTTAATGCCTGGTATCTAAGAAAATTTTGATAAGTCTATTTTAACTTTATGATTGAAGACTGTTTGTTTCCAAGTATTATGAAGGAAATCAAATTTGGTTTTATTCAATTACTGAAATCCTGATAAAGTCCCTATAAAACAAACAGCAACAGAAGACTTAATGCTTAAAAATGGTGATTTAGATTGGCCAAAAGTCTGCTGGTAGTTTATGTTTGGCTGGATAGAGGCCAAGAGACAGCCGAGTCTTCATTCTGGGTTCTGATAGCATAAATTATCTCTTGTAGCTACTATAAAATGTTACCTTTCAGTGGCTGGTGAGATTTTTTTCTGATAAAGTGTCAGTGAAGAATGATGAATTATGTCCTTTTGGAAACATTCACCTGCAAAAGACCATAAATTTTTAAAAATGAAAACAATAAGAGCTCAATTTTAACCCCTGTGTTTTCCACAAAGAGACAGTGGCTAGGATCTGAGGAAAGCATCCATTCTTCAAATTTTCAGTTTCTGGTCTCCCAGAAATGCTCTGATTAGCTGATATTCATTCAGAAGTAAAGAGCTGCAGGGAAGCCCAGTGATTAGGACAGATAACATTGGAGAAATTGTCTGAATGACATTCTCTATGGCCTTCTGAGAGACACTTGACCGCTCTGTGTCTCAATTATTGGCAAATTGTGGACAGTGGTAACAACACTTGCTTACACTATGGGGGATGCTGTAAGAGCCAATTAACTGTAGTCAATGTCACAAGAGATTGAAGGATGGGCGCCATTAAGTAGTTACAAAGCATTATCACTATAGTGTGAGTGGTGAATGGAAAGTGGAGGTTTAGGGGGAAATTCATGAGTCTACCTTGCAACAGCTTCCTGACAAATTGCCAATAAAGCCTTCCTAATTTATCTCATTCTGCCAGTATGATGACTTGTCCCTAATAGTCTCTGCAGAAGACAAAGAGGAAGAGCAAAGAAGCCAAGTCACTTACAAAACGTTGACAGTATGAAAGCAGGTACTACACGTTTTTATTCCACTAAAGCTTAATCTTAACTATTGTAAATTATATTTAGAATATAGACTATAAAGGGTATATAGAGGGAGTTTCATGTGAAGTTCAGGAGAAGGGAGGTATATTTTTGAAGAGGTGCTTTATTAGTACCAGAAACTTAAGGTTTTCACTAGTGACCTGCAGGATTTAGATCGGTGCTTGTTACCTTGACAAATCCTACTGAGAAAGAAGATGACTGAAATGGGGATCATGGTTCTGGATATGCATTCTGGCAATGTGTAAAGCCTACTTGGGATTGAGTGGAAGAACTGCTTTAAGATTTGAAACTATTGACCAGTGAGATCACAGTAGGTAAAGACACTTGGCACCAGGCCTAAAGACCCGATACTCATGGTGAAAGAAGAGAACCAACTTCTGAAAGTTATCCACATGTCATGTGGTGTGTACATGACTACAGATACACAGACATGTGTACGTCCAAAGGAACATTGACAATGAATAAACAGATAAACGTAATAAAAAATATAAAAATTGAAATAAATATATAATCGCTTATAGACCTGCAAGTTTGGCAGTTTTCAGGAATAGCCTAGGGAGAAAGAAAGAATAGTTGTCTTTAAATCCAAGAAAATCAGCCAAACCCCACCTGGAGAAAGTGGCACTGAGCCAGCTTTGATGTGTTTGTTACCAGATCCTTTGGGTGAGAAAAAAGAGAGAGGAAAAAAATAATAGACTTGCATAAGAAAATTAAAAAAAAAATCTTTAAACACTGAAAGAACCAAGACTACTGGGAAAAGAACATCTGCTCCACAGGAATTTGATTCTGCCTGGTGACCAAGAAGGAGGTGTGAGGATTACAGTTAATATCCTTTAGACTGGAATAGCACAGAGCACTAAAATTATGTTGAAGATGATTGACAGAGAAGCAATAATTTAAGCCTGAGAGGAAAGGGACATTTTTCTCCAGGGAATGAGAAGAAAGACTTCTTATTACTTGACTTCCATTAATTTCTTCTGCCTTTTAGTCACTATCATCATTGTCCTCTAGTTATAGATGAATGCTGCATTAGAGACTTAGATATATTGGGAGCTTCTATACTTTCAAAAGATCAACCTCATGGGCATTCTAGAACAGCTCTTTGTAGATTGAAGAGAGTTGCTTGATGGTGGTTTTGGTCTACACCAAAGTTTCCCATGAGGGAGGGCATGTATACTGCTTATCAATTATTTCCTCTTCATGTTTAGTATAGTTCCTCATCACTGACTGCAACAATGATAACTATAGCTAACCTTTATTAAATTTCTGATGTCTGCCAGGATTTAGTTTAAGTTCTCCCTCCATCCCTACCTCTTCCCCTATCCCTCCCTCCTCACTCACTCTTTCTCATTCACTCACTCAAGCATTCATTTCTATCTATCTATCTATCTATCTATCTATCTATCTATCTATCTATCTATCTATCTATTTATCTATCTATGGGTAGTGGTGGCTGGGAATGCTGAAAGTTCCTCCAGGCGGGAAGTTAGGCATGGCAGCTCATGCCTAACTCATTAAAGGCTCATTAAAGGCCTTCTCCACGGTTCCTCATCGCTCAACCCCAGTGACACGAGAAAGTCCTTGGGTTTCCAAAACAGCTTTATTGGCATGATGGATGATGGCTGAATCTGGATGTGCACACACCCTCCTCTCCCCGTGAAACTCAGGGCAGACCTGAGTTAAATAGGGAGGGAGAGAAGGGGGAGGGGCTGAGGAAGAATGCTTAATTGGCTCCACCCTCTGGCCGTCAGGCATCTCATTAGTATGTAAATCTCTCTAGGCCCTGAGGCCTGTAGACCTCTACCTGTGCACTTTGGGCAGGGTTGCATTGCCCTGAATGTGACTGAACTGTGCAGGTCAATGGAGTTCCACACCACGTATTAGGAGCCTGGATTCTGGGAGTGTGGTGGAATAGATGCCCGTTTCTTACAGGCAATGGACACCTGTTGGGTCTCAGGCTTTCCAGCCAGTGCTTTAACCAAAACCAAGACCCTTTTTATGGCCCTACATCTATCAACTTATCTATCATCTATATCTATACTACCTATCTATCCTGCAAGCAATTCTAGGCAAGAGACATTTGTTTGATCTTTGTTTTATAATGAGAAAACAAAGGGAGTTATGCTAATAGATGTTCATTTTGGATTCCTGGTAGAAACCATTGCACTGAATTTCTAAGTCTCCAGCAACTGAGTTGCCTACTGTATTCATAGACAAGATTTCTGTATGGTTGTTGGTTTTTTATCCATTTTGTGGAAATTAAAATTATATACAAAATATTCTAAATTTATTCATACAGTTTAATGAGGTTCAAGAACTGTGGTTATTTCAGAACAATAAAAATAAAGTTTTTTTTTTTTTTAAGTCATCTTTAGTGTTTTCTACATGCCTTTTCACAGACTCACTTTCTCCTATGTCCCAAACACTAAACTATTTTATATGTCTAAACATTTCTTTCTTAACAAATAGAATTATATAACATTGTTGTGTTTTATCTGAGTATTATATACTTAGATTTATCCATTTTGAAATCTTAGTAGTTTGTTTCTCTCATTTGCTAATACTCTGTAATGTGGCTATACTATGAAGAGTTAGCCATTAAGCTCATGATGCATTTGTATGTTGTCTCTGTTTGTGCTCAGACTTTCATGTGAGCATTTCTCATGGAGAAGTTGTACTTACACAGGAAGCACTTTCGAGTCCTAGTCTAGTCATTCCATCCAGTGCTCCTGTTATCTATGTGTTAGCTTTCAAGTCTCTCTCTATCTTAGCCCAGACAGTCCGATTAGTCTTAGATGTTCACTAGATGTACTGTGTAGTGCTTATGTGGTAGTAACTCATTATAACCTCATTTGCATTCTTTGATGAATGACTCAGGACATCTTTTGTTTGTGTTTACTATCCATTTGAATAATTTGAATGTCTTCTTGGGAAATCGATGTCCAGTGTTTCGGTGTTCTTTGATTGTCCTATTTGTTTATCATTGTTAAACCTGCTTACGGGTTTTGTGTATTACCCCACGGTTACTGAGACTACATTATTCCTGCCCTTTGTATTTATGTGCCTAATTTGAGCCGATTTCTGTTGCTCTATCTTCTGTTTGATCCCTTTTCATAAAGGTTTTTTGTTTGTTTGTTTGCTTGCTTGCTTGCTTTGTTTTTAAACAGGGTTTCTGTGTATAATCCTGGCTGTCCTATCTGGCTGGCTTCAAAGAGATTTGCCTGCCTCCGCCTCCAGAGTGCTGGAATTAAAGGAGCATGCTACCACTCTGCCATTGCCTGACTTGTTTCTGAGAGTTTTTTTTTTTTTTTTTCTCATAAAAATGTAATGTAAATTTCTAATATAGAGGATATCTGGTAGGTGATCCCTGTGAAGGGTCTTTTGACCCCAGTTTGAGAACCATTGTTTTAGATCATAGTAACTGTCACTGTGTTCTCTTTTCTATGAGTTCAATTTACATTTAGACTCAACACATAAAAGAGATCATAAGTATGTGCTTTGTGCCTGGCTGCTTAATTTGTTTTACTTTGCATAATGCTTTTCAAATCCTCTTCATGACTGAGTAGTAACCATGCGCCCTTTGTTTGTGTGTGTGTCTCTGTGTGTTTGTGTGTGAGTGTGTGTGTGTGTGTGTGTGTGTGTGTGTGTGTGTGTACATATATCATACTTTTCTTTCATTCATCTGTCAGTAGACATTTAGGTATTTCTGTCTTATAGACAATTCTGCAATAAATGTGAGAGGCGAGCGGACAGACAACTTCTTAATACATAGATAAAACTTATTTCTTTCCTTAAAATATAAATCTGGATAAGATTGATACATCCCATAAAAATTTTATTTTTAATTTTTGAGGAACCTCAGTACATCTATGTATGCTGACTTCATCGGACTGGTTTCTCACCAACATTGTACAATGTCTCTGTTTTCTCTACAGCCTCAATAATCCTTGCTACTATTAAAAAAAATTAAACATTAATACTTGGTATGAAATCATTTGTTTTGTGGTTTTAGTTATATTTTGCATGTGATAGATGAAATTCTGTTCTTCTCTGGCATGTTTATGTCTTCTTCAAACAAAATATCTACTTATATTCTCAGTCTACTTTAAAGTTGTATTTGTTTCCGTCATTCAATTCTGAGAGTTCCTTATTTATTTTTGGCATTGGTCAATTGTCAATTGCATGGTTTGCAATTACTTTTTCCCATTGCCTGGGCTGACTCTTCACACTGTTACCTGTTTCCTTTGCTGTGTTGAAGCATCCTAGTGTGATGCAGTGAAACCTCTACCTGTGTTGACTATGCTTATGATATCATGTTTCCCCTCAAAATAGTCATTGTCAATACTGGCTTCCCAGAGGATTTTCCTCATATTTTCTTCTTCTATAAGTTTTTAAGAACGTTTGGTCTTATGTTTAAGTAGTTCATTCCCTTTAAATTGTTTGTGTGTAAGCTGTAAAAATGCGGATCAAATTCAATATATTTCTTATGGATATACAATTTTTCTAAGCAATTTTTATTAAACAGACTATTCTTCCCCATGGGATACTCTTGGCATCTTTGTTAAAGATTATCTGGCCACGGGTTTCTTCTAAACTATGCTTTGTTCTACAAGTCTATGTGTCTTTTTTCTGCCAGTGTTCTATGTCTTGGTACGCTATGGCTTTATAATAGAATTTAGAGTCAGGAAGTGTGAGGCCCACAGCTTCCTTCTTCTTACACAACATTAAATGGGCTGTTCTTTGTCTTTCTTGTTTCTTACAGACTTTAAGTTTCAGGAATTTTTTCTAATGTTGTGGAAATGCTACTGGAATTTTGATGATGTTGCATTGAATCTGTAGATTGCTTTGAGTGGTCTGGATTACTCAGTACTGAATTGAGTAATTATGTTCTTTTCTCTCATAACCGCTCATCTGTGCCCACCATCATTAGTAGTAGGCAAGAAAACAGTGAGCCTCCCAGCAGCATCCTGCATGCCCAGGAAAGCCCTATGTTCATCCACTAAACTCTCACCTTTCCCTGTGGGAAACTGAGTGGGAATTTCCCGATACTGAGTCTGCCATGGTATGGACATTAGCAAGCAGCCAGTATGGCATTGTCACTAAAGACTATTGGCATCTGTCAACATTTTCCTCAGCTATGTTTCATCCAGATTAATGGATTAATTTGTGATTCTCCCAAGCTCATTCTCATGCCACTATATTCAAGCCTGGTCTCACGACGCTCCTCTGGTTTGTGCAGCTTAACATTTAGTCAAGTTAACAGTGAAAATCACTGTAGCCCTTTACAGTTATTTTCTTCTGTGACTTGTTTGGTTCTGGTTCCTTTTGCTAAACCTTTTAGCTACCTAAGTTTTTCCAAGTTTTGGTCTCTGTTATGTAAGCTGAGCAAGATGACCACTGTATATCTTAAACACCACTACTCCTGTGCTTTAGCCATTCTGGGCATCTTAGTTAGGCTTTCCATTGCTGGAAAGAGACACCATGACCAAGGCAACTCTACAGAGGACAGAATTTAACTGGGACTAGCTTAGAGTCAGAGGTTCAGTCCATTATCATTAAGGCGGAAAGTATGGCATTGTCCAGGCAAGCATGGTGCTGGAGAAGGAGCTGAGAGTTCTGCATCTTGATTTGGAAGGCAGCTAGGAGAAAACTGTCTTGAGGTAGCTAGACCAGGGTTCTCAAAGTCCACCCCCACAAAGACACACTTCCTTCTACAAGGACAAATCTAATCCACAACAAAGCCACACCTAACAGTGTCATTTCCTGGGCCAAGCATATTCAACCCACCACAGTCGGCCATTTAGATGTGCTATACAACAAGAGACACTTTTGGAACTTCTGTTTTTGAGCTTCTTTCTCAACTGGGCAGTGATTTTTCTGGTCATAAAAAATGACTATTGTCTTATTTCTTGCCAAAAGAGAGCATAAAATTAAAAGCTTGGAGATCTTTGTATCATAATTTTTCTATTTCATTCCAGATAAATTAGATATCTCCACAAGTGTTCTCAGAATGAGGATGGGATGGAAACAGGATTTGTTCTTGTCAATAGCAACAGTCAAACGTCATGGACTTGTCTAATCTTTATAGTCATTGCCTCTTTTAATGTTTAGTGTACATTTAAATCTAAACAGATTCCCTGACTAAAAGTCTCCAACACTTTTATCTTTACTAGTCTACAAAGAAAAGTGAAAATTATAAAATTTCCTTAAGTTGGCTATCCTTTGTTTTTATGGTAAATACAGAGAAATATCCACGTACCTAGTCTAACCCTCGGCTTTGCTGTCATCTGAGTCTGCCTCCCATCTGAAAACTTAATGCTAAACAGAAAAACATGAAAGTGTGAGTCTGTGGATAGAAGCATTAAGGCATCTAGTGGATGACTTCACGGATTGGGAAGGGAGTGAAGGAATGAACTCGGTCTCTCTCACCCTTCTGTTATCTGCCACAATGTTCTTTTCTTTCTGCCATATCTGTTACACCATGTGAGATACTGCCATCTGTGAAGGACAAAGCTTTACAAGACACCTGCTGGCAACTTGACCTTGGATTTTCCAGTCTTCAGAATGCTCAGAAATAAATTCACATTCTTTAGGAATTGCCAGGTCTCATATATTTTGTTACAGAAGAACAAATAAAGACATCCTTTCAGTCCATATTTGTCTTTGAGAGCATTTTAGAGGGCAAGGTATGAAACTCGGCAGGGAGTGAATTCTCAACTTGAACTTTAACTTTATGTATCTTGGATTTTTATTATTTATAAGAGAAGAAAGTCTTGTCAAATGTTTGGAATATTTTGAAGACTCCTTGGAGAAATGTCAGTGCTGACTACAATATCTAGACAGGGCGTTCTTAAAGCTTGACACTAAAACCTGCACAGTCTCTTCACTGTACTTCATCTGTAAGGAAAACTCACTCTGCCCTGGAATTAAGCAGCTTTGAATAGTAGGAGAAAATTTCTTATGAGTCAGTAGACTGGGTAAAGAAAGCTACTTTCACTTATGGAAATGGGCATCAATCAATGTCTTGAATCAAAAATATCTGAAAAAGGACAAATCTCCAGCTCCTGCTCATATCTATCTCCCCTTGCCCTTCAATGCTGGTGTATCTGGGTCTCAGACTACTGGACACAGAGTCAGACTCACATTGGCACGTCAGTACTCTGTCATTTGGAAGAAGCCACTGGATTTTCTGGTTCACCATTTTATAGATGACAGGCTGTAGGGCTTCTCAGCTTCTGTGGCTTCTTAAACCAATGCCCACAATAAATCCTGTCATATGTATGTGTGTATGTATGTATGTATGTATGTATGTATGTATATGTGTATGTATGCATGTATGTATGTATGTATGTATCTTCCCATCCACCTATATCTATACCTACTTCTATATCATCTATCTATCTATCCATCCATCCATCTATATCTATACCTACTTCTATATCATCATCTATAGCTATCTATCTATCTATCTATCTATCTATCTATCTATCTATCTACATATATCATCTATAGCCATCTATATCTATATATTGTGAGTTATGTTTCTCTGGCTAATGTATTGGATGAAGATGGACTGAAAAACAAGATTATTTTCCTTGATCTAGAAGAATGTGTGGAATACTGACCAGTTATTGATGAGGTCCACAAATTTATTTATTTATTTATTTACCATTTTGACATTTGTAGAGTTCTGATGGTGCAGACTCATGTTTTCTAATACACTTCAGGCACCTTGAGTTTAGATTCTCCAATATACCTTATGCCTCAACCAACAATGCACAAAGGCCAGCATTTATAAACATTTATGAGTACAGGAAGGAACTAAATAACAGCAAGTGGCATGTGTTTGTGTGCATGGCAATCGGGAAGCTCAGTTTAGGGATTCATCTAACTTTCTAACCACTTTTCCCAACCCCATTTTCCAGTTCCCTAATTTGACAGAGGCACCCTTGATGCTTACAGGACACACTGAGGCATTGCCACCCTTAGATCTGAGGTTCAAAATGCCACTTGTGTCAGTTGACTGTGACCTGCAGTCTGGCTCTGGTGTGTGCTCTTCTCTTAGTCCATTGGAAGCTCATACACAACAAGGCCCCTGCTTTCACTCTGCTATTAGCCTGGTCTCAACCTTATTCCTTCCTCCTGTTACATCAGTCCAAGCATTGATGCCTTATCAGGCTCCTCTAGAAAGCGCTGCTAAAGGAGGCCAGCCCCAGGAGTACCGCGTCACATCTTCAAAGGGTTCTGACAAAGCAAGAATGTGAAGACTGGGCCACTTTGATCCTGTAAAATAGATCTTAAGTGTGACTGCTTGGAATCTTTCCCTGGAGGTCCCGCACGGCTGGGTGCCTATGGAAGAGTGAAGAAAGGGGGCTGTGAATACAAGTGAAATAAGAGCCACATCAGAACTCTTAACTCCTCCTCCAGCTTTCTAGCTTTCTCCCCTCCCGGACAAGGTGTGAAAAATATCTAAGAAAATTCCTCTACCCCTGCAAGGCAGGCATCTGAAAGTTCCTAGAACCCTAACCTGAATCTCAGGTATTATTGGCACATTTTTTAATTTGTCCTCGGGGATGTATATAATTAAAGGTTATGAAATTTGGGCAATTATCCGGGCTCTTTCTTCCTAATGGCAGACAGCAAATATTAAAACGGCGCTCGGCATTCACTGCTGCCAGCAACAGCAATGTTCTTTTTCGCAAGGATCACATTCTTTCATGCCACACTTAATTGGGAATGAAAAAGGCCTTTCATGCTCCTGTTCACGTGTGTGTGTGTGTGTGTGTGTGTGTGTGTGTGTGTGTGTGTGTGTGTTTTCACCTCCCTTTCTGTTTCTCGAGGGAGGCCTGTGAGTCGCACAGTCTAATTCTGTGTCCGCCATTGCTTCGGTGTTGGCTACCTCTTTTCTATGACTTAGCATACCCAGGTCTTCCATCCAAGGAAGTGTGTCGATAAGCAGGCCTGTTCTGGGTCCTTTTGGTTTTGCTTTCAGAGAGATCCTTTGAGAAGTCTGGCTTTGGAAGTTTATTTTTAGAGAGTGTGAGACGCAGACTTCATCACACCTTGTAGATCCTACTGGATTCTGCAGCGAGGCTCTGCTCCCACCCTCCTCAAGGACAGCCCTAGAGCACCAGCAAGCTCGTAAGCTGTTTCTAAACCACACGAGGAAGACTCTAACTCTCTCACCACCTGGCCCCAGTGGGTTTTCTCTAACTCATCAAAGGTGAGTGACTGCTGTAAACAACCAGACCAATATCTATTTGTAGCCATTTTTTTATTAAGCTGAAGATGGCTTAATAAACAATGACACTTCTGTCATTCTATTGTCCTCAGTTTCCCTGGTGGGAAGGGATAGGGTGTCTCTCTTTTACAGATAAGGCCAAGGACACTCAGAGTCTGAAAGGACCACACAGTAAGGGATGTGAGCTGAGAGTCAAGCGCAGTGACTTGAATGGAATGTGTATGCTCTGTCAACCATAAGATGACAGACTGCAGCAGCTGACATTTCCAGTAATGATCCAGAAGGGATTTTTTTTTCTCCTTATTAAGCATAGCAGGGTTAAAACTTACTCATCTTGACTCAGATGTGCCAGATGAATGGTTATTTTTTTTTTCTTTTTAATATAGCAGGTTTCATCCTGCTCTGAGATTCTCCTTTCTGACTGTGATAATGGGATGTGCTCATGGGGGTCTGTGGATGCTGCAGAGTGTGATGTGGAAGAGAACAGTGAATAAAAGTAACTTCACCTCTTTTTACGTAAGATTCTCTGGTGACTATATACACAGGCGTGCACACATACATACACACATACATACATACATACATACATACATATATACATACATGTGGTATGTATGATAATGTACCGACGATCTCTGTTGAACGATCAGCTTTCCAGGTGAAGCAGGATCTTCTGTTTGTAGCTTCTTCCAATTTCCATGGTACAAATGCACTCCTCGTGGCTTAGTTTGGTCAACAACATAACACATAACATTACTGAATGTGGAGTCAAGATAAGATGCATAAAATACTCTTTTCCTGGCACTATACAGTAGCCCCATCAGCATTCGGACACACATAAAAATGAAGCTACATAGCAGGCTGGTAATATTTACCTGTCGGGCCTGACGTGAGGTCTAAACTCCATTCAACCTTTACCCTTACTCAGGTGGTGGGTGTGATAAACAGGCCCACAGGCCATAGAGAGATTTACATGCTAATGAGGTACCTGAAGACCAGAGGGTGGAGCCAACTAAGCATTCCTCCCTAGCCCCTCCCCCCTCTCCCCTCCCTATTTAACTCAGGCCCAGCCTGGGTGTTTTGGGGTGTGCATCCAGATCCATCCACCATCCACCATGCCAATAAACCAATTTTGGAAACCCAAGGACTTCCTCGTGTGTTGGGGCCGCGCCGTGAGGAACCGTGGAGAGGCTTTTAGTTAATGAGCAGCCAGGTCTAACTTCCAGTTGGAGGAAAGCAGAGCATTCCGTTCCCAGCAGACTACCCACAGCATGCCGGGAGGAACCCTGGGTTCCCCAGCCGTATTTTTTTCCCACATATACCCAGGGGGTTGTACTTGTGTGCTGGTATGATCCAAAAATCTTCAGTTTGGCAGAGGGATATCATCATCCATGGGCAGTGGTATTCCTTAAGCTCCTCTGTAGACTCCTCTAAGTAGTCCCCAGTCCTTTGTGCTGCCTGATCCTCTATCAGTGTCCTCAAAATGTCAGTAGATCAAGTTTAACTTTACACTGGCTTCCATCACAGACAACTGGGTGTCCTGTCATCATCTCACACGCTTTAAAGGGCTGACTTTCTACAGCCTCATTTCCCACTCTCTTGTTCACCAGCTCTTTCTCATTCATCATTTTATGAGCCACAGTTCGTGAGTCTTCCTTAGACTTCCTCTAAACCATTGCCCTTCTGTATCCTATAGGTATGGCACCATCTGGATTGTAAGGTTATTCTGAAAGGATCTTACTATCTCCAAATTCAAGTACATGGAATGCAAGCCATTCAGCTTCAAAATCCATGGATTTCTGTTAATTGTATTCCAGAATTCAAACTCCAATACCAAAACTATCAGGAAAATAAAAGTGAAACCATGTATATTTGACATCTTACCTTAATTCCTCCCCAAGTCTCAACATCCTTCCATGATACACATCCCTCTTGTGTCATATTTTGGTTCCTGGCCTGTTCCTTGCTTTTTCTGCTGGCAATTCTCCACTGCCTGTGAATACTCATTCTGAACTTTTCAGGGTTTAAACTGAAGTGTGTGTGTGTTTGTTTGTTTGTTTGTTTTTCTGAAATGGCAGAGCACTTTCTTTTAAACTACGAGTTTTGTATTAATTTCATGCTGGAACATACAACCTAGTAATTGACTTCTAAACGGTACTGTCTTTCTCTGACTGGATCGATGTTATCGTTTTAACGGGAATGAATGCATAGGGCAGCACATTTTGCGAGGGTCAGAAATCTATCCACTTCACATTCCTACTGATATTTTTCCCTCTAAATTAATCTCGATGAAAGCAGGTCACAACTAATCATTCCTTCCCAACATTTTCCTTCCTCTGATTTTTAAAAATTTAATTAAAATATAATTACATAATTCTACCCTTTCTTTCTTTCAACATGCCCCATGTCTTCCTTTTCCCTCCCTCTCCAATTCAAGGCCTATTATTATTGTTGTTCTTGTTGTTGTTCTTGTTATTATTAATTATATAGGTACATAAATGTATAACTACAACCTATTGAATCTGTTATTATTTCTATATGTATGATTTGAGGGCTAACTACCTGGCATTGGAAAGTGAACTAGGGATATCATGCCTGGGGAGACAAATCTTTCCTCTCCCAGAAGTCATTAGTTGCCTTTAGTTCTTTGTGTAAAGGTGGAGCTTCCATGAAATGACCCCCTTCCATGTGAGCATGTCTCTTGATGATGTCATTGTCCAGGTCTTGTATAGGTTACTTTGCTGCTGGGTTATCATGGTGTAGCTTCCCTGTCATTTTTAGGAGACACAGTCTCATATAATTTTTCCACCCTTTCTTCTGTGATGTTCCCCAAGCCTTAGGTACAGAATGTGTTTCAGATAGATGAACTGGGGTTGGGCACCCTATGATCAGCTCATCTCTGTATTTTGACCAGCTGTGTTTTTCAATAATAGTCTCCATCTGCTGAAAAGAAAGTAATACTAAAGAAGGGTGAGAACTACAAGTGACTGTGGCTTCACATATTAGTTATGGGAGTCTGATATATAAGGGCTGTATATGCTCTCCTCTAAGACCCTCAACCTCACTAACTCCTGGTAATTTACAGGATAAAAGTCATACCTAGTACTGGAAATCAGCCATTTCGAGGGTTTTGGTTTTTTTTTTTTTTTTTTTTGAGAAAGTAGAGACACTAATAATTATTATAAAGTGATCAAGTGTGGTTTAATTGCATGTGAGGTACTGGGAGTGCAGAATTGACAAGAGGAAGGCTTTACTGATTCAAAATTCACATTATAAATTTTCATTCTGTCTTAGTCAAGGTTTCCATTGCTGTAAACAGACACCACGACCAAGGCAACTCTTGTTCAGGACAACATTTAATTGGGGCTGGCCTACAGGTTCAGAGGTTCAGTCCATTATCATCAAGGTAGGAAGCATGGCAGTGTCCAGGTAGGCATGGTGCTGGAGGAGCTGAGAGTTGTACATCTTGTTCCAAAGGTGAACAGAAGAAGAGTGGCTTCCAGGCAGCTAGGAAGAAGACCTCTCAAAGCCCACCCCCACAGCGGTGCACTTTCTCCAACAAGGCCACATCTTCAAATAGTGCCACTCCCTGGCCAAGCATATACAAACCTCCATAGATTCTAAGTGTTCTGGGTAGCAGTGATGAGTGACTGGATCCTACAGCAAAGAGAAGTGCACCTAAACACCAGCATCCCTCAGGTACCTGGATCTTAGAACCAGAGCCCCATCTGGGTACCCAAAGCCCTGCCTTTATAACCCTTCCTGTCTTCTCTGAATGATTTATTGGCATGAGAATCTAGACCACAAAACTCTTTCCTACTGCATCTCTATAATGTTGAATCTTAAAGAGTTAGGGTATGTCTCTTGTTACACCATAACCGAAGCACCTTATAAGAGAAAGCATGTAATTGGGAATTTACTTACTCAGTACAGATTCAGAGCAGCAGTCCACAACTATCATAGTGAGCAGCAGGATGGCAGGCAGGCATGTAAGCTGAGAGTTTACATGTAGTTCATAAGCATGCAGGAGAGAGGGAGGAGAGAGGGAGAGAGAGAGAGAGAGAGAGAGAGAGAGAGAGAGAGAAGGGGAGGGGGAGAGGGAGGGGAGGGGGAGGGAAAGGAAAGAGGAAGGGGGAGGGAGAGGGGGATGGAGAAGGAGAGAGGGAGGAAGAGAGGGACGGAGAGGGAGAGGGAGAAGGAGAGGGAGAGGGACAGGGAGAGGGACAGGGACAGGGACAGGGACAGGGAGAGGGACAGGGACAGGGACAGGGAGAGGGAGAAGGAGGAGAGGGAGGAGAGGGAGGAGAATGACTGAGTTTGACACAGGCTTTGAAACCTCAACATCCCAGTGACACAATAATTTCTCCAACAAGGCCACACATCCCAATTCTTTCCTAAATAGTCCACACAACTGGGAGCCAAGCATTCAAATGCATGAGCTCCTGGCATCCATTGTCACTAAAACCACCAGAGTACTTTATCAAAAGCAATTGAACAGGTCACTCAACATACAACCTGAGCTAGTCAGAATAGAAAGCTGATCATGCCATCACATGCATTTGTGTTAATACTCTCGCTAAAATAGTTCTCCAGAAGTTAAAATCGAATCCTCCATCAAAACACAAGAATTTTCAAGTGTGGATGTGTTTAAATAATTTTCTACTAGTTGGAATAAACTCAGGAGAAAAATCTCTAGTGGAGCTTGACAGGTCCTGTCTTTCTTCAATAATGTCGGTAGGGGGAGCTCGTGCTTCGTCCTGGAATCTGGAGCCAGCCTCCCAGCAAATACAGATAGCTTTTAAGTGAGGAAGAGATCTTAAGAGAAGTTTTGGGTGTGAGGAAATAAAAAGGAGAAGAAAGAAGAAAAGAATAACAATTCTGAATTTATATTTTTTATCAAATATTATCACTTTGGTTCATCATGCTTTAAAGAATGGAAAATGTGTGCTGTCTATAACAAACTATCAAATTTGCCAGCATGCTCCGCCCTCAGAATACCTTTTCTGGGTGTGAAACTACCTCTCCTGAGTAGCATGGTTTGTAACAAAGGTACAGATTTTCTCTTATGTAGGAGAAGCTGGCTTCTCTGACATTTACCAGTGAAGGTGTGGATGCTGACCTGATACCTTTAATCAAACGTGTCTGTAGAGAAAAGGTACGTGACCAGGAGACACAGCAGAGCTGGCTGTGGAGGTTTTGCTGGTGAAAAGGAGATGGAGGGCCTTTCTCGGGCCCGTCTGTGGAAGTGAAGCACACTGCAGTGCGCTAGATTGTTGAAAGTATGTGGACTCGTGTACATTTGTGTGCATGCAAGTTTGGGTACATGTGCATATACTCATATGCATGTGCCTTTTACATATCTGTGTTCTGATCCAATAAATGAGGCCAGCTGGAAATCCATAATAGAAACTCAGCCCTTTGGACCATCTCTAGATGCCCCTACCCCATTCTCACCTCTAAAAAGCGCCAGCTCACCTCAAACGTGAGAAAAATTTTTGAGAGGAAAAGCCGTCATTGTTTCTTCCTAGATATCTTGAAGTAAAAAGAATGAAAGTTTTCCATGAAAATGGCTTGCTGTGAGATTCTTCTCTGGAAAGTGATCGGTTGATATTTAATACTTAACTAGAATTGAAATTAGAACAGAATTGCTCATATTTTTCTTCATTTCTGAAGTTCATTTTTAAATAGTCTGCTCACTTAATGTATCTTTTATTTTTGGCAAAAGAATATAGAAAAACCCTGCATATTCTTCCTTCTCAGAGCAATTCGGCCAATGATGAATGATCCATGTAAACAAATGTGCTTGTGGGAACAGTGTAATATGTACAAGGGAGAACAAGAAGGCTAAATAGTATCGGTGAGGAAGGGCTCACATTTATGCAGTATTTAGGCAACAAATAGTTTTAATAAAACTTTTAATAATAAAGTTTAAAATACAGTTTAAAAGGATGATGATTAAAAAGAGGTCTTTACTGTTTTGGTTTTTTAATTGCATTTTGCTTTTTGTTAGTTTTGTTTGCCTGCTGTGCATCTCGGCACCTCAGACCCGACCCGGTGTAGGTTAACTGTTGGACAGTGATGCCATCTTGTGGTCAGACTAGAAATTAACTTTAAATATTAAAGAGCAAACAAAATAGCCAATATTTGAAAGTTCCGGAGTTAACAAAAGTATAGAAGAACCGTTAAGTTTGGGTCTCTCTCTCTCCTAACCACAGGACTCTCTAATTCAGAGCTTCCTACCAGATGCACTTGAAACCGGCACACTGACACGGTGAGCTCAACCTATCACATACTCGGACTACTATAGCATTCCCTATTTTCGGTTAGAATTCAAGTTTCTCTGAGGAGGTGACATCACAGACTCTTAGTGTCACGTTCCTTCAAGTACTGAGTGAAGCTGTCATATTTTGGCAGTTGCTGACAAGAGGAAAAGATTCCCAGGAGTTTGGGAAGGAGAGTCCATCATATTTGACCCTGGATGGAGATGAGTGAGAAAATGGCATTTGGGGCAGCTTAATTTTCTCAAATTGAATCCATCAAGAAATCTTTGAAATACTACCTCTTCAGATACTGTAGGGGGCGCTATTGCTTCGTGGTCCTCTTCCGTTGGCCTCTTTCGGGTGCTTCTGCCTTTTTTTTTTTTTTTCTTCTTTTTATATCTGAAAGTTCTTTGTGAACAAATATTGCAGACTTGGTCTTATTAGGGTGTGTTTCGCAGGTGTGTTTACCTAGTGCTATGATACTTACTATCCTATTCTAGACTGGCTTTCTAGAATTGGATTCCCTCCTTCAGGAAGCGAATTATACTCAGAACTCTTTGGAGAATGTATCCTTTCCTTGTGCACGATGCGGGTATATCTTTCTGATTTGTTCTTTGCATTGTAAGTGAATGAATTTGAAGTTAGATGACTTGTCTTTGATCAGTAAATAACGGTTTTCATTATAACTCCAAATAAAAAGAGATAAATCAATGTTTATTGTCATTTAAGATGTATTATGGAGAATACAAATGCACCTTGTCGTTTTGGAAAGCTGAGAGAGACTGATGCACTGGAGATGACTCAGGGTCAGATGAAACTCATTAGAATCCCAGCTCAGCTACTCACCAGCTGCATACATCTGAATAAATTATAAAATAATGTGAATTTTGGTCTGTAAAACTAGAGCAATATTCCAATCACGGAAGGCCTCTGTGATGATTAGAGGTGATGATGTGAATGAAATATTTGCCAGTTCTTTATTAGTAGGAGAAAATAAATCCTCTTCAGCTTTTGGTTGCTCATTGGCGTGTTGGTTCCTAACACATCGGGATCCTAAAGGAAGCTCAGACACCCTTTATCTCCTGTGAGAATCATCACAGAAAACAAATGGCATTTACTGTTGGCTCAAGTTGTGGAAATCGTTTTGCTTTCAGTATACGGGATGGGAAATTGGTCTACAGATTTGATGTAATTCCCATCAAATTCCCGATAACATTCTTAACAGGACCGAATCCTAAAATTGATATAGAGGCACAAAATATCATGAGTAACTAAAGCAACCCTCAACAGAAAGCAATACTGGAGTGACTACAATACACGCACTCAAAGCGTGTTGCAGAGCCATAGTAACAAAGACAGCAAGGTACTGGCACAGAGACAAACAGGTGCTGTGCTGCAGTGAAATAAAATGGAAGAACAGGAAGTAAGCCACAGCTACACCCACCTCAGTTTGAAAAGGGTGTCAAAAGCACACATCACATAAAGGACAACTTCGTTATTCAGTGCTCTGGAAAAACTGGATTTTACTGGATTTCACATGAGAAGAATAGAACTAAGCCATTTCTCACACACAGCACAAAACAAAAACAAACAAAACCCCAAAAACAAAACAACAGCCAAACTCAAAAAATAGACTAAAGAGCTGAACCCAGGACTTGCAACTTTGAAACTGCAAGAAGAAAATACTGGTGAAATAATTCCAAGCAAGGGCCCAGGCAAATACTCTCTAAAGAGGAGTGCTACAGTATAGGGAGTAACTCCAAGAACTGACAAATGGGTTTATAGGAAATTAAGAAGATTCCACACAGCAAAGTAAGCCATTGCTCAAGTGGAGAATGAGCCTATATCTTTTCCAACTCCACATCAAATGTGGTATTAACATCCAGGGTTTATAAAAAACTGTAAAAATATGTATACCAAACCCCACATCATCCAGACTCCTGTCTGATGCTTAAAAGACAGAATGGAATGAGCAGAAATCTAATTTTTATGTGGATTCTTTACTGTTTATTTTGGAATTGCTGGTAAAAGCTGGCATGGCTGTTTCATAATGTAGACTTTTAAACAAATGCCTGGTCACTGTTGAGTACTTAAACTTGAGGCTATGTTTACCAGCTACTCATTTCCCAGCACTCCTCCACGCTAACCCTTCCCCCACTTCAGCTCTAGGCTACTACGGTCTCAGCAAATTTTTAATAGGTTCAAATCCTAGAAGAACACCATCCCCATATTTTAGGGGCCCTCGAAGGCTGCATACAAGCTCCTCCAGTAATCTTCTCAAAAGGCAAGCAAGCTGCTGTCTGGTTCGTGCAGCACCAAAAGCTTCAGTAACACAGACAATATGGCCACACATTCATTTTGTGTCGCTTGAGCCTTTTTTTTTTTTTTGGAATCTAGACTGGTATTAACCACCTAGCAGATGGCAAGAGATTCAACTGACGATGGGCTATTGGTATTAACTTCAAGTTGCAGAAATAGTAAGATAATCAATGAAAACTCATTAACAGGGAAATACTTGCCTGTTTAAAATAGAAAGTAATAATATAATTTGTGTCACTGTTGGTCAAATTGGGTGTGCACTTACACACCAGCGTGAGCGTGCACAGATGCACCAGATGGGAATGGGAGGGGAAGTAAGTCTCCTGAAAGATTTCGGGCAACTCTAAGACTTATTAGTTTTTAATGGTTCATAGGTGCAAACCTCAAAACATGGAGACTAAAAGGTCCCAGTGCTTTTACAGAAACAAGATTGGATCAGCTCTCTGAGTTCAATAGAATCTTCATTAGAGGGATTTTGGTTGTTGATTTTTGGTTTTGTTTTTCTTTGTTTTGCTTTTTGTTTTTTTTTTTTTAACTTTTAGTAAGCACTATCAGCAGAATCTGTTTATCTCTTTGTGTGTTTTAATATATTAGAGTAACCGTGGTCTATTAAAAAAGAATTCGGCAATGTTCCTTCTGTTTCTGTTTTGTAGAATAATTTGAAAAGTATTGGGGTTAACTTGTCTTTTAAAGTTTGGTAGAATTCTGCACTAAAACCATCTGGCCCTGGGCTTTTTATGGTTGGGAGACTTTTAATTACTACTTCTATTTCACTTGGAGCTACAGACTTGTTTAAATTGCTTATCTGATCTTGCCTTGACTTTGGTATATATTGAGAAAATTACCCATTTCCTTTAGATCTTCCAATTTGGCATGACCTTATCATTCTCTGAATATCCTCACTGTCTCTTAAGTCCTCCTTTCATCTCTAATTTTGTTAATGTAGATATTCTCTGTCTGCCTCTTAATTACTTTGGATAAGGGTTTGTGAATCTTATTTTTTTTTTAAAGAATCACCTTTTTATTCAATTAATTCTTTGTATTATATTGATCTCTGAGCATTTGACATTGCTCCATCCAGAAACTTATGCTCTCTAGATAACGTTTGTACTAATTCTCAAACCCTTCCTCTATCACTGTTGGGTTTGAGTTTGTTAAGTATTTCCTTTTTCTATTTTTTTATTGTTTCTAATTTTCTAATTCTGAGTCTAAATGTTTTAATCCAGTTGATTTCCTTTCCCCCCTGTTAAGAAGTAGTTCACAGTCAACCTAGACGTTAAGTAAAAATATGTTTCGAAAATACTCTACATGACTTCTCTCTTGGGAAGGCATCGTGTTCATGACTAAATCTAAGCCCAGTTAAAATCAGGAATTTTTTTTTTTGAAAGCCTAACAATTTTATTATATCTTACTAGGCTTTGCCCACTTCTGTTATTAAAATAAAATGTAAAAATACAAAATGATGAAGACACAAAGAAGAGTTACAATTCGAGATTCTCTTTTGGTGATGGAAAAAGAATGGAAGATTCATGCTCCATGGAAGTTAGGGATCTCTGGGAGCAGTTTCACTGAAGCCATCTATAAATTTGAGGGTGAATTTCCTCTTCCGTTTTTCTTTTTGGATGCAGCTCCACATTTTTATATGATAAAACTTTTGAAAACAATTATTTATTCTTATATTTGTACTTACGAGCGTAACGTTTAACAGCTGAGCCATCTCTCCAGCTCAATTTTTTATTCTTTAAGATTTTACTTTAATATATAATATATTAACTTTTTATTAATTCTTTGTGAATTTCAGATCATGTATCCCAATCCCCTTCATATCTCCCTCGGCAAGTACCCACCTACCCTTGCAACCTCCTGCACAACTGAGGGAAAAAATCTCATTCAAGCTGTAGTGTGTCACAGTCTGCCCTCTGTGTTCCCTTTTCTCCACACTTCTTTGCTCGCAAATGTTCATTGTAATGACTATTGGTTCTGGTTTGAGGCCTCTGATTTCTGCTACACTGTCAATACTGAAACCTCACTGGGACTTCTCTTAGATATCCTGTTGTGTCATGGATATCCTATAATTTTTGATCTGTAGGACCAGCCTTTTTACACACTCCAGCAGTTCACTGATGGGGTGAACGATGAGTTGGACCAATTCAAAGCCCTGGATATGAACCTGAGCGGTATCTAAGCTAGTCAACCTGCCTGCTCTCCTTCTCTCATGCCTTTGGGAATGATTCACCTGCAACCTACGAAACCAGGGCCAGCTCTACTCTGCTGCCCAGGCAAAGTTCAGGGCCCATTCTTCCGAGTGCTGCAGGTGGTGAGAAGCAGCCAGTTCTCCTGCTCGCATGTGTCCAGGGCCAGTTCTCCTATGATGACCAGGGGAGGAATAGGGCCGGTTCTATACAGCCCTCAGGTAACAAAATGTCCCCGGGCAGCAGCCCAAACCAGGGACTTTCTCCTAATCTTTGATAGCAACAGACGCCTGCTGCTGCAGGGCCACAGATCCAAACACGGCCCCTGGTAGTAGCACAGGCCAGGACCCCACAATGGTCCTAGGTCCACCAGCTACTCTCATGAGGCTGCTCCTCACTCCTCTCGAGTCTCTAATTCTTCTCCCCTTCACTGTGCCCACATCTTTCTGTTTCTCTTTCTCTTCCACTTCTTCACTACTTACTTGCTTCTCTTAGTTGCACCAGGATCTCTGAGTGTCTGGGGTCATCTCAGGAGTCTTCTCAGGTGTGCTATGCCCCACTTGTATAGGTGGCATTATGGCATTATGGCACCAGGCAGGACATATCTTGGGCATCGTACCTTTCCCCTCCCCCCAGGACTGCACAGCACCGGATTCATGGTTATCTCAGCTCCCTATCCGGGCCCCATGACACTGGTCTGGTCGACATCTTGGGCTCTCTCCTTGCCCAGCCCACCTACGTGGTCCCATGCAAAGGTCGTCTGTCCTGGGTTCACTCCAGCCCAGGGCCCACATTCCCAAGCGGGGTTCTTCTAGTCTCTGGCTTCTTCTAGATTCAGGGAGCCCATCTGGGACTGCCTGGTGCTGTACAGGTGGTTATCTCAAGCTAGCTCCCTGTCCGGCTCCCTGGCGCTAGACAGAAAGTTGTCTCAGACTCACTTTAGGTCAGAACACTGAGCATAGACATAGCCTCTTGCCTCTCTGCCATCTACAGATGCACATGTGACACAGCAGTCACAATGGCATTCTTGTCAGAACGACCTAAGACAGGCTCAGTCTTGTTTATGAAATTAAAAAAGGGGGAGAGGTGGAGAGCTTTTGGGGCTGCTTGGCAAGAATCTGACATGGGCCAAGGACCAGGAAATGGGCTGCTTGGCAGGAATATGACATTGGCCAAGGACAAGGAGGTGGGCTTCAGGCAGGAATCTGACATTAGACAAGAACAAAGAAGTAATTTGTTGGACATTTATTGACTGTTTACACTTCACCTTTTGACAATTGTCCATTGGTCTCACTAGCCCCTTTAGTTATTGGATTGTTTGATTTCTTATTTAGCTTTTATGAGAGTTCTTTTCTATATTCTATGTATTAACTCTTCGTCAGATGTCTAGTTTGCAAATATTTCTCTTATTCTATAGCACATTTCTTTCCTTGATTAAGCTTCTTAATTCCATAGGACCTCATTCATTAGTTGTTGCCATTATTTCTTGAGAAGACTGGAGTCTCATTCAGAAAACCCATGCACATCTTGAAGTATTTTCCCTCCTTCTCCCTCTAACACTTTCTGGTCTTACATGAAGACATCTGATTCATCTGGAGCTGACTTTTGTGCAGGGTGAAAAGTAGACTGGCCATGTGTGGATACCTTGATTTTCCAGCCTTTTTTTTTTTTTTTAAAGAAGTTGTCCTTTCTACAATGTGTATTTTCAACTTTCTTCTTTGTCCATTTTGAAGTTAGTATTGGATAGCCTGGATCTGCTCAGTGACAGTTTTGATGTTTGAAAAATATCATTCAATTATTAGCAGCAACTTGAGATTTCTTAGTAACAAACTTGGCAGTTTCTTCCTAAACATTTCCACACATTTTCAGATGCTTATAATCAGCCGGAGCTTTCCTCTTCAAAAAGCTCTCAGTGTATCTGTTTGTCTCCTTAACACTGTATTCTCTACTCTCCCTCTTCCTTTCTCCCTCTCACTTATCTCAACAGAAATCATTTTCCAGCTACCCCAAATACAAGATCTAACGAAAGTGTAGCCTTTTAAGTGGTCTTTATCTTGGCCAGAATAATCACGTCTAACTGAGAATCACATTAAGGCCTTTCTATGAAAGATTTTCTGTGAGCCTGAAGTCTCAGTTGTCGTTTGACTCCCTCAGCCTTTCCAGGCCTGAAGGAGCTTGCTCTTTATTGATATTATGCTCTTGCACACCTGGAACCTTCCTTAGAAACAATCTTTAAGGATGTGTTCGAGGCTCCTGAGATGGGATTATCTTGGATTTTTTTTCTCGTGTACCTCGAATGTAATCACACATATTCTGATAAGAGAAAACAAAACATGGGATAGCATACAAAATACAAAGGGAGAGATTGGTATGGAATTCATAAAGAATGGTCTCTCCTTCAAGTATGTGTTGAAATTTTGCCAGGTAAATCTAATAAAACACTCCAGTTATGCAGTCTATTATGTCTTTTTCCTTTTTATTAATTAATCAATTAATTTAATTAACATCTTGACTTGAGTTTCCCCTCTCCCCACTCCTCCCAGACCCTTCCTTTCATCCCTCACGTCCTATCAGTCTGCCCTACCTCCCTTTTTCCTCATGAAAGGGGAGGCCTTCCATAGATCTCTACCTGCCTTGGTATATCAAGTTATAATAGAACTGGGATCATCTTCTATTAAGGCTAGACGAGGCTGACCATTTACAGAAGGGGATTCAAAGGAAAGCAACAGAGTCAGAGACAGGCCCTGATCTTCTTGATAGAAGTCCCACATAGGACCAAGTTGTACATATGTTACATATATGTAGGGGCCCTATGTCTGCTCTCTGGTCGGTGGATCAGTCTCTGTGTGCTCCTATGGGCCCAGGTTAGTTGATTCTGTAGGTTTTCTTGTGATGTCCTTGAACTCTCTGACTGTTTCAATCCTTCCTTTCCTCCCTCCACAAGATTCCCTGAATTCTGCCTAATGTTTGGCTGTGGGTCTCTACATCTGTTTCCATCAGCTGCTGGCTGAAGTCACTCAGATGACTGTTATATTAGCCTCCTGTCTTCAAGTGTAGTAGAATGTCATTAATAGTGTCAGGGGTGGACTGTCTCTCATGGCATGGGACTCAAGTTGAACCATCCATTGCTTGTCCAGTCCTTCACTTTCTACTCCCTCTTTATCCCTGCACCTCTTACAGACTCACCTCTTGTGGGTCAAAGGATTTGTAGTTGGGTTGGTATTCTCATCCTTCTGTTAGAAGTCTTGCCTGGTTTTATATATATATAAAACATATATATGAGTGTGTGTGTGTGTGTGTGTGTGTGTGTTTATGTTTTATGTGTATATGTATATAATATATTTACACATATATGATAGGATATGTAATGTGAACTCTTTTGGTCTGGCATGTTTTTATTTGATGTAATTGTTTTGAGATTCTGTATAATATTGTTTATTAGTAGTTTATTTTTTCCACATCAATTCTTGGAATACATTTACACACACTGATTAAATAGAAGTGGGGGAGAAGATTTTTTATTGAGGTTTCATTAAATTATAAATCCAATGGCAAAGAATTAAGCACTTAATATTGGGAATTCCAGTATACAAACGTGTATTTACTTACTTATGCTCTCTTTAATTTCCAGTGTTTGGTACCCAGTGAATATGCTGTACACGTCTTTGTCAAGCTTACCTTTACTATTTCACATTTTATAATCCCACTGTAAACAGAACTGGGTTTTAATTTCACTTATGATTTCTAGCTCATAGAAATGCAATGAATTCTTGTATGTTGACCTTTATGTCCTCAGTGTTGTTAACTTGGTTTATTAGTATTAGTAATTTTTGTGAATTCTTTAGAAGGTTCCATATATACATATATATATATATATATATATATATATATATATATATATATGTATATATGTATGTGTGTGTGTGTGTATCATCATTTTATCTGTTAATAAAGTCAGTTACTTTTTTCTTTTACTGCACATAGCTTTCATGCAGTATATTCTGATTTCAGTTTCCATTCCCTCTAGTACTCCCAATTCCTTCCTACTTTTCCTTCCATCCAGACTCACATTCTTTCTGTCTCTTATGAAAAATAGACCTCTAAGGAATAATGCTGAAACAAAATGAAACATAGTAAAATCAATCAAAACCAATTTGGAATATGAAAGCACAATGAAACAAACAAACAAACAAACAAAAAAGAGCCAAGGAAAAAGCACAAGAAACACACACACAGTAATCACATAAAAACACAAAATCTAAAACCATAATGCATATGTAAAATACCTATGGAGCTAAAAGAAAAAAAATAAGACCCAATAACAGTATGAGGCAAAGAATCTCAAAAATGAAGAGAAATGGCATTGTCATTTTCTGTTGGCCATCTACTGCTGGGAAAGAAGCCTGCCCTGAAGAGTTGTTGGTTTCCCGAGTAAGACTCCCTTGAAGAAAACTAAGTTTTCATTTGCAAGAGGCTATCAGTTGGAGCTAGCTTCCAGGTTAGGGATGTAGACGCATCCTTTTAGCTAGGATGTAGACTTCTCCTTTTAGCTCTATAGTCATGTCTGGTATGGACCTGTGCAGGTTGTGTGAATGTTGCCATAGTTTCTGTGAGTTCATTTGTGTACAAACCCTCATGTCTAGAAGGTCCTTGGTGCCCTCCATCCTCTCTGGCTCTTATTCTTTTGTCTTTCTCTGCCACAGTGGTGTCTGAGCCCTGAAGGGAGGAATTTGTTGAAGACATCCCTTTTAAGTGTTCGTGTTCCAAGGTCTCTCATTCCCTGCACATTGCCTGGTTATTGGATTCTATATTTGTTCCCATCTGCTGCAGGAGGAAGTTTCTCTGATGATAGTTGATCAAGCCATGGATCTATGAGTATAGCTAAATGTCGTAACGAATAATTTCACTGCTATGTACCCTTAGAAGAACAGCATTATTTGGTTTCTCTCCTAGGTCCCTGGCCTATCTAATCCCAGGTTCTTGGACATCCAAGAACCCCATCACTGGAAGGTCTTAGTCAAATTAGATATTGGTTGATTACTACAAATTGTGTCCTTACTGCACCAGGGTATCTTTCAGGCAAGTCATTCTTTGTATATGAAGAGTTTATGGGCTGGTTGGAATTTCTCCTGCAGCATGCAGAGTACCTTCTAGTACCAAAAAACACTAGCTGTTCTAGGTGAATGCTTGAGGAAAACACATGCTTGAATTCTCTGTGTTAAACAAGTTATGTAGATATTGTGTTAAGCAATAGAATCTTACTCTCTGTGCCTTGGCAATATCCCGGGATGTTTGGGGGTTCCTATGGGATCTCATTGGCTAAGAACTCAATAAGATGTAACTCATTTTCAGTACTGAAAGCTTAATTTAGTGAAGAGAGATATCCAGTTGGGGCTCTGTCTCCCATGTTATTTGATTACTTCATTTAGACATTCTAGGAAGCTTCTGCTAGATTAAGTTTCCAC
Organism: Rhabdomys pumilio; assembly: GCA_030674055.1. Taxonomy (NCBI): domain Eukaryota; kingdom Metazoa; phylum Chordata; class Mammalia; order Rodentia; family Muridae; genus Rhabdomys; species Rhabdomys pumilio. The sequence goes on from JANHMN010000012.1 coordinate 47,243,179, forward strand.
AGGACTCTTCAAATGGCCCTTAGTTTTCACTGTCCTTCCTGTATTCTCTCTTTTACCCACTACTCCCCCTGTCTGCCTGTTTGATTCTTCCATTCCATACACACACACACACCCCAAGACCAAATCCATAATGTTCTGTTGTATTTTTCTTCCTAGGAAGTTCCATATTTCTGCTGTTTCTCTCTCTCTCTCTCTCTCTCTCTCTCTCTCTCTCTCTCTCTCTCTCGTTCTCTCTCTCTCTTGTTCTTTCTCTCACTCTCTCTTTCTCTCACTCTCTCCTATTCTCATATAAAATCTATGATTGTAAGGACTGAAGCTTATTTATCAATGACTTAGCTACTAATATCCACATGTAAGTGTGTACATACCATATTTGCTTTTCAGGGTCTGGGTTATCTCAGGATTTTTTTAAAACTTAAATCAGTTTTTCTACAAATTTCATGATTTCACTTTTTTAGCAGCTTAGTATTACTCCATTATGTAAATGTATCACATTCATTCATAAATTGATGGATTTAATTCCATCAATTGATTCATTCATAAATTGACAGATATCTAGATGGCTTCTAACTTGTGGCTACCATGAATAGAGCAGTAATGAACATGGTTGAGCAAGTGCCTCTGTACCAGTATAAAGTATTCATTGGGTACTTATCCAGGAGTGATATAACTCAATCTTGAGGTAAATATATTCCCATCTTTCTGATGAATCGCCACACTAATTTCATAGTAACTGTACAAGATTGCACTCCAACCAACAATGGATGAATGCTGTTATTCCACATCCTCACCAAAATGATCTATCTTTTTAAAAATTGATCATGGCCATTTCCGTTGGTGTAAGATGAAATCTCAAAGTAGTTTTAATTTTCATTTTCTGTATGACTAAATATCTTGAATTTTTTTTTAAGTTTTTCTCCATCATTTTCTGATTCCTGTTTTGAAAATTCTCTGTTTAGATCTATAAGCCAATTTTTAGATGGGTTGTTTTATTGATATCCATTTTTATATCTTCATATATTTTAGATATTAGCCCTCTATCAAATATGCAGTTGGTAAAAACTCCTTTCTCATTCTGTAGGATTCTGCTTTGTCTGAATGGTAGTGTCCTTTGCCATGTAGAAGCGTCTCAGTTTCTAGTGCCTGTATTGTCTGTGTTCTGTTCAGAAATTCTTTTCTTTGACTTTGGATGCCAGTGAGTTCAAGACTATTCCTTGCATTCTCTTCTATCAGATTCAGCATATTGGGCCTCATATTAAAGTTTTTGATCCATTTGTACTTACAAATGTGGTAAGTACTTGTACTTACAGGGTGGTAAGTATGTATCTATTTAGATTCTTCTACTTTTATCTAACTTGACCAGAATGATTTGTAGAAGATGTTGTCTTTTCTCCAGTATATATTTCTGCTTCTTTATTAAAAAAAAATCAGTTGTCCATAGGTATATGGTCTTATTTCTGGGTCTTCAATTCAGTCTCACTAATCAATATGTGTCTCTCTCTCTCTCTCTCTCTCTCTCTCTCTCTCTCTCTCTCTCTCTGTGTGTGTGTGTGTGTGTGTGTGTAGCATGCTATTTTTATTACTATAGCTCTATAGTTTATTTTGAGTTAAGAGAACGATTTTTATCATTCAAGAGTATTTTAGCTATCCTGGATTTTTCTTTACACATAAAGCTAAAAATTGTCCTTTATAGTTCTGTGAAGAATTATATGGAAATTTTGATGAGGATTGTTTTGAATCTATACATTGCTTTGTGTAGGATGGCCACTTTTACAATGTTAATCTTACTGATTCATGAGCATTGGAGATTTTCTATCTTCTGATATCTTTAATTTCTTTCTGCACTGTCTGAAGGTTCTTATCACACAAGTCTCTCTCTTGAGTACAGTTGCCCCAAGATATTTTATATTTTTGAAGGCTATTTTAAAAGGTATAGTTTTGCTGATTTCTCAGTCCATTTGTCATGTGTATATAAGAAAGCCACTGATTTTTATGTGTTTTATATCCTGCTACTTTGATGAAGATGTTCTACAGCTGGGGAAGTTTCCTTCTGGGATTTGTGGAGTCACTAATATGTACTATGTTAGCATCTGCAAATAGAAATGATCTGACTTCTTCATTTCCTAGTTTTATCTCTTGATCTCCTTTAGTTGTCTCATTGCTCTAGATAACACTTCAAGAACTATTTGAATAGGTATGGAAAAGTAGAAAACCTTGGCTTGTTCTTGATTTTAGTAGTTTTGAGTTTCTCTCTATTGAAGATCATGCTGGCTATGGACTTGCTACCAACTGTCTTTATGGTTTTTAGGTATGTCCCCTGTGACACTAATCTCTCTTGGACTTTTATCATGAAGAGGTGGTGGATATTCTCAAAGGTTTTTAATGCTGCTGGTGAGATGATTGTGTGTTTTTTCATTCAATATGTTTATATAGAAGATTGCATTTATCAATGTATATATGTTTGCAAGTATTTTATTGAGAATTTTTAAATCTATGTTCATAAGGGAAATTGGCTGGTAAATCTTGTTGAATCTTCATGTGATTTACCCATCATAGTCACTGTCACCTCATGAAACAAATTATGCAATGTTCCTTCTATTTCTATTTTGTGGAATAATTTGAGGAGTATTGGCATTAACTTTTCTCTAAAAGTCTGGTATATTCTGTGCTAAACCCATATAGTCCTGGGCTTATTTTTGTTTGGAAACTTAAATGACTGCTTGATTTCTCTCGAGGTTCTGTTTAAATTGCTAATCTGGTCTTGACTTAACTTTGTGTAGGTGGTATGTAGACAGAAAACTCATTCATTTCTTTTAGACTTTCCAATTTGGTGGAGTACAATTTTTAAAGTATGTCTTTACAATTTGCTGGGCTCCTTTTCATTGTCTGTTACATCTTCCTTTTCATTCTTTATTTTTATAATTTTTATCTTCTCTTTCTCTCTGCCTTTTAGTTACTTTGGAAAAGGGTTTAACAATCTTATTGGATTTCTCAAAGAACCAACTCTTTGTTTCGTTGATGCTTTGTAAATTTTTTTGTTTTTAATTTATTGATTAGGCCTCCATTTGATTTTTTTTTCTTGGCTTCTATTCCTTTTGGGTATTATCTCTTCTTTTCCTTGTAGAGCTCTTAAGTGTGCAATTAGGTTACTAATGTGAGATCATTGTATATAGCTCCCTTTTGTATATAGATACTTAATGTTATGCACTTGCCTCTTACAGCCACCTTCATTGGATCCCAAGGTTAGTATACGTTATCTTTTCATTTTCATTCAATTCTAAAAAATCTTTCATTTCTTTCTTAATTTCTGTCTTGACCCAGTTTTCACTCAGTAAATAGAGAGTTGCTCAGTTTCCATGAATTTGTAAACGTTCTGTTGTTTCTGTTGTTGATGCCCAGCTTTAATCTGAAAAGATCAAAGGATCAGAAAAGAAGCACAACACGACATGATTTCAGTTTTCAGTTTTCTGGTAGCTGTGGAGACTTGCTCTGTGTATGAGTATGTTGCCAGTTCTGGAGAAAGTTGCATGAGGTGCCAAGAAGGTATATTCTTTTATTGGTCTGGGTTTATTTTTAGAATCTTTTTATAAATGTTCTGCAGATATCTGTTATGTTTGTAATGTTTGGTTTGTAATGTCTGTTAGCTTCAGCATTTCTCTTTTAGTTTTGTCTGGATATATATATATATATATAGTGTGTGTGTGTGTGTGTGTGTGTATGTGTCTATGTGTGTTTGTGTGTATCCTCTGTTGCCTAATTTGGTAAAATACTTGGTTTTGTAATCATTGTTCCAGCGTTTCTAGATAGAACTTGCATCTCCTCAGAGGTTATGTCCAAACAATATTCTGCAATGTACTGTAAGAAACTTGTGACAGTGTTTTCATGTTACCTCTTCAGCCCTTTGTGCTTTGTTTAACATACATCTTATTTCTCTCTGTGTCTTCCTGGCAACTCACTATTATGCTTAAACAATAGTTATCTTAACATTGTGTTTTCACTCATGCAATTATATAGTCTGTTTTTCTTCAACTTGGGCTATTTTCAGATTTCTATTTCATAATAGTCTTTTTTTCCACTTGAAAGATTTTATTTTACCTTTTTATTACTTGAAATCTATTGCTAATAAATCTTTTCAGCCTTGGTATGAATCATGAAATCTTTATTCCACAGTCAGACTTAAAAGTCATTTTTACTGGGAATAGAATTCTAACTTAAAACTTTCCCAGTCTTTGTAGATGTTGTTCCACTCCTAGAAAGATTCCCCTCTGCCATTTTAAATTCTATCTTTTCAAGGTTTTCTGAATCCCATATTTGAATTATGTTCTTATCATGTGCCTTGAAGTAGTTTTATTTTTGCTTAATGATCACAGGGATTCCTGCATCTGTGTGTTCTATGATTTTCATCAAATTTGGGGAAAGTTAGTATTAGTTTTTCAGATTTATAAATTTTTTTCATCACTTCAACCTTAGGAATTCCAGTTACATCTGTATTGGCCATCATAATGTTGTATATAGTTGAGATTGACTGCCCCCCACCATCATCTTTCTTGTTTTAATGATAATTGGATACTTTCAATTTCTGTGTTATTATTATTTTTCTTACACTGATGACATGGTATTTTTACTACTCTTTACTTCAGACACTTCTTTTTTTCCATTTCTAGAAATTTATGGTTTCCATCTTTCATATCTTTGCTTTACTTCTTGTGATTTATTCTGCTGTTAAAAACATCAGATACAGTGTGTCTGTGTCTTAATACTGCTGGCTATTTCAGTGCCTGTGGTATGCATTTTCATTGTTTTTTGGTCATCTTACCATGACCATACTTTTCTTTTGGTTCTTTATGTGCCTCATAATATTATAGGATTCTGGATTTTCCATATTTTACTTTGTTTGCTGATAGTTCTGTGTGCCTTCACAATTCTTGATCTTTCTTCTAGTAAACAAACATTTAGGTTGTCTGAAAGTGACCTGACTTTTTTATTTTCAAGCCTTGAGTTTTTTAAAGCTGAGATTGGACCAGACTGTAGCCCTAAAGCAGTACTTTGTGAAGTATTGCTTTCATGTTTATATTTTTTAGTTAAATGATTTTTCATATGAGTTAAATAGTTTCTTTTCAACTCCAGATAGTATGACCTCAAGCCAGTCCATGCTGCATATGAAGCCCAAGGGATATTCCTTTTGTTCCTTCCTGATTGCTCCTTGGCTTTTGTATCTGTGTATACTGAGTAGTGCCCCATGTAGTATGTAGTGGTAATCATGAAAGATTTTAGATTCTTTCTGCAGATTTTTAGAGCACACCATGTGATGAATTCTTCTCTCTGTGATGCAGTCTTATCTGTGGTTGTTTATATAATTTAGGACTACAATAACTGCACTCTGACAGCTGTCTAATATTATCAAGGAGAACACTGAACAATGCTTGGATTTTTTCTCCTATCAACCATCCTGATTACTCTCCAAGCACTAATATGGGAGATCTCCAGACTTACTGCCTCCGTCTCTTTTTTCTTACTCTTCTGCACTGCCTTTTCTCCAATATCTAAAGAGCATTATTTTGTGTACTCTTTTGTTTGTTTAATTAGCTTTTTGATGAGGTGATAGGACCAAACCTACCCTTCATTCTTAGTCATAACAAAACTTTGAAGTTTGGAAGTAGGTTTTAGATATTTCCATCGTGACAGATTGGAAATTTCTCCTTATAGAATGTTCTCCAGAATTATAACATGTCATAGAATTTTATGTTGTACCCGATATGTACTTGAAATTGTAGGAACTACTTAAAAGTCAAATTATTCCCTTGCAGGTTCTCTTGCTGGAGGGAGTGTTCTATTTGAACTTCTTATGTATACTGTAATGTGTGATACTTTATTTCATATTCTCCAATATGAAAATCGCCTTTGCCCAGCTTGATTTGGGCTGATTGCCAGCCCATTGCTTGGATCATTGCCTGGCTCAATTTAGCTGTAAATGTAACTAAAATAATGGTTTCACACATGGTTATTTTGGACATTATAATATAAGCAGATACAATCTGCTGCAGTCTAAGTATTCCAATAGTCACTATTCACCGTAAAATGTCAGTATGGTCATGCTTTATAGCGATGACCTTAGTATACATAATTTAATTTTTCTGGCATTGGGAAATGGAGCACATCTGCAAATCACAGCTGGCAACTTCTCGGATTAATCTAGGCATAAATACAGCTGTATCCATGAATAAGCATTTAAAAGAAAGAAAGTCCAAAAGCAAACAAACAAAATAAAACAAAACAGAATGAGGACCAAAGGTCACTATAGGAATTTCTGTTCCTTGACTCGTTTATTTATTCCACATCTTGAGCTAAGCAGTAGTGTATAGGTCAAATCCAACAAGGCGCATATGCAAAACGGTGCTTAGCCTTTTAGTATCTTGTTCTCCGTGAAACAAATGGGATTGTGAAGCAAACGGTTTGTGAAGTTCTTTTCCTTGGAACTGTCTGCAACACTTGACACATTAAGCATCCCAAGCCCCAGCTAAGGCTTGGCATAGATCAGTCTTTAAAGGGAGCAATAATCCAGATAAAGTCAAAATAGTTTCCTGAGCTTTTTGAGTTTCTAAAGTGAAATAATTAAAAGAAAAATAACAAGAACAAAGCTCCTCTGGTGACACTGGAAAAAAGTCCCTAGAGAAGAATTGGAGTCAGAAACCAACTATTTTGAGGAAGCACTTCAGTTCCTGGGGAAAGAGACTTTGCCTTTTTCTACAGTCCTTTCTTGGGACCAGAGGGAGAAGGTATCTATGCAAAAGAGATTGATGTCTTCTTCTTTGAAAGATTTAGGAAAAGGAACAGATATGTGGGCTTCTACACATGCAAGTCCAGAGGTGTTTATTGCTTTCTATCCCAACAAGTTGTCTATGCTTCAGAATAATTTGTGTGTATCTGCGACTGGCTTACATTTCTGCTTCCTTCAACTGAAAATAGTCATGGGCTTCCATAAAGGGGTAGCAAGGAACCAATAGGCTTGAGACCCTCGCGGACATGCAGCAAGTCTGAGAAATGTTGATTTCCTCAACAGAGAAACATAGACTTAACATCCCAGGAACAGGAAAGGTCAGATTCTCCCTCCCAACCCATTTTTCTCTTTCTTTAGTTTGAAATCTTTCAAAAGTCAAACAAAACTCTTGAGAAGGGACAAACCATGAATGGATGAAAAGATTTTTTTCTGCTACTCAGCAGAATGATGGATTCACAATAGTAAAAGTTATTTTATTGTACATATGAATTTGGAGATTAAATCACATAAGGATACAGTGGAAATGAATGTGATACAGCTACTATTGTCTGGGTGTATTGCTAATATGAGCACTCCAAAAATTCTCATACAATAAATCTTGGGGTGAGAAGCAAGATTCAGTAAGAATAGACGTTAAAGAAAGGATGTGGATAATAGAATCTCAATTTCCGATTAAATTAATATACTTCAAAACTCAATGACCAGAAATGGTCATTGTTTTCACATAGTTGTCTTCTTGATAGGTAAGATTTATATGTCTATACCAGGCTTGACATGGCTTGGTGGCTCTACAAATCAGCTTGGGCAGATTTGTCTTATGTGTCTTTCTTACACCTTCTTTAGCCATTTGGATAACAAACATCTATTTTTTTAAATAGTAGCTATGGAGCAGTGATGGGAAAATAGAAACACATGGTACGTTTTATGGCTACATTTCCAGACAGGTGTCCCATTACTTCAACCTACATTCACTGGTCAAAACAAGTCATGACAAGAGAAAGCAGGAGGTAGGCACAGGCACTCTGAACAAAATAGCATGGAGTCAATGACAGGCAATGAATTGAGTCTGGTCATTCATTGGTCACAATAAAGGAGAAGATTTACTTTATTTTATTTTTGGACTACAGCTATGCATTAGTTACTTTGCTTCTACTATGATAAAAACCCAAGGGCCACAAGCAACTTATGGGACACGGAGTTTATTTTGGCATCCAGTTCCAAAAGGCTGAAATTCCATCATGCCAAGGATGCATGACAGTCAGCAGTAGGCACTGCAAGAGGGGGAGGAAGCTTAGTGATTGTGTTTTATGGCCAAGCACAAAGCAGCTAGAAAAAGCTGGAAATGATGTGGGGCCTTTAAACTCTCAAAGGCTCCCTCCAGCAACATCCATCCATCCTCAGGTTCACCTCCTAACTTTCTACAAACAGTATAACCAACTGGGAACCATGTGTTCAAACACCTAAGCCAATGGGAGACATTTCTCATTCAGATCACCACAAGCTGACAGCTAGACATGTGCTTTGCAAGCTACACACCTCAGCCTCCAAAATAATACACAATGTGTGTCTTTTTTCACTACTGTGAGAAAAACAAGTCTCCATGAGGCCAAGTAACCTGTCCATTACATAGAGGTAATGTAAGATTGGGATTCTACCAGGTCATAGTTCAAAACCTATGCCTTGTAAGACTATACTGTTGGACAAGTCTCAAACTTTTACATACTCAGCCAGTTCTTTTTCTGAGATGATCTTGATGGTAGACAATTAGATAGCTCTGAGGGCTTCACTTTTCTTCTTTCACTGTCTTACTTCCGTTCCTTTTTGACTTGCTAATTAATTCAATCGCTCTTCCCTGATTCCTGTTAGTAGGTAACACTGTGATTGATACCATCTGGAAAGCATCCATCCAAGGCTTCTGTGAGAACCCTCACAGACTAGGAGCTATAAAAGGAGACCCTCTAGAGGAGCTGCATCTGTGAAAGTGATAAATGACCAGTCTTGAGCTTCTCTGCCAGGAGCCCTCCCTAGAGGTTGGGGAACAGCACCCTCCCTGCTGTGGTGCCAGCTGTGGTCTTTGCCACATGTTCAGTAGAGCATGTGCCCTCTAGACGGAGTGAAGAGGGTAGAAGCACCAAAGTCACATAAAGAGCTATCAACAGACTCTCTTTTCCTCCAATTGTCTCAAGTGCCTTCTCCCTGGTCGATCATGCATCATACATTTAGAAGCCCAGATCCCAACAGCTGGAGATAAAAACTCTCTGTTTAATGGAGAAAAACATGTTGATACTTTTAATTGGTCCCCAAAGAGAAACCCAAGGAACAATTTATTGGTTGATGGATTTGAGGCTTCCAACTTAGCAGAGCTGGGAAGCATATGCGAAAAATAAACACATTAAAGTTGTGGCTAATTATTAGACAGTTAATTTTATCTCATTTGGGATAGGGTGCTCAAGTGAAAATTGGTTTGGTTTAAACACATTCATGTTGAAGGCTCTGCTGTGTGTACTCACCTGCGAGTACAAACACATGAATCTTTATCAGGTTGTTGTTACCAATGGTTTTGTCCAAGGGTTCTGAGTCCATTGGCTTGATTGAATCAGTGAAATCTCCATTCCCAGATCTACAACTTTATTGCTGAACTGAAAAAGAACCGAGGAGACCCAGGAATGCTATAAACAAAGCATCTGCTCATCACAAACACATAAGAATACCAAGGCCTCGAACCTGTGAAAATCAGCAGTTGCTACAATAACATGATGTATAAAAATCAACTCTCAAATCTCAATGGCCTGTACAACAAGCAAGTAGTTTTTATTCATGAAGGGGTAAATACATTGCTTACTCATGAGTTTTTCTGATCAACTAAGTCCAATACTGCTTCAGGTTAAAGGTCCATTTTTATTTTTATTTTTTTATGGAAAGATTACTTAGTGGGGATGCATCAATCCTGGCTACCAGCACATCGCTCACGCTTTCTCTTGGCGCCGACGTGCATGCCCACCTTCTTCTTGATGAACTTGAGTGTGCGCTTGTCCTAGGATACTGTGAGCAACTCCATGGACTGCCACCATAGGGCGTGAAGCCGCACACCTCACGGATCAGCTTGGTGTGCTTGGCGAGGTGTCCACGGTGCCAGCTGTGTCTCTTGCTGATTCTTGGTCACCCTGTGCCCTTGTTGAGGCCCATGGGGTAGCGCTGGGCCATGACTTCTGCTCTCTGGTGGCAGCAGACACAGGAAGCAAGGGTCCACTTCATGCCTGCAATTTTTCTTGACCTACTGTCAAAGTTTAAGGTGTGTTCTTATGGAAACGCAGAGCAACAGCAGAGGTGGAGAAAACCTGGTGTAGTTTCAGGAGTATCATCTTGGAGTAGGTAAGCAATCCTGCTCATGCTCCTTTAACCTGAGAAGCAGTGATAGGGTAATAGTATAGCGCCACCATAACCACCAAGCCAAATCTCTTGGGACATTTCTGACACTTACCGAGTCCCCTGTTAGTACTAGCTATTATTGTGTTATGAGAAGCAAACTTCTATGAAGTTAGAGCTTGGGCTTCTCTGTCTTATACCATCTTCAAACTCCAATTTTAAATGATTTCTTAGAGTAAAAATGTTCCTTCATTATAACTACTTATAAGGTTAATTTTATGAGTTTCTAAAATACTATTTTCCAAATACCAAATGACTTTCTAAGACCACAATTTCTCAAATTGTTCCACAAAATAGAAGGGTAAAGAACACACCAAACTTATTTGACAAAGTGACTATAAACATGGTATCCAAAATCAGATAACTATACAAAAATAACAGGAGCAATTATAGACAAATCTCCCTGATAAAACACACATGCAAAATCCTAAACAAAGAATTCACAAAATGAGTTTAAAATCACATTAAGAAGATATGTCACAATCAATTTGATTTTTATTCTAAGGCTGCAAGTTTCAACAATAATAGACTTCACTCACTGATCATCCTGTCAGATTGAGACAAAGCATCTGACAAAGATCATCATACCTTTATGGTAAAAGCCCTGAAGAAACTAGAAATAAATAGAGTATTCCTTAACATCCACCTGCAGAATTGGAATACTGAAATTAGATTCATATCTCACTCTCTACAAAATAAAATAAATAAATAAATTCAAACCAGATTAGATTAAACCTTGATTTAAAACCACTGAAATGCTTAGAGGAAAACAGGGAATACACTTTAGGAAATGGGCATAGACTATACATTCCCCATAGAACCTCACCAGCCCAGGAAGCAGCCACAAGAATTGACAAATGATACCATGGGGTAAGTTTCTCCACAACAGAAGTAACTATCAACACATGAGACAACCAATATAATGCGAGAAAATATTTACCATCAGCGCCAAAAAAGGAGTAATGTATAAGCTATGTAAAGATATGTAAAAAATAAACATCAAAAAACCAAAGCTGATCGTCAATAAGAAGACTGTAGACATCACAGAAATGCAAACTGAAACTACCCTGAGATTCATTCTATCCAAGTGAGAATAGTAACCACAAGACAAACAAATGACGAGAAGCACTGTGAGGACACAGGGAATGAGAAACGCTCACACTGCTGTGTGGGGGCACACCGGTATAGCCACTATGAAAATCATTTTGAACGTTCCTAAAAAATGAGGAAAATAACTACCATATAACCCACATCCTAACACAGACCTTATTCACCTCTGCGCGCGCGCACACACACACACACACACACACACACACACAAACACACACGGTAAAGGTCAAGAAGCTAGAGAGAAAGGCTCCTGTGACTGGAAACTAAAGGACTAGGATGGAGAAGAAAATAGAGCAAAGTGGAAAAACACTGGGCCATAGGGGCAAGGGAGTGGATCAGGGTGTGGGAGAACCAACCAGAAAGAAATATGTATGAACCCTTAAACAGGAACTGATAATTTGGAAGCTGATTTAAAATGTTTCTACAAGAGAGCTCAGCTGGTAAAGACACTGCTGTATGGGCATGACAGCCTGAATTTGACTGACCTATGTAAAGGTGAAAGAGAGGACCGTTTTCTCAAAGCTGTCCTCTGACTTTCTCCTGCATGCTGTAACACACGTGTTCTCCTAAGCATCATATATATATATATATATATATATATATATATATATATATATATATATATATATATATATATATCTTTGGATCCCTTTCTTTTAACTAGGTTGTCTTTCCTAGCCACAATAGAAAAAGAGGCACCTAGTCCTCCTGCAACTAAGCTGTGATGACGATGTAACATTGAGAGAGAGATAGAGAGACAGAGAGACAGAAAGACAGAGAGAGAGAGAGAACAACTCAGCAAAGTTGCCCTCTGATTTCCTCATGCATGCTGTGACACATATGCTTTCTCAGTATCATATAGATAATATGCACACATAAATATGTGTGCTTATATATGTATACATATATGTACACACACACACACACACACCAGTATTTTATTTAATAAAAAGTCCGATTATCTGTATCACTCATCCTTCATCAAAATTCAGGTATCCTGGATGAAACAGGGGTGGAGGGCAGTGACAAAGAATGTAAGATCTAAAGAAAGCGTTTTCAGGACATAGTAGGGCAGCTGCTCACATGAACACCCCTCAATTGTTATAACATGGACAATCTCTGTGCAAGCTTAAGCCAACCAAATCCCAGTGAGGAGAGGGGAGGTGGGCACAAGACCTCACTCCTAGCTGAGGAGCTATTGGCAGTTGATGGCTACTGGGAGAGGAAGGTTTTCTTTAAGAAAGTAGCAACCATACTCCACGCACATTTATAACATATGAGAACAGGATGGACTTAGAGGATGAGGCAGAAAAGAATACAAAGTCAGGTGGGTAGGGAAGGGAGGGCTGGATCTGGGAGGAGTTGGTGAAAGAATGAAGATGGTCAAAATTTGTATGAAATTCTCAAAGAACTAACTGAAAATTATTAAGTGGAGAGATGGTTCAGTGATTATGGCGGTGTACTGCTCTTGCAGAGGATTCAAGTTCAGTTCCTAGCACCCACATTAGAACCCAAATTCAATTGCTAGCACCCATACCAAGTGACTTACACCCACCTATAATGACAGATCCAGGGAAGCCAACAATCTTTTCTGATCCTCATGGGCACTTGCATGTGTGCACAAATATGTTTGCACACACACACACACACACACACACACACACACACACAAACAAACTTACAGAAAGAGAGAGAGAAAGAGGAAGAGACACAGAAACAGGGAGAGAAAATTTTAAAAAATATATAGAAATGCATTTAAAAGTCCAAAAATCCTTTCTACATATTTAACTGTCACCCTCAGAAAATGCAATTACATTTTTTTTCTTGTATCTGTGGAAAGAATCTTAGAATTAGGCAATAATCGCTTCGGGTATGTCAGGTGGATGCATATCAACTCACTTTTGAATATTAAGCATCTCAAACTATAACTTATCAGCAGAAATTACTTATAATAATTTGATGATGGGCTTATTAAAATAATTGAGTGTGTTGTAGATTTTAAAAATTGAGATGAGCAGCTAGACTATATAAATTTGTTAGAGTACCTTAAAATTAATGTTGACTAGTTATATAATAGGAAAATTATACTAAAAATTCAAAGGTTCATATTAGAAGTGTTAAATTAGGCAAGTAACAAGAGATACTATAGGAATGCAGAGAGGACATTAGATTTATGGAAGTTGGTAGATAATAATCATAAGATTTACTAAAAATTCAATATAGGGACCATTGCCCTGGACCTTGAATGATGAGTCCATAGAGAAACAAAGATTCCCAACAATATTTGGAGTTGTTTTCCCTGAGCTATGTGAGTAGCTCTAGACATTTCAGTTCAATGGGATCTATCTGTATTCATTACTGAATAGTTATCCACAGTTAAATCAATATTTTAAAGCCATTTATCTATGTGTTCAGGGACAGCAGCTCTGTGTTAACAGTGACCAAGAACAAGTGAAGCACGGAAAGATCCACTCAGCACAAGGACAAAGTTATCAGTTTATTCCCAAAGCAGAAAACCACAAAAGGAGTAAAAAGGTATCTAAAATCAACCGCCAAAACCCCCAAATCAAAATAAACAAGCACTTGAGAATGATCAGTAAAAGCACAGGAAATTCAAATGACGTGTCCTTCGCATTCCAGAATTCTATTCTTTGTAGACTGGAGACCTGTGATGAAAATCTCTCTGGAGGAGAATTTTCATAGACAAGGGTGGAAATGTGGATGGTCCCAGAGGTACCATTGTGAGAGGCGAATAGTTCCTTGGTGCTAGAGGAAGAGGTAGTAAAGGAAAAAAAAAAGATGAAATAGCATAGACAAAAGTAAAAATGTAAGTGGCGAATGCTATGAACTTGTAATGATTAAAATAGTATAGCAGGAGATGTTGCTAAATTCATATTAGCCTAGTATCTAGCTAAGTTTCTATTCCTAATAAACACCAGGTTCAAACACTATAGGGAGAAAAGGCTTTACTTCATCCTACAGCTTACAGTCAATCATGAGTAGACAGGAACTCAAGCTCAGTGGGAACTTAGAGACAGGAGCTGAAGCAGAGGCCACGGAGGAGTGCTGTTCGATAGCTTGCTCCTCATAACTTGCCCAGCTTATTTTTGCTCCAACCCAGAACTACTATCTGCAGTGAGTAGGACCCTCCCACATGTATTGTTAATTCAGACAACTCCCTATAGTCTTGTCTCAAGCCAACCCGATGGCAGCAATTCCTCAACTGAGGTTCTCTTTTTCAAAATGACTCTCGTTGATGTGAAGTTGACAAAAAGCTAACCAGCACAGTTAAGGAAGCGTGAAAGTATAGAAACAGTGCAGTATAGAAACAGTGCTCAGTGAGTGACTTTGAGGTCAGCCTGGGCCACATAAGTTTCTGTTTCAACAACCAAAGAAGCCTCAGAACTTCACCAAGAAGAACGTCCATAGCATCAATCACCAACATCAATAAAAAGAAAAGAAATTTAACACAACCAAATTATAAGGGTCAAAAATTATACAAACACAGGAGAGGAGAGTTTTAAAATATAAAGGCAGAAATCTGTAACAAAATGGAAAATACGAAGTAGGCTTAATATTGCACAGAGATGATGCTGTAGGAAAATCACGAAAACAGTCAATCTGTTTTTTTATGTAATTGGAGAAGAAGTTGGAGGAACAGAGAGAGGTAAAGCAGAAAAAGGGAGAAAGGAAATGTAGGAAGAAGGAGAAGGGAAAGGGAGAGGAGAGAGAGAGGACAGGAGGAGGTACAGGAGAGGGGTGAACAAACAGCCATTTGTGTCAGTTCTTACTGCTTTCCTGCAGGAGTTTGTCCAGTAGAAGAAATCACTGGACTCACCTACAGATGGCCAAGTTTTGATTTATTATTCTGATACATAGTGATAAAGAAGAGAATTTGGATACTTGTCTTGCATTTCCAGCTTGACTAGCATTTTAGAAATTATTACCTCAGTGTTGGGGAGAAAACAAAGTTCTATCCAGGGTAACGTTCACTAGTAAATATAAACCAAGGTGCAGAATTAGGACTGTTTTGTAAGTGGGAGGGTATCATTGACCTGGCTGTTGCTAAACAATCTTTTGTCAGTGGCTTGTGTGCTTCCCCCCTACATCAATATAAACATCAGGAATAAACCTTTTGGCCCAACCCAAAGGAACTTGAGGTGATGCTCACATGCTCCCTGTTAGAGTCGTGTCTCCATGCATCAGATGGACATCCATGGCGGCTAAGAACTGCTTTGTGTCACCTTGACTTGCATTCATTTCATTCCTCCAACAACCCAGGAAAGATTGAAGTTGACTCAAAGGTATTGGAATTTCTACTCTAATTCTTGATTTTGTTGTTGCTGTTTTTGTTTTTCACTTTCTTATTTTGCCAGAGTGGAAAGTTGGAGATTATGGAAACGTCTTCATTGTTGGATGCTCAACAATGCTATCCCCTTTCTTCTTCCACGAGCACTGAAAAACTTTCAAAACATCTTAATTCAAATTTCCTCCCAGGTCTGTTGAATAGCAATGTTGGCTTTTGAAGCCCGTCTGAACAACTGGGCCAAACTGAGTTCATTAGAGATCCTCTTAGAAAAAAAAATAACCTGTATATTATAGAAATATTCCAACAAATCAGCAAGCCATGCATTGCTTTGAGCTTTTTATTAGGCTATTATAGTATGTTTGGGTACTTATAATTTGTATACATTCCTGCAGGGCTAAGTCTGAATTTCATAGGGTTCCATTTGTAGTCTACCCAATGTTGTATATCAATGTGTATTAAATTAGTGCATTTTGGTCATCAAGTTTCTCTGTAGAAAATATTGTTCTCTCTGTCTCTGTCTCTGTCTCTGTCTCTGTCTCTGTCTCTCTCTCTCTCCCTCCCTCTCTCTCTCTCTCTCTCTCTCTCTCTCTGTGTGTGTGTGTGTGTGTGTGTGTTGTAGTTTTAGTGCTTTGTATTGAGAAATAGGAAAATTTTTCTCATCTTGGAAGATGAATTTTTCAGTTTTTACAATAATTAATTATAGCAGTGTGGTACTGTTGCTGATGTTTGCAGAAGTTCTTACGCAGTGTTCCAATATTTCCCCCATTCTTCCAGTAGTGTCCCATCTATGAGTGGCAACCTATGGGTTTTCTTTTTCTTTTCTGTGCCATGTGTGGCCAGCCACTTGTTTACCACTCTGTTCTACTCCAGGTGGCCATAGTGATGCCTCTAATGTAGATTCACTCCAAAAGAGCAGCTGAGTGGTTGGTGCCTAAAATGGTGACAGAGATGTCACAAGACTGATTGATGGCATGCTTTGCTCTCAAGGATCATGCTTACAAAGCAGCTGCTGGAGATGTTTCCAAGGCCAGCATTACCCAATGCTGCCAGGATTCGCAGGACTACCTTGTTGAATTGAACAGCTGAAGCTTGCACTCAGAAGTAGGCCTGTGACAGAGCTGACAGTCCCTCAGTCTTTAATTCCGCACTCATGATGTGAACTCTATGTTCTGGCCCATTGACTTCAATCCAGATCGATGCACTCAACTTTCATGCTGTGAGATGAAATTCTGAGACCCACTTCACCAAAGTTTAGTCACGTGCATTTATTCTGAATGCTAGGGTAATCGCAAATCTCTAGCAATAGATATGTGTCCCTGCTTTGTGTCAAATTAAGGGGATGGGTCTAAATTTAAAAATATTGGCTGTAATTGTAAAAAACAAAACAAAATGCACTCTGAATTCAAGGGAGAAGAGAGGCACAAAGCCTCCTAATGCCAACAATCTTGTCCTCATTTATCTTTACATTCAACAAATATTTATTAAACACTTACAATGGCCTACAACTGCGATTACAAATAGGTTCCATCTTGTGTGCCAACTCTGATCAACTGTAGGGTTCTCTCTGGCAGTCCCAGTGCACATGTGGGCTCAGCCGGAAAGTGCCATGAGTGATCAGCAGTCTGGCCTACCCAGGTAGCATTAAACAGCAGTGACAGGAAGCACACCAGGTATTTGGTAGTCCGGCTGCAGTCTCTGGAGATGGAGCAATAAAGGAGATGCATGCATAATGTTAAGGAACTGAATTCCCTGACAACAAGAGTCCTTAGGGGTTTATTTTACCTTTTGGCTTACATTCCCTTTTCAGGAGATGTGCCCTGTCATTCAAGCCAGCACGGCTCCATATATTTGTGCATTTTTCTCAGTGATTTCATCAGGAACTGCTGCATTTGCAGCTGGCTATAGCTCACCCCCTTGTCAATGCACAGGACTAATTCATCTCCTGCCCAGAGGAATTGGAACTGACATTACAAAGAAAAATTGCCCCCCAACTCAAGAAAAGTCTGTCCTGGACCAATCTCAGAAAGTTCAGCTCCCTACAGAATGATACAATTTGACATCCCAATTATGGCAGCCAGGAGGAGAGTGGGGGATGAAAGGAAGAGACTCACATTTCAAGCAGTAAAGGAAAACCATTTAGTTGGCTTGCATGCAGATGAAAGAGACCTCAGTCCCTGGAGCTAATTATTCACGGCATTAATTCAGGATGTGAGAGACATAGGATGCACCTTTGTAAAAATGCCCCGAGATAGTCAATTGAAGCTGATTAGTAAAACCAAAGCTGGTAGGAAGGACTGAAGAGTGTGTGCAGGGAATCGTGATTCATGGTGTCTTGTCTAATTTCCCAAAGAATTGCTAGCATGTGCATTCTATAAAAATCGATTAATCATTTGAAGCCAGACGCACCCTTTATTGAACCTGGCCCTTCCTTATTAAATATAGAGATTAAGACCAGGAATAAGGAAATAATACTTAGAATGATCTATCACCGTCCTTATATATTTTACTGCTAATGAAGCAAAAATACATTTTTATTGAGATAATCAAATATAAAACTCAAGCGTCTCTTCAATTTCCTGATACAATTAATGGAAGGATGCAAAAATCGGTTTCAAAGGAAGGCTCTTCTTCACCTTCACAGTCATGGTAATTAAAGCATCTGGATTTTTTTCCCTTTCAGGTCTTAATAAGGGGTGAGATCGGTCTGGTTCTACAGATGGTGGAGTCTAGGTCATGCTTGGTTTGTTTTATAAAGGAGAAAAAAAAAAAAGCCTTTGCTGAGGCAGAAATTCTTTCTTCCTGTGGCGTCTTCAATGAAGACTTTACCATATTTGTTCCTAACCTCCTTTTCTTGTGATCTTGGGAGAGCCATTCTTTTGTTCTGGGAACTTCCTTTCTCCAGTCAGTTGCACCTTTGTAATTCCAAGTAAGAATACCTATAATCATGTGTCTTCCCTCTCCTGCTTCCCCCTCATTGTAAAGAGTAGCCACTTGACTCAAGATAGGTTGATTTCTTCCTTGTTAGTTTAAAACATGGGAGCAGAGTGAGATGTACATGATTTTGACCTATTGTCTGAAGTACTCAGATTCCCTACCATGCATCATGGCTAAGTTGGGGGAGGTGCAATTTACACGAAGAAAGGGAGAACGGAATGTACAAAACTAAAAAATGGGAACTTTGGACTCACTGGCATTTCCAGTTTCCTTCTGTTAATTCCTTAATCTGATCAAACTCGATGCTAAAAGAAAAATGGCGGCTCTCTATAATGAAGTACAGCAGCTGGAAGGGTGTTTATATTTCCTAGGGCTGGCAAATGTGTTACAAGGCCTTATGCCCTACCGCACGATGCTGTATTAGTCACATCAGAATTTCCTGCCTACCCAAGACATAGCTTTGGCATCGTTCTGGGCATGATGCTCTTGGAAACTTCTGTTGAAACTGGTCAGGGTGGGTATTTGAGAAAAGACACGTAGAGCCTGCTTCTTGTCCAGTTCCCTCATTTACCTTCAGAAGAAATCAAGGTCAAGTAAAGACAAGGCATTGAACCCAGAGGACAGTTCTGATGACAACTCAGGAGAAAGTCTGCGGGCAGGGGGACGGGAAGGGGGAGTAGGTACAGTAATTAAAATGTTGGCGTTTGTGTCTTAGTTCTACCATTTAATGTCTTAGTAGCCCCAAGCTTGTGGTGTGGATCCTCAGTAATTTACAGTCCTCATACCTCATTTACAAAGTGGGAATTTTAGCAATAGTCACTTCCTTATGTAGGTGATACAGTCAGTTAATCTGATAATTAGTGTATAAGGTCTCTGTCATGTAATGAGTACTGACCAGCGATGGGTCAGCTGGGTCAAAGTCGCCCAGTAATTATTCCATCATATTGACAAGGATGCAGAACATGAAAGAGGTTAAATAATGGCAAGGTCACACAAATGCTCATTCTCAGGTGAGCGTTCTTACCTAAGTGTTCCAGCTTAGAAGCACTCAATGCACTACAACAGCCGCTGTGACCAATTTCTGTTTCTGTACATTGTCTAAAATTATTTTTTACCCTTTCATTGTAGGACACTAAGAAATGTGATTGATTTATGTTCTTACTTAGCCCTTGACACAGCTGACAATGATCCTGACAGATAAATTGGTGCAGACTTGTCTCCTGGGACCTTCTTGCCTAAGCAAGCATTTCCCCATCATCTACTTAGGAGTGGGCACTAAGGTCTAGTTCATTCCAATTCTCCTTTCTCTCTGTTGCTTC
The DNA here is from genome assembly GCA_030674055.1 of Rhabdomys pumilio. Classification (NCBI taxonomy): domain Eukaryota; kingdom Metazoa; phylum Chordata; class Mammalia; order Rodentia; family Muridae; genus Rhabdomys; species Rhabdomys pumilio. Next base: position 47,263,055 of record JANHMN010000012.1, read on the forward strand.
CAAGGTTGATGAAAGCTGTGACCTCGTATGAGTACAAAATTGTTGCTTTTTTCATAACTTTTGTTTTACAAAACATGCGTTTTCTTTTGTGACCATTTTTAATCTTCATTTGACCAAAAAGGAAAAGTGACTCATAGAATACTGGTAATTGACTGAAACCTAAACAGCAAGGAGAACAGAATTCAAATCTCGAGGCCTTTGACCAGATTAAATACTATTAGGCAGTATAAATGAACAGAAAGTCTGAGTATCATTCAAAGGAGACATGAATGTCACCAAGTTTCAATAAAAGAGTATTTCTGGTTCTGGAAAAATTATCCTTATTACTGGACAAGTCTTTGGACACGCCAGATTGGTCAAAACCATTTTTTAATGAAACTGTATTTTAAATTGAATGTTAATTATTTGCTATTGCAGAATTAATAGAGAAACTCAGAGGGGGCTTGCCATCTTTTATCTTATGGTTTAAAGGTTATTTCTGCTCCCTTTCTTAAAATCTTGATATTCTCTCTTAAAGTAAGAGTTGATTATTAAATTTTAAAATTGGGAGGCAATTAGGGTGGGAAAGAGGGAGGGATGCAAGGAGGGAGAGAGGGAGAGAGACAGAGAGTTAGAGAGTAGTATGTGTTTGTGAGTGTGTGGACCAACAAAGGTCGGAAGGGGTTTTGGAATCTCTGGAGCTAAAGTTACAGGAGGCTGTGAATTGTCAAATGTGGCTGCTGGGGACCTAACTAGAAACTTGTCAAGAGAAGCAAACATCTTTCACCACTGAGCCTTACATCCTTCTGGGAATTTCCTTCTGTCATCCTCCTTAAAACTGAGCAGTAGAGCTCTTTAGGAATAAAATTGTTTAAGATTTTTCTCATCTAAACTGAATAGCTAATATATCTTAAAACATGAAATTTTCTTCAAGAGGGGTTTTGTCTAAGTCCTGGCTTTTAAAACATGAATATTATTAATAATATTTGGAACTGAAAGGTAACAGTTAACTTTTCCAGCAACAAACATATATTCTTGTTTTAATTCATTTTAATTTACTACTGCTGCTACTACTACCACTATTATTATTATTATTATTATTATTATTATTATTATTATTTGTGTGTGTGTGTGTGCGTGCGTGATATGCAAGTGTGAATATGCATATGCCCTGGTTTGCCCTGAGATCAAAGTCAGGTCACCAGGTAACCTGTACTGCAATGACTACCTGCTGAGCCATCTCATGAATCCCTTCTTTCTATCTTTCTCAGTCTCTATCTGTATCATCTATGTCACTAATGTCACTACAGATAGATAGATAGATAGATAGATAGATAGATAGATAGATAGATAGACAGACAGACAGACAGACAGACAGACAGACAGACAGATAGATAGATAGATAGATAGATAGTTGGGGTTCTATTGCAGTGAAGAGACACCATGACCAAGGCAACTCTTACAAAGGCAAACATTTAATTGAGGCTGGCTTACAGTTTCAGAGGTTTATTTAGTCTATCATCATCATGGTAGGAAGCATGGCAGCATGCATTGCAGACAGACCTGGTGCAGGAGAAACCTAGAGTTCTACATCTTGATCCGTGAAGGCAGCAGAAGGAGACTGTCTTCCATAGGCAGCCAGGAGAAAACCTCAAAAGCCTGCCTACTCGGTGACACACCTTCTCCAACAAGGCCTCACATACTTCAACAAGGCCACCTAATAGTGCCACGTCCCATGGGCCAAGCATATTCAAACCACCACACACTGTGTAAGCGTCAGATCTGAGATTTTATTTAACATGCTTAATATAAATCTTATTCCTCAGGCAATTGTTAACCTTAAGGCAGTTTTTAATGTCATAGTTTGTGTTGATCCAATGAGACAAATATTTCAAACATAAGAGAGTTTCCTCGAAAAGGGTGTGGAGGTATGTGTTTGTGTGTGTTTGTGTGTGTGTGTGTGTGTGTGTGTGAGTGATTTAGCAATTGATTTAAACAATAACCATGGCCTAACTTAACGTTTACACATTTATCTAAACACAGCAAGCATGTTTCAACATAGAATATAGAGAAAAAGACCAGAGTCTTAGGAGATGATTAAGTGATGTTTGTAAACACTTGTGCTTAGCAAGTTTCATCAGAGGGTCACATTACAGTCTTGGGAAGTCATACTATGTGCAGAACTGAGTGTTTTCAAAAGAAGACATTGTAAATATATAACCTGGAATCTTTCTCACTATCTTTTAAAAATTCTTTCCCTCATTGCTTAGTTATTTCGCTGTACATTTTGCTGTACATGGTTACTGTACATTTATTATGTTTTTGCACATGAGCAATAAACATGTATGAAACATATTATATTACCCTTATATCATGACAACCGAACATGTAATGACATTTAATGCATATATATGTGATATACTTTGTGCCCGAGGCCATTTTTTTCTTTCTTTCTTTCTTTTTTTTTTCTTCTTCTTTTTTTTTTTTTTTTTTTGCAAATATTGCTGCTGAAGGTTAGGCTAGCTGCTTCCCGGCTGTCTCCAAATAGCTACAGGATAGATTTTTCTCAGGCAGAGAATGTGCTCGGTCCAGATCTGTATCTTTCCCATATCGTTAGTTTCCTGTACAGCTGGATCTGTCCCAGTTCACTGCCTCAGAGCAAACAGAAGCTATTAATATTTTAATGAATTACCTTTGGGGCACCATGAAAAAAAAAGAAGAAGAAAAGAAGAAGAAGAAGAAAGCAATAAGATCGCCAGTTTCCCTGAGGGATTGAGAAGCCTGAGGCAGTTTCATCTCCTGTCAGCCTTGGTCCTTGAAATGTTTCCCTTGCTAAGTCTCCACACTGTCATTTCTGACTATCTTGGCATGTCTCAGCTACACCATTCTCAGCTCTCCCTTTCTGTTTTGCAATTATCCAGTCTGCTGCTGGGGAAAAAGAAAATCTCTAGGCAATGTTTGTAACACGTTTTGAACCATTTGGGGAAAGAGGAAAAAGAAGACATTTAACCCCAAGCTTAAAACCACATCCTATTTCCTCAGGAAACAAAAGCTAGTGATCGTATCTAATATTAGCTTTGACTGGCACCATGATGAAAGATTCATTTGCTAGTCAGCACTCATAAAGACTTTCTTAAATGTCAGTGACAAAGAGACCCCAGAACTACTGTGGGTCTTCCTGGTGTGTTTTCTCCAGGTTTGAGCACTGCGTTAAATCTGGTTCTGGGGTTTTCCGCCCTTGAAGCCACGTCTGTTGAAGGCATTCTTGCAAAGTACGACACAGCCACTAGATGGCAGGAGTGCACCGCCTAAGATGAGAGCCATCGTCAAGCAGATAGCTTCAGCCTCCCTCCTGACTCCTGGCAGATGTGGGGGAGGAGATGCTGATTATTGATTGGTTCACTGACCCCTGTCTCCTCCTCTTCTCCTCCAGCTCTAATTGCAATCCTGGATGCAGTTCTCCCATGGCCACCTCTGTCAGGGTGGGTGGCTTCAAAAACTATCCTGCTGGACCCTGTATTTGGATCTGCAAGATGACAGAGCCTCCTTAGTTCAAGGTGGTTTGAATATCTTTTAACTTACCCAGCCCAGTAATCCTGGAAAATGTCAGAAAAGAGTTCTAAATATGCCCCTGACTGGGAATTTTAGTTTCTCCTAAAATTAGTGTGGTGGGTCAATAAACCTGTGTCTGATAAACACACCTGATTGCCCGCCATATTGGCCTCTGCTCATTCATTTTGCTTTCATTAAATGTGTATGTATTTCCTACCATGAATTAGGTGCCAGGAATACAACCATGGGTGAGACATATTTAGGTCTTTCAAAAAATCTTCTCTTAGGTAGCAGAGATTTTAAAAGGCACCATAGATGATACAAGAAGGGCAGATGCAGGGCATGTTACCATCTCAGTTGTAGGAGACAAAGAATACATATAGAGAGAATAGGGACAACTAGGAATGAGACAGGCAAGGAGTTGGGGTAGGAAAACCCCAACCTAGTGTCTAACCTAGAGATTAGAAGAATCTGCAACTGAGGTAGGAGAGGGTGCTGTGAAGGAAAAATTGTCTGGCTAACGTGAAGTCAGGCATGTGGCCAGTGAATCAGCAAGCCAGGACCAGATTGAGACAGTCTCCTCCATGCCATGACAAAAACACTTCTGCTTGAATTTCTGTTGTCTGTGAAGAGCTGTGAAAGACCAAGGAAAAGGCAGAGCCCTTCTCCTATTCAGCCTTATAGACAGATCATGGCAGAGCCCTGCTCCTGTCCAGCCTTATAGACAGTATGTACAATTACAAAATGCACAAGTTCGGTTTTACAAGGAGACATAGTCATTAGCCTATAAGGAGGGGCAGACAGATATTTGGAGGGTTTTTGCATATATAGAATGAGAAAACTGCTGACTCAGGAATGACCTCTAACCTTTGTTTGGTGCAAGTACAAAGAGTGAGCAGCCAGTGAGTAGAGTAGCAGGCAGGCAGTTAATGTTGAATCTCAATGTATAGTGTTCAGACAGCACAAAACTGTAACTTGGTGTCATTCATCAGCTCGCCCATTTGAGTGGCTTCATGCATGATCGGCTTTACATAAAGCAATATCTGGTTGATATATACAGCATCAGGGTGAATGAAAACACCAGTTGACTAACCTTCACGGAGCTAAGAGATCTATTTTTTTTCTCCTTAATAAATTCCTTTTTTGTGTTTGTTTCTATTACACATTTTGGATGTGGCTGCACATACTGTATTTCAAAGCCTTTCATTAGACATCTCAGTAAAATTAGAGTAGAAGACGCTCAGGGGAGAGAGAGAGAGAGAGAGAGAGAGAGAGAGAGAGAGAGAGAGAGAGAGAGAGGGGGGGGGGGGGGGAGGGGGAGAGGGAGGGGGAGAGGGAGAGGGAGAGGGAGAGGGAGAAACAAACATTTGAGTTACCAGAACTTCTCCCTGGTGACATTCTAAAAACACACAAATCAACATAAAAAAAAGGAAGCGTAACAGAAGACAGCTAAACATCTAGGCTCTAAAGGATGAGAATTGAGTGCATGCTCCACAGACTGAAATACTGTAAACCCATGAAGAACTGTGGCCTTCTGCAGGTCCAGGCTTCAGCTAACAGTGTGTGTCCTGACTCAATATTTATTGAGCTTTACTAGGCTGCAAGCAGGGATAACAATACAGGTACCTTCCTTCTCATCACTCTTAAGACCCACAAAGGACAACAGATCTCAGACAAGGAAATACAAGTGCAATGCATTGCTTTAATAAATATGAACCTGGCACTTACTCTCCAGTATTTCTCTTCTTTGTGATTGTGCTTCTGTAGAAAGAAATGTGTGCCGGTGCTTGTGAGATACAGGGTAACAGAGCCACAGGACATAAGTACATTGCCTTGGTCATCATTACAGAGACAGAATTCTGCTATGTTTGTGTCCGCACGAAATGAGCACCTGCTGAAAAGAGACAGGGAGTCTCGTAGGTCCTTAGAAAAAGCTGCTGCTGAAAGGTGGGAAGTGTACTAGACTTCATCTCGCGTATCAACTCAAATTGATTGCAATTGGCTGCACAGAGTGCCCTGCTGAGCAGTGTTAGTAAGAAAGAAAGATTGTTTTTCAAATGAGCAATTGCTTAGGAAAGGAGAGTAGAGGCACATAGCATGTATTCCTTAATCTTTCACTACACTATCGCTTAATCAATATTATTGACATATTTAGAGAAAGGAAGCATAGAGGAGTGGAAACGTACTGTTAAAAAACTATGGGGATCAGACAAGCAATCTAAGGAGGAGAAGGCTGGTTGCTGAGTCTTGGAGACTCTGGTATTCAGATCTTCGGGCAGGTTAATACTGTTGAAGGATCAGGTTTTATTATGGCTTTGGAATTACTGAGAATCCATGTTCAGGGAGGCCTCTTCCTATCATTGCATAATAATGCGTTTATGGAACACAGTGAATTATTTTGTTATGAGTAAAAATGCAGTGATCAAACCTGGATAATTTTCCTAACAATCACATGGAATATTTATCATTTCCACATGTTGGGAACATTCAGTCAAGAAAGCCTTTTAACTTAGCTTCTATGTTTATTAAGACTGGGAAGAAACTCAACAGATAAAAAGTTTGGGTGCGTAAGAAACAGATAAAATCCTGATTCTGAAACTATATGCCTAAAAATTAAGTACCTGGTTTTGGAGAATGCACTTGGTCATGCTCTCCTGACATTTCTTGCTGATCATTCCAGACTTCTCAGGGACACAGCTTGGAAGTAGCTTCCTTGTGGTTTTGATAAAATCTACATCTGTTATCCAATGACTGAACATATATATATATATATATATATATATATATATATATATATATATATAAATTAAACCATGATATAATAGCACCCAGTTCAAGAAACTTTGGGTCTATGTTTGAACCGATACAAACTTTAAAAATAATCAGATACATGAATTAAATGAATCAAATACATGAATTCAACTTTAATGATTTTGGAAAGAAAATATCATTCAGCTTTGCTTCCTCTGGCCATCTGAATGTGCTAGGGAATAATATATTTCCATATCATTTCCAGATTCTAGAGCAGGCTGGTACTTGCCTGGTGGTTTCTATTTCCCATGACTCTGATACTTCTTTTCCATCATTGCATCTCCTCTGATTGGACTCCTCTGTTTCCCTGTCTTATAAGGGCATTTGTGAATACACTGGGCCAATATAATGGCCCGTTCTCAAGGTCCTTAATTTATTCACAATTCCATTTGTTATGCAACACAATAGACCCATACTCACAAGGGATAAAGTTGCAGGTTCCATAGAGATCTTTGGTTTTGAAAGTTTTTACATGCAATTTTTAAGCTTATCTACACATTTTGTTAGTGATGTGAGATTTTTATTGTATTTTGTTTCTCACTTAAAGGACAAAACAAAAGTAAATTTAAAAGAGGGTAGATTTTTGTTTGTTTTTTTTTAAAACCCTTGGAACAAGTGCCATCCAGTAAGTTGAAATGAACAGGGGAAAAAAAATGCCTATTATTTGGTCTTTGGCAGTGGATACTGTATTACTTGCAAGTGAGTACCTCAAGATTGAGTCACAGAAACTCCATGTGCCACATAAAAGTAATGAGAAATAAAATTCTTTTTAAAAATATGCCTCAAAACACTGTGGACTCAAATACTATACTAATGTTCAAATGATTTGGCAATCTGAGACACTCATGTGCAATTACATATAGCTCAAGAAGAAACAAAGAGGAGGAAGGTGGCAGCAGAGGAGAGAAGAGTTATGAGCCACCAGTTTTAGCTATGACAGGGTGGTTTATTATAGTTCTCTAGATTTACTATGTTCACTCACAAGTTCAGATGCTGGATGTCCCATATTGGCAGTGTGATGCTAAGATGGAGAAGCCTGTATTGTTTTAGTCTGTTCAAACCGAGAATTTTAATGAGCTAACAGGAGTCCCTTGGCTTATGGTTTGCAAGCTTGGAGGTCAATAGTTGGTCATCAAGGCTGCATTCCATCTGCATGGTTGAGACAATAATGTGTCTTCATGTTATTTCCAGATTCTAGAGCAGGCTGATACTTGCCTGATGGGCCCTTCTTCCCCTGGCTCTGACAGCTCTTTTGCATCGTTACATCTCTTCTGACTTGCACACTTCTGCTTTCCTATTTACAAGGGTTTTTATGATTATACTGGGCCATATATATATGTATAATGTACCTTTCTCAAGATCATTAACTTCTAATTCCATTTGTTATGTAAAACAACACATCCATACTCACACATTATGGAGGAGATGGGACCATGGAAGTTCCTATACCGTTATCTCCATGCTATTTTTATAGTTGTGACATTTGTAGGCTCCTCTATTCCAATTAAACTGCCATCTATCATCTAAAATTTATTGAGCACTCATCTCTACATCAGGCTCTATGCAATATCATATAAACCAAGTTTAAAAAGACAAAGCCTAGCTCACCATGATCTCTGATAATATTTAATCCAAAGAGCTCATTGGGGAAATAATGAAAGATTTTAGATCTTTCATTAACTCAAATATTTAGTAGTCAGTTTTCAGGTCAAGCAGCTAATTTTGAAGATGATTGTTTGCCATGTGGGGTATCTGCTGCTCAGAATGTCTTCTGCAATGTTAATCTCATTGCCTTGAAAAGAAGGTAAAGTAGATCATTATTAACTGTGTTTTCCTACGTGTGCATATGTGTAGTCCTCATCATTGACTCCTCTTAGGACTTTGTAACTTCGTTGTGGGATGAATGGAGAAGAGATTGAAGCTTTGATCTAGGAAATCCCTGGCATGTTAAGCTCATTTTTGTGAATGTTTGAGAAACAAGAATGCTGAGAAAAACATGGGCAGCAAAGGCCTGGCACATGGAGTGTCAGAGGGGAACAGGGACTCTATTTGGAACTGAGTTAGGCATTCTTCATGGTGTATTTTGATGAGGAATGTGGCTATATTCTGCCATGTCCTGAGAACTTGTATGAAGCTAAATACAGAGATAGTAGACTAATTTGCTTGACAGAGAACATTTCCAAACAAAATTCATGTTATGTCATGCTTACTATTCACTTCTCTCATCCAGGTCCGCAGTGAAAGTAAGAAAAGGGTAAATTAGAAAAAACAAAGTGTGGATTTTACTGGGGAAAATTATGTGAACAGTATAATTTGGGACAAGGAGAGTATAGAGAGATGCAAAATATCAACAATTAATAAAGAGAGACGACAACTGAAGAGAAACCTGGTTACATTAATTGAGGCAGGAAGAAAGGTATCATGATCATCAGATCCAAGCCATCAAAGGCTCCATATTCTAAAAATACAAATGCATTTGAAAGGAAAGATCTAAACTCAATGCCACTGAAGGGGTTCCCTGATTCTCAAAAACGAGTAACCACCTAGAGAAATATTTCCCCAGGGTTAGCACATAGAAAGGGATGTAACTATGATAGAAATTAGACTCCATTCCAACCCAGCAGAAGAGCTTTATACATGTGACAATATACATATGACATTGGTTTATGTGCATGGAAGATGAAGGTTTGAAGGAGCCACAGAGTCCTGTATCACACAGTTTTCTAGAACTGTGGAGGCAAGAAAGTGTGTGACAGGGTTTGTATCCCAGAAGAAGGTGTTGGGAAGTCACTGTATAAAGCTGCGTGGGTAATGCCAAATTTGCAGTGAGAACCCCTGAATATCAGATATACCAGAACCATGGGAAATCCTCTAAGGAAAGTGCCTAGCATAAAATAAAACCGGTAAAATGAAAGGGTAGGTGTGCTAAAGGCAGCAAAGCTGGATAGGCAGAGCTATATGAGCTCTTTAGAGTCCAGATAATTTCATCACAAGTCCCAGATGCTAGACACAAAGCTGTTGAATTTGATGCTTGCCCTATTGGATTTCCTTGCTATAAAATTAATTCATCCCTTTGCAATGAAAGTGTTTATCCTGTGTCATTATATATTAAAACATGAAAGTTGTCTTTTATTTTATAGGAATTTGTAGCAAAGAAATTTCCTTAAGTCTCAGATCAGACTTGGGCTGTGAACTTTAAACAGGCTTAGAATTGTTAAAATCTGTTTGGACCATTGAAACTTGAATGTATTTAGGGTAATGGGATGGCCATGAACTTGGAAAGATGTAGGAAGGAAGGTTATTACTTAAAGGTACAATGTTCAAGTACAAAGATTGGTATTATGATGCTTCATATTTGCTATCAACTTTATAGGATCTGAAATCAATTAGAAAACAAGTTTTCTAGACATGAGAATGAATAATTATCTGGATAAGTCAGTGTGTAAAGTGTAAAGTGTCAGGGGAAAAGTGTAAAGAATTATCTAGATAAGGTGATGTGAATTGAGAACCTCCAACTGTCCTGTGGTCAGCATCAGTCTGTGAGCTCGAATTCTATCCTGAATAAGACAGAGAACGCAGGCTGAGTGCCAGCATTCATCTCTCTCTGTAGTGCAACGTGACCAGATGCCTCAACTCTGCCTTTGCACTACATACTCAGCAACCATTATATATATATATATATTCTATTCCTCAAGCTTCTTTTGTGAGGTATTTTGTTGCAGTAGTTTGACAAGTAACTATACAACCTGCAATGTCACAGGCAAAAAAATGATCTATATATTTTGTGCTTTGATGATGGAATAATTTATTATGAAGAAATAGCAATTAAAACTGCCATGCAAAGAAGGGTAGTAGGTAAGAGTCTAACAATATCTAAATCAATTTTCTCATTACACGGCCATACAGGAAGAAAATCTTAACCAATGTTTTGTGTTTGGTAAACCATTCTGGAAGACAGGCAGCTTTTTGAGAATAGAGAATCTGTTTCTGCATTGGATATTGACGTAAGTTGCTCAGTGAGTGAGGTTCAATCATTACCCCGCTAGGACTTGCTTTTCATATCTGTGAAATTAAATTTGGGCTGAATAATATGCATGATTTCTTCTGTGCTTTAAATTTTTATGATTTTAATGATCTTGGAGGACACTGAGATGAACAAATCAATAAAATAAATGGATGTGTAATTGTCACTCACAAGAAAGAAGCCAACTTCTAAAATGTAACCATACACCAATAAATTTGTGAGTTCTATGTAAAAGTATTGAGACTTTAGACTGCGGGCTGAGAAAGGAAAAAAAAGTTTAGAAAGTGAAAACCTTTTATGGAGCTGATGGCAGTGAGTTTTTAAAGGGTGGCAGTGATTAGGCAAAGCTTTCCTAATTCCTCTGCTATTAACTCACAAAGGGCACTACCTGTTACTTGAAATGATGTCAACGTGACATTTACTTCAATTATTCATCATAAGAAGCCTGGCTTTCTTTCTCACTCGCCACACGTCTGAACCCTTCACTTTTGTGTGACTGTTTCCACTTTCTTCTGAATGTGATCTTGGAAAGGGTTGAGACAACTGAACATGAATAACAATTTATCCTCATCCTCTGGGGAGTTGGGGGAGGAAAAGAAACTTACGATTTTCTGATGTTAGATGTCTCAGTACTATTTAACTACATGTTGGGAAAAGCAAGCATTATTTTGTAATAAGATGGTAAAATTATATTGCGATTTAGATAAAGGCAGAAAATAAGGTAGTTTTCGTAATTTTAAGCATTATTATGACTGCAGACAAATTTAAATTACCTATTGTATTTTTAAAAACCTGACTTTATCTTTGTCTGACTTTTAAACCTGACTTTTGTCTACCTCTGTCTTACTCCAAATTACTGTTGTCTTTAAGATGCTGCAGTCTCCAAGATGATAAATACTGCGAACACAAAAGGCTAAGGGAATACAGAACCATACAGCATTAATTCTGAATTAGCTAAGGGTTACATTGGAGACAAGCTAAAATATTCCAGAGGTAGGATTTATTCATCTACCCTTCCCTTAAACCACAAACTACCAATTTGTACTTCTTCAGCTTTTACATATACTACCCAGACCCTTTTTGCAGATCAGACCTAGCTTTGCTCCTGGGCCTTTATGACTATGGCAGGTAAGGTTACACTAATACTAATATCTTATTACTGTTGCTGCAACCAGTACCCAGCACTAACTGAGCTGAAAAAGTACCTGCAACTTGTAAACAATGTAAAAGACACTGGCTGTCAAGGTTATCTCTGGGGAAGAGATGCACAGTGGACTGACACAGTCAGTATGAGCAAGGCCAAGATGTGGCACTAGAGAGATGAGTCTGTGCTACAAAGAGCTTTCCTTGGACTTCAGTCTGTGGTCCATTTTGGTGAACACTTCAGCATCACTAAGTGACAGGTCCTGGGTACCTAGAGAGATGATATAATCTCTAGAATAGGGTTACTCTTCTAAAACCTTTACAGGAACAAGGGACTGTACATATTTTTAAAAATATAATTGGATAAATTTTAGCACATTTGTTCTCTCATGTGGAGCCATGACCATGGTCAAGATCATGAACGCTTCTAAAATGCAGTAGCGTTTCCTCCTGTCTCTCTCCAATCTCTCAGCAACTGCTACCGTGTCCAAAGACAAACATTTGTCTGCTTTCTGTCCCTGTTGACTAATTTGTATTTTCAATAAATTTACTTGGCTGGAACAGTAGATGCTGAATGTTTCCTTGAGGGCTTTATTCTCTCTATGTTGATATATGTACCAATAGTTCATCCTTCATGTAGCTTGAGTATCCATCTGCTGTATGGGCTGTCATTTAGTTAGTCACCCAAAAACAAGCATTTCAATTTTTTTGAGGTTTTAATATTATAAATAAGAGTGCTATGGACATTCATGTAAAAATAATTTCAAATTTGATATAAAAAGAAAGCCTAGATCTAGTTTTTTCTCTGCTAATTTGTTCCTGTATCACTTCGGGTTGTAAAAGAAAGCACTGAAAAATGGGTCCCTATGATTCTATTCTTTGAATGCCTCATTCAATGTTTCCATTCCACCCAATGTCAGACAATCATCTCTCAGCAGAGGTTTCATTTTATTAGACCAGTGAGTTGGGTTCCTCACCAGTGCCCTGCACAGTGCCTTGTACTTTTTCTCACTATGGGACTTGTCATTAATTGTTTGTTCATCTTCTTCTCTCAGGGGATGTTTGTTCACTTTTCTTGTTTGCTCACTGAGGTAGAGACTTTACATGTGGCCCAGGATGTTTTGATCCTCACTATGCAGCCTCAGCTGGTCTCAAATTTGAACTAACCCTGCGCCATCCTCTGCAATGGTGAGATTACAGATATGAATATGTATGTCTGTCTCTCAGAACCTCCCGGAGAACAAGAACATTTCATATTCACCATGGTATCATCACCAATTATAGTATCTTCCTAAACATATGTTAACTTACTGAAATAAGTGAGAAAGAAAGATTAGTTTCAATAATAATCACAAAGGAGAAATGAGAAAGTTCCATAATTTAATCATATGGCTGTACAGCTGTACCCACGTACTAAAATTGCATTGTGTGCACTAAATGGATAAATTGCATGGTATGGTTTCAGTTTCCGCCTCTTCTCTCTGGATGTCCAGACTGCCATTGTATGAGCTCGGACAGGAATAGATGAAGCCTGGAACAGATGAGGTCCAAGTCTGCTTTTTCCTCTGGACACAACAGGTTGCAAGGATGAAGCAGAGTCTAGAATAGGAAGTGGGAGTAAGAGGGGTGGCAGCTTCTCTGACCATCCTCAATAAAACAGCTCTCTGAGATGTTGTGCATATACCTTTACTTGGGTGGACTTAGACACATATGCTTTATTGGGGTGAACCAATGGTTATATAGTTTTGGGAAAGGGGGTGGGAATATCTAAGGTGGGCAAAGGTCATTGGCTGAAGGCTTAAGGTACTGATGATGCTCTATTTACCTGGGGAAGAATTCCAGGTGCTGGGATACATGACTGACTACCTTGTCACCAAACCAGGTTATATGCTCTGAGATAGACACAGAAAGAGGGAGGGAGTTAGTTCTACTTCTGCTGGTCTCAGGATGAGATTCCAATCCCAATTTTTTAAGATTTCCATCGAAGGAATATTAAAGTGTATTTTTATAGACACTATCTTAAAAATAGTTAAAATTTTACAGGAAAAAGTAAAATAACATTATAAAAGTTCCCATATATTCCATACCCTGTTTCTATTACTATCTCACAAATTTGATGGACAGCTGTGACGTGTTACTACTGATTAAAGTTGATAGTCCCTATGGATTTTTTTTTCAGCTGAATTTGCTGATCTTTTCTGTTCCAAGTTATCATCAAAGACACCATAGTACACTCAACTGCCACATCTTCTTAGACTTGGTCGGGACAGTTTCTTCAACTTTCCTTGTATTCATTGTCTTGACCTTTTGCTTGATTGTTCTTGAGGGTGGGACAAATCTGAACTCATAATGAGGTCATTTAGTTTCCCAAATAATATGCAAATGGAAAATCTCCCACTTAGCAGGAGGAAGATGACATGTTTCTGTTGTTATTATTTTTTTAAACACTGGCTAAACATCATAGAAGACTTAATATTTGGACAAAGACACACTTGTTCAGTGAGGATGAAAAGGTTTTATGTTCATACAATAAAAATGTGATAAATTCAAGAGAAACTCACTGATAGAGATAGAGTTTTTGAGTACCACTAAGGAACTCAAGAAGACCAAATCACAAGAACTCCATGATATGCCCCTGAGAATTCTCAGGAAATAGGCTGCGACATGGTGCCACAGAAATGTGCCCTCCACATAAACAACAACGATTTTGGGAGTTCAGAGACAAATTATAATGTCACATCTACTGTGGGGGAAAGGGGAAGAAAATGCAAGAAGGTTCTAGACTAGTGGTTCTCAACCTGTGGATTGTGGCCCCAACAATCTTTTGACAGGGGTCACCTAAGACCATTTGAAGGATCAGATGTTTGTATTATGATTCATAACAGTAGTAAAATTACAGCTATGAAGCAATAATGCAATTCGTTTTATGGTGGGGTCACCACAACCTGAGGAACTGTATAAAAGGGTTATCGCATTAGGAAGGCTGAGAACTAGTCAGCTAAACATTATTGTTCATGGAATCTCATCTCATTACACCCGCTCTTCGGAAAGTGACTGAGAGTCGCATTACATTTTGATTTTTGAATGGGTACAAGTTGAAGAGGCTCCTGCACACTTCCCTTCACACAATTCTTTAACAGAACCCACCTTAGGGAAAAATTTGAGAACTTCGCTGGGGATTTTAATTAACTTAATGATTAAAAAGAAAATACCTGTTCTCTTCTTGGCTCTCCTTGATGCTATGATTGACCATGTTGTATGGAGAATTCAAGGCATTTATTTCACTTAATAAATAGTATTTATTTTGTGTTTGGGGTTAGTGATTTGGATGTTCCTGCTAAAGAAGCTCTCTATGTATTATTAGAGTGTGTTGTCTACAAGGGAGGCTATAGTATGTGGAGGCATGTTCTTAGAAACTTAATGGGAAAATGCAACACATGCAATCACACAGGGAGAAGAAAGGAACATGCAGAGTTTGTGTATGAATCTCTATGTCTCCCCTCTGTGTGCATGTGTGTGTTTGTGTTTGTGTGATGTGTGTGTGTGTGCCCATGTCCACACATGTCATAGTGTATGTGTAGTAATCAGAGGACAACTTTGGGTGTCGGTCCTTGCTTGTTCGTGGCTACATACATTAAGCTACATGGTATGAAAACCTCCAGCAATTCTCTGGTCTCTGCCTCCAATCTTGCTGCAGGAGTGCTGGGATTATGACCATACACTACTATACCTGGCTTTACATGGGTTCTGGGGGTTCATACTCCTGTCCACATGCTTGTAAAGCAAGTTACTTTACCTACTGAGCCATCTTTCCCCCACCTAGATTAACTCTTATTGCTTCAATTTATGAATTCATAAGTGTGCCAATGATGTCCTGATTCATATTTTGAGCTTAGATTTCTCCCAAGAACAGATTCTCACTCTGTTTAATACTCCATGTCTCTACCATTGGAATTGTACCCTGTTCATTTATTTGCTTGAGAAGTTCTCTCTCTCTCTCTCTCTCTCTCTCTCTCTCTCTCTCTCTCTTCACTTTACAGCTCAATTGAACTTTCCCATTTCTACTCTTCTGCCAGTCCTACCCTTAAAAATGCCTCCTCCACTCCATTACCCCCTTCCATTAGAGAAGAGGAAGCAGCCCTCCTTGCGCGTACCATCCCATGCTAGAACATCCAGTGTCCATAGGCCTAAGCTCATCCTCTCTTACTAAGGCCCAGCCAGACAGTCTAGTTAGGGGAAGTGGATTCAATGGCAGACAGTAGAGTCAGAGACAGCCTCTGTTCCAATTATTAGGAGATCCACATGAATCCCAAGCTACACATCTGTTACAAATATGTAGGGGGCCTAGATCCAGCCTCTGCATGCTCTTTAGTTGGTGGTTTAGTCTCTGTGAGCACCCATGGACCCCAGGCTAGTTGACTTTGTAGTATAACTTGTTTCCAGTTTTCTTCATACCACACCTACCCTTTGCGTTTTGGCATTGTATTCTATTAGATGAGCAACTGTATGGTGTTACATGTGAATTATCACACATATGTATGTGGGCTCTAGGTAGAACCCATAGTCTCTTCATTATTGATTTCACTCACAGAACCTAATACCACAGTTATACATGGTATTTACATGGTGCATATATACATGTGCCATGTATGTTAAACAATGTGGTTGCAGAAACTGTGCATTAGGCATCTCTGACTTATACAGTCAGACATTTAGTAATTTGCCCAACACACATTTATAGAGGTTTTGCTATGTAATAGTAGTTCTCCTAGCAAAGTGCATGAGACCCTGTCCATGATATCTGGTCTCTCATAAAGGACTAGAAAAAAAACAATATTGAGAAATTAAAGCCAAGCTTTATCCAGTAATCTTCAAGTTTATTCATTTTAGACATAAAATGTGAATATGATGTGTGCCATTTTACTTAATAAAGATGTTAAAGATTTTACAATGATCCCTGAATGTTGTTTCAATGCAATACAAAATAAAATGTGTTAAACTCTGAGGCTGAATTATCACCATCAGGAAATGTGTTAGACGATAAACTATTTTCTAATAAAGGATATTGTGTGGATGAATATAAAACCTGGCTAGGAGAACGTGAATTCTATGGTATCTTGTAATTCAAACTAGTCCTGGCAAAAGCCCAAATTCATCCCACAACCCCGCATACTTGAGCACAGATCAAGATGCAGCAGTTTAGGGACTGCCACACCAAGTTAATGAGAAAAATCTGAGAATATTGATTATAGAAGGTACAGTGAGAAATTGACTTGAGAAATTAATTGAATACCTCACAAAGGCAAAACTGCAAACTACTGAGTCTTCCCAGAAGCCTTATCTCTCTCCTTTCAACTCAGTAGAGGAAAGAGGAAGCTTTCAGGCAGGTGTGAGTATTTACCCCATTTCCTCTTGTTGTCTGCCTGCCTTTAAATCTACTCTGAGGTCTCTGAGGTTGAGCAAGGTTTTCGTAGCTCCTTTGAAGTACAGAAAAGAAAAAAAATATTGCATTCTCCAAGTTGAACCAGCCGTCAGGTAATTCTCATTACTGCTAAGATATTGGAACAGTTTGCACTGTGCTTCCAGAATGGAATTAGTCTCCACAGCTACAAAAACCAAATGTTCTTTATGTTCAGAATGGGAGAAATGCCACCCAATTTTTTATCCCCAGAGACAAGTTATAGCACAGAATAGGCAAAGTACAAAGATCAGCACCTGGGACAGTATTTCATTTTAGCACATCGTTAGAGTGATTAAAAGTCTCTCCCTATTTGAAGTCCTCCTATGCTCAATCTCAGTCAAGATGGCCTCACTTCTTATGTTACCCTGAACATTGAAGCCAGGAAGTTTAATCTCCATTCTTTGTCCTTCCTGTGTCCTAGCACAGAGTCTCTCCTCTTCTCTCCTCTAAAGCTTTCCTTTCATCACCAAGGCTATGAGACATCAATGCCACTCTGGTGATTTGTTTGACTCATTGTAAAGTAGTAAAGAAAAATAGTGGCTGAAGCAAGATGAGGGACTGACTATTTTTCACTCGTGTCTTAGGACCAAGAATTCTTCCTGGGAACAACTGGGGCAGTTCTCTCTTGATATCAATGGCCCAGACTCCTCTGGTTGCTCTTTGATTAATACTTGGCTTTTCTTCAGAGAGTTGCCTCACAGTTAAAAACTGGTCAAGGTAATGCCATCCATCGTGTCTGAATTCCTGGAAGGAAGAAGTCAGAAAGGGGGAAAACAGAAAGGGCATCTTCCAATGTATTTTAAATTTTTTAAAAATATTTTAAAGCAGAGTTTCTGAACCTAAAAATATTTTCTTTTACTTCTTGGATTATGATTTCTTCTATTTCATTGGTTACTTGCAACCATGTCTACAAAGAAAGTCAAGGGACAGATACTGAATCTTAGTGAAGCATCACTTCTGAAAGGGAGAAAGAAGCAAGGGAATGGAAAAGATAGGAACAGAAATGAAATAGGATGGGTAACCATGGATTTGAGAAACTGGTAGAGGCACCGCTCAGTTACTGTGCATTACTTGTCTTCAAATGCTTCCCTGTTAGTGTGTTGTGAAGAGACCAATAAGGAAAGGAGCTGAAACTTGGCAAATCAGATTTATATGGGCTCAGATTCTACCTCGATACAAATTAGCTCTTAGGTCTTGCTCAAAAAATTTAATATTTCTAAAATCTACTCCCTCTGTCATTGTTACCTTTCTATGGCTATAAAGAAACAGCATGACCAGGAAACATATAGAAGAAATGGCCTTGCAGACAACTATAGAAAGTGAGTTCATGCCTGTCATCATGGAGAACAGGCAGGCAAGCAAGACACTCAAGAGCAGTAGCTGAGATCTTACATCTGATCCACAAGCTGGAGACCGAGAGTGTTAACTGTGAATAACATGGACGTTTGAAACCTTTAGCATACTCTGAGTGACACACCCTTTCCAGTAAGACACCTCCTAACCCTTCCCAAACAGTTCCACCAACTAAGCATCAAGTATTCAGATATATGAGCCTATTGAACTCACTCATATTCAGTCAGCACACTTCCCACATGTAAAAGAGAGATGAATGCACTTATTGGGAATATCTATTTATGAACTGAAGAACTGTACAGAGGAATGGCAGGGGCTATAGCACAGTGTGTCCCTGGCCATCCCTAATCATGCCGCTACTGTGACTTTGTGCTTTAAATTCTCTTTGAGGCCACATGTGTGTCTTCTTCTGGTTCCTGCAGGCACTTTACACTTTTGTTTTATTTTATATGCATAACTTTTTGCATGTATGTCTATGTACTACGTGCATGCTTGGTACTCTAAAGAATCTAGAAGTGATGTACCATCACATGAGTGCTGGAAATCAAACCTAGTTCCTCTGCATGAACCATCATCTCTCCAGCTTCTCCTACAGACACCTTGTCCCTCCTCCTGCCTACCAAGAGAATACTGATGTGCTTGGTTTTTTTCTTGGTCTCCTGATTTCTGAGTGTTGTTTCTCATTGATTTCTTCACTTTAATGAGCTCTCAAATGTTGGCCCTTAGCTCAGATTTCTATTTTCAGCTTCAGACTCAATTTGTGGAGGCTCCAATGTATAGTGAATAGTATTCCCTCTAAAAGAATTTTCCTTAAATTTAAGAATGTCAAAGCAAAAATATATGTATTTCTATGTTTTTGTGTAAATGTTTTGCCTGTATGTATGTGCACCCCCTGACTCAATGCCCTTGGTGGCCAGAAGATGACACTGCATTCTCTGCAAGTAGAATTAACAGTCAGGTATGTGGGCCAACATACCTGTGCTGGGAAGCAAACTGAGGTCTTCACCAAGAGACACGATCAAGTACTCTTAACTGCCAAGTCATCTCTCCTTCAGTGGAATAAAGATCTTGAAAAGATATTGTTCTGGATTACAATGAGTCTTAAACCCAAGGTCAGGTATATTTATAAGAGATTTAAAAAAAAGATATATACAGTCTTAGAGAGAGAAGTCATGTGAAGACAGAGGTACAGACTGAACTAATGTTCCCACAAATCAAGACATCCCAAGGGCTGTCATGTATATGTATACATACATACATATATGAATATACACACACACACACGCACACACACACACACACACATATGATTAAGAGGCAGACAAAGCAAAATTTCTCTTAGAGTCTCAGGAAAATGTGAACCCTGATTATCTGGATTTGATACTTCCAGCTTGCAGAGGTGTCTCCTTTGAGAGAGACTGTCAGTTCCAAAACTAAATGGCAGGTAGAGGAGACATTATCAGCTGAGTCTCTGCAGTCTGGACATGAGTGATGTCTGACGCATCTGGCTGCACCACCCTGGCTCCTGGCTGCAGTTCTCTGAGTAACATTAGCAGCTCTATCACTACAGACAGAGCTGTGGACTTTTGGATTTTTATGTCTTTTCAGTTTCATTCTTTTCTTTCTTTTAAAATTGTTAGGATCCTTCAGGGCAAAGAACAAAGTTCTCATATCCAACCGTTTGGTTTATGAATTATTTGTTGTAAAAGAGTGGGATGTTTTTTTTTTCCAATAACCACACAAATCATCATTAAACTACTGGGTAGAGGCTGCAAGATGAAAGTACAGCAGTAAAACAGGAGGGAAAATGATGTACAGTTCATATTTATGCCTTTGGGCTAACAAGTGATAATTGCCTTTAAAGAAATTGTGGCTATGTTGTCGTATGTGAATAAATTCCGTGTTTGACCATCCCTTAGGTTGGCTTAAATCTTTCTGCAAATCTGTTTCACATGTTACATCCAAGAGTCTCAAGATCCACGGAGAATCCTAACAGCTATTTATGCTACGAGTTGCTGAAATGACGGTGCACCCTGTGGCCTGACAGACTCCCTCATAAATAACTAATGAAAAAGGAAGAATGCGAAAAGATATTCTGTGGGAACTGACTAACTTCTTATTTACAGAGCTCTGAACTGTGTGCCAAGCGATATGTTCCAAATACAGTCTCCAAGACAAATGATGCTCGGCATCTTTACATAGCTATTATTTATAGGAAGGTTGTTCTTTCCTATATGCCAAACAAATAAATTCATCAATTCCAACAAGCTTTTGATATATGAATTATTATTGTACCCTTCCCAAGATGTCAAGATCATGCTGTGAGCAACAAGTGGAACTAGAATTTGACTCAAACATCCTGACCCTGGAGTTTTTCCTCTTCGTCAATGTGGTTTGTAAGCTATGTGGTCAGGCATAGGATTGGTATTTGTATTCCCATAGACTTGGGAAAACATCAGAAGATAATTTAGGAGAATTATTTGTGAATTGCAAAATGGTATAGGCCTTTCCAACCGTGAACTGAGAGCCACAATAGACTAAAATATTAGGTCACATGAGAAGTAAAACCCTGTGGGTTGTTAAAGTGAAAAACAGAAATAAAGTGCAAACATACAGCTCTGAGGTGGAGAAAAGTGTTTGTCATAAGCTTGACACACCAAGGTTAATCATATCATAACCAGCCACAGAAATAAACCCTATAAACCAATACCCATAAACAAAAACACAGAAAGTACTTTAGGGAAAGGCAAATCACGAGGGGGAGGAAAAAAATTTCACAAAGGTCACTAAGCCATATGAAAGCACTTAATATCCCAGCACTATGTAATCAAAGCATGTAATAAAGCAAAGCATTGCAAATGGAAACATTGACATATAATGGCTATGTGACGGACAGATATTCAAAAGGGTCATGGAAGATAAAATTGCCCATGGCTTGAATACACATGTGTATTTGACTCAAAATCAGAATCTCAGGATGTAATTACTGTGCAACAACTTGAAAATTCTTGGGATAGTTAATGAAAGAGTTAGTGAAGACGATTTATAATTTTCTTTTAAAGCAATTGATCACATTCAAAATACAGTATATGAGAAAAGAGATAAAAGTATGAAAACACAAGTATACTTAGAGTGTTTGCCCCTCCCCTAGAAGTCCACACCCTTGCTCATCATGAACTGATGCTCGTGATCCTGGGCTTCATGGACAGACCTCTTACCAGCTCATGCTGTTTGGGATTTAGTTTAGTTTTTGCTTTGTTGCATTTCCACACAAAACATGATGTTTGCTCTCCAAACAACTAAACTAAAAACTTTATAAAACCTGAAAATTATGTGGACAATGTAGAATATGTATATGATGTTATCCTGAATTTGTCCTTCAGGCGAGGAAGGTCCTGGGGACATTATTAAGGAGGTCGAGAAAGGCAAAGCACAGAGATTAGGTGCTGTACAGAACATGGAAGCTAACTGCAAACAGTTAACTAGCCACACAGTGACAGACTCCCTGCTCGAACAAGGTTCAGTTTGTGTTGATTCACTCTGATTTATCTAATAGCAGAATTTCAAGACAGAAAATGGAAGGCCCCATTATCCTTCTCAAATGATTCTGACCTCATTGGCATCAATACTCTAAAGACTTATGCAATTTTTTTTTTTTGTATTGGATTGATAGAAGTCTCTTCTCCTGCTTCTCTAAGCTTTTTGCTGAGATTCTCTCTGGATAACCTGCACATTCTAGAATTTTCAAATTGAGCAATCTCAAATATAATATTCTCCTGGGTCTTATTTAGTCCAGCTCTCTGCAGAGGGTAACAAAACCATTTGGAACATATGCTAACTCTTTCTGAATACCCTGGTATCACTGTCCCATTTCGGATCATAACAATATAAAAAGCATCCAGGGTGTAGGGTTGTGATGACTCTAGACTCAGAGATAACAGAACAGCATTTAAATCTGACTCTGTCTTTGAGTTACTGGGCTAGTTAGAAAAACTACTTTGAATTTTAGATATTTGTACAAGTGAGATGAAGAAGCCATGAGTGGAGATCTTCAACATCACTTAACACCTAAGATCTGGAAGTCTGTGATTAAATGAGGTCTATCAAACATCCCGTAACTCCAAAGTACATATGTTCTAGCTATGAGACAGTTTTGCTTTGGTGTGTTCTTTACATCATTAAGGACCTGTGTAGGCTTACGGTTTTCAAAACCTACTTTATTTAGAGTTCTTACATGCTTCAACCTTCCTTCTAACTCACCAACCAGAGGGAGGGAAGAAAGAAGGTTAATATGAAAATAGTGTTGTGGACCTGTTTAGAACTAGTTCCTTAAGGAGATTCCATTCTACATTGTCAGGACCAACAGTCCAGTTAAATAGCAAACATCAAACCTGAATCAGTAACAGTGATGTAATCCAGTAGAAACATCAAGGCTACACCGAATTGGCACAAGCCAGTGGAAACCGTCAGAATCAGAGTACCGCAAGTTCTTTGGCGTCTTCTCTTTCTATGAAGCGAAGGTCTGCAAAGACCAGCGAAGACCAGTGAAGAAGCAAAGAGTTGCATGATGTAGCAAAACAAGAGCATCCTCTTACTGTTTGGGGGGGTTCCATTTATATTCTCTCTAAACATCAGGCACTCTCTCAAGTGTCTATTTTCGCTAAAATGCCACATGCCCTCTCACAAGACAGCTTCCAGAAAAACATCACATGACCAAACTGAGATGTTAAGAAACCAGAAATTTCCACTTCAGAACTGTTTTACGAAGCTGATGACATGATCAAGCTTTATCTATAGCACTTTTTCCATTTAAACGTCTGTTTTTGTTCTACTTTATTTCTGATACTATTTCTAATAATGTTGATACTCTTCCAGGATGTATTTACTATACCAAATAGATGATTTTTCTGATAGTGAGAAGAGTCTATCTTCTTGGTTTTATAAACTTGGTTGTATTTCAGAAACAGATTAATACAGCATCAAATCTGGAAGAGTGTGATGGGAGCCCTCTGGTTGCCTTCTTTAATTTTTCAAGAGTTTTTTGAGATTATAACATAATTACAACATTTATCTTTTCCTTTCTCTAACCTCTCATATCCTACTCCTTGCTATTTCAAATTCATGATTTATTAATTCATAAATTGTAATTACATACATACGTACATACATACATACACTCATTTCTAAATACATAAGTATTTAGATTCTTTTCTCTGTTTGATTCTGTCATCCTAGAAGCCTCTGTCAGGCAGCTCTTTCCCCTCCATTTAGGTCCTCCTCAAATCACTGCTGCAGATTATGAGAGAGGGAGAAAGCCATAAGCTCTTAAATGCCTTAGGAAAAAAGATACTTGGATTACTTTGTTCACTGTTCTCTGGCCAAAACTAATCAGAAGAGCAACCCAACTGCTAAAGCATAAGAAATGTGGGAGTAGGGCATATAGTCTGCCAGTGAATTCTAGATTTTCTCCGTGTCTTTCTGTCCTTTAATTAATTTTAAATTTAGTGTCATTGTGTGTGTGTGTGTGTGTGTGTGTGTGTGTGTGTGTGTGTGTGTGTG